>OZ024862.1:42940806-42955806 GCA_964017155.1 Oasisia sp. SBJ-2009 | reverse complement strand
AAACAAACTTTTTCTGTAGCCACATAAACACCATATGTAATCTCCATGACCCAGACAACATATACTGTACATCTGATCGGCCTTTACAATTGGAAACTGTAGTTATGTAGGCCAACACCGCAGAAACTGTTCTGTAGCAATTTAAATGTAATCTCCACAAGTCTGGTAACCAATAGCCGTGTTCCCATTGTCTGTATTTAATATACCAGTAACTGTCATCTGACTTCTTTATAACTGGTAAACACCTGTTGTGTATACCTACTTCGCAGTAGCAGGCATTGTAATCCTCCAGATCAAGAAGTTCTGAGTGTAATCTCTAAACCAACAAAGTAGTTTTCGACACGGACAGCTCAATGAATACCTTTTCATACAGCGGCGTTTTCCTTTACAATATTGTCTGAATTCGATTGACGTTGCTGAAAAAAATAACTTGCCCTTTTCACGGCAACGTCGGCTATCTGGATCGACAAGGGATATTATACTAAGCGATTATAATGACCTTGATTGTACTGTAGGCTAAGGCAACACGTACGTCTTCGTGAAATATCTTTTTAGACGACGTGGTGTGACAATAACATTCATAAACCAACTGCAACACAAATAGGGAGTATAATGTGGATGTTTTTGTTTGCCTAGAAACGCCCAAATACATCATCAAAATCTACACGGTAACGATATGGAAGGACAGAGAGACAGAGAGACAGAAAGACAGAGAGACAGAGAGACAGAGAGACAGAGAGACAGAGAGACAGAGAGACAGACAGACAGACAGACAGACAGACAGACAGACAGACAGACAGACAGACAGACAGACAGACAGACAGACATACAGACAGACAGACAGACAGACAGACAGAGTGACCCACAGACAGACAGACAGACAGACAGACAGACAGACAGACAGACAGACAGACAGACAGAGTGACAGACAGACAGACAGACAGACAGAGTGACAGGGACCTCCTAATAAAAACACCACCATTGATGTTACATCACTGATGATAGGCCACGGATGACTGTCAGAGCTATATATTTGACGTTATGACTGAAAGCTTAAATGCGTGATATGCAACATTCACACACTAATGCATGACACTGACTTGTCTGTTCACTTGCAACACGTCAATGCTACTTATCGATTTGCAGTGCGTGAGACTATCTTGAAAGATATAAAATATATTTTGTATATGTGTTTCCCTGTGATTAATGCATAGCACAGTGCCACACGAGACTAGAGCGATATATAGATTTGCATCACAGCGTGACGGGGCGAGCGGGTGTGCGGGACGGATGGAGCGAAGGAGAGATGGAGAGAGTGCGCGAACGAAATTCATAGACACACGGACACACAAACAGTCATACATTATATGCATGCCGTCAGATGAGTGTAGAACCTGAGAAGCATACAGGCGCAGAACAGACGGAGATACGTGAAAACACACATACACACGCACGCACGCACGCACGCACGCCCGCACGCACACATACACATAATCACGCACAACAGACACCAATTCCATGCATACTCTCACACACGCGCGCGCGCGCGCGCACACACACACACACACACACACACACATACACACACACACACACACACACACACACACACACACACACACACACACACATACTCACATACACATATAGCTACATATAGAAACATACATAATATTGTACATACAATAATAATGACATGAAACGGTTTTCCAAGGGTACCAATAACTTTCGACGCAAATTTTATTTTGCGAATAAAACAACAAGAGACAATCCATCAGAATCGACGAACAGTTGCATTGCGTAGGTGTTACAAGCATCTGTGATTTAAGTTTTGATTGATTTAAATGTCAGTTTCAGCATCCATCTGCTTGGCGGCGAACGTAAGGCCTACCCACACCACAGCAGCGGTGAGAGTAACCGTCGTATGCCTCGGTACCGCAACATGCTGGCTGATGGTACGGTTTCGCTTGAAGTACCCCGTTACAGCAGGTGGAAGCGCGGTAGTCGTATACATCCTTACCGCAACATACCGAAAACCGATTTTTGTATCGAAGTTGCCCATCACAGCAGATGTGATCAGTCGCTCTCATCGGTTGACCACCGCAGAGATTTCGGCAGTTATGTCCCTTGCGAATGTCGCCCAGACCACAGCAGATTTCAGAGTAGGCGTCGTATGCCTTGGTACCGCAACATGCTGGCCGACGGTTCGGTTTCTCTTGAAGTACCCCGTTACAGCAGTATTGCGAGCGGTAGTCGAATACCTCGGTACCGCAACATTCCGAAAACCAATTTTTGTATTGGAGTTGCCCGCCACAGCAGATGTGATCAGTCGCTCTCATCGGTTGACCACCGCAGAGGTGTTGGTACCGTGGGGCGGCGTTTGTCATCGCAAGACACACGACACTCATCAAGAGCAGTATCAACGGGAATTTCGCAAAAGAATACCTGAAACATGTTACAATATATAAACATCTGATTCCACTATAGCTGTTCATGTCAGAAACAACTGAAATCCTTTTGATATATTAAAATTCTGCTTATTAACCAGTTGTTGACATTTCATCATACTGCTAATACATGAGTCGTTTGGATCGTTGTCACCCTAGCCTAAATGTCCATCATATACCATTCGAAAGCGTATTTTACATTGACTCGTTAATTCCCGTCCGCAGCCAGCCACAAGAGTGACAGCCTGCTGGCCACGTCACATCATCTGAAGACAACTAGTGGTAGTGAATTAAACTTCATAGATGGGATCCAAAAATGTGAATAAAATCGGTGATGTAGTTCGTACTTACATGACGTTCTCTTCGACGTTCTCTTCGACTTGTCTTCTACAACGACGGTGCTGCTCCGTGTGGTCTGAACGTGAGTCTTGCCTTATATACCCTCAAGAGGGCGTGCGTTCAGCGGCGTTATGACGCGTCATCCAGGCACATGTAAGATCGTTTGATAACAATAACCAGCAATCACAGTCTTCACGTTGATGTCCATACAGTGTATTATATTTACTCATCGGAGCGGTAAGATCGGTCCTGAACTACTAGAGGAACTCGAATGTGTCATTTGTACGGAAGTTAGAAAGAAATATACATCATACCTTTTTGATAATATATGTATGTGCGAGAAATTCAGCGTTTTACAAACACATAATATAACTATTGGGTGTTTGTAAAAAGGTGCAGTTCTGGTACGTTTACATTCTTTGAGAAATGACTGACATAAAGCTACGCTTCCTCTATGTTAATACGAACCCCAAACATATCTACATATTTAATCCATTGTATACCATTTTGTTTAGTTGTATTAGCACCAACGTCGTTGTGTCTGAACTATGCAAATATATACATTATAAAGGGTAACGTTTATTATACAAGCAATGCGATTTATTATCAAGACAGCAAAATGACAATAATGGACTGGAAGGAAATGTGTAAGGAAATGGTGAATGTATAATGTTTCATAACAATAAATTCAGTATACAGACCACTATAACGATATACAGTGTGCTAAAGTGTTAGTATGTATAATTGTGCATATAAACGCGACGTTATACCGTGGACCCTCACGTTTAAGACGCCTGGGTATAATTAAGGATATTCGATTTTAAGAAAGAAATAACTGACGTCGCCATTGAGTAGTTTATATAATACACCACAACATAGACTGAATGAACGCCACGCATTAGGAACAACTGCGATAAACCCAGTGTTTCTTATAACCAGGGTACCTTGTGGAGGCAAGGGCGCGTACGCACCCGTTCCCTTTCGAATATTCGGCAAAGTCTTCTTTACATGAACTCTAAAACGCCACAGAAATATCTAATCGACATCAGTTTCAAAAGACGGTTTTCTTGAATGTGTAAGATGCACCTGCTAAACACACTAAATACATTGCAGTGTGCAGCGATAGTTCATACAAAGGGACATGTTACATTCCTGGGTAATTGACAGAGAGTATACACATGTTGGTGACGGCATCTGTGTTATTGAAGGTGTATTTTGTACATGTTGTAAATGTTTGTCAAATCGAGTCTCGTTGGTATTTTTGTTACAATGGCAACTCTTGTTATATAAGCCAACTATGCAAAAACAAACTTTTTCTGTAGCCACGTAAACACCATATGTAATCTCCATGACCCAGACAACATATACTCTACATCTGATCGGCCTTTACAATTGGAAACTGTAGTTATGTAGGCCAACACGACAGAAGCTGTTCTGAAGCAATTTAAATGTAATCTCCACAAGTCTGGCAACTAATAGCGTGCTCCCATTGTCTGTATTTAATATACCAGTACCTGTCATCTGACTTCTTTATAACTGGTAAACACCTTTTGTATATACCTATTTCGCAGCAGCAGACATTGTAATCCTCCAGATCAAGAAGGTCTGAGTGTAATCTCTAAACCAACAAAGTAGTTTTCAATACGGACAGCTCGATGAATATCATATTCATACAACGGCGTTTACCTTTATAATATTGTCTGAATTCGATTGACGTTGTTGACAAAAATAACCTGCCCTTTTCACGGCAACGTCGGCTATCTGGGTCGACAAGGGATATCATACAAAGCGATTATACTGACCTTGATTGTACTGTAGACTAAGGCAACACGTCTTCGTGAAATATCTTCTTAGCCGACGTGGTGTGACAATAATGTACACCAACCAACGGCGACACAAACAGGGAGTATAATCTGGATGTTTTTGTTTGCCCAGAAACCCCAGGCAGGCAGGCAGGCAGGCAGGCAGGCAGGCAGGCAGGCAGGCAGGCAGGCAGGCAGGCAGGCAGGCAGGCAGGCAGGCAGGCAGGCAGGCAGGCAGGCAGGCAGGCAGGCAGGCAGGCAGGCAGGCAGGCAGGCAGGCAGGCAGGCAGGCAGGCAGGCAGGCAGGCAGGCAGGCAGGCAGGCAGGCAGGCAGGCAGGCAGGCAGGCAGGCAGGCAGGCAGGCAGGCAGGCAGGCAGGCAGGCAGGCAGGCAGGCAGGCAGGCAGGCAGGCAGGCAGGCAGGCAGGCAGGCAGGCAGGCAGGCAGGCAGGCAGGCAGGCAGGCAGGCAGTTAGGCAGGCAGGCAGGCAGGCAGGCAGACAGACAGACAGACAGACAGACAGACAGACAGACAGACGTCAGGAAGTCAGACAGGCAGGCAGGAAGTCAGACAGACAGACAGACAGACAGACAGACAGACAGACAGACAGACAGACAGACAGACCGGACGGACGGACGGACGGACGGACCGGACGGACCGGACGGACCGGACGGACCGGACGGACCGGACGGACCGGACGGACCGGACGGACCGGACGGACCGGACGGACCGGACGGACCGGACGGACCGGACGGACCGGACGGACCGGACGGACCGGACGGACCGGACGGACCGGACGGACGCACGGACGCACGGACGCACGGACGCACGGACGCACGGACGCACGGACGCACGGACGCAACACAAAGAGAAAACACAAGTTCGACAACGGTCATTTGTTGACTTTATATGCATACACACATACGCATGCACGCACGCACACGCACACGCACACGCACACGCACACGCACACGCACACGCACACGCACACGCACACGCACACGCACACGCACACGCACACGCACACGCACACGCACACGCACACGCACACGCACACGCACACGCACACGCACACGCACACGCACACGCACACGCACACGCACACGCACACGCACACGCACACGCACACGCACACGCACACGCACACGCACACGCACACGCACACGCACACGCACACGCACACGCACACGCACACGCACACGCACACGCACACGCACACGCACACGCACACGCACACACACACACACACACAAATAAATATTAGTTAATTGACTAAAATGGTTATTGTTTGAGATGATTTTATGATGAGTGGAAGTTGATTCAAGATCATCCAGTATCAAGAGAAAAGCAACCTCACCCTCACCTCGCCTTCCCGCTCGTCGTCAAGTGTCAGAGTCAAAATGATCAAGTGGACTTGGCAGAACTAATGATGTACGACAAGAAGAAGAAGCAGATCTGCCATCTCTTGCTGCGACTTTAGCTGCAGGCAGCTTCAAGGCTGGAGAGAACCGAGATGGCTGTGCTGATCGTAGAAGGAAAAACCAACCAACTCACCTAATTGAACGGCGAATTGAGTTGAAAGTCCATATTATTATTATTATTACTATTATTACATAAATATCGCATTATTATTTTAGATCATATTGACTTCACTCTTTCTATTATTACCTCAGCTTTCAAACCTCAGTGGCCTTTGAATTTCAGGTCGAGTTGCGTGAACTCCCCACAATCTACAACAACCAAGAGGAGACTGATACGAGAGTGGTGCTGTATCTCCATCACGCCGCAGCCCTTGCATGAATATAAAAGCGCAGTAGTCAGAACCCGTGACACAACATATAGTTTTGCAATTATACTATAGGAAAATATCGACAACTAATTAACATCTCTGATCGCGCAGTATCCTTTGGAGAAGACTACTGTGCGACCCTTCTTGGGATGTATATATTCAACGGAGAAGACTGCACCAGTGGCTTCAAAGGGAATGGCGATCCCAAAGTGTTCCTATAAAAAAACACATTGTGGAGCGATGGAAGCGTTTGTACCTGCAACGCTCTTGAACATTCAACTAAGTATTCTTTGCAGAAACGCTGCAGAAATTACTAATCCACGTCCGTTTCAAAACACTGCTTTCTTGAATGTGTTAGAGGTAGCCCTGTTAAATATCTACTAAGACATTACAGGTGCCGCGAGACGTCAAGTAAAAGGACGTCAAACACTCCACACGGGGCGCTTACTGGCAGAAAGCCAAGAACCATACTGCTGTTGTTGTTGTTGTTGTTGTTGTCGAAGGCATATTTTGCAGATATTGCAAATGCAATCAAATCAGTACTCGTCATCTGACCGAGATATTTTTCATTGGTAGCTCAAGTTATGTAGACCAACTTTGCAGTAAAAGACTTGTTCTGAAGTCACGCAAACACCTTATGTAACTTCCATGACGCAGACAGAACATAGCATGTTCCCATTCTCTGAATTCAATAAGTGTTCGCCATATTTGATTGAGTTAATTCTATTTACATAGGCCAACACTGCAAAAACAAACTTGTTCTGGAGCAGTGTAAAAGCACCTTAACTATAATCTCCAACAGTCAGGCAACAAATAGCGTGTTTCCATGCTCTATATTTAATATATCAGTTTAAACTTGTAAGTAATGTAGACCTATTTCACAATAACAGACTGAGCAATCGTCCAGAACAGGAAGTTTCTTCGATTTCTTCGAAGCCAGCGAAGTAGTTTTCAGTTCAGAAAACTCGATAAGTATCTTACTCATACAGCTGTGGTTTCCTTTATCATTGACACTAAAAACAATCTTTTTGACAACACAGCGGCTACTCTGAATTCTATCGTGTTGTTGATTAAATAAGCCGGCTGCATGCATACGTCGCTCCTCATATTTCACAATTTTTAGTATGTTCTGTATTTTTTCTGGCACCTATCCGATACTGCTATGTGACAGTGACAAAGCTCTGTTGCTGGTTGAGAACTACGCTACTCCCGAATGAAGAGGTCCACAAACAGTGACACCACACAGGTCGCTGTCTCTGTCTGCACGCGGCTTATTACACGAAGCTATAAAATGTTAATTCCTTTTCATGCTAATGACATTACTGCACTACCGGTCTAGAGTAATTTCCATACAAGTATTGTCTACTTAGCTGCTTCTTTGTGGAATTATTCCTTATTTTCTTGCTTGTAATCAGCTCAGCCGTTGGCATGGCATATTCTTGGTATAGGTTCAATTTATCATTAGATTAGGTTGCCTACTGTGGGATTTTCTAAATGTTTGTTCCCCAGGTGGAGCCACAAACGACTGACACGATAGAAAGAACGCGGCCAAGTTATATGGTTAACTTTGTTGTATTGACAACATTAGCTCCAAAACTGTTCCCAAACAATGGTACGCACACACCGCACGCACGCACGCACGCACGCACGCACGTACATACGGTAGGGGAAAACTCCCACGATTATTTTTTACCAGATTGTTTTCCGCAAACCTGGAACTTCTGTTGTTTCTCTGTTAGTGCATTAATGTATGCCGAGGTAACACAAAAGCTGAGCACATTTCCTTTATGTTTACGTGATATGCGTCTATCTCCCATCACCCCTTCGACTTACCTCTAAGCGTTTCCCCCCTGTAATCGTCAGTGTGTATTAATTGGCGGCAATTCCTTAAATGATTGTTGGTAATAATAACCAAGTTCACTGCTCAATGTAGCTGACAGTTCAGCAAAACCATTAAAAGAAGGCGTCAATTTTATAAAGTAAGAGAAAAACGACGCAATTATTAAAGAGACACAAACTAAACATGGCCCCTACGTAATATCCGCCAACCACATTTCTCACGCTACATCTCACAAACCTAATACCGACAAGTAGTCACTCTGATGAACCACTAATTAAACTTTCTTACCTTAACATAAATGATGGTTTGCGAAAAACAACCTTGTAAGAATAATCGTGGGAGTTAAAAGAGCTGATAAGCGAGGAATGGATGAAATGAGAGTGGAGGTTGAAGTGACGGAAAGTGCTAAGAAATTGGTGAGGAATACGTGGGCTGCTCATGTGGAAAGAATGGGAGATGAAAAATTGGCAAAGAGAACAGATACCCAGAAAGTGGAAGGGAAATACAGACGAGGAAGACCGAAATTGCGATGGGAGATTGCATTAAAAGTGACATTGAAAGAGTGAGAGAAGAATGGAGAAAAAGAGCTACAGAATGTAGTGGGAGGAAATTGAGAGGTAGAAACAAAAGATAATGAAAACGAAATCATGTTCAACTCATCCATGACTACAGTGATGCCATGAAAAAGACAACAAGAAAATGCAATTTGACCTTAGTCTAGTAACCGGGCAACTACTATTTTGAATCCTTAATATCCGTTAGCCATCATGCCCATTGAGAATGATGACATTTTCATTGTTCTGTCACCTCTCGGGCTGCAGCTAGCGACAGACGTGGAGAATCTCTAAGTTAATCCTATTTGAATGATGACAAATTTCTTTGCGAAAGGGTAAGACTAGGAAGGAAAATCTTACACAGGCACTTTGCGACTCTATGAATCATGCAGCCATTTATTGGTCCTCCGTTCCTAACCATCCTAAATTGTTTCCGGGGTTGGCGGCCAGGACCTCCTGGTCCTCCTCTGGCTACGCCACTGCACACCAACGAGGTGAAGCCAATGACAGTATAGCTGTAAGACCCTTGGTTAAACTGTGAGTTATTGATTCATCCACAACACGTATTTTATGGCGCAAACGTCCGACAATAATCGTCAGGATCAGTTTGACCAGTTTAAACCCCATGCTGAAGTTAAATACAGTCTTAGCATTGTAACAATTGTACACACTATTATGATGTATACGATTTTAAACGTTGACCATATATATTAATATTCAAACGTTGCATGTTTTTTGGAAACAAAAACGATTTGTATAAATGTTATATTTAGTTTTTAGATAGAAATTTCTTTGTGTCCAGTTTCTTGAGAGTAATAGTAATCATATTTATGAACATTGAAGTTTTTGCAGTACTTTATGATTTATCTATGGCTAAAATACACGTGTCATAAAATTTGTAAAATGACTGGATTAGATATGATTGAGAATACCATAACATTATTATTAACAAGTGTAAATGTTAAACGTCTAGAAGAATCACCGAACCCTACAAAAATTAAATGAAACAACAGTTCTGTGTTTTTGATGGATGATTTGTCTGTAGAAGCAACTCGATTATTTCTAGTTCATCTATATCTGTTTAATCTTTGTGCCTTAAAAAGAACCTCATACTATTGAAGCATTAATATTCCTTCATATATACATGTATACAAATACAAGCTTGACTGTAGTTTGATGCATTTCCGATATATCACAAAACCAGCTGAACTTATGAAATGGCGTCAATGTGTGTGTGCACACATGTAGTGTTTGTACACGGAACATCAGCAAGGTGAGAACCTGCCCACACACAACATTGAACCGACATTACCCTAAACGGTGCAAGTTAATAAAATGGTTACACAAACAAATGGCAGTGCTTTTGCATATCAACACAGTATTCTAAGTGCAATCATTCATAACTGTATTTTTTACTGTCATAGAATGTGAAGTCACATAATGTGACAGGAATACATACTAATTAGTACATACTCTGAAAAACCATGCACAGACTCACTTTTCTGTGTAAGACTAACGTAAACAAAGTTGTGATTAATATTCAACACATACAAATAGGACCTAAGACTTACATGTGGGGTGTAGAAGTAGGGAGATAACATGTTTCTCGCTGGAATTATCATACAACTAGCGTCAGAGTTCCCCCAGGTCATCAAGTTAAGTACAGTAACAACTCTTTTTGAGGTCAGCATAGAATATGTTGAGGACTGCAGTGGTGACAAAAATGATGCAATATATTTGTGACAAGTTTGCGTTTCTTTATTCAAACGTATCAGCTTACAAACGGTAACAATGGTTAAAATTGCCCATCTTACCAAGTGTACAATCATTAGGCAAGATATACACAGGTTAAGCCGGTCAGTCGTTTCTATTGCTACATTCGTTCATTTGAGAATCATAAACCATTTTGATGGGATCCACCATCCAGACAACAAGATCAAGAACAAGCCACACAGAAGAATATCTAACCTATACCTTAACGGCAATCCCATTTGTAAAACACCAAACTCTAATAGCACTGAAAGCGTCATACAGAGAATCATAAAAACAAACTGATGCCGAACACTTAACAAACGTGGCCGAAAATGAAAAACACCGTGAATACCCCGTCGTCGAACTTAAAGGCAACGGTAGCAATAAAACACCAACGATATATTTTTATATGTGTTTGCGTCTTTCGTGCAGCCGAGTATTCCATCACATTCTCGACAGGGTGAAGAACCAAGGCTGCGTGAATCCTTACACCTGCGTGAATCATGGCACACCGAGCTCACGGCTCTTAAAAAACGAAACAGTCTACGATATGGCAGTCAGTTACCTCAGGCAACAATTGCTTGGTTAACATCACAGTCTCAGAGACAGTCATCTGTAGATAGTTGTTGACTTCACTTGCACCCAGGATCCCATTATAATGCTGAATGCAGGAAAACACAAAGTTATGTACTAGACAGTAGACAGGCTAGGTACTTTATTTATTACTATTATTATTATTATGCGTTATAACATGGCTAGTGCAATAAAAACTAAACGAATACCACGAACCCATATTGTTAACGGTTCTTGCATTTAATATAATTATCTGTGCTTATGCAACGAGGTCAGTATTTAAATAATGCAAATTGTTTCGGATGCCGAGAGCTGCCAAATTCAGTGAGTACTTGAATTTTAATGTTCACTGACGTAATAAATACTAGGTCAATAACAAAAGAAAACACAACCTGCCACGGTAATCGTACGTTTTGAATGCCCACGTTTCAACTCAGCCAAGGTTTCATACATGACATGTCTACAACACGGGTTTGTACAGAATCTGTATAGACGTTGAAACCATATGAAAGAATACAATACAAACGTTCACCACGGACTGTATTGAACGCTTTGGTACATCAAATTCATCCGCGATGCTCAAAGTGGTTCCGTAGTCACACACTGGCGTAGTCCATCCGGCAACCAAGCAAACATATAATTCAAATCCAACTCGTTTAAAATGAATGCCAACATGACAACCAAGTTCACTGAGCAGTGTAGCTGGCAATTCTGCAAAACTATTCACAGAAGGCGTCAAAGTTAAAACGTAACAGAGAAACGACACATTATAAAAGAGACACAAGCACAAAGCCACTACATATTATCAAACTATAGTCGGCCACCCAACTCATCATGTTACTCTCCCAAAGCTACTCACAAAGACCATGACAAATACTAACATGTTGTCCCTTACTCTGTTGAAATAATAATTAAACGACCCTACCTTAACACAGATGATGTGGCGTTAGCGTTCAACCAGTAACTTCACAACATGTAACGTTGCGTATTAAAATTCATAAATTCACGACAGGAAGTGGCATTTTCCCAGTGTAAAATCCACTAGATTAATTGCTTTGGCTATAATGAGAATTACAGCGGGGGAAACGCATAAATGAAAGTCGAAGGGGTGATGTGAGAGAGGCGCATATCACGTAAACGTAAAGGAAATGTGCTCAGCTCGTGTGTTACCGCGGCATACACGAGTGCACTAGAGACGATGACACTAACAGAGAAACAGCAGGAGAAGTTCTAGGTTTGCGTAAGATAATCTGGTAAAAATAATCGTGGGAGTTAAGAAAGCTAAGAAGAGAAAATTTATTAAATGAGAGTGGGGGTTTAAATGAAGGAAAGTCCTAAGAAGAAATTGGCGAGGTGTATATGGGAAATAATGGGAGATAAAAAACCTGGCAATCAGAGCAGATGACCAGAAAGTGGATGGGAAATGGAGGCGAGAAAGACCGAAATGGCGATGGGGACTGCATTAAAATTGACCAGAAAGAGTGAGAGAAGAAGGGAAAAAGGATAGAATGGTGGAATTGGAGACTGCTGACAGCACTGAACACAGTAAGAGAAAACTGAGAGGAAGAAAAAAGACAATGGAAAAGGAAATCATGATCGGGACTGGTGGTAACATAACAAAGTCACGTTGTTTTAACGGAATCCTTTTTACTCTGCGATAGACAACTTTTGAAATGCTATTTACCCGTCGTGGCAGGAGTTGTCAGATGCAATCATTATGCATGTGTTGGCTTGTTTCGATTCGACCGCACAAGCATATGTGTTCAATATGCATTCATTGGCGGCATTTCCTGTAATGCTTGTTGATAAAAACAACCAAGTATACTTCCAATGTAGCTAACAATTCAGCAAAACCATTAACAGAAGGCGTCAAATTTAGAAAGTAAGAGAGAAACGACGCAATTATTAAAGAGACACAATCTAACCACAGCCCCTACGTAATATCCGCCTATAGCTGGCCACCACATTTCTTACGCTACATCTTCCAAACCTACTGACAAAGACCATGTCAAATACCAAAATGTAATCACTCTGATGAACCACTAATTAAACATTCTTACCTTAACACAAATGCTGTTTTGCGAAAAACAACCTGATAAGAATAAACGTGGGAGTTAAAAGAGCTGATAAGCGAGGAATGGATGAAATGAGAGTGGAGGTTGAAGTGACGGAAAGTGCTATGAAATTGGTGAGAGGTACACGGGCTGCTCATATATGAAGAAAGGGAGATAAAAACTGGCAAAGCGAACACATGCTCAGAAAGTGGAAGGGAAATACCTGATGCGATGGGAGATTGCATTATAAAGGTGACGTAGAAAGAGTGGGAGAAAATTGAGAAAACAGATAGAAGGAATTGGAGAATGCTAACAGAGAATGTAGTGAGAGAAAAATGAGAAGAAGAAACAAGAGACAATGAAAGGTAAATCATGATCAACTCATCCCTGACCACAGTGATGCCAAGAACATGAAAACTACAAAATGCATTTTGACCCTAGTCTAGTAACCGGGCAGCTATTATTTGAATCCTTAATAGCCATTCCTAACTGAAATATACTTGAATGATGACATTTATTTGGGAAAGTGTAGGACTAGGAAGGAAAATCTTACATAGGCATCCTAAAACCCACTGTTCTTTGTGACTCTATGAACCAGGCACCCAATTATTGCTTCTCCTTTCCCCAACATCCTATTTGTTCTGGGATTTGGAGCCATGCCCCCTGCCCCCTCTGGCTACGCCAATGCCAGTAAACCACGATAAGTTCCCTTGTTAATTTTGTTAATATTTATACCTTTTATTCCATTCGAAATCGGAATAAATGACTATTTCAAGAGCGGTGATAAGGATTTAAATTTATCATGCATTCCCTGATACATGCAAGTACAAAATATAAACATTAGAAAACAATGCTATGATTCTCAAGACATTTCCCCAAATAAACTTAAAATAGCTTGAACAAAAGTGTTTCTTTTGTGCAACATCATGTTTTTCTTTTTTCTTGTGATGTTTCGTGTTCTTGTTATACTTCTTGTTCATATTTATATTCTTGCTGTTCTTCTTGTTCTTGTTATTTACTTCTTTTTCTTTCTCATGTTATTCTTATTGTCTCTTGTTCTTTTTGATATTGTCTCATTCTTCAATTTGTTATTCTTCTTGTTCTTGTTAATCTTATTCTTTCATTTATACGTAGACCACCATTTAGCTGTGTACATAGAATTTTGTACTTCCCAAACACACACTCAGATACAAGGACCTACAATGATGACCACATGTTTAAGAAAATGCATTGCTGTGAAACACGTGTGCATGGTTCATGTGAACGAATACATTAATGACAATCCCATTTGTAAAACACCTCACTCAAATAGCCATGAAAACGTCACAGAGAAGTATAAAAACAAACTTTGCCGAACACTTAAAATGAAAGACACCGTGAATACGCCGTCGTCGAACATAAAGGCAACGGTAGCAATAAAACACCAACGAAACGATTAAAAACCGATATTTTCAGACGCGTTTGCGTCATTCGTGCCGCGGAAAATTCCATCCATCGACAATTCCATCGACAGGGTGAAGAACAAAGGGTGCATGAATCATTACTCAACCCCTGGCACACCGAGCTCACGGCACTCAAGGTGTGCCACTTGAAAAACGACCCGGTCTACGATATGGCAGTCAGTCACATCCGGCAACAATTGCCTGGTTAACATCACAGTCTCAGAGACAGTCATCTCTTGATAGTTGTTGACTTCACTTGCCCCGGCTCGTCACTTGTATACTGCTGCACAATAATTATTATCTGGCTAACTTCCCCTAAATATGTCGAGATCGCTGGATATGCCAAAAAAATCATTAAAATAACAGAGACTGCTGATGAAAACAATCAACCATGTAATGTTATACACAC
>OZ024862.1:42913306-42930806 GCA_964017155.1 Oasisia sp. SBJ-2009 | reverse complement strand
AAATGTGTTCAGCTCGTGTGTTGCCTCGGCATGCACGAGTGCACTAGAGACGACGGCACTAACAGAGAAACAACAGGAGAATGTGCCGGTTTGCGAAAAACAATCTGGTGAGAATAATCATGGGAATTAAGAGGGCTGATCAGAGAAAATTCATGAAATAAGAGTGGAAGTTGGAATGAAGTAAAGTCCTAAGAAGAAATTGCCGAGCGGCACATGGGGAAAATGCGAGATGAAAAACTGGTAGAGAGAGAGAGAGAGAGAGAGAGAGAGAGAGAGAGAGAGAGAGAGAGAGAGAGAGAGAGAGAGAGAGAGAGAGAGCAGATGTCCAGAAAGTGGAGGGTAAATGGAGGCGAGGTAGACCGAACTGCGATGGGGGATCGCATTAAAAGTGACCTAGAAAGAGTGAGAGAAGAATGGACAAAATGACAGATAGATGAAATTGGAGACTGCTGACACAGAACATAGTAAGGGAAAAGTGAGAGGAAGAAAAAAGACAATGGAAAAGGAAATCATGGTCAGCTCACCCCTTACGACAATGATGCCAAGAAAATAATTACAACAAAATGCAATAAGACCCTAGTCTAGTAACCGGGCAACTATTATTTTGAATCCTTAATAGCCATTAACCCTCATGCACATTGAGAATAATGACATTTTCATTGCTCTAACAACTCTCATGCTGCAGCCAGCGACAGAAGTGAAGAATTCATAACTCAAACCTATTTGAATAATGAAATGTTTTGCCATAGGGTAGGACTGAGATGGAAAATCTTACACAGGCATCCTGAAACCCACTGTACTTTGTGACTCTATGAATCAGGCACCCAGTTATTGATTCTCCGTTTTCCACATTTTCCGGGATCCGGGCCATGCCCCCGCCCCCTCTGGCTACGCCAAAACCAGTAAACCACGATAAGTTTCTTTGTTCATTTTATTTATTTTTATACGTTCTATTCCATACGTAATCGGAATAAATGACTATTTGAAAAGTGGTAATAAGGATTTAAATTTATCATGCATTCCCTGACACATGGTAGGACAAACTATAAAAATTTAAAAAAATGTTATGGTTCTCAAGACAGTTCCACAAATAAACATAAAATGGATTGACGATTTTGTTTTACATTTGTACAACTTCATGTTATCTTTCTTCTTTTGTTGTTTCGTGTTCTTGTTATACATCTTGTTCATCTTTGTTTTCTTGCTTTCTTCTTATTCTTGTTATTTTCTTTTTCTTCTTGTTTGTCATGTGATTTGTTATTGTATCTTGTTCTTTTTTATATTGTCTTATTCTTCAATGTGTTATTCTTCTTGTTCTTGTTAATCTTATTCTTTTATTTATATGTAGACCACCACTTAGCTGTGTACATAGAATTTTATAATCGCCCAACAAGACATTTAGATACAAAGACCTACAATGATGACCACATATTTTAGAAAATACATTGCTGTGAAACACGTGTGCATGGTTCATGTGAACGAGTACATTAACGACAATCCCATTTGTAAAACACCTCACTCCAATAGCCATGAAACCCTCATACAGAGAAGTAAAAAAACAAACTTTGCCGAACACTTAAAATGAAAGACACCGTGAACACATCGTTGCCGAACATAAAGGCAACGCTAGCAATAAAACACCAACAAAACGATTACATTTTTTTTCAGACGTGTTTGCGTCTTTCGTGCCGCGGAAAATTCCATAACATTCTCGACAGGATAAAGAACAAAGGATGCGTGAATCAATACTCAATCCCGTCACACCGAGCTCACGGCAGCCAAGGTGTGCTACTAGAAAAAGGACCCAGTCTACGCTACGGCAGTCAGTCACACCAGACAACAATGGTGGACTACTGAGTCGGGCTAAAAATAGTTAGAACTGTCGCGTCTTCTTAAATAATATCAAAATACTTTTTCACAGATGTGTTTAAAATAAACACATATTTTGAAATATATATGGGTGATATGACGGCGGGTGGCGGATGATAAGTTCATGTAACCTAAACTTCGTAGTTGTGGCCCATACAAATACGACTTCGATTTGTATATGATGGACATGTTCACGAATACGGTCTTCTGTTAAAACGTTTACTCAATTGAGACAACGACCCAATCGTGCTTGCAATAAGTTGACATCTGCTTTAGCTGTGAGATGTATTTTCGAATGTTTGAGAGATCGTAGACGGCCATTCTTTAGTGTTACCCACACATATGTACATGTTTCAGGTATCGTGTTGCGAAATTCCCGTTGATACTGCTCCTGGTGATTGTCTCGTCTCTTGCGATGACAAACGCCTCGTACTGAGGTGCTGTACAGTACGACACGTCTTATCAAATATGCTGTGACGGGCAAGTTCAATACAAACCGTCCAGTCCAGACTGTTGCGGTACCATGGCATATGACACCGACGTGTATATTTGCTGTGACGGGCAACCTCGAATCAAACCGTCCAGTCCAGCCTGTTGCGGTACCATGGCATATGACACCGACGTGTATAGTTGCTGTAACGGGCACGTTCAAAGCAACTGTTAGAATCTGACATTTACGGATATAACCAAACTAAAATGGCAGATGTCAGCAACACCTACGCAACACCACCGTTCGTCGATTCTGAACGATTGTCTGTTGTTGTTTTATTCGTATAAATAAAGTTTGTGTCGAAAGGCCTTGATACCTTGGAAAACGCTTTCATGTCATTATGTACAACACCTTTTTATGTATGTATGTATGTATGTATGTATGTATGTATGTATGTATGTATGTATGTATGTATGTATGTATGTATGTATGTATGTATGTATGTATGTATGTATGTATGAATGTATGTATGTATGTATGTATGTATTTATGTATGTATGTATGTATGTATGTATGTATGTATGTAAGTATGTATGTATGTATGTATATATGTATGTATGTATGTATATATGTATGTATGTATTTATGTATGTATGTATGTATGTATGTATGTATGTATATATGTATGTATGTATGTATGTATGTAATTTTTTGTATGTATGTATATATGTATGTATGTACGTATATATGTATGTATGTATGTATGTATGTATGTATGTATGTATGTATGTGGGTGTATGTATGTATGTATGTATGTATGTATGTATGTATAAATGTATGTATGTATGTATGTATGTAATTTTATGTATGTATGTATGTATGTATGTATGTATATATGTATATATGTATGTATGTATGTATATATGTATGTATGTATGCACGTACGCATGCATATATGTATGTATGCATGTGTGTATAAACATATATATATGTACATATATATATATATATATATATATATATATATATATATATATATATATATATATATATATATATATATATATATATATATATATATGAATACATATATATATATAATTGCATTATTATGTATACGGGGCAGTTAATTTGGAAAATGAATTAATTAATTCAATTATCAGGTCAGTTAAAATAAAATGAATCTCCCAACGTATATGCGTCTTATGTTTTTTTTTTTTACATATCTCCGTATGTTTTCTACGTTCATCTCCGGTTCAAGGATACCATCAAGAGAAACCTGAAGCTGAGAGACATAAAGATCGACTCGTGGACATCACTCTCACAGCAGAGAGATAAATGGAGAGCAACACACAAGTTATGGAAGCAGTCTTTGTCGCTTCGCGACCGACAGCATGATGATGATGACCGTAGTAGCCTTGTCAGGAAGTGAATATAGAACATAGCGGTAGAGATTATGGAATGTTATTTTGGATGTTTTCAACATTTTGGCGGGTTTGTTCTTATTCTGCCGCTGGTTGGTTGTGCTGGACCGTACGCGTGTGTGGGGGAGGGGGGGGGCTGTACATGTTCTCAAATAGTGGATCGATGGTGCTGAACAACAAACCTTCTTTTATTATGAAATCTTATTTTAGCATAATAATTTTAAATACTCGAAAACCGGCCGTCTCATATACGTTCACAGAGGACGCTTGGGTCACGTGGGTGTTACGTTACAACCAATCACAACTCGACAACCATGCACGGTGACATTACAACCAATCACAACTCGACAAAGACGCACGGTGACACGACGACACATTGTTACAAGAATGTTATTTCTGGTATAAGCGCACCGCACGTTTTCGTAAGTGTTCCGTCACTTTGTCAATTTCACTTATTTTTAGGGTTTACATACCATAACTTTGTCAAGTTTGTCATATTTTACTCACACGGTGCACCAACTTTATACCATTTCACATATTTTTAGCGTTTCACCGCCATGACTTTGTCAATTTCATGTATTTTTAGTGTTTACATGCTATAACTTGTCGTTGCCCAATCCATACACACGAGACTAGGACAGTTTTATGTCATGCGCAGACCATAACTTCCGTTAAAATGACGCTTCCTGCCACTTGCAAAACACAACTTCCGTAAAAATATCGGGTCACATCAGGACCATAACACAATTTCTTCAAAATTACAAATTCAATCATAGTGATAACGTTAAAAACTAGTGCTATTTAAAGTTTCCACGCAATAACCCTGCCAACTTTTTTTATTTCGCTGAGCCAGTGTGCTCATCTCGTTCCATTTCGTAACGTTTCACCGTTTCGTTGCGTTACACAGGTGGTGTTTTCACAAATTTAACTAAGTTATTCTTGTAACTTGTAGTAAAATAGTATATTTTTCTATTCTACGCCAAACTTTGTCATGTTTTTCATATTTTACTAACTCGGTGTGCAAACGTTGTACCACTTCACAACTTTTTCAGCGTTTCACCGCCATCACTTTGTCAGTTTTACGTGTTTTTAGTGTTTACATGTCATAACTTTGTCATGTTTTTTCATATTTTACTAACTCCATGTGCCAACTTTGTACCATTTCGCAACTCTTTCAGCGTTTCACCGCCATCACTTTGTCAATTTTACGTGGTTTTAGTGTTTACATGCCATAACTTTGTCATGTTTTTCATATACACACATACGCACATACGCACATACACACATACACACGTACGCACGTACGCACATATGCACATACGCACATACGCACATACGCACATACGCACATACACACATACGAACATACGGCCATACGCACACATACGCACATACGCACATACGCGCATACACACATACGCACATACGCACATACGCACATACGCACATACGCACATACACACATACACACATACGCACATACACACATACGCACACAAACACACACACACACATACGAACATATGCACATACGCACATACGCACATACACACATACGCACATACGCACATACGCACATACACACATACACACATACGCACACATTCGCACACACACACACACACACGCACATACGAACATACGCACACATACGCACACATACGCACATACGCACATACGCACATACGCACATACGCACATACGCACATACGCACATACACACACAGTTGACGGCTATAATATTAAGTCACGTGATCGATTAGCCGAATACGTATCCGGCAGATGACTCCACCTGTTCTTTCACCAAGTTTATAATTCGTTATCTATCCGCGAGGGGACGCTACATAACCCACCATTTTGACGTAATTTAAAAAAAAAGACACGAATTTGGACAGTATTAGTTCGTGAATTGTCCGTAAGGGACGACACTAATGCACGACCTATCCACCAGGAGGCGCCACTTTAAACAATAAGACGCACGAATTTACGTAGTATTAGTTCGTGACTTGCCCACCAGGCGACGCCCCGATCTACCCGCCAGATGGCGCCACTAGCACACGACTTATCCACCAGAGGGCGCCACTTGATCGGATGAATTTCTGCGAAGGAATTCCTCCGCGCCGCGCCAAGGTATCAATGATAGGACCTTACATTACTACTTCAGAACATTGATAAAAACCAACCCAAACAAAGCATATATATTTTAGGCAACACAAATTCAACTATAATTATCATGCAATAACGTCGTGGATACAAATTCAGGAATTAATTCCGTCTAAGCAAAATCGTAACAGAAATATTTCTATTGAAATACAACAATGTGGACATTAGCGTCGACGTCTCATATTTGTAGCGAAAATCGTAAATAACGTTTCAGTCACTACATACTAGGAGTTTTATTACATTTGGTAATGTTTAAAGCGTAACATACATGTTATTACTATGATCCGTTCAATACCAGTATGCCATACAAGCCGATATTATACTTGTTGTTTGCGATATCTCGTCTTGTCAGTTTGTCGGTTTCCGAAGATTATCAGTCCTGCCCTGCAAGCACAAAGTCATCGTATTTGTCAGGAGCCATGTTGTCATCGTTGAGCCGGGTCAAATTTGGTGTTCCCGTAGTGTGCCACGTGTTGGTATCAATTATACAAAGGTGCACAGCTGTAATTTAGACAATAGAAAGGCCTCGTTTAGAAACCTACACACAACTGAGCGCTGACTTCGACACGAAAAAGGACATAGATATGCTAGAACAAATAACAAATACAGGGATAAGCGACTGAAGTGATTACATACCTCAATATATATATATATGAGAATGAAGGTTTACAATACCATTAATGAAGAGATTGGATAGAGGGTTAGAGTTATTATGGTTATGCAATTGTTTATTATAATGGTTATTAGTATTCATTGAATTATTTTTATATTATTATTGTTGTAATACCACACACGCACGCACGCACGCACGCACGCACGCACGCACGCACGCACGCACGCACGCACGCACGCACGCACGCACGCACGCACGCACGCACACACACACACACACACACACACACAGTATACAACTAGGATAACCCATAGGCCGTTCTGTCCAAACGTACCGATGGTCTAATTCACGGTTCCCTGCAGGATCCCAACGGGCGAACCTCGTGGAACTTGTCACAGTTGTTCGATTGGTCGCAGCACCATTTCTTGGGCACCACGTCGTCCAGTCGGTGTTGTTCTGCTAATGCTGGGCGGTACAGGAACAGCCGACTGGCACGAGTGTGATTGCCCTGGATGAGTCTCCCCATTGGGTTGTAGCAGCAGTACTGCAAAATGTAACACGAAACCATGTATGAATTGGGGCTGTGGTGGCCAATCAGCGGGGTACAAGTCCAGAATAGTGCGGCTACTTTGATATTTCGATGGCCACGTAGTAAGACAATTATACTCACTCGAGTATCTGCATTGACCGTAAAGGACCGAGTAATCTAACTGGGAACAGCTTAATTCAGAACAAAATCTAACAAGATTGCCACCTAAAGAATCAACCCGAGATGACAGGTGGATAAGGAAGTCATTTCACTTATCGAGAGTCCATCCTATCCATCTCAATGTATCACGCCCTTCTGAGGTATATGTCTTTATTTTTTATACATATTAATACTACTAGCACCTACACAAACAGCAGGTTATCTGCTCCATTCAAGTACTATTATTTGTATCTCTCTCCCAACGAACTTAGCCTCCCGTACTGGTAACGAACTCAATATATGCCATGTACTTCTTTATGAATACATATGAATAATACTTGTCAATCATATTTTCCCCGTTTTTCAAATGTTGTACACTACCAATTTCAACGATCTACATCCAACATTGTAATGTTCCTGCCATCAACGAGAAGCCTGCTCCTGCGTACTTTTGGCGCAACAATTTCAAATATGCGACATTGACGGAAATCCAGAATAAAAACTCACCATAGTTGACTGCGTGCGTTGCTGCCGGTCATAAAAGCACACGGAATGACACCCGCTCTTGGTCACGAATCTACTCCAGTCGAACACCCAGCGGCTTTCATTCGAGATCATTTGTAGGCCGCACGGACAAGTAGTAGTAGATTCCATCTGTTTTGTGATGTTGGCCAGTTTTGCTATTTCCGCTTCGTACCAGTTCAAGCAACTCACGTGACCGGAAGACGTAGTCGAAATCGTAAGTGGAAAGAAGAATATGCCTTTCTCGCCTGAAACAGAACATCATGTAATAAACTTAACGATGACAACAATTTAAAATTATGTTGACCTAATGATTGACTTGGCATAGTATGAAGAAACCAAAAAGCTTACATACATAAAAACGCAAACAAATAAACAAAGTATTCACTGAAAAGAAAAGTGAATTCACGCTCACAAACATATGCGCGCACAGGTTTACACAACACATGCGCGCATGTAAACACGCATACGCATACAACACACACGTACATCATAAGTATTAGCATTAACATAATTTGACATACGTTCGATGTCTCAACAGTTGTAACAGCTCTCGGTGACACGCAAACGTTAAAAACAAACATTTGCGAAACATATTGCGAATGTAATGTACCTGTATCTTAACAAATATTTGCAATAATTTACTGTTTAAAAAATACGTAAAATAGATGATATATCACACCTGATTGCAATTTTGCCTTTCCCACTCAATACTACTCAACTACTAGATACACATTCATTTCGTAGATTATCAGAGACAATAGGTTTTTACAATAGGTTTTATAATCATACGATAAACTGGCAACCCCGCAACGTTGACCAATAACTTCTTCTGATTTGCTATTGCTATAGGCTATTATTATACATATACACTCCTTAATACAAATATGCACGATGAACTAATTTCACATCTTCACAATAAATAAAGCCGGATGACACTCTGTCGTACACTGTACCACAAAACAGACACATATACACAAGGACGGACTGACGGACAGATGGAAGCTTGAGAAAAATACTACAACCAACAGTACTTAATGTAGAATCCAACGTTTGACCATTCCTTAGAACTGATTATTCATCGCAGGAACTAGTTAATACTGAAAGCATGTTTTCTTTAAGTTAAACAAACTTACCGGGGTTTCCTTCTAGGTCTGCGACGCGAAAAGGGTTCGAGGTATTTGAAACCTCTATGGTTTTCGAATGGATCTTGCCGTTCTTTGTCATATAATACCCAAAGTAAGTAGTCCGAACACTCACAGGATTGTCCGAGCCGGTTGGATCGTAAAGATAGACCACGTACGTTTTCTTCTTTTCTCTGTCGCTCATTAATACCAATTGAAAGGTGTTTGGCTGTCAACAACAAGCAATACGGATCAGATTGTGTAGTTGTGGTAGCAGTGGGTGAGACCGTGACCTAGTTTTCTCCTGCCGCGCAGTCTTATATATTGGTTATCGCCTTTGTATCTTCGCCGACGAATTGTTGGCAAGAGATGTTACAATTGGTTATGTAATAATCGCCTGTTAATATAACAACTGCTAGTTATGTCATAAAAACGCCTGATAATGTAATAACTGTTTGATAATGTAATAACTTCACCTGATAATGTAGTAAACTTGCTGCCAGATAATGTAATAATGTTTGCCTGATAATGTAATAAACTTTTCTTGTCTGATAATGCATTAACTTTCACCTGATAATGTAATAAACTGCTCTTGCCTGATAATATAATAACTTTCACCTGATAATGTAATAACGTAGCTATTTCGCATAGTACTTAGTCGTTTTCGTGCATTTCATGTTTCATGCACAGCGCATTTTGACTATTTTGTCTCTTTCGCAATACTGCAATTGTTGCTAGTGGGGTCCTTTTAACTTGTATCCAATATGCTGGTTCCAAAGCTGAAGTAAGATTTGTCCCAGCAGGTCAGAGCTTGCGGAACCGCTAGAAACTGAAAGGTCTGTGATTTTATCCCGTGTAATCACCTACCTTAGAATTACATTTGACGCAGAAGGCATGGAAGTCAGGTTATCAGACCATAAGTTAGGAGGGAGGAAAAGATTGAGAGAGGGAGGGAGGGAGGGAGGGAGGGATGCAGATAGGAAGGGATGGATTGGGACGGAGGGAGGGAAAGAGAGTGGGAGGGAGGAAGAATGACAAAGAACGAAAACCAATTTACGTCATTACGTCATAAAACACACACACACGCACACACGCACACACGCACACACGCACACACGCACACACGCACACACGCACACACGCACACACGCACACACGCACACACGCACACACGCACACACGCACACACACACACACACACACACACACACACAGTATCTGTTGCAGTTGATATTTACTGGCACTCACGCTATATGTCATCGGTCACATTTATGACAAAACGGACTTCACGTTTTACCTGCAGAGCTATACAGTTCTAGCAAGATATCGTATGCCGCGAGGAAAGTATTCCCGTCTCAAGCGAAACTAAATTTGCTAGCAACTAGTATGGACACAAATTAATTTAAAAAAAAATGATTATAATATAACGTATTCATCCCAAAATCAAATGTTTCTTTATAATTTTTATGAAAAGGTCATATTCGATTTAATACCTATTTTACTGGTATTTCACATTTCACCATAAGCATTAGGAAAAATCGGTTTAACAAGACTGTGAACAAATCTTTCAATGGGATATATAATTTATTCAAGCAAATTGTTTGAATAGTTACTTTGAGTGAAGTACGTCTGTAGCCACATCCAAAGTTGAAAATTGTATAAGTGAACATTTGTTTGTACTGGTTACATCTGCATCGGTCCACTACTCAAATAACTACGTGTATATATGTGTACGTGTATGTATGTGTGTGTGTGTGTATGTGTGTATGTGTGTATGTGTGCATGTGTGTGCGTGCGTGTGTATATATTAAACTGTAAATTCAGCAATATAAAAATAGCATACCTTGTTACGGGTGGAGTAATTTTCCAGTACAGGAAAGTTGTTTACCCACGTGACCACCAGCACCCAATCGGGATTAACATCCTGTTCGCCGGTGTATTTTTTGATGTAGTCTTTGGTCAAGTTCATCATGGCGTCCGTTCTCGTTTTCTCAGCAGGGTTAGAGACGGTAGTTTTGCTGTCGTATGCATGATAGTACGTCTTGCTGTTTTTTGTGCAGTCGCTATTAGCCCAGAACGGAGCTAAAAGCCCAAACCATATCGTCTGGCGTGTCTTCCATTTCGTATTGCTTTCATTATGTTTACAGGGGGATTCCTGAGATACAATCGTTGGGACAACGACACATAGCCGTTTGTGTACATCTGTAAAGGAAGAAATAAGACAATGTTGGGGCCAACAAAGTTATATGTATTCAATGTATACTTTAATGATAATGACGATAACTGCACATATATCCTCGCCTAATTTGAAGCTTTGACTGATTTTCAGGTTGTGGTATTTTGTACTTGCATGCAAGTATATTCAAGGATATAACATTAATGTTAATTGAGTCACTTTCACGATATTATCCAGACTAGTATTGTATTAAATTTAGGGCGCGCGAGGAATCATAAATTAGCAGAGGAATGTAAGGTTCATTAATAATTATAGTTTTGAATACACAACATTACGATGATGGACAAGATTTAAGCGTTGACATTTCAGTAGAGTTCAATCAAGTGAAATACTTGAAAATACAAACACGGGTTTTTCTCGAAATGTGTCATTTCGTCCTGTATGTAAATTCGGATACCTCAGCTGAGACCTACTATGACATACATACAGTTCAAAATGTTTTACCGCATTCACAGGTGTTGCTCCTGCTGCTAATGTAGCGTTAGTGTTTTCGAGTATACTATTTTAAAGAAACAACGACATGGTATAGACGTACGAATTTCAGTATCGCTAGATCCTCGTCTTTCTCGTAATTATCCGAATTCGAGAGTCATTTATTTTAGTGACAAAACTGAGATTGTTACATACATTGAATTGGTGACTTAGACAAATTGTTTCCTCTTCTCAAAAACATGTTTGGTAGCCAGTGTGCATGTGAAATGTCTTTCTAAGTAGTGTATAGCATCGTTTCAACTTCGAGGTGAACACAATGAAACCATATTATTATGAATTTTCCTCCACACAAAAAGAAATATAGTAAATACGTTTGTATCAACACATTTTGAACTGGCTTTGAGAAAAGTGTTATCACCAAGAATATGTCTGCAGACGAACATTGGCATTTATGTGCGCTTGCAGTGTGGCATATGTATGACTAATGTAAGCCTAGGAGGGCGCCATCGAGGACGTCTAAAAAGGAAAGTAAGCATCTTAGTATTCAACTTATCTTATCAAGAAAATAAGCATTGTCTTCACCAAACAAATATGTCTGAACAAGAACTTGAGAAGTAATATTTACAATGTGTGCCTGCATCTTAGCATTGCATACTTTCCTTTGCCTGATAAAGTCACTCTCACTGAAAAAGAAAGGAAACACTGCAGTGAGTGTTTGTTACATTTGTGTGTCATAAAGAAAGTAAATATTGTTGTGTGTCCTTACCATGAGTCTGTCTGTTACGAAGTCGAGCACATTCACAGGCGGGCGAAACAACAGTGGTCGGGAATATCCGAGGCGGAACCTCTTTAAGCACCTAATTTCTTTGTCATTCGCAGCTTTTCCATGGCTCAACAGTCTTGACCGAATGGACGGATCCGTTGTACCTACTAACAACGGAACGTCCAATTATCCAAAATAATTGGAAAATTCGTGGCACTTGATAATGATGCATACATGTCTCTGATCAGCATATAGTTAAATGCTATCAGTATAAACACAGTTTAACACACACACACTCTCTCACACACACACATATATATATACATATATCTATATATATATATATATATATATATATATATATATATATATATATATATATATATATATATATATATACACACACACACACACACACACACACACACACACACACACACACTGACACATCACATGCACACAGTAAATAGCAATGACTCAGATAAATAGTACCTGTATTGCACATATATATATAATATTATATATATATATATATATATATATATATATATATATATATATATATATATATATATATATACTTATATATATGCTGCCCTCAGTCATAATAGTACATATACTGCAGTCTTTTGATATACACACACGTGCGTGTACGTGCACTAATCATAATCCTCGGTGACCAGAGACCGCAGACAACCGAACAAGCATGGACGTCCTGCATCGCTGACCACCACCCAGACCGACTCGGCCATGATTCGCGGGAATGGCACGTCGTCCAATATTCGCTCCACTAACCCTAAGAGACGTGCGAGCGCATCAAAAGCCAGAAAACAAGTCGGTGTTTTCATCACGCGACTCGCAAGATCGACCAACCCCAAAAACCTGGCGACACACGTCAAGCGAGAGACTGGCTTGTCTGTGTCATGTGAATCTTTCAGAACGAAATTTGACACCTACTCGTCTTTCTGTGTTAGACTGCCACCTCGTGA
Organism: Oasisia sp. SBJ-2009; assembly: GCA_964017155.1. Classification (NCBI taxonomy): domain Eukaryota; kingdom Metazoa; phylum Annelida; class Polychaeta; order Sabellida; family Siboglinidae; genus Oasisia; species Oasisia sp. SBJ-2009. The sequence continues at coordinate 42,917,553 of OZ024862.1, read as the reverse complement.
TCAAACCTACTGCTAGACTCTAGGGTGTGGCCGTCTGGCGTTATGGTCCGTGCTTTCCTTGAATAAGTGGATGTTTGAAACCCAGATTGCATTGTTTCTAGCTAACATTCAATCACACAATACTTAATGGATTGAAAATTGTAACGTTTAACTGTCATGGTTTTAAGTCACCTGTTTATGATATTTTACTTCTTTGTGAACAGTTTGATGTCATAATTTTGCAAGAGCTATGACTCTCGAATGAAGATATCTCTCTATTGCGTTCTATTCGTAAAGCATTTGAAGCATATACGGTCAGCGCTATGAATGACCAACTCGGTATACAAGTTGGACGCCCATTTGGTGGTATAGGTGTTTTATGGAGAAAATCGATCTCACATGCTTGTACTATTTGTGATTTACAAGATAACAGATTACTTGGAATTGACATTGATACAAATGATGGCAAGTTGTTTATTTTAAATGTATACCTGCCTTACCAGTCATCTGACAATTTTGAGGAATTTTGTAACTACTTGGGTAAAATTGCATGTATAATTAAAGAAAAGGACACGACCAATGTTGTCATCACTGGTGATTTTAATGCTGCTGTTAACACTCCTTTTTAATCTGAATTAATTGCTATGTGTGAGAATACTGGTTTGGTTATCTCAGATTATGAGATTTTTGGTCGAGCTAGCAATACGTATACGTATGTAAGTGATGCTCACAACTCTACCTCGTGGTTAGATCACTGTATCTGCTCTCACAGTGTAAACTCGATGATCACGGATTTATATATATTAGATAAATGTCCTAGTTCGGATCACCTCCCTGTAGGACTAGAGATCTCTACTGCTCTAACTGCAGAAAGATGTGTTAATAATGAGAAACACGCTGACAAAATGCTTCCTATCTTCAGATGGTCTAATGCAAAAGATTGTAATATCAAAGAATATGGAAAGTGTAGTGCTGTTCATCTAGACAGAATACACACTTCATACTCTTGTACGTGCACTAATCCTAACTGTTCAAACAGACAGCATATAACTGATATTGAAAATATTTATTTGATGATATATGTAATGCGCTTAGGGTATCTAGTCTTGTAACGATTACTACATGCAAAAAAACATTGTGCCAAGACTACATTGTACCTGGATGGAATGATTATGTTAAGGAAGCGCACACTGAAGCTAGATACTACTATATGTTATGGCGTGATATGGGAAAACCTAAGCATGGCCCAGTCTGTGAACTAATGCGGAAAACTAGGTTACATTTCAAATATCTGCTTAAACAGTGTCAACAACGCGAAGATATGGCGCGAGCAGATGCCATGGCTAAGTCCATGCAAGCTAAAGATGCAGTCAGTTTTTGGAAAAACGTATCCAAAACATACAAAAAAGGTATACCAAATGCTACAAATGTCAATGGTGCTAATGAACCTACGGCCATATCCGCCATGTGGAAAACACATTTTGAATCCTTATTAAACAATGTAACCACAGATGTAAATATGCAAAAAGTGAAAGAGTGTGTACATAACCATGAATATTTGTGTTATGCAAATAACTTAGTCATAACTCCTTGCATGGTAAAAAATGCTATCGATAAGTTGAAATGTGGAAAAGCATGTGGGCTATCTGCCGAACACTTTATTTATATGATGGGCTATCTGCCGAACACTTTATTCATTCAGATAGGCGCATAACTATACTGTTGTCCTTTTTTTTTATAATAGAGTGATTTCTCATGGTTATCTACCTGATGACTTTATGAAAACTATTATAATTCCACTGATAAAAAATAAGTCTGGAGATACGAGCAACGTAAATAACTACAGACCAATAGCGCTTGTCACTGTAGCCTCTAAGATATTTGAAATTATATTGCTGGAAATGTTGACACCATATCTTAATACAAATGACAATCAGTTTGGGTTTAAGAAGGGACATTCTACTGACCACTGTATATCTGCTTTAAGAAAAGTTATTCAATACAATAAAAGTAAAAATAGTCCGGTGTATTCATGCTTTTTAGACGCGTCAAAAGCATTTGACAGGGTCAACCATTGGACGCTTTTTAGAAAATTGCTTAATCGAGGTGTGCCTGTTGTACTTATACGTATTCTGTTGTACTTGTACAGAACCCAAACATTCTGTGTGAAATGGGGTTCAACAACATCAGAGTATTTTAATGTTTCGAATGGTGTTCGACAAGGTGGGATTTTGTCCCCATATTTATTTATCGTATACATTGATTATCTGAGCAATATGCTAAATAGTGCTGGTATAGGTTGTCACATACACAACTGCTGCACTAACCATGTGTTCTATGCCGATGACATATGTGTTATTGCTCCCAGTCCTAGTGGGCGTCAGGGTTTGTTGAACATATGTGCAAAGTTTGGCTTTGAAAATGATGTTGAATATAACCCTATCAAGTCGTTGTGTATGGTCTTCAAACAACGTGGTTTTAACCTGAAATGTCCAGGTATGTATATGAACCTAAACAAGCTTGCATATGTCAAAGAAGCAAAATATTTAGGTGTGATAATATGCAATGACCTGAAAGATGACGGAGATATTCTAAGACATCTACGTAATTTTTATGCTAGGTCAAATAGCATTATCAGAAAATTTCACCACTGTTCCGTGGGTGTTAAACTACATCTGTTTCATGCGTATTGTTGTACAACTTATTGTTGCCAGTTATGGGCTAACTTTAATAAGGGCTCATATTTGAAAGCTAAAGTTGCCTACAACAATATGCATAGACGGATTTTGGGATATAGCCGACGGGACAGTGCGAGTGGCATGTTTGCTAGTAATGCTATTGATACTTTTGACGCCCTATTGCGTAAGAACATCTATGTTTTTAAAAGACGCATTTTTAACATAAATAATGGCTTGATTATGTACAATTGCTTTGAAATAGTAAATGGCCCAATGTGGATTAGCTGGGCAAATTCATTGTACACAGTAAATATGTAAGATAGTCATCATGTCTCGCATATAACTTTATTATTTTTATTATATATATATATATATATACATATATATATATATATATATATATATATATATATATATATATATATATATATATATTCTAAAGTCAGTAAGTTGTTTATATAACTTACTTTTCAAAAGGTGTTTATTTGTATGAATTAATGGCATATTTATTTTACAATCACATCCTGTATATTGCTCATTATTTTATCTGTTTTTCTACAATTTTACATTTATCTAACTTATAACCTTATTTATTTTTTTATGTAGTCATTTTGTAATTTTGTTTAACATATTGGCTCTTTAATTACGCTACTTAGATGTTCTAATGTATGTACCGATTGTATATGGGTTTTTACCTGAAATAAATGTATTCGTATTTGTATAGAACAAGTCAAAAACTAACACAACAATTGCACGAAGACAGTATTAATGAATGATAGATAATCTAAAACGGCAACTCGAACCTGTTTCACATAATGTGTTACATTTCCCGTTGGAGTCGACTTAAATAATTGACGTCATGATAAGGCACCGTGAACTGAACATATTCTTGGAGTTAGACGTTGGTCATTGGTCGACACATGTGTCATTTACCAAATATGCCATACCTAAAGTTTTGCGTGAAAAAGATAAATGGAAGTCTTAAGAAGCTGTTTGTGTGTATATGTATATATATATATATATATATATATATATATATATATATATATATATATATATATAGATATATATATATATATATATATATATATATATATATATATATATATATATATATATATATATATATAATATATATATGACTCATCTTTACAAAATGAGTGGGATGTTGGTAATTTACAAAATTTAGTTACTGGCATTGAAGAGAGCACACTTTCAGCTTTCACACAATGTATCACGTAAGAAGATACGTCCGTCAATTGTAAGTTAAGTTACGGCTCGCCAAACATGTGTAGGGTAGAAACCTTCAAACTGAGAAAACTGCCTTGAAACTTTCAACAACTTTCTGTCATGTACGTCATCAAATGTACTTTAATTAAAATGGAGAGATCTTACTACAATTCGGACCATTAAGAGATTATGGATATATATATATATATATATATATATATATATATATATATATATATATATATATATATATATATATATATATATATATATATATATATATATATATATACATATATATATATATACACATATATATTATATATGTATATATATATATATATATATATATATATACTT
>OZ024862.1:42768306-42908306 GCA_964017155.1 Oasisia sp. SBJ-2009 | reverse complement strand
TTATACTAACTAGCATGTAAAAACGGATTAAGATAACAGAAATAATTTTGTTTATGCAACAACCACAAAACTAATTAATTAACCCAGTCTTTTATTGCATATGTTGTTCTTATTGGCCAACTCTTTAATAAAACATATTTTCTATTATAATACAAGTACTTTGTTTTGTTCTAAGGCCTTCGATTTGTTAGAGAGGCCGTCTTACAGCACATTCCCCTACGTTGATTTTTTTTGTATTGGGATCCCCCCCACAATGTTTATCTGTCTTCAAATTGGGGCAGGTATTTGCGCGGTGCTCACGGCTGTCGCAGTCGCCACTGGCGAATTAAATAAAACGCTTACTGTTAGTGGGACTCGGTTAATTTTCACACCTTGCGTACGAGATCCATCAGGGCTAGTTTTGCATGGCAAACAGCCTTGGCTTACGATGATGTATGTACATACACGCCTGTATACGTTTATTGTATACCATCGGGTGATAAAACAATGTTTGCCCAGTTTGTCGATCTGCGTTTTCGGTTCCACTTTTGTTTGTTTTATGGAATAAATGCATTGCGCTCTACTAAACAATGCGTTATTATAATTCGATGTCTCCCAGATATAACAATATGAACCATTTTACTGCATGTGACCATACATTAGAAAGTCCAGCAGAGCATATTAAGTGGAAATAGACCATACAATCGCGTTATTTCCCGGGGTATATAGTAATACGAAATCTCCTCTAATTCGTTTGTCTGATATCGGGCAAATTGAATCCACGACCGTCGGGATTCGGCCGAGTTGCCCGACGGAATGGTTGCATGTGTAGCTCAGCAGTAATAGAGGCGTAATTAGGCAACACAGTTTTCTTGTTGCAGTCATGTGCGATGAGGCGTATGTTGGCCTTATGATGGGTGGTCTGGGTTTGTCCATCTTGGCCGTGTTGGGTGCGGTGGTCGGGGTGTATCGGCTGTGGATTCATTTCCATCCGCCACGCCGAGTACCCGCGGCTGCAGCCGGAGGACCCCAGCAGGAGACGAAGGTATGTCTTACTGGACTTTCGTAGGTTTATTGCGTTTAAACATAGTATATACTTTCGAACGTAAACTTGTGATACACTGCCACGTAACCAGTATGTATAAGCGCAGTATCAGACAGAACGTCATACCCGAAGCCGTTGTTGAATCGTCATTTTCCAAACTGTTTAATAATACACAATTCTGAATTGACATTGCAATTGTCGTTGGCGATCTTATATTTACACATAAACGGGTTTTTATCTCAAACCCTGCTCTTGTAACCTTTGCGAAAGTGATGAAGAAGAATATATGTGAACAGTAGTTATTGCGCACGGATGAATCTGAGATATTTGCTACTGCACGCACGCACGCACGCACGCACGCACGCACGCACGCACGCACGCACGCACGCACGCACACTTCCAAATGTAACAACGGCGCGTGCATTGACGTACATATATGTAACGGAATCGTAATTATGCTTTAACACCTCCATTTTCTTCTTACAGTCTAAGACGACCAGACGTGCGCGAATTACATCAGAGCCGCCGCTGGTGACGAAGTTTCGGCGAGACCATCGATGGCGCTGGAGGCAGCAGGTCGCCATCAAACGACTGCGCTATCCGGGCCATCTGTTCGTCCGGGTGATCTCGATGATCCGATGGGCTGTCGGACGACGTCGCCGGCTCGGCATGCCACCGCCACCGCCGTGCTGCTGCCCGTGCAGTCGACTATACAAAGCCTACAAGACCGGCAACAGACTCGCAGACCAGCGCGAGGTGTCGCACCTCCGGTGGCTGCGTGAATTCCGGGACCTGATGGACGACGTGTGGACCGAGAAACAACAAAAGCGAATGCGGCATTTGAAAAGCAAAGTGCATCATCACAAACTCATGGATCGATGGAAAGCCGCCAGGAAGGAAAAGAGACTAGCAGCGTCTCTCACAAGATCTTCAACATCGTCTTCCTGAAGCAATAGTCCTGCTATCTGTTGTGTTCATAGCTATAATGATGTAGTATTGTCATACAATCTGAATGCTAATTAATGTATGTATAATGTTTGCTTAACTATAAATGTATGATGGATGTTAACAATGTTTTAACTTTAAACTAGTCTAAGCATATTAACCATAATTTATACCGCTGTGATCATGCGTATTTGTGATTAAATCTAGATATTTCTATGAATGTAATAATTGTATGTTATGGGGATTTTTGTAATAGTACGTTACTGTTATTACGTATAAATATTCTTGAATAAATGTTACATAATTATTGTTGCCTAATTTCGTAATGGGGATTCTTAACGTGTGTATGATATTTTGAATATGTGCACTAAAATGTTGCCAAGAGTAAACTGATTGTGAATAGCTACATAGCTTTAATCTGCTACATTCGTCCTACCATAAAACGTGACGTTACCCTGAGGCTGTCGAGACAGGTGATGTTATCAGTGACGCGGGGTCTCCTTTCAATTTGGACCTGACAACCGCTGGAGCTTCAGCACCACTCCGCCTTCAGCACCACACCGCCTTCAGCACCACTCCGCCTTCAGCACCACTCCGCCTTCAGCACCACTCCGCCTTCAGCACCACTCCGCCTTCAGCACCACTCCGCCTTCAGCACCACTCCGCCTTCAGCACCACTCCGCCTTCAGCACCACTCCACCTTCAGCACCACTCCGCCTTCAGCACTACTCCGCATTCAGCACCACTCCACCTTCAGAACCACTCCGCCTTCAGCACCACTCCGCCTTCAGCACCACTCCACCTTCAGCACCACTCCGCCTTCAACACCACGCCGCCTTCAACACCACTCCGCCTTCAGCACCACTCCGCCTTCCCCGCTGTCTTGCGCCGCGGCGGCCCAAACGTGGCTTCTCGAGTCGTCGCATCCGCTGGTCTCACTCGGGACAGTCATCGGAAGACGGGGGACGCAGGATGGGGTGGTGGAGGACGGGGCGCGTAGGACGAGGGGATGGAAGACGGGGGCGGAGGACGGGGTGAAGGACAGAAGAGTTCAGGTCGGGGGTCGGAGGAGATGGAAATGCGGACGTGGTGGAGGGAGGGGGGTGGAGGACGGGAGGGAGGAAGACGGGGGTGGAGGAAGGGGCGGAGGAACCGGGGGTGGTGGACGGGAGGGTGAAGGACAGTAGGACTTGGTTGCTCCTTGACCTGACACAGTGGGACTTGGTTGTTCCAAGACTTGGCAGAGTGGAACTAGGTTGTTCCAGTGATAAGGTGGGACTTGGTTGTTCCACAACGTGGCACAGTGGAACTTGGTTGTTCCATGACCTGGCACAACGACAGTTGCTTGTTCCAAGACCTACCATACATGGAACAAGTTTGTTCCATGAATTGGCACAGGGGGCATACATGGTTGTTCCATTACCTGGTACAGTGGGACCTGGTTGTTTCATGAGCTAACACAGGGGGACCTTGTTGTTCCATGACCTCACACACTTTGACAATAGCAGAGTTCTACATTGCCTGATTTGAAGCTGTTGTTTAGATAGATGTGTATACAATGTACCTTTGTGCGTACATTTTCTCGAGAGCAGCGTGTAGAAGTTAAGGTAGTAGTAGCTGGACTGTTGGACTGGGTTAACTTGCATAATCTTTTTCCATATTGGGTATATGTATGAAACGGCTGGAAAGTTATTTTGATGCAACACTGCAGTCCATTTTCTCAGGAGCATCTCGGCAATTGTTTCTCCACCAACTGTCACGTGGGGACGAAAGATGCTGAGTGTGGTGAATTGAACTGATGGAATGATGACGATGAATTGTAGATAAGCAAAATTTATGATTACGCAACTAATAAGTTCTATTAACATTTCAGACACCATCGGCGGCCTTCTTCAGGAGTTCCTTAAAAAGGCCACCGATGGCTTAAACGTTGATGTGAGTAGAAATTATTAGTTGTGTAATCATAAATTTTGCTTGAATAATAATTTACTTCCAAGTTGATGTACATTTTCACGACTTGTAGGCAATTCAGCAGGGTGCGAGAGCAGCAGGTTCCTAAGTGAGGCTAAGTCATAGCTGACACTGGGTGCAGAAGTGGAAGTGAACCACAAGAATCGTCGGCTTGGCAGCTGTAGAATGACTGTTCCTGTTTTTACATAGCAAGAAACCACTGAGAACTCTTAAATGTTGTCAACCGTCTATCACTTGGTATAATACGCTCATCAATTAGCACTGAATACCAGAACAGAATAACTCATGAATATTCAAACTTTTGTTTGGCACAACAAACTAGATACATACTGTGATTATTAATCCCGTGGATAATTAAATAAAACATAATTACCCTAAAATGTATGCACTTCTTCACAAGTTTTATCCTGGGTATCAATGCATGAATGATTTATTATTGCCATATAATTTCTCTAATATGCACTAACAATTCAAATCTTTTTTCGTTATTAATTAATAATAAACTTGTAACTAAGAGATAGAATTTGGAGCATTCAGCGATCATAATGCAATAACCATTTCTTTCCCACCTTTGAAATGTTACACATGTGATTTGTTAAATATACCAAGTGAAAGATTAAGTTCAGATTAATATGTGAAGCTGTTAAATATATATTTAAAGCTTTCCGGTTAAATATATATATATATATATATATATATATATATATATATATATATATATATATATATATATATATATATATATATATATATAGCCTCCTTACAGTTAGATATACAACACGTTCAATTAAATATTCAAAGCCTTACTGTAGTAACTACTGCACTAGAGTTAATCTGAGTAGACATATAGTTACCCACATCACTTCAATCACTTCTGTTGTGTATATTATTAAAAACAAACTATTCTAATACTACAGTAGTAAGAAGAATACAAGGTTATAAATATATATATATATATATATATATATATATATATATATATATATATATATATATATATATATAACACAAGGGCGTCCGTGAATAAAATATACAAGGATGTCAGTGAATAAAATATACAAGGATATTGGTGGATAAAACACACAATGATGTCAGCTAATAAAACACGCAACGATGTCAGTGAATAAAACACACAACGATGTCAGTGAATAAAACACACAACGATGTCAGTGAATAAAACACACAACGATGTCAGTGAATAAAACACACAATGATGTCAGTGAATAAAACACACAATGATGTCAGTGAATAAAACACACAAGGATATCGGTGAATAAAACATAAAATGATGTCAGTGAATAAAGATATTAGAACATCTTGCAATGATGTTTGGAGGATCATCACAGAGCCATTGTATATCACACACCTGAGTGAATATATATATATATATATATATATATATATATATATATATATATATATATATATATATATATATATATATATATATATATATATATATATATATATATATATATATATATGTATTACACGTTTGGCAAATTGAACAAACGAAAGTGCAAAATAAGAGCGTTTGCTAACTACATAATAATAGTTAAAGTGTAAATAACAGTAAATATAAATGGCACAGAAGTGGAAAATCACAAGATGTGTTTTGTGGAACTCCACATCAATTTTTAGATATCCATACCCATGAGACACACTTTCTTGCAACTTGCCAAAAACGATTGCCCATACCTCCTAGCATTATGAATACACGGATCGACAATGTATTTTGCCGACTTTTCACAGTTCACAGGTTTTAAGCAAACCAAAATCAGTCTGCATACTTTTATAATAAATGGTTCCATGAAAAATATATTCGAAACTGGTTGCATGCATAATATATCCATCCATACATATACAATATCAAGAATTATTTTTACAAAAACTTATTCTGGTAATTGTGACATAATTTTTCTCTGTAACTAAAATTACAATGCGATTACCAACCCATCACCCACTCAGGACATCATCACCCACCCATCACCCACCCAGGACATCATCACCCACTCAGGACTTCATCACCCACCCATCAGACACTCAGAGAACATCATCACCCACCTATCAGCCACTTAGGACTCATCATCACTCACCCATCACCCACTCAGGACATCATCACTCACCCATCTCCTACTCAAGACATCATCACCCACCCATCACCCACTCAGGACATCATATCACCCACCCATCACCCACTCAGGACATCATATCACCCACCCATCACCCACTCAGGACATCATATCACCCACCCATCACCCACTCAGGACATCATATCACCCACCCATCACCCACTCAGGACATCATCACCCACCCATCACCCACTCAGGACATCATCGCCCACTGAGAACATCATCACCCACCCATCACCCACTCAGGACATCATCACCCACTCAGAACATCATCACTCATCGCCCACTCAGAACGTCATCACCCACTCAGAACATCATCACCCACCCATCAGCCACTCAGGACATCACCACCCACTCAGGACATTATCACCCACCCATCACCCACTCAGAACGTCATCACCCACCCATCACCAACTCAGGATATTATCACCTGCCCATCAGCCACTCAGAACATCATCACCCACCCATCACCCATTCAGGTAATCATATCACCCACCCATCACCCACTCAAGATATCACCCAATAATCACCCACTCAGAACATCATCACTTACTCATCACCCACTCTGGTCAGGTCTGTTGAGAAACATCTCAGTTCTGCTTCACTTCCTGTAGTATGTGATCAGGAAGGCCGGGTAAGTTTGGTTTTGACTAAAGACGACAAATTCACGGAACAACAGCCGCTGCTGTCCAATACCTCTGTGAGTGCCCATGACAGAGTCAAAGAGGTCATGGCTACAGGCATCCGTGCACTGGTGGAGACAGGGTGGTCGAGTTAGCTGATTCTTTGGCTCCTTGGCAATGTAGCTATGCCCAAGTATCACTTTGCAGAGGAACATGTAGTGTGGACCTTGAGTCCTGTTTTTTTTGTCATCTGAAAGTAGCAGTAAATAAAATAATTCATACAGCGACCGTTATCACAACATAGTGTCACAGTACATACCTATCAATTAGGGCAAAACAGCAGTCATAATATGATAAATAGTGTGATACAGACTTGTATTAACCATTGGGGTATGTCTGTGTTAACGTGGACAAGGCAATGATACTGCACATATCTCATAACTATGTGGTATGCTACAGACAAGGCACCTAGATGTGGAATGACACTCATAAATACAATAAATGTATTAAAATATTTGTAATAATTGGTATATATTACCTGCATATTGATCACCTTTCGTTGAGCTTTCGGCAAAGTACGTGCCCTGACCAAACATGGCCCTAGAGTTCACACGGAAGTCTAAGCCTTGGTTTACTATTGGCTGAATGACTTTCTGTGGTGCGCCGTGGAACAGGAAATACTCGTTAATCTCTGGAATGAGCCGGTCGTCCAACTTGCTGATCCCCAGCGTTGAAGTCAGCACATCTGGTTCACCAGGGTCAGAGGTCACCTTCTCGAAGCTGCCTTTAGCGGCACGGGTACAGAATTCCTGCTTTCTGTGCTCATATTCCATATACCGGTGTGGATTTTCAATCTGTTCCACAGATGTCACGTCGATGGTCTTGTGATGCAGGCCTTCTGCATCAGCGCCGATTCCGGCTTTACCGGAGTCCCAGGTGCGTTGTACCATGGCTGTGATGGCAGCGGCAACATTGGGGTTTGCTGTCACCCTCATTTGTTTGACCTGATCATCATGCAAACTTGTCACCGATGTCCAGTAGTCAGGCACTTTAGGAGGCTGAGTTGCAAGGAATGCCAAATATTCAGCTCGAGTTTTGACTCGTTGGACAAAGTCTGGTCTCTCTTGTATGGCCTGAACTTTCTGGGCTACTTCTGCAGCTGCCTTACTTGCAGATTGTTTTTCCCCAACAAGGCTGATGCACTTGGCCTGCATGTCTACACAATGAAAGGCAGATAATTAGCTTAAGCTACATACATGACCAAATATGCCAGCCAATAATACAATTGGATTAGCACAAACTGTGACAGACTGTCACAGACACTACCTAGGAAATCACAGTACCCAACAAAATCAATACTGCAGTGATGGCTCAATATTACTTGAACATGACCAGGGATTGCATGGCTCAAAAAATAATGGGCACAATGAGTATGCATCTGTCCCTAATACACTACATTTTTTAATAACATTGTCAATTGTCAAACTCATGATTCACCCGTCCATTCATACAATGACAGACACTACTAGGTACATGAGACTCATGATTCACCCATCCATCCATACAATGACAGACATTACTGGGTACATGAGACTCATGATTCACCCATCCATCCATACAATGACAGACATTACTGGGTACATGAGACTCATGATTCGCCCATCCATCCATACAATGACAGACTTTACTGGGTACATGAGACTCATGATTCACCCGTCCATCCATACAATGACAGACATTACTGGGTACATGAGACTCATGATTCACCTATCCATCCATACAATGACAGACATTACTGGGTACATGAGACTCATGATTCACCCATCCATCCATACAATGACAGACATTACTGGGTACATGAGACTCATGATTCACCCGTCCATCCATACAATGACAGACATTACTGGGTACATGAGACTCATGATTCACCCGTCCATCCATACAATGACAGACATTACTGGGTACATGAGACTCATGATTCACCCATCCTTCATACAATGACAGACATTACTGGGTACATGAGACTCATGATTCACCCATCCACCCATACAATGACAGACATTACTGGGTACATGAGACTCATGATTCACCCGTCCACCCATACAATGACAGACATTACTGGGTACATGAGACTCATGATTCACCCGTCCACCCATACAATGACAGACATTACTGGGTACATGAGACTCATGATTCACCCGTCCATCCATACAATGACAGACATTACTGGGTACATGAGACTCATGATTCACCCGTCCATCCATACAATGACAGACATTACTGGGTACATGAGACTCATGATTCACCCGTCCATCCATACAATGACAGACATTACTGGGTACATGAGACTCATGATTCACCTATCCATCCATACAATGACAGACATTACTGGGTACATGAGACTCATGATTCACCTATCCATCCATACAATGACAGACATTACTGGGTACATGAGACTCATGATTCACCTATCCATCCATACAATGACAGACATTACTGGGTACATGAGACTCATGATTCACCCATCCATCCATACAATGACAGACATTACTGGGTACATGAGACTCATGATTCACCCATCCATCCATACAATGACAGACATTACTGGGTACATGAGACTCATGATTCACCTATCCATCCATACAATGACAGACATTACTGGGTACATGAGACTCATGATTCACCTATCCATCCATACAATGACAGACATTACTGGGTACATGAGACTCATGATTCACCTATCCATCCATACAATGACAGACATTACTGGGTACATGAGACTCATGATTCACCCATCCATCCATACAATGACAGACATTACTGGGTACATGAGACTCATGATTCACCCGTCCATCCATACAATGACAGACATTACTGGGTACATGAGACTCATGATTCACCCGTCCACCCATACAATGACAGACATTACTGGGTACATGAGACTCATGATTCACCCGTCCATCCATACAATGACAGACATTACTGGGTACATGAGACTCATGATTCACCCGTCCATCCATACAATGACAGACATTACTGGGTACATGAGACTCATGATTCACCCGTCCATCCATACAATGACAGACATTACTGGGTACATGAGACTCATGATTCACCCGTCCACCCATACAATGACAGACATTACTGGGTACATGAGACTCATGATTCACCCGTCCATCCATACAATGACAGACATTACTGGGTACATGAGACTCATGATTCACCCGTCTATCCATACAATGACAGACATTACTGGGTACATGAGACTCATGATTCACCCGTCCATCCATACAATGACAGACATTACTGGGTACATGAGACTCATGATTCACCCGTCCATCCATACAATGACAGACATTACTAGGTACATGAGACTCATGATTCACCCGTCCATCCATACAATGACAGACATTACTGGGTACATGAGACTCATGATTCACCCGTCCATCCATACAATGACAGACATTACTGGGTACATGAGACTCATGATTCACCCGTCCATCCATACAATGACAGACATTACTGGGTACATGAGACTCATGATTCACCCGTCCATCCATACAATGACAGACATTACTGGGTACATGAGACTCATGATTCACCCGTCCATCCATACAATGACAGACATTACTGGGTACATGAGACTCATGATTCACCCGTCCATCCATACAATGACAGACATTACTGGGTACATGAGACTCATAATTCACCCGTCCATCCATACAATGTCTACTGTAGAATGTCTACGTTACTTCTTGCTAGTATCACCTGAATAAAAACTACAAATAAAGCTACATTACCTATATTGATGGAGACGTTTTCAGAGCGCAAAGATCTGATGTCTGCGATCTCGTCTTTGGTAAACTTGTCGATGTACTGGACTTTCACAGTTTCCTCATCTGCGTAAGCTTTCACGCAGTCTTGAATTTCTTGCTCTGTGCGGTCAATGTTAAACTGACCCAGAGCTGTGATGTGAAAGGAGGTGCTGGACAGTCTCGGTGCAGAGTGGCGACCTTTTCCAGCAGTACTGAGCCTTGACAGTTTCCTTCGCTGAGTAGTTTTTGACATATTTTTCAATTGCTCCCTCTGCCTGGTGTGAGCTGTTGACAAATACATCACTTTTACAACAGTAGTATTTGATGTCCCTAAGGATAGGCCAATGGACAGATCGGACTATCCCAGACATAACTAATGGAATATAATAATAATAATTGTATATAAAAATATTTTATTTAAAGTAGGTTCATATCCAATGGATTTACAACTAATCAACTCAATTGGGGATGAGGAGAGAATGGCTCAGTCAACTCACTTGGGGATGGAGAGAGTGATTGAGTCAACTCACTTGGGGATGGAGAGAGTGATTGAGTCAACTCACTTGGGGATGGAGAGAGTGACTGAGTCAACTCACTTATGGATGGAGAGAGTGATTGAGAAACTCACTTGGGGATGGAAAGAATAACTTAACCAATGCACTTGGGGATGAGGACAGTGACTGAGTCAACTCACTTGGAGATGGGGAGACTCACTTGAGGATGGAGAGACTGATTGAGACAACTCAATTGGGAATGAGGAGTGACTGAGTCAATTTACCTGGGGATGAGGAGAGTGATTGAGACAACTCACCTTGTGATTGGGAGAACGATTGAGACAGCCAACTTGCCCTTGGGACAGATCGTGTGTATCGCGATCCGTAGTGCGTCTGAGACAACAGAGCTGTGTTGTGAGAGGAGGACCTGGACAGTGTATAGGGGTCCCCTCTTGCAGCAGTGTGCCTGGTGTGAGCTGTTGACAAATATATCACTTTTACAACAGTAGTATTTGATGTCCCTAAGGACAGTCCAATGGACAGATCGGACTATCCCTGACATAACTAATGGGATATAATAATAATAATTGTATATAAAAATATTTTATTTAATGTAGCTTCAGATCCAATGGATTTACAACTAATCAACTCACTTGGGGATGAGGAGAGAATGACTGAGTCAACTCACTTGGGGATGGTGAGAGTGACTGAGTCAACTCACTTGGGGATGGAGAGAGTGATTGAGTCAACTCACTTAGGGATGGAGTGAATGACTGAGTCAACTCACTTGGGGATGGAGAGAGTGACTGGGTCAACTCACTTGGGGATGGAGAGAGTGATTGAGTCAACTCACTTAGGGATGGAGAGAATGACTGAGTCAACTCACTTGGGGATGGAGAGAGTGACTGGGTCAACTCACTTGGGGATGGAGAGAGTGATTGAGTCAACTCACTTGGGGATGGAGAGAATGACTGAGTCAACTCACTTGGGGATGGAGAGAGTGACTGGGTCAACTCACTTGGGGATGGAGAGAGTGACTGAGTCAACTCATTTGGGGATGGAGAGAGTGATTGAGTCAACTCACTTAGGGATGGAGAGAATGACTGAGTCAACTCACTTGGGGATGGAGAGAATGACTGAGTCAACTCACTTGGGGATGGAGAGAATGACTGAGTCAACCCACTTGAGGATGGAGAGAGTGATTGAGTCAACTCACTTAGGGTTGGAGAGAGTGACTAAGTCAACTCACTTGGGGATGGAGAGAATGACTGAGTTAACTCACTTGGGGATGGAGAGATTGACTGAGTCAACTCACTTGGGGATGGAGAGAGTGACTGAGTCAACTCACTTGGGGATGGAGAGAGTGGTTAAATCAACTCACTTTGGGATGGAGAGAGTGACTGAGTCAACTCACTTGGGGATGGGGAGAGTGGTTAAATCAACTCACTTGGGGATGGAAAGAGTGACTGAGTCAACTCACTTGGGGATGGAGAGAGTGGTTAAATCAACTCATTGGGGATGGGGAGAGTGACTGAGTCAACTCACTTGGGGATGGAGAGAGTGGTTAATTCAACTCACTTGGGAATGGGGAGAGTGACTGAGTCAACTCACTTGGGAATGGAGAGAGTGACTGAGTCAACTCACTTGGGAATGAGGAGAGTGACTGGGTCAACTCACTTGGGGATGGGGGGAGTGAGTGAGTCAATTTACCTAGGGATGGAGAGTGATTGAGACAACTCACCTTGTGATTGGGAGCACGATTGAGACCTCCCTCCCCTGTGGACAGATCGTATGTATTGCGATGGGGATTGAGTCTGAGACAACAGCTGCTCAAACTCCTGACAAGCTCTACCCCCATAGGCAGCAATTGTCACCTAGGCAGAGAGCAAGTGTTGCAAATGTATACCCATTTGTGGTGCAGTGAATGAATCAGGGTAATTACACAAAGTTGTTTTGCTGACCATATAATTTATGCAGTTGCCAATTACTGCATCAACTCTTTCTAGATTAAGCTAGCCAATGTGAGTGGCACCATCTGGAGTGTGGCTCACTACTTGATTCATCAAACAATTCCACCTTTCTCTGATGAAAAACACTATATATATATATATATATATATATATATATATATATATATATATATATATATATATATATATATATATATATATATATAATTATATATATATCGTGATATACATTTTGTATATATTATTATATATATATATATATATATATATATATATATATTATGGTATGCAGGTGTTGCAGTACCCCAGGTACTGCAACAACTCAGGGAGTTTGACGCCCCTGCCATGCAAAGTTGTAAACCACTGCCTTGTGGTACAGGTTCTTGTCAGAACCGAAGGCTAAGGGAGCAAACCCTAAACAGAAAACCATGTCACTGTGGCAGCATCAAGGGCGGTTGATGTATGGAACTCCCAACATCTCTCGACCAGCCACTGCAGGGACAAATAGTTTGCGCCTGTCTTGACATGTTCTTGCCGGTGTGAGACCTCTATTTGTTCCCCGAGAGAGTGTCGCTAGTAACTTGCAAAAGCAAGCGGCACTTCAACACTTTTTGCAAGCAGCTTCCATGAAATGTACAACTGTATGAAACTCCATACCGGATCGGCCGTCGCCCGGGTTACCAAGGACCGCGCTGCTCGACCTCATCTTCCGTCGACAGTGGAAAATCAGCTAGGAAGAAGAAGACAAAGAAGACAACTACTGACAATTGGACAATGGAACGTCAGGACTCTCCTCGACCGAGATGGAGCTAACCGACCAGAAAGACGTACGGCACTAGTCGCAATGGAACTTACCAAATACAACATCGACATCGCCGCCCTATGTGAAACAAGGTTCTCAGAGTTTGGTAGTCTCGACGACTTGGAATACTCTTTCTTCTGGAGTGGCAAACCGGAAGGAGAAAGAAGGGAGGCAGGAGTGGGCTTTGCTATCAAGAAGGATATCGTCACAAAGCTGACAGAAATGCCACGGCCAATAAGTGACAGAATCATGACGATGAGACTACCTCTGAGCAAGGACAACTTTGCTACAATTATCAGCGTGTATGCTCCAACAATGACAAACCCAGATGAAAACAAGGAGGCCTTCTACAACCAGCTGGCAAGTGTGCTCAGTGGCATCCCTCGTACAGATAAGCTACTGCTGATAGGAGACTTCAATGCGAGGATAGGAAGAGAAAATGACAAGTGGCCCTTGATCATGGGCAAACATGGGATTGGGAAATGCAACTCCAATGGCGAGCTTCTACTGGCTCTGTGCTCTGAGTTCGAACTGATAGTGACGAACACCATGTTCAAGCAGAAGGATGAACGCAAGACCACCTGGATGCATCCTCGTTCGAAACATTGGCATATGATCGACTTCATCATCACGAGGTGTCGGGATAAGATGGACATCCACAGTACCCGAGTCATGCGTGGAGCAAACTGCTGGACTGATCACCAGATGCTGAGGTCAAAAGTGGCTTTCAGAATACGACAAAAGCACAACAGGCAAGGGACAAGTAAGCCGACCAAGCTGAACATTGCAAAACTAAGTACCACCAGCCATAGGGAGAGTTTTGAGCAGGAGATAGACAGTGCTCTCGCCCAATGGGAGGAGAAGGAAAACTCAACACCAGATGAGGAATGGGCTGCTCTGCAGCAGGTCGTGTACAACACAGCCAAGACATATCTTGGCAAGCCAGACAGAAAAGACCAGGACTGGTTCGACCCCAACGACCAGGAGCTACAGACTCTTATGAACAGAAGAGACCAAGCCCACCAGAGAGTGTTGCAAACCAGGAGCACCAGGTCCACCACTGCAGCATACAAAGATGCCTGCAGATTGCTACAAAAACACACGCGTGCACTGAAGTCAGACTGGTGGGAAAGGAAGGCAGTGGAGCTGCAGAGAGCTGCTGACAGTAACAACATGAAGGGCTTCTACAATGGGCTGAAGGAAGTGTGGGGTCCCAAAAAGAAGGGATCTGTTCAACTGAAATCATCAGATGGAATGGAGACCTTCTCTGACAGCAAGAGAGTTGTGGCAAGATGGAGTGAACACTTCCAGAAGCTACTCAACGTCCCTGGCGACATAGATCACGAAGCTCTGGACAACATCCCGCAGCGCATTATCAAGACAAGCCTAGATGAGATTCCAACTATGGATGAGATGGCTAGAGCAATCGCCGGCCTGAAAGATGGCAAAGCACCTGGAGGAGATGGAATTCCTGCAGAAGTATGGAAGCACGGAGGAGAAAATCTGTTCAGCAGACTGCACCAACTAATCACCAATGCCTGGGAGGTGGGTTCTGTACCACAAGCATGGAAGGATGCAAGCATTGTAACCATCTACAAGAAAGGTGATCGAACAGACTGTGGGAACTATAGAGGAATCTCTCTTCTTTCCATAGCAGGCAAGATCTTCGCGAGGATCCTCCTCAACAGACTATCTACTCACATAACACCAGAGGTAGTTCCGGAGACACAATGTGGCTTCAGAGGTAACCGGAGCACCGTGGATATGATATTTTGTCTCCGACAACTACAAGAAAAGTGCATTGAGCAGGACCGACCACTGTACATGGTATTTGTCGACTTCAGCAAGGCGTTTGATACAGTTGGGAGGACCGGGCTATGGCAGCTACTGAGAAAGTATGGCTGCCCAGAGAAGTTCACAACAATGATCGAGGCACTACATACTGGAATGATGGCAAAAGTTAGTGTTGAAGGAGAAGTCTCGGAATCGTTCAGTGTCACAAATGGGGTCAAGCAAGGTTGCGTACTGGCCCCCACGCTCTTCTCCATCTTCCTATCAGCAATGCTCGACGAGGCTTTCCGAGACATGGGGGATGGCATCTACATACAGTCCAGACAGAACGCTGACCTATTCAACGTCGCACACTTCAGAGCAAAGACCAAGACTACTCGGATACTGATGAGAGAGCTGCTATTCGCAGATGACAGTGCACTGGTTGCACACTCTGCTGAAGAGATGCAGAAAATAGTGGATGCTTTCTCCGATGCGTCAAAGAAGTTCGGCCTGAAGATTAACATCAAGAAGACCGAGGTGCTGTACCAATCCAACTCTACAAGAACCCGAGAGGAGGATATCATGGTTGATGGAAACAAGCTGAACTCTGTTCTAGAATTCACCTACCTCGGAAGCACTATATCAAGTGACGGATGCATTGACGACGAAATACAGAGGAGGATGGCCAAGGCTAGTGCATCTTTCGGCCGACTACGCCAGAGACTCTGGAACAACCACCATGTGTCCATGCGGGTTAAAGGCAAGATATACCGTGCAATTGTGCTGTCCACCCTCCTATACGGAGCTGAGGCCTGGACAGTGTACAGACGACAGGTTAAAAAGCTACATGCCTTCATGATGCGACATCTGCGTTCGATCATGAGGATAACCTGGATGGACAAAGTGACAAACAAGGAAATACTAGAACGAACAGGGCTGCCATCTATGGAAGATCTTCTGATCAGAAAGAATCTCCGGTGGACTGGACACCTCATGAGGATGTCACCAGACAGGCTACCGAAGCAGGTTCTCTACTCTCAACTGTCTTCTGGTCAGAGAAAGAGAGGGCGCCCTCGTCTCCGGTTCAAAGATACCATCAAGAGAAACCTAAAGATGAGAGACATAAAGATCGACTCATGGACATCACTCTCACAGCAGAGAGACAAATGGAGAGCAAGAGTCAAGTGATGGAAGCAGTCTTTGTCGCTTCGCGACCGACAGCACGATGATATATATATATATAATATATATATATTTATATTAGATCTTACTCAATGTTTTTATACATTTTATTATTAACATGTTTTAGATTACTATATTATCTTTATATTGTTATAAGTTTGTATTTGTATTGTGAAGTTTCTAAAAGATAATCATGATAATAATCGCTTAATTGCCTAAAATTGTAATTATTGCAGGTAGTACAGCATAGTAATAGAATGTGCCAATACATTCACCCATAGTAAATGATCCTGGGTGAAGGGTATGTCAGAGAGATGCCATTACAAAAAACATACAAAAAAGGAACAAATGACAACTGCTTTTTATCTGTTTCGCATGTGGCAGTTCCAAACCATTTGAATGACACCAGAAGGCTGTATTCTTCATGCAATGTAGGCATGTCATCAACTATATTCATTCAAGTTGTTTTTTGCAGTACCTGGTCTTCATACAGATCATTGAGAGTGGATTGTTTCACACGAGTCACTTTCTACTGCTTATGACAAACCTTTCAGATGCAGCAAGAGTCACTTTACTACTGCTGATGACAAACCTTTGATATGCAACAAGAGTCACTTTACTACTGCTGATGACAAACCTTTGAGATGCAGCAAGAGTCACGTTACTACTGCTGATGACAAACCTTTGAGATGCAGCAAGAGTCACTTTACTACTGCTGATGACAAACCTTTGAGATGCAGCAAGAGTCACTTTACTACTGCTGATGACAAACCTTTGATATGCAACAAGAGTCACTTTACTACTGCTGATGACAAACCTTTGAGATACAGCAAGAGTCACTTTACTACCGCTGATGACAAACCTTTGAGATAGAGCAAGAGTCACTTTACTACTGCTGATGACAAACCTTTGAGATAGAGCAAGAGTCACTTTACTACTGCTGGTGACAAACCTTTGAGATAGAGCAAGAGTCACTTTACTACTGCTGATGACAAACCTTTGATATGCAACAAGAGTCACTTTACTACTGCTGATGACAAACCTTTGAGATGCAGCAAGAGTCACTTTACTACTGCTGGTGACAAACCTTTGAGATAGAGCAAGAGTCACTTTACTACTGCTGATGACAAACCTTTGAGATGCAGCAAGAGTCACTTTACTACTGCTGGTGACAAACCTTTGAGATAGAGCAAGAGTCACTTTACTACTGCTGATGACAAACCTTTGAGATGCAGCAAGAGTCACTTTACTACTGCTGGTGACAAACCTTTGAGATGCAGCAAGAGTCACTTTACTACTGCTGGTGACAAACCTTTGAGATAGAGCAAGAGTCACTTTACTACTGCTGGTGACAAACCTTTGAGATGCAGCAAGAGTCACTTTACTACTGCTGGTGACAAACCTTTGAGATGCAGCAAGAGTCACTTTACTACTGCTGGTGACAAACCTTTGAGATGCAGCAAGAGTCACTTTACTACTGCTGGTGACAAACCTTTGAGATAGAGCAAGAGTCACTTTACTACTGCTGATGACAAACCTTTGAGATGCAGCAAGAGTCACTTTACTACTGCTGATGACAAACCTTTGAGATGCAGCAAGAGTCACTTTACTACTGCTGGTGACAAACCTTTGAGATAGAGCAAGAGTCACTTTACTACTGCTGATGACAAAACTTTGAGATGCAGCAAGAGTCACTTTACTACTGCTGGTGACAAACCTTTGAGATAGAGCAAGAGTCACTTTACTACTGCTGATGACAAACCTTTGAGATGCAGCAAGAGTCACTTTACTACTGCTGATGACAAACCTTTGAGATGCAGCAAGAGTCACTTTACTACTGCTGATGACAAACCTTTGAGATGCAGCAAGAGTCACTTTACTACTGCTGATGACAAACCTTTGAGATAGATCAAGTGTCACTTTACTACTGCTGATGACAAAACTTTGAGATGCAACAAGAGTCACTTTACTACTGCTGGTGACAAACCTTTGAGATAGAGCAAGAGTCACTTTACTACTGCTGATGACAAACCTTTGAGATGCAGCAAGAGTCACTTTACTACTGCTGATGACAAACCTTTGAGATGCAACAAGAGTAACTTTACTACTGCTGATGACAAACCTTTGAGATGCAGCAAGAGTCACTTTACTACTGCTGATGACAAACCTTTGAGATGCAACAAGAGTCACTTTACTACTGCTGATGACAAACCTTTGAGACACAGCAAGAGTCACTTTACTACTGCTGATGACAAACCTTTGAGACGCAGAAAGAGTCACTTTACTACTGCTGGTGACAAACCTTTGAGATAGAGCAAGAGTCACTTTACTACTGCTGATGACAAACCTTTGAGACGCAGCAAGAGTCACTTTACTACTGCTGATGACAAACCTTTGAGATGCAGCAAGAGTCGTCTGACCCATGTCTCTTGACGGCACGCTGGAAGCACTGGACTACCTTCGCATGGTCGTAGCCAAGTTTACCACAACCAATGGTTGGAAACACGATCGAGTCCACCTTTAGCTCTGATGCCTTCTGCAGACATGTGTAGATCTGATCTTCAAGTCGCTATGAAAAAGAAATCAATATAATATGCATGACCAGTAAATAATTGTGGCTCCAGCTGTGAAGTAGATGTAACACTTGGTAATGACCCTTTTGTCGTATTTCGTTCGCTTCATTTCGCTAGCTATGGCAAATCCATGCATGCTACGTCACTTATTACCAGTTGTTCTGATGAGATCCAGGATGAAACTTCTCAATGTTTGAGTGGCACTGACTGACACAATTAAGGCACGTAAGATGCCATCCTACTAAGATTGGCTGTTATAATAATGGCTTCTTTCAAGAAGTAATGTCATTTATCCAGAAGAGTAAAGAAGACAAGTTTGTGCTTGGTGCACTGGAAGACGCAAACACCCCAGTGGGCCCCATGATACTCTTGCTCCAGCAGGGCAAAGAGGAAGACGGGCATCAACATCACAACAGACAACTGGCATAACAGTTTCATCATCAATTACTGGTGGAAAAGTAATAATAATCTGTTCAGCCATAATGCAACTGCTACATGACTACAAATCTTGACACATAATGTCAGAACACTACTAGGAGAGGAACAGACACAACAATTGGAAGAAGTGAAACTAGATTGGTAAGGAATGTGATCAGAATCAGATAACTGAGATGAAAAGAGGACTGTTTCACCATCTCACAAAGCGACCATCTACTGCACCATCTTAGGGCAAACTGCGCCCAAGTTAGGAGTAGGCTTTCACACAGACAAAAAAGTGAAAAACAATATAGTTCATATAAAAAGCATCAGTCCCAGAGTGGCATAACAAGGCACTACAAACAAATATATGCATTAACGACATCATACTCAGAAGAAAATATAAACTGTTGTGACGTTCGCAAAACTAAGCCACTAAATGATAGATATGGCTATTTTGTATCATTATAATGTCACTTAACATACTTCTTGAAGGCGTGGGTCACCAAACAAGTCTTGCGACAAATATTTCGATCATGACCAGTGAGGATTAAGAATTGCTGGCCTAGACCAAGACAGACTGATTACACTAGCAAGCAGGGTAAAGAAAACTATGATTATGACAATATCATAGAATGAATAGCCACATTTTACACCGAGTTATGACATAATGCGCATGGTAATGTAATTCACACCAACCAAAAAGAGGGACCCGATATAACAGGTAAACGCACAATTCCCCACTGGACAATTCCCCACTAGGACAATTCCCCAATGGACAATTCCCCACTCGGACAATTCCCCACACAGACAATTCCCCACTCGGACAATTCCCCACTCCACACATTAGTATTGACAAAATAAAAATTATACGATGCCACACTTAGAACAGAATTCGTATGTTTTATTAAACTTTATTCAACAATAATTTTCGTAAGTATTGACATATAAAACTGCTTGATTTACTTAAATCTTACACAATGGCCAATGCCCTTAAGTACGTCTGGGACAGTCTTGCTGTTGTCACGCCTGTCAGTGCACAGTTTGTGCAGCTTTGACTGGAGTTTGTGGATGTGGCGTCTTGCACGCTTTGCTGGTGTCTCACCAAGCAGGTCACGTAGTAGGGCAGTGGCAACTTGGGCCTGGTCTTTCCGTATGCTATCAATGGCTCACCAGATGGTAGGGAGTGCATGTCCAACTAGCTTTGCAAAGGCGTTGTTCCATCCCTCGCATATGTTGTTGGTTCTTGATCCCCCTTCAAGAGTAATGGAATTGACGTTCCATATGGGTGGTGGGTACATAGAAGGCATGAGACGCATCCTAAGTGGAGGGATGGATCCATCTGGATGTTGTGGGGGCTGAATACGACGGAAGGCTCCGGACACATAGGTGTTGTTAAAGTAGTCCAGGAGAGGTTCAAGTCCTTCTGGTGTGGGCTCCCGTAGGTATGTCATACCCTCAGGAACATCATCCACTGGTAAAAAGGCGAGTCCATCTAGCATACCTCAGAAGAGTTTCACGTCATCCTCTTCTCTATATCGCTGTACAAGACCAAGAGTCTGGATCTTCCTCCATGTGGCCTGTGTTAGGTGATAGAAGCAGCCATGTACGTTGACTTGGGGTCCGAAGGATGACGTCACAGCATTAATCACAGCTTGCTCGAAGTCAAGGGTAATGGTTGTTGGATCAGCCTGGAAACGGAGCTCTGAACATGTGTTTAGTATGGCAGTGAACAGTTCCTCGTAGGTGGACTGATGCTTGTTCAGCAGGAATGCATACACACAGGTGACAGCCGACTCTCCTAACGGTACGCGGATCACATACAGCTGAGTGAACAGTAGTGGTGCAACATTGAATGTTCCGTCCATATGTCAGGAGCCAGAACTAGCGAGGTGACGCAGGGCATTGTCAGTAGCAAACACTAACATCCATCCTATCAGAGGAATCAACTCCACTGTCGTGGATGAGGAACTGTTCCTGGTCACTAGTGATTGTCCACTCCTCATCAAGTGTGAGACCACGAAGCGAAGCAGGGTTCTTGGGCATAGTCTTGACACGTTCCCGTCTGAGAGAACGCTTCACAGTATCAGGATTACCGAGTAAAAGACACTTATAAAAAATTAAGAGTGGGGAATTGTCCAAATTTGTCATTATGGAGTGGGGAATTGTCCAAGTGGGTTATTGTCCAGTGGGGAATTGTCCAGTGGGGAACTGTCCGAGTGGGGAATTGTCCTGGATTCGATATAACACTATAGGAGCTGGAAGCAATGCTAAGAGATATGAAGAATGGGACAGCATCAGGCAACAACAATGTAAACATCACGATACTTAAAGCAGGAGAAGGTAGCATGTCGAAGACATTTATTTAGTAAGTTGCAGAGCCATAATGTAATAAATTACATTTACTTCGTTACTTTACTTAAGTAGAAAAGTTTACTTTTCTTGAGTAATGAAGTACTTTTTTGGAAGTACTTTTACCTATAATAACATACAAATGTGTGTACTTTTTCTAAATGTAACAAACTACTCAACATTTCTTTGTTAAATGTGCAAAGCTCCTAAACAGTTCCACGAATGATGTGTGTCAGAACCACGTGCTGCACTGTTTGCTGTCAGCATAGATTTATTTACAAATGTCAGAGGGAACAACAAATAGAAATAACAAGTAAGCAGAGACAGATGTGTTAAATTTCTTGGACTTGCAGGATTTCTTTTGTTACTTGATGAAGCCAGTGAGGTAATTGCAATCTGGGGCCTGTCGCTGAGCCTGAACTTGGTGTCTTCTTCACATTCTTGTGGCTTCCTCAACCCACTAAAAGCATCTGGTCCAGACAATATCCCCTTTTCGTGGGTTGAGTTTTTTCAGAAGTTTCAAGACCCGGATGTTGCTGACAGGGATCTCTGGCATCGCTGGATATGGACTGGGTTCTGGGTCAGGCAAGTTGTTGATGTCTTCAGTGGTAAAGACTGAGCAGAAGTGTTCATTTAGTATGTTTGCTTTCATCTTGCTGTCATTTCTAGTTAGTCCATTTTTTTTTAGGCGGCGCCACTCGAACGGGTTCACATTTCTTTCTCTTTATCAATCGCCATAGGTTTTTTGTGGTGACTTCACTGATTATTTTATTTGTGTACTGCTGATACGCCTGTCTGCTTGCTCTCCTTGTTTCACGTTTGAGGTGGTTATATCTGTCCCAGCCTTTCTTCTTTATTGTGCTCTTTGCCTTCTTCGTTGGCCGGTTGTTTAATCTGGATGTTCGTTGTAGGTTGTTACTGATCCGATCCGAGGTTTCACCATTATCTGACAGAAGCAGACTGGAAGTAAAAGACTTGGTGTCTTCACTTAGGCTTCGCTGTTGGCCTTCTTCCAGATGCTAATAGTTCTTGGGGCTAGCTTCACCTTCGGTGCTTTCAGGCAACTGTCTATAAGGTGCTATAAGGATGATGACGTGGTCACCCAGTCCTGGGTTTACGGTGATCTTTCAGGAATCTTCAGATCGCCTCTGATCCAGATGATGTTATTTTCTTTGGGAGAGCTAGTATCTAGGGTCTTCATCAAGTCAGTCATCTTAGTTTCGCTGGTGGTCGATACAGGGAAGGTATACTATGAGATTATAATTCCTCTTCTCCACCAGACCTGTTAAGTCTGCCGCTTTACGCGGGAGCCTCCCACTTTTTGTACCCATCTCCTGCCCTCCCGCGCGTGAGACGAAATCTCCAGTTTATAATTATTCCTCCAGATTCGAATTTTTGTAACCTCCCATATCCCAGTTCTTTTTATTAATAAATATATCTGCGATTTACATCGTACTACGTAGTAGAAGCGCCCCAGATCGCTAATCTATTTCAGTTACAAATTGCGCTTTATTTTTCACCAATACAACCAACGAGCGTAACAGGCATTTTAATTGGATGGAAACAATCACGTGGCCGCGAAACAGCCAATCGTAACTGCTCTATCATAGCGTTTGAATTCTTGACGTACTTAAGCAAGTCCCACGAGCCGATGCTTGGCACTCATCAATATGCAGTATGGCGCCAGCGAAGTCGAATTCGAAGCCATCATCTCGTTCGACCTCAAAGAAGAAATATGCATCCAAGTTCATCCAGGCGTGGGTCGGCGATCTGCACTGGATCAGCCGAAGTGACAGAGGGTTGTCACATGCGTATTGCCGCGTGTGCAACTCACACTTTAGCGTTGCTGCAGGAGGAAAATAGGATGCGATTCGCCACGCGGCAACACATTACATCGCAACACCAGCAGCTTGAGCGAGCTTCACGAAGCAACCCAGTCACGTCGTTCTTCGTCAATCCGAAGGACCAAAACACCACAAGACGGGTAATTGTTGCCGAGACGTTATTCGCGAATATGGTTGCCGAACACAATTTGTCATTTTCGCTAGCGGACCACTTTACGAAAGTGGTGAAACAGCAAAGCAGACAGCGAAAGGGTGTTTTCTATGGTTAAAAAAATCGATACGGACAGCAGGTCCGATCTTGGCCAGGACACATTATGTGCCCTGCTAAGTTGCCAAATAAACATAGAGGATAACTGCTATCAATTTCAGCCTTCAGCTGAACTGCTGAAGTCCACAAAATCAGCGACATGGGACTATGTTAAGCCCCACCCTTCCCATGAGTGAGGTGCTTATCATTCCCGATGTTAATGTTGTGATGATTAATGTTGGTGTTCACATTTATTTATGTAATGCTTTGGGTTGTGTGTACATAATTTATATGATGGTTGTGGTATTATTGCATGTTGTACTTGTATATAATTTTTTAATAAAATGTTGTTTGCATACGCGTGTTTTGTGTGAATTTTGCAATCTACCGCTGCGCAGTATCATCGATATTTGATTAGTTCGATTTTACGCACAAATCTCCAGTTTTGGAATTTCAGAAACTTAACAGGTCTATTCTCCACCTGTATCTGGACAGTGACAGTCTCAGTGGTGGAAGCTGGTTTGATTTCATGACACATGAGGGTTTTCTTGTTTGCTTCGAGGACACCTCTGTAGCCATTATGCCTGTCCTTTTTAAAGACACTGAAGTATGTTACTTAAGTACAAGGGTTTACTTTTTACTTATACTTCAAGTACATTTTACTAGAAGTACTTTTACTTGAGTAGTTTTTTCTAGAGTTATTCAAGTACAAAACAAATGTACTTGTTACAGATCTGGTAAGTTGTATAGGAAGGCTACCATCTGGCAGATAACTTCACAAGACAGACAGATCTAGAAACAGTATGCAGAGGCCTACTTCGCCACGTGACATTATGGCTGCACCATATGATGGTGATGACATTAACATGATGTGTAATGGCTCACTATTTATCAAAGCATACACGATGTGATTACCTGGTACGTATAGGGTTTCAATCTGTGTATCCGCAAGTGGAAAAGGTGTTGACATTTCAAGTTGCCACATGTCTGAGTCACTGTCACTTCACCCCTGTCAAAGACGGCTGATTCATATTGCTGAGACACAAAAGAATGACAGGTCAATGCCATAATACTTCTTCACAGCGCTGGCAAAAACAAGCCAATGACAGGTCAATATTATGTTCACTGCTTCTTAGCACTGAATCACACACAAAGTGACAGGTCAATATCATATGTGCTGCTCCACAGCACCGTCACACAAACCAATAACAGGACATCATCATCATATTTACTGCTTCATAGCACTGGCACATCAAATTAGTATGAAATTGGTATTTTTACACAATTCTTAGATTAAATTTATGTATGCCCCTGACTCCCCTTCTGCCACTGTATGTGGACATCCCTGTATTGTTTCTGTAGTCAATGAGGCAGCAGCCAGCCATGATATTGGAATAATTTTTATGCAACAGCCAACCCAAAATCATCAGCCTTTTGGAACAAATGCAGAATTCTCTTGTATAAATTGTCAAGTAAACGCTGAAGGGGAAAATGCATTATTTATAGTGGATTTGAAGATCACGCTAACGGCAACGGTAGGCGCTAGTTGATTGGTGTGTGCGGGCATAAGTTGGTGCTAGTTGGCGTAACTAACTGGCGTTTAGCACCAACTGCTTCTTTACGCTGACTGCCAACTGAAGTCAGCATTAGTCGGTTGGCGTGTGCGGGCATAAGACTCAACTTGATCAACCAACCAGGTGTTTCTATTTAAATTATATTTCTCTTACAAAAGACACCAGACACCTTTATTTTTTCTTGTTGAATTAAATCTATTTATTGTGCATATAAGTCAAATATACACTGTATGTTTATTAAAGTGCTCTGCTTACCCTCTGCACTTCTGAGCCGCCAACTTTACACATTGCTGCACAAATAACGCCACACTTGGTGAGGTCCTGGTTCTTTCCTGCTGGAGTATTCACCAACACATCGGCCTGTGGGAACAGTCTCGGAAATTAGCAGGAGGCATCTTCTTCAGTTTTACATTAAAACGCTACGTTTAAATTGATTTATTTTACTCTAATTACCATACTAATAAATAGCTTTTATATACCCGCACATGAGGCATTTAAAAAAGGGCAGCTGTTGGGACAGTTTCCAGAGGAATAATGAACACAGAAGGAGGCACCTGGGGGGAGAGTAAATTACAAGGTTCCAAAGTCAGCTTATTCATATACACACTCTCTGTCATAGTCAAAGCAAGTAAGAACTCACAGACGAGACGTGAAGACATGATGACAGACACCAACAGAAACACTCAGATGCAACATGAGACATGCTGACACTGACTGGAACTCACAGATGAGAAATAAAGACAAGTTGACACTGACAGGAACTCACAGGTGACCATGAATACATGGTGACACGTACTAACAGGAACTCACAGATGACACATGAATACATGGTTACACCAACAGGAACTCACAGATGAAAGTTTAAGACATAATTACACCAACATGAATTCACAGATGACACACAAAGATATGGTGACACAAACAGGAACTCACAGCTTAGAAATGGACACATGGTGACACCAACAGGAATTCACAGATGTGAAATGGAGCCGTTATAACAACAACAGGAACCCCATTAATACTGTCAATGGAAATTGTGGCTAAAGTGAACAGATTAGGTCTTAAGTACCTGGAATGTTGCAAGGTCCCCTTCCTTCACTTCCAGAGTCACATTGGAGGCCCTGAATGGTTGAAGAAACAGATGTCTGTTTCATATTCCCAGAAGCCCATATTGTTGATTTAATCGAGTCATCACCTGACATTTTACAGCATAGATATTCATTACGTATTCATTCTGGTTACGTTGTTGATGTTAAAATGTCGCTCAGTCATTTGCATATTTGAGCGTTAGAAACTGTGGTGAAATGTTGTTTTTATATACTGCATTGTTTTTTATTTAATTTACACATTTGAGATATTATATGCATTTGACACATGTACATACTTTTATAATTGCTGGTGTTAGTGTCAAGTCCAGTTACATGAAATTGTCAACGTTGTGCAAACGTTGTCCACTTATCTCAAATCAATGTCACAATTTCCAGATATCACAAAGAATCAAAACAAATGCTCTTGTTTCCAATTGATGGTATTTTCACAATTATCACATAAAAGATTGTCTATCACCGATTGTGTAATGTTGGAAACTCATTAAAGATATGTCTATATCAATCGAAGCCTGTAAGTATTGTTCTCTTCCACACTTAACTGACATAAATTACAAATGTTTTTACGTTTTCTGTTCACTGTCCATATCGCCGTCTTCCTCCTCCGCATCACTGTTGGTTCCTGCTGCACTCGTTGCCCACGCATCTTCCTCCTTCTCTTCATCTTCCTCCACCTCTGCGTTTACCTCCTCTGCATCATCTGACGTCACCTTGATGACACTTTTACACTGGGTCTGAATGCCACTCAAGACCACTGAACCTTCAGACATGTGCTTCGACAGACCTAACGAGCAAAATCATTGGAAAATGTTATTTTGTGTAAAACTGTTAATAAAATATAGCCAGAGTAATGTGTAAGGAAAGGGTTTTACATTTACAAAAACAGGACATGTATTACTTGCTTCCCTCTCATTCAATTGACAATGTTTGTAGCACAATGACGGCCGCTGTTCACGTTTTTTTTTTTTTTTCTAAATATTTGGACAAATGACAAAGAGTTTCGATTCTTCTGCCAATGGTAACAGAAAAAACTCAAACCAAGCATTCAGCTTTGGCATGAGGGAATGCAGGGATATCACAGATTTTATTTTTGAAAATACTGCCATCCACTGTGAAGACTTTTGTCCTTCTCGGCATTGAGATTGATCATTCACTAACACATAACAAATACATCACTATCATTTGCAAAAAAAGGCAACTAGACAGCTAGCAGTCTTAAAACATCTTGACAATCTCCAATATTGACAAGGCAAACTTGCAATTTTTAAATCTTTCATACTGCTCTTTACTCTGGCCTTTTTGCAGCCAGCTCCAATACACTTTAAAAATACAGGTTTTGCTTTACAATGATTATGAATTAATTCATCCCTAAAGATAAACACATCCAAATATGGACATAAATCCTTCGTGCAGTCTGTCAAATGAACTAGGAAAATGTGAGTACTAGCTACAGCGAGTTCTGCAGACGGACCTGGAGATGGGATGGTCCTTCGTTCAACTGTTCTATCTGAGGTAAATGGCTAAAATGTCTATTGCCATGGCACATTTTATAAACATGAATTTATTGTATACACGCATTATATAGTTCTTTTATTCTTCTCATTTTACAAGTATTTTACAAGTATTTATGTCCCACTGTGTTACAACTGTGTATTGGAAAATAGCTTCGATGACCAAATGTTATGCAATTCCACATATGAACTGACATTAAATAAAACTTCTTATGTCTTGTATATTGACAACTATGTATCCATAGACCAGTTCCAACTCTACAAACCTTAGACTTCAGCAGTTGTACTTAATGCTTACCAGGAATGCTGAATTTGACTGTCTTTTGACCGATCCTTTCCACAAATTGTTTCAGCTCTGCTTTCACACCTTGCAGTAACTTGCCATTGCCAGTCACTTGGATGATTCTTTTCCCGTTGGGTGATGTTGTCAAAGTCACCTGGACACTGTCAGCACAGTATGTAACAGTCTCAGTAAACATACGTCAGATTACTCAACCATTATCACTTCACCATCACCTCTCAACCATCACCTCTTAACCATCACCTCTCAACAATTACCATTCAACTATCACCTCTCACTCACCACCTCTCAACCATCACCATTCAACCATAACCCCTCAACCATCACCATTCAACCATCACCATTCAACCATCACCTCTCAACCATCACCATTCAACCATCACCTCTCACTCATCACCTCTCAACCATCACCATTCAACCATCGCCTCTCAACCATCACCATTCAACCATTACCTCTCAACCATCACCATTCAACCATCACCTCTCACTCATCACCTCTCAACCATCACCATTCAACCATCACCTCTCAACCATCACCATTCAACCATCACCTCTCACTCATCACCTCTCAACGATCACTACTCAACCATAGAACATAATATGCTATCACTTCTTACTCAACAACACTCAACCATCAGCATTCATCTGTCAACACTCAACTATCCACACTCAACCATCCACACTCAATCATCAGCATTCAACCATCAACACTCACCTGTGAGGGAGCGGTGGTCGTGCGGTAGAGCGCCGGACTATCAATAAAGGGGACGGTGGTTCAATCCCGCCTACTGCCGTTTCGAAGCTTTGGCAATTTTGTTTACCCACATTTGCCTGTGTCTTTCGGAAGAGACACTAAAAGCTGGTAGTCCCTTCTATCTGGTGTCTATGCCAGAGGAAGTAAAAGATCCCACACAGGGGGTAAATGTGTAACCTGTAGTGGACTCACTAATTCTAGAGAACTCCTGCGTTAGCCCAAGTTTGGACTGTTTGGAGAAAAACACCTAAGAACCTAAGAAATCACCCATCAACACTCAACCATCAAAACTCACCCTGTCTTTCTGCGTCCAAAATCTTCAACCTCTGTCTGATGGTAAGTCTTTAACAGTTCCCACTCTTCTTCTGTCAAATGGATGTCATCGCTATGTTGGGCATTGTCATCTAGTTTGTCATGTACTTGTTTCAGAAGGTCTTCAGAGCAGTCCCCCAAGGCATCTATGACAACAGAAGATGTCCCCTTTTCTACAGTGACAGTGTAGTTGCGTTCCAGGTCATCTATGAACTGTTTCCACTGAGCCGACTGAAGGAACTCTTGGTGGAAGTCCTCCACTGGGATCTCACTCCTGTGTATGTTCCTCTCAAGTATCCTGGATGCCTGTGATTTCTGCTCATCATCTGTGGCTGTCAGCAACAGTTGGTCGTCTCTCACAGACAACACAGCCCGGATTCCTGCTTTTGAGAACAACTCCTGCACTTGTTGCTGGCTTTTGTCTGACTGCAGCAGTCTGACCCTTTGACTGTTCCCTTCGATTGTATGGCTTTTATTATTAAATCTGAACACCTGTTCAGATATCTGCAACTTTGCCTGTGTCACTGCCTCAGCAGGTCCCTTCGCCTCAAGTCCTTCTGTGACCATTTTCAAAGAACAGTTTGGGAGCAATGCTTGCAAATCTGGCAGCAACATCTTCAGAAGGTCACGCTTCCCTGCAGCAACTGTGACAAGCTCAGTTGTCTCCTTGGGAACATCTTCAGAATGCCATGCAGCAACAGCCACATTCACAGCTCTATTTCCAGAGACAACAGGCTTTTCCTGAGCTCTATCTACAGGGGCTGTGGACTTCTTCCCAGCTCTATCTCCAGAAATCTCTGCAGCTCTAACTTTAGAGACCGTGGGCTTCTCCTGAGCTCTATCTCCAGAGCTCTCTGCAGCTGTAACTTTAGAGATCGTGGGCTTCTCCTGACCTCTAACTGCAGAGACCCTAGGTTTTGGCACAACTCTAACTATAGGGACCACAGGCCTCTCCTCAGGAGTTTCTGCTTGAGAATTGGGCTTATGATTTGGGGTAACAGCAACAATGTTAACTTTCTTGCCAGAAATGGTGCAAGGTTTCTTACTATCAAATCTGATAAAGTCGTCCAACTCCACGGTGGCCTCAGTCTTCTTAGCATTGTAAGTGACTTTCTTGACATCAACATCTGTCATATATTCAATGGTCAGCTCCAGGGCATCTTGGGATATATCTGCTGTCAAGCCCTGGCGAACAGAAGAGTTCATTGCACTTAACAGCTGCCATTCAACTTTACTTTGCCATTACTTTGCCACAAAATAATCAGTTTTAGGAAAAAGGAAACAGATTTGTCGACCCTGCTACCAGACACCAGTTAGTAGTTTTTTATTATCTACCTGTACGAGAAGAATGCAGCTCACACGAATATTGCAATATACAGGAAAACTTGACAGGTGTAATTTTGAAGTGTTCATAAGTGAATCAATGTTAACAGGAAGAGTACAGGTGTCGACAATGATCTAGACAGGTGTAGTTTACTGGTGTTCCTATACACCCGAACAAGAAGAGTACAGGTGTAATGAATTAGACAGGTGTAGTTCACAACTGTTCCTTAATGAATCTACCTTAACGAGAAAGGTACAGGTGGTGTCTCCTCCCGCCATGTCCACACTGTCAGTGTCTCTCTCTCTCTCTCTCTCTCTCTCTCTCTCTCTCTCTCTCTCTCTCTCTCTCTCTCTCTCAAGGTCACACAAACTCACAGCAGTGATGTCTTCTTCAGCCTCTGTCATCAGAAAAAACATAAGCGTCCTATTATAAATAAATAGCCTGTTATCTTTCCTGCATACTAACATAAGACACATGTATCAGCGCTATCTTGTCAAGTTGTGAAGGAGTTTCATTGATTTGTAAACCAAATGCATGCATAATAACTAATAAAACAGTAATTGTCATGCTGACTTTAATGATGCAATTCATATACACATATAAAAAACAATATTAAGCAAATATATTTAGACACTTTACATACATAAATACGTATACTATATATCCCTGGCAGCCGGTGCTAGTTACATTATATATATATATATATATATATATATATATATATATATATATATATATATATATATATAATTATATATATATATACATGTATATTATATATATACACACATGTATATATATATATATATATATATATATATATATATATATATATATATATATATATATGTATATATTATTACATATCTTGTTCTGTATCAGGCCCTGTATCATGCCCCGATGTACCTGTATCAGCCCGAGTCCGAAAGACGAGGGCTGATACAGGTACGAGGGGCATGATACAGGGCGTGATACAGAACAAGACATGTAATAATTTATTTATCACATATATACAACAAAAAGCTGTCTCATATATGCAACTGGGCACACATAAAGATAAGATAAGATGAGATAAACTTTATGTATATTCTAGTTTAAAGTCAGAAACCGACAAGGTGCCGTGTCCAGATTAAAGGGCACGAAATAAATTCCGCCTGACAACCTAATCACCCCTTTACTAAGTTGCTACGTAGACTAAGCCGTCTCCCCTACTTCCAAAATGCACTTGTCACGTAAATATGTAGGTCACGTCACAAAGTTTCAGACAACGCTTGAGCTATTGAGTGTGAAGTTGAGAATTGTGACTTATTATTTCATGTTTTTCTGCATAAATCAGTGATAATAATCTCCCAAATTGTGTGGATCATGGATTACAAGAGTCTTGGATATTAATTAATAATTGGTATTTAATGGAGACATGTATCTTTATGCAGCGAAAAGGTGATTCAATCAGTTAATATTTTTCATTCGACCGTGGAAAAAACAACGTGGAGCTTGGTTGGCAAGATGCCAATATCGACCAGCGCCATGAACGCGGTCAAGGCCGCTCCTGTCAAACGCTCAAGAATCAAAACAAATAAAGTGATCTTCGCCACAGATTTACAAATTGGATGCATACTTTTGAAGCAAAGTGATAACATATAAATAACCATACACACCTAGAGATAGTTCCTTGCTTGCCTCATGCCAGGAGTTGCGATGACAACATCACATATCTTTTTCTCATTGGCTTAGACACTGCAGGGAGCCTTCTTATTGGCTCTCAGAACAGGGCGATATTTTTCCTGTATCGCCCTGTAAATATGTTTGTATTGCCCTAGAAATCTAGTAAATGACTTATTCTCAAATGACACCTATGTAAAAGCAATATTTTATCAGCCCTGAGAAAATTTGTATCACACATGTGCTCAGTTGCATGTATGGGGCAGCTTTTGTTGTAGATGTGTGATATATATATATATATCACACAATTGCTTTGAAATAGTAAATGGCCCAATGTGGATTAGCTGGGCCAATTCATTGTA
Organism: Oasisia sp. SBJ-2009; assembly: GCA_964017155.1. Lineage (NCBI taxonomy): Eukaryota > Metazoa > Annelida > Polychaeta > Sabellida > Siboglinidae > Oasisia > Oasisia sp. SBJ-2009. The sequence goes on along the minus strand of OZ024862.1, from coordinate 42,875,236 downwards.
CACAGTAAATATGTAAGATAGTCATCATGTCTCGCATATAACTTTATTATTATTTATTATATATATATATATATATATATATATATATATATATATTTTAAAGTCAGTAAGTTGTTTATATAACTTACTTTTCAAAAGGTGTTTATTTGTATGAATTAATTGCATATTTATTTTACAATCACATCCTGTATATTGCTCATTATGTTATCTGTTTTTCTACAATTTTACATTTATCTAACTTATAACCTTATTTTTTTTTTCTATTCATTTTTTATTTTTTTTAACATATTGGCTCTTTAATTAGGCTACTTAGATGTTCTAATGTATGTACCGATTGTATATGGGTTTTTACCTGAAATAAATGTATTCGTATTCGTACTACTGCTCTGGATAAATATTCTAGCTGAATTCCTCGGTTTTGCTTCAAAAACAAATAAATTGTCCAGAAGAAAACCATGCCTATACCGTTGATATATATAAATTAAATATTATGAACAGCTTCCACAATCTTGTGAACTGGAAAGTGGCCATGCAAATGTCAAATTAAGTACACTGAAATGTAATAAAAGTATTGTCAGTATAATTATGAACACAAAAAAGGTACATATACATATAAATCAAAATTTGTCAAGTACAGCCAGCATCTGGTTTGTTTGGGTGTTTTTCATCTTAGAAACTACTGTTTTCTATTAAACTTGAATTGTCATTTTGAACAGCTGGGTTGCTTTGCATAAATGACTTAGGATTCAACGGGGCACATCAACAACTAGTCATAGAAGGCACCCCAAAACAAGATGCCACAATTACCCCCAACATTAGCCAGGAATAGTAACTACAACTCCTTAAAGACACCCTTCACACAAGAAAGAAAACTTTTAATGACATTGGGGAAGTGGTGACGCCCCCTATCGGAGTTTCCTGAAAATTCAAGCTCACAGGCAGAAGCAAGTGAATTTTGTGTACATTTTGATCAATAAGACTCAAAATATTGATTACCCAACACCATGCTAATAGATATGGCTGGTGTCATTTGTTGGTACTATTCATGTAGCAACAGCAAATGAACGTTCTATGAAGGCGAAATGAGATACATGTTAAACATGGGCAGAGCAATACCAAAACCAGTCCTGGCAGGGTGGTATTGAATTGTACCTGAAGTGGCAATGATGCGTAGACCACACACAATGAATTACATGATGCTAACGTTTGATCATTAACAGTGAGAACTGTTTGCTAATTCAATAGTTATGTGAATAACAAGATGTCACGTACAATAACCCGAATCAGTATTATCACATTTTATGTGCTATATTAATTGATGGTTAGTTGATTTCATATATCTGAACGCATAGTTTACTCATCTAGAGCCAGCGAGAAATTGGAAGGAAATGTGTCATCACGTGACCCCATCTCTCTCTAGGATGTGGTAGTACTTAGTTAGTAATAATTGTGGAAGTAGTGAAATTAGTCTGTAGTTAGAACAATCTTCTTTGATTCCTGACTTGAACACTGGGATTACTTTAGATTTTTATTTATCTGGGAATACCCCAGGTTTGAAAGATGTGTTAAAAATATAGGTGAGTGGCTGAATGATTGATGTGATTATATATTTAACAATATTCATACTCAAACCTTCTGCATCAGTTGAGATTTAGTTTTTCATCAAATGGTGACAAAAACAAACTGTTATCATTTCGATTTTTTAGGTAATCAAATTCAGATGCACCAGCAGGAGAGGGTTAATTTGTTTGGCTGATAAAGAACTTATTAAACATGTTGGCAATATGTTCTTTACTTTCAATTACTTTATCATCTTTATGGAACAGTTCAGGATATGTATATTTTTTCTGCATTTTACCTATTATTGTTCAGAGTATTTTTCATGTTCCAGCAATATTGTTTTTTTGCTTTAGCAGTAAAGTACAGTAGTGTTTCTGTTTTCACATCTCAAGATAGTTGTCAATTTATTTTTATATGCCTTATATCTGTTTTCAGCAGACATTGTTCTGTCTTTAAGGAATAGTCGATATAAATTGTTTTTTCTTATGGCATGCATTTACTAGTCCTGTTGTTAGCCATGGTTTATTTGGTTCAACTCAGCTGTTGTTTATATTGACTTCTTTCATAGGGCACCATTTATCAAATTATTCATTTAGAACAGTTTCCCCTGTGAGCTTATGCAGTTCATAGTTAAGTGAGTTAATGTTTTCTTCTTTTGTCTGACGTACCAATTTTGTCTGCCAACCCTTTTTTGTTAAATGACTACTAGTACCCCGGGGTAGTATATATACAACTATAACTGATAACCGTACCCGCTTAATCCAGAGGCATAGCCAAAGGGGCCATGGCCATCCAATCCCGGAAAGAAATTAGGATGGTTGGGAATGCAGTACCAAAAACTGATTCAATAACTGGCTGCCTGATTAATAGAGACAAATCGTATGTGGATTTCAGGATGCCTGTGTAAGATTTTATTTCACACACCTACTATTTCACACAAAATTGTTATAATTCAAATAGGATTTAGTTATGAATTTGTATCCACTTCTGTCGCTGGCAACAGCATAAGAATTGACAGAGCAATGACAAGGTCGTTGTTCTCAATGTGAAGAAAAAGACGGGTAGAAAAATGAAGGAGCAGAAAAAAAGGTTTTCCAAAACTTGTCAGTTATGCCTCAAAAGTGAGTGCAAATGGTGTCACATCTGTGTTTGTAGTCCATTTAAGGTCATCAGACACTTTTAAAGTTTGTAAACTGCCTTAACAGTTCACATCCATGTGTCCACCAAAACGTGTGACTGGCAATCATTTGGTCCTGCATAAAGCCCTGCTCTCAGGAGAGACAGTGCTAATGATTGTTACAATCTTCTAGTGAAACTTTACTAAACTCAGCCAGCTTGAAGACCAGCATAGTTGGCCACCAGCTTGGACCCTGACTCTAACAAAACAAAGAAAATATTGACCTATGGTCACTGCCAATTCTAATCCATTCTCTGAGCAAGAAAAATATATGGTCATTGCCACAGCCATGGGGACACTTACTGCCAAATGTTTTCTTCAGTAATTAGCACTGGTAGGTGAAAGCATATTGACCACTATTTTGTTCCTTTGCATGTACAGTGATCACTATCACATTACTGACCTGTCAATACCGAAAACGCCCAACATGGGTACAGTCACAGTACTGGCAGTGCGTGCTGGCAGCGTGCATGCAACATATTGTGTCAGATGCTCCCATATGATGTGTGGGTTTATCCAGGTAAACAATGTCGTCATGCATGCCCATTCATCATATCCAAGATAAATACATCGACTACAATATTTTTGTTATTAATCCTAGGACTTCTTTTTGTTATTATTTACACGTTTGTTCAGACTCTGTGATTCCATGGGAACTGTGCTTTATTCAAATGTTGCGTGTTTTCTTCCAGGAAATACCTGGCGCCTCACCTAGCGTCCGCAACAGGGTTGGGTTCAAATACGTATTTGTATTTGAATACCAAACTTTGGTGTATTTGTATTTGAATTGAAAATCACAAAAGGGCGCGTATTTGTATTTGATCTGTATTTGAAAAAGTATTTGCAAATACAATCAAATACACATAAAATTTACATTTTCCCAACAAAAGGTAAAGCACTGCCTGACGTAAACTGGCTCAGGAGTCTAGACAGAATGTTTTTCATGCCTGTGGTATAGTCAACTGTGGGCAGGCTGCACTGAGAAAATTGGCCTACAGTCAAGCTGGCCAAACATTAGCATCAATAAATTAATGGGAAGCCAGGGAAGCTTATCTATAGCCATAATGGCAGGTATTCACAGAGAATGTGCTTCAAAGAATCCTGCTGTGTAAACATCCTGGGCTAGGAAACAAAGGAAGACAGGTTTCCTTCTGTGCTGGGGAAGAGCTACCAACTAGTTGGCACACTAACACAATAAGGGAAGTTTAGTAAACCTGCCTTGCAATTCGACACGAACATTAATTTTATTTATTATTATTATCAATATATATTTATTTATAATTATTATTATTACATCATTGTTTTATATTATTATTATTAATTGTCGTCACTCAGGTATGATCTTCTGAAAGTCAACTGCCCTCATTTTTAAATGAACAATTACCTATTGATTGTAGTTTGAGTTTTTTACGCTTTCCCGTCAATCAAAAAAGTCCAACATTCCTTGAATGTGTATCAGACATATAACTATTTTTTTTTAAATCAGGTACCTAAAATTAAGGTGGATCAGATCATTGAATGGAACAGCCAGGTAGTGTTGGTAAAAGGATAAGTAGTGCTACTATATATAGTCATGGGACAGGGGATAGGGGTACTAGAGTCCAAAGTCTACCCTCCAATTTTTCAGTGTTTGTGGTGGGCTCTGGCCCCTATTCAAATACATGTAGCCAACGTAACTATTTTAAATATCATACAACAAACACCTTTGATTATTCTAAGATTAGCACCAGAAAACAATAATATTTTTTATTTTTGGAAATGTTATATGTATTACACACATACATATATATATATATATATATATATATATATATATATATATATATATATATATATATATATATACGTACATATAACATATATATATATATAATATATATATATATATATATATATCATATATATTATATATTTATTATATATATATATTATATATATATATATATATATACATACATATAATATAATATAATATATATAATAAATATAATATATATACACACATACATACATATATATATATATATATATATATATATATATATATATATATACATATAATATATATAATATATATATATTATATATATATTATATATATTATATATTTATTATATATATATATATTATATGTATATATATATACATATAATATATATATAATAAATATAATATATATGTTATATATTATATATATTATATGCATAAATATATATATATATATATATATATATATATATATATATATATATATATATATATATATACGACCTGACATTTCCAAAAATACAAAAAGTATTGTTGTCTGGTGCTAATCTTAGAATAATCAAAGGTGTTTGTTGTATGATATTTAAAATATATATATATATATTGGTTCCCCTTTTCTAAACAGGATCAACACCCCTGATTGTAACTGCTAAAATAACATAGCTCTTCAAAGACAGGTAACTAGGTGGTTAAGTCCCATATTATATACTGGACAAAAAGTGTGAGTAGAAACTAGAATGGAGAACAATACTAGCAAATGACAGGAGTTGAAGATTGTTGATAGAGAACGTAGTGAGACAAAGGTGAGGAAAGAAAAGACGAAGAAAATACGACAGTAACCATAGGCAACATCAAGACAACAAGACTTTGGCTAGTAGGCTAGGCTAAGTAATTTAAGACTAAGTATAAGACGAAGTAAAAAAAGCTGTTAAGAATAATCTCATCCACTCACCCTCATAGAACACCTGTCACCGTCGATTTATTCTGTGTTACATACTATGTCTATGACTTTCTTATTACGGTACGTAGTAAGACTAAACTAATGCAAAGTAGCGAACTTAAAATACTTCGTCCGTCACTTCGGAATTTCTCAAGACGTCGTCTGCTTTCGTTTCGTTGAAACCATGGAAACAGCCACTGTGTGGCGCCACTGTTTTGTCGTGGCACGCGATGCCTAATTTGCCGACCTTTTTTGCTAAGTGACTAGTCTCGCTTAACCGACTGCCGGTCGGCTGCGGAACTACGCCGAGAAGACAGTCTGGCCCCATTAACGGCTTTTGTTTGGTATCCGCGTGATCTATACAATGCTGCCCCCCTCACGGACACTGCCGTAATATATATATATATTTATAAACAACTGCAATTTCTATTTATTTTGCGTTTATATAAGTTTAATTCTGAATAGTTTTTATAATACACAATTATTTGATAAAAAGGTATTTAACTGGTAAAATACCGTTGGTATGCTATCCGTGTGGGGCTACACAATGCTGCCACCTCACGGATACTTGTTAATCCTGCCGTCATTCTTATTTTATAAATAACTGTAAATTTGAATTTTTACTTACTTTTGTGTTAATATAAGTTCAATGTTGAATACTGTTCATATGATATTATTATCTTGTAAAAGTATATCGTTATTTTAATTTCATAGTTGGCATGAGAGCCAATCAGCGTCTTTACCCTAACCTGGGGTAAGGCTACCCGGATGTAGAAACTTAAGCGTGTCCCTAGCCTCGGTTACCCAGACTCCGTGAGGTGGCAGCACTTTTAAGCCCCCTCAACTCCGCCTGGGACAGTATATGGGCTTAAGTTTCTACATCCGGGCAGCCTTACCCCAGATTAGGGTAGAGACGCTGATTGGCTCTCAGGCCAACTATGAAATAAAAATTTAAATAACGATATAGTTTTACAAGATAATAATATCATATGAAAAGTATTCACCATTGAACTTATATTAACACAAAAGTAAGTAAAAATTCAAATTTACCGTTGTTTATAAAATAAGAATTACGGCAGGATTAACCAGTATCCGTGAGGTGGCAGCATTGTCTAGCCCGACACAGATAGCATACAAATTAAATAAGGAAACCTTTTGATCAAATAATGCTGTATTATAAAAACTATTCAAAATTAAACTTATATTAACACAAAATAAATAGAAATACAAATTTGCAGTTGTTTATAAAATATATATTACGGCAGTGTCCGTTAGGTGGCAGCATTTTATAGATCACGGCTGCTACCCATAGATATAAATAGAAGCCGCCACTAGAACAAGATGGCTTGGCCCCTATCAGTTGACACATGATACTTCGAAGTCAACACGGCTAGTGACAGCCAGGCTATAGCACGGCAGAAAGCCACTGCAGTGCCTGTATATACATAGGACTGCACCAAGTTTTCTACATAATTATCACGTTATTTATTTACTGATATCAGTTAGCCAGTGTTGTTTAATTGTGTACAATGTGTTCAAACAGTTGCCTCTCTGATATGCCAGTATGAAAGAAATCAACAGGCTTATACTTAGTATACAGTGTCTCGCTGTGTGAGGGGTGAGTTCAGCTTAGTACTATTTAATTTGTTGTTCTACCAGATCCACAATTGTTGTGGTGTTTTACCAAAAAGGGCATTTAAAAATCAAACAACTGAAGTCCGTCCTCCAAAGACATTGGAGAGAACACCCACACCTATATAATTAATTACAATTTTACAGATTAAAAAACAGACCATGCAAAGTGGATGAGAGAATAGGGAAAACAACAACAAAACAGAGCTGCCAACATTATTAACAACAACAGTAGTAGAAAAGGTAGAAAAGTAGTAATATTAAGATAGGTTCAATAGTAATAACAATAAATAAATAAAATTAGACAAACTACAACAAAACAGCAGGGATGTCATGGTAACAGGTTTCCTTAAAATGACCACAGTTTCACTTTGCTCGGCATTCAGGTCTTTTCTTTTCATCTGGGAATCTGCAGAAGGCAGTACCCATTATCAATAATTAGTAGTCATAAAATAGTACCATATTATAATTAGGCTATTAGATTAATATAAAATATGTCACTCGCACTACGACTATGCACTGTAATATTATTAAAAATTGGTTTGGTACATAATTCATCCAACATGTATTATTGTTGATCAATTTTCATATGACTGTAATGTCTTAAAACTATTCATTTCCTAAATTAATGGCAGTGGAACATAAATATGTTCGCAGACTATAACCTAAGCTATATATTGTATAACTGAGATTCTCACATGTGGAAAGAGACTCTGGATCCTGTTTTCTGTCGGTTGGTACAGTTGTACGTTACACAGGAAATAACCATACTTGCTAGTTCAAAATGACTGTTGTAGCGAGCATGTCCCCAGATGGATTAACGTTGTTCACATCAGTGTCAACCACCGAACTGGCCAGAGACAGAGTAGCCATCTGGGATATTGACCTCAGGTTAAACTCATTTCCAGGTCACAACCCTTCCCCTAAAATATTAGTAGCAAAATAACCGGCCTGAAACAAACCTCTGTCACTGCTTTGTACGAAAAGCAGGTTCTCCGTAAAGCCAATAAAATAATTAACGACAGCACACACATCCTATATAACGAGTACGTCCTTCTGCCCTCGTCCAGAAGGTTCAGAACAATAACATCCAAAACAAACAACAAAGGCAAATCAATGCATTGGATTAATCAAACAACGTTTAGAAAGTAGAATTGCAAAGACTAAAGACATTATAAGATTCCGACTATGTTCGGGGTTTTGCCATTTACAACATACACATAGTCATAGACATAGTCTGTGACTGTGTCATATATGACATAGTCATAGACGGGATATCTGTATAACCAGTTATTCACGAATCGGAAATAATCTTTCGGACAATATAACTGAAATACGCTATTTGGGAACAGTTCGATTATTACAGCGAAAAACAAAACAAAGTCCTCTATGTTAACATGGAGAATATGCGGAGTTACTGCCCCCAACTGCCCCAGTAGAGCTCTATTTGAGGATGATTTAAACAAGCGTTCAGCAAAACATGCAAACAAATCCACGTTAGTCGGTAGAGGCGCTGATACGCAACTTGGGTCCAGTTGCGTAGTAGCGCCTCTAGCGACTAACGTGGATTTGTGGAACCCCATTGACTCGTGGAAGAGACTCCCATACGAACTAAAAGAAGTAGTGACAGCAGCCTCATTGAGCATTTTCAAGAAGATATTGAGGTCTCTGGCCACCAGCTAAAAGAGACGAAACAACCAAGTATACCAATTAACCAAACCTAAGTTAGTAAGTAATTAATTTAATTTTTAAGTCTCGGTTGCTGCCCAATCTCAGACTCAGTTTCCGCCACATGATTAGTATTGCTGGATTTCCTAACCATGGCATGAGGAAGTTAACTGACAACCCGTCATGTGAATACAAGGATTTCATTGCATCTTGTAGAACAATGATGATTTTGAACACGATGAGGCAGAGACCGAGCGCTCCAATTTATGCCAGACGCAAGCGCAGCGGTGCATGCGTTACTGCGCCGTGCACATGATCATGAGCGATAAACTAAACAGTTTGTTTATGCCGACCGCGCTGTCTTTTTGACCTCAAATGTCAGCTAAGACGCGCGGTGTTTATAAAACATAAATACGCGCAAGTCAAAGTCAAAGACACAGGTGTCACAGTATGCAGTAATCATATACATTAGTCATTTAGTTATTTTAGAGGTATGCAACACTTTTTAATTGTTTTTGATGTCTTCATTATTTCTGATAAATTAATCGTTTTGATCGCGGAAAAGTTAACATTGCTGTCTATTGAATTTCATGCCATTTCTTATGACCCGTAATTCCGAGGGCAGTATTTGGTGTTTAGTAAAATGGCAATAACATGAGAACCAGATAAGATATTGAAACAAAATAAAAAACATGTGACCCAAATATTTATGTTGATATGTGTGACCTCGGAATGACCTTGAAATGACCTAATTATTTGACCTACATATGACCTCATTAATAACGGGCATAATATGGCTAATAGGGCGTGCAAGTGGGTCACGATACATGGCGAGACTTGGCGACTGGAGCTGATTGGGGACTGGACATTAAGAATAATATTCGATGGATGACAGTTATAACTTCCGACTGATGAATACTAGGAAAATCAGGTCATAAATTCTTGTGTTATGCCTTTCTTATCTTAAATGCCCGATTTAATATTGAGTTTACCCCACTATCATAGACATATAGCGATTTGCGTAGTGCAGATAATGGACACTGCCCACAATTTTAGGCCGTGTGTCTTTTGCGGGATTTGCATTTTACATTGCTGTACGTTGTGGTTTCGATAAGCACTTATATCTGACAAGCTGTCTAAATGCACATCATCATAACACATGTATACGTTTGCCCCAAACAGGTTGTACTGTGCGAAAAATGGCACTTTTCATTATTAGTCAAGATTGCCAAACATTAAGTACAAGCCGGCGATGCCATGGCCACCACCATAATAATCGATTAAAATTCATGATTTCCGTGAGCATTGTCACCGGCAAAATGTTCCACAGCTTCTGCTTGTAATAATCCTTCGGACAGTATAACTGAAATAGTTAGACTGGAACAGTTCGATTATTACAACCAAACACAAAACGAAGTCCTATACATTAACATGGAAAATATTGACTTCCTGCCCCCAATTGTCCCCAGCCTCGTTTTCGCGCGCGAGACTTGCACGCCCTATTATGATATTTATACAAAATAAAAAGCTATGTGACCCAGAAATTAATGTGTATTTAATTTGACCTTGGCATAACCTTGGAATGGCATAGTTAGTTGACCTATGTATTACATTTGACCTTATTATCATTAAGGGGCATGACAGTGCTAGTTAATAAATAGTGCTAGTCAATTGAAAATAATATGGATTCAATTTGACCTTGGTATGACCTTGTTTGACTTACATATTCCAATTGACCTAATAACAGGGCATAAGGCTATTTATATAAATTAAAAAGCCATGTGACTCAGTGGAATGTGGATTTAATTTGAGTTTGACTGACACCACCTTGAAATTACCTAAATACTTGACATTCTACATTTGACCTAATTACAATTTTACACTAATAGAAATTAATTGCAATAACTGTATAATGACTATTATTATACAACAAATAACATGATAAAATTATGTGGAATAATTTAAAAACAACTCATTTCAGACATACCAAGATCATTTATTATAATATATTTAAGCTGTGCATCAACATCTATAATTCCATGATTGTCATTATCTGTGGACTGTGGGTGTATAAAATGTTCATAATATGCTACACAAGCATTTGTACTTTTTTTCGTTGAAGAGAACTACTTTTTTTGTAGTCCTATGGCTATAGGCATGCAGCAACATCTGTATTTGTGAGGCAGAGTTGTTGTCTTGCTGGCACGGTGACAGATTTCATTCCATGGCAGAAAACATCTTTTTTGTCCTCGTGGCCCAGCAACATTTGTAATCCCCAGCACATTCTGAGGCAGATACTGTATATAGTCCTGCATGTGCAGCAGTATGTGTAATTCTGTAGTTCTTGTTGAGTCAGCAACATTTTGTAATTTTGATGCATGAAAATGCAGTTAGTAGTTCTGCAGGTAAATAAACGTCTGTGAAGTCCAATATATACAGTATTGCTATCATATGTAATTTTTAAAGTAATGTTAATGTCCACTTGAATGTAGTTTTTTTCATTTTTTCATCAAGGTTCCTCAACCTCACTAATGACGTCCAAAAATTTAGTGAAGCAGCATTTGTGGGACCCTTACAAAAAAGAGCCAATGGTATATACCACTGATTACCGTTGAATACCATTCAGTATCTTTCAGTACCATTGGACCATTCAATGATACTTCAACAGGACTCAGTGACCAGTACTTTCAATGGTAATTTAAAATACCATTCAATACCACTGAACGGTACAAAGAATCCAAAATATCATTCAAAAAACCATTAAAATACCCTTGGCCACAATACCCATTCAAGTATCATTCAAATACCACTCAAATACCAATGGTATTTGAATGGTATTTGAATGCTTTTTGTAAGATGATATCAGCATTTCTCTCTACTTCATCAAAAGAATTTATTCGGAGCCAGTAACAGCCATTCTGAGATGTTCGCCGGGCCCCCTGCAACCGTCCATGTACTTGTGTGTTTTGTCTGACAGGTGAGTGCAGCCATGAAGAATCTACTGAGGCCATTTAGGGGGCTTCCGTATCAGAAATTGAACCCATTGCTTCTCAAACCTGAACATCAGATGGAGGACATTCTACTCTGTCAACAGTGTTTATTTCTGAAGAGACAAACTACCTACCCTGGGGAACTCGACTGCAGTTCAGGTCTTTGTAGCAGAACAGCTGGCTAACTTCACAGCAAGGTGAGACCAATCTTTTATCAGTTTAATTATGCACAACATGGTCGACTACAACATAATGTGTTTTTTAACAGGTTTATACTAATCATTTACCAGCAAACAATGTTGTACATCTAAAGATTAATAAGTATTAGCATAATAACACCCGTAGGAAAAAGTGCAGTTTCAAAATAAGATTTAGTAGGTCTACGAAAAAAGTAGAATGTCAGTAGAAGGTACCTAAGATGTGGTATGACCTGTGGAATGACCTGCTTCCATGATCGACACCAAGTAGTATAAAACTAGCTTATTATATTGTATATGTAATAATATATTATTTATGCATTTGTGTAAGTAATGCTACTAAAAAGTTTGTAAATTCCTGCATTTCTCTTCAAAATTTCTGAAATTATTGTTATATGCTCATAACTATGTTTCTTATTTAGCCTCTGTTTATAGTGGATTAGCTGACACGTGTATGTTTTACATCTGACTTTCTTCTCATTATGCTCTTAAAGTTATTTTTGAATAAATTTTTATTCATTCATAAATTTTTCATTCATTCAAGTTGTGTTGAAATCCTGATAATGATAACATATAACAAATCTAACAAGAGTAACGAAAACACACTGTTTATGTTTAACAAAGTTCCATCACAGAGATGATTAAATGTTGTGATTGTGATTAATGATAAATAACAACAATGAAAATTTAAACAGCAATTAACATTCATGTGGACATGCCATACCAAAACTGTTATAGTTTAGGGTATATTTAAGATTAGTTAAAGTTAGTTTAGCATGGGGTTAGTTAGGGTTACTGTGTTATGGTTATGGAGACGACTCTGGCTCAGACTTATGCCCATAGAATGACGCCATCATGCAGGTCCCTGCAAGACAAAAATATGACATCTTGACAGTGACGACGAAATCTACTTTGAACGTTTTCAACAATACTGCAGACATGTTTCATAATTGTGACTATGCACTACAGTAATTGATGCCTTGGCTAGAAAAAAAACATTCAATAATCTAATCAAATTCGAAATCACTGAATATTTGTATTTGATTCAATATTTGATTCATATAAATTTGAAATTACGAGGATATTTGATGCAACTGAAATTCCAGATTTGTCCTGTCTTTATCTGCTTCGTAGACCAACCTTAGCCTTTAAATACGCTCTGAGATCATTTATGAAATGGCTATCAGATCAGCAGTAATCAGAGTTAATACCAGCAATCATCATTTAATTTTCCGACAGTTGTCATTATCAACATTCAGTGATCACCTAATTTTGAAAGGGTAAATATGTAAATTTATAATGGATTTGAAGATCACATAATGTGGACCATCTGCACTATATAGTCAGTTATTAATTGGTGTGTGCTGGCAAACATCGGCGCTAGTTGGTGGAACTAAAATCGTGTATATTATGGCAATTGTCAACTGAAGTCGACTTTAGTCGGCATATAGGTGTGTGCATAGTTAGTGTGCCAGTTAAGGTCAAATGTATCCCCAAGAATAAAACTAGTCATAACTCTAAATATTGACTAACACGATTGATTAAGCCTATATAGCCTATATATATATATATATATATATATATATATATATATATATAAACCAAATGACACCCAGTTAATTAAAATCATAGTACATATTATAAATATTAAAACATAATTTTGGTAAATAAATGATGTGATACTCTCCAGGTTGTAAGGGTGTTGTCTTGTTCAGATCACATCATGAAAATTCAAAGAGGCAGACAACATCTAACAAGACCAGTTACCACTACCGTATATGGTGGATTTAGTCACAAAGTAATTAATTTAAGAATATATAAATGGCATAATCTTACTTGTTTTCTTAGGTAACCCCAACAGTCGAGATAATATAATGTTATGTTTAAAGATAAGATAATAAAAATACATTATGATAACATAGTATAGTGTATATGTACTGGTGCCCTGTGATGGGCAAATGCAACAAACTGTGCCCTGTCACATGTTATCTGTTAAATATAAATTATTTAGAACTACCTGTTCAATAACTAAGGTACTACCGGATACTCAATGTTGAGAACAAATGGCTTTCTAAATTACTCAGAACGTTGACACCAGTATTGCCCCCCTCCCCCCCAGTAATCATCCCATTTGACTTGAAGTCTGGCCACATTGCAATCAGTCAAAGTGTCCACACTACAGGACCTGCCAAGAAGGGATGGAATTGGGACAAACTGATGTGTCTCATCACAGTTGTTACATGCACATAATATTATGGTTAACTGTGCTTTGATGTTGCAAGTGGCAACCGTTATTTCAGAGAACTTGCATAGAGGACGCGATCTACCCAGCTATAATTAGATTATGCCTTGACATAGCATGCAGCAGTAGGAGCTAGCGCACAGTTAGACTTCCTGGTGTGACCCATACAAATGTAGTACCTTAATAATTGTGTCATATGAGATTTTGAAAAATTCTTTTTATGTGAAATGAGTAGAGTAGGACAGGCATACTACTAGGTTCAGTGCTATGAAGTATCTGCAGTGCAATGACACATGTTAGGCAGAGTGTAGTTGGCATAGTGATTTTTAGCTATTTTTTCTTACATTACTCTGCAGTTGCAGAAAAGCGTGCTCAGTTTGTTCAATATTGAGGGGCAGTACACATGCATGCATTTTAAAAGAGCCTAAGATATGCTTTTGTGACGAAATTTGATCAGCATATCAGTGACATGACTGCAGTGATTGTGTTAAAATTTAAATTTTTTCTCAGGTCCAGTTTCCTTATAATCTGACAAAACGTTAACCTAGCCGCAAATGGGAAAATCAACAGTGCTCTGTGCCCAGTATAGTTGTTGCAAATGCTCTGCAGCTATTATTGTAACAGTGTTTAATTGGTCATAAACATGGACCTATTAGTGATTTAACAGTAAATCTAAGGCCACTCTATATTCGCCCCTGTTAAAGTGAAACATTAAAAACAATTTGGGTCAGGTTAAACTATGTTTTTGTAGGGAGGGTCATGTAGAGAGGGTCATGTTGCTCATGCAATTCTGCCTATCTGTGACTAACATTTATTGATTACAATCTTATAATGGCAGACACAAATTCGAGGTAAGAGAATGATATTTTAAACCGTCTTTCCTCACTGAAATTGGCGTTTCGAAATAGAAACTAAGATCTTTCTGTTATCAGCACAACTGGTATGTAATTTGATGCAGCTAACAGGAATGTTAATCACATATATCTTGTTACTTGTCAAGTCTGCATGTTGACAACTGATATAGTTGTGTGTTAACTGTCGGTTAACTGCAAAGCGTCGGAATTAGTAAATATCCAAGTAGAAGTGAGGGGTCCCCACACTACTCAAATGACATCTTAATTGTAGAACTGCAGTCACCACACTACTCTAATAATTGTCCGACTAATAACGATATTGACAACAATAGTACAGCTTCGGTGTAACCCTTTTTCTGAGTCACCTGTGAGTGACTGCCTCAAATCCAAAAGTAGGTCAGACGGCTTCATATCATGAACCGTATAATAAATGGTTCACCATATGTATGTAACATTTAAAGTATACCTGACTCAGAAAGGATTCATAAACATGCCAGTACTATTATATTGTATTCATGAGTAACAAAAACAAATAATTAGTTTTGTCACTTGTATCTCTCAACAATTACCGATGGCTGATTAGAAATATGAAAATCAATTTATAATTGTGTGGTTTTTGCACGGTTATAAGCATAATCGTACCAGTTCATTGACATGTTAGCAAAATATCTGTAATATTCTATAGAATGTATTCCAGGAAATATATAACAGGATTTTTATGTAGATTGCTATAGCATAATTGACACAATTATATTATAGCAAAGTACCAATGTTTTTCTACAGAAGCTTATAGAATATTCTTTATAATTTTACAGATGCAAAATTGCAGTGGATTTTCAATAGAATTATGTTGATTTTTTTCTGCACAATTCTGCAGAATACTGGGCATATATCCAATATTGTTTAGTAATTGTTGTCATTTTTAAGCAGCATTTTAGGGCCATTCTCCAAAAAAGTCTGACACTTTGGTTTTAATTTTCCATGCATTATAAGTTTCTTAATTTTTACATCACATGTAAATTAGAAACATCTTTGGATTTGTTTCGACGAGTTCTTCCAGCCCATGTATACATTTCCTATTGCTTCTAAAAAGAAGCCAAAATAATGGATTTTTTAAGTTTCTCAGTACAAATCTAAGACAAGGTATATAATACAGGAGTACACTATATTGTAATCCCCTTTGATAATAAATTATACCGACAAACCATCATTTGGTAATAATCCCATTTTTGGTTACACCTGATACCAAATTTTGTCTCCCACATGCTAATATTCCAAATTAATTATTTTTGACGATTAATATCGTCATGGAAGCCGTATATATTCAATTTATTTATGGAAATATGTTTTTCGAAACGGTCATTATTATAATATATGTAAATCCTAATTTTGTGTTATTTATAAAACAGCCATACTTTAACCGATTACGCTCGATACCAAGTTCTAGTGACAACTGAGGGCAAAATAGTTACATAACTACTTCCAAATGTATAGATGAGTAAATAGTAACGTTTACTAGATGCCTGAATTGTTGCAATTTAAACAAAACACATTCCATAAAAATGGGAGCATTTCACTAAATTTGTTATGCCCAATACCAAGCTCTAGCTCTGGTTATCAAAGGGTCACCTGGTGGTGGGCGTGGACAGAGGAGTGCACGTGCATGCAAACATTAATCAACAGTCGTGAAAACATGCTTGGCCTTTAAACAGATGTGTTGACATATTTTATGTTAAGTACACATTACTGGCTTTGCGAACATAAAAAATATACATTTGTTGTCACCGAATTATCATACGATTGTTACGCCCGATACCAAACTATGACAACTATTACAATGCCCTATATCAAACTTTAATGTTACTCAGACAACAGAGGAAAAATCAAATAATTTCCGCTGGAATATATGTGACATAAGTAAAAAGCATTGTATGTAAAAAATTGTTTAAAAAAATGATGTTGACCATTTACAAGTTTTGACATATCATGACAAATACAACCTCGAGCTGTATGGAATCACATCCTATGAACACGACCACATTTTCACGGTTTATACATTAAAAAATATATAATTAATCGTTTGCATGAAGAAGAACAACATACAGAACACCATGTTTCAAATATGATTTTTATTTATATTTGTTAATGATGCTTAAACGAGCATGAAACCTTGGTACCAGGCATAACTTGTGATAATTAATTTTGTTAATTATATAGCTGCCATTTGGTGAATTCTCAGATTTAAATGAAAATATTTGGACAGTTCATCACTCAGAGTATATATGTTACTATAGCTACCAAGTTTAATGGAAATTGAAAACTATGAAAAAAATTGCATTTCTAATTTCTGTCAGACTTTTTTGAAGAAATCCCATGGCTCTTTATTGCACATACAAACTGCTAATCTTCACAAATTGGGGTGTAACGTAATGCATATAAACTATGCCGAATTGTATAATGTAATCATGAACTGTTCATCATATGTGTACAATATAATGTTTCTGACAATTCCTAAAAAGTTTTAATAGTGCTGTTATTGAAAATTCCACAGCATATTTAACATCCAATGAAAGATGTCACCAATCCAAATGACATGTTTACTGCAACCCTAAGGGGTAAAATAAAAAAATCACAGTAACACAAATATCCGCAGTGTGTTTGTGGTTAAGCAAGATATATAGGCCCTAATGTTTGTCAAATAAATATGCCATTTTGGTATGCGGTATTTGGGCACATGCTGCAAGAAAGAGTGCGCCTTTTCCGCAGTCAGTGCGGGATTCCCACATGCTGCTAGGCGTAGTGTTGTCGGCTGTTTTTTTGATTTACCATTTTTTTAATATGTGATTCACACGGATGTGCTCTGTCCAGCATAGGTAAGTGGTAACTGCCATGTCAGTATTGGAATAGGGATAGCTGCCACCACTGGGAGGGCTGACCACATCCCTTATGCCCCAACCAACAATTTGGCAACAATAGTCCAGGCATCAACGAAAACTGTCCATATATGTGAATTCATTGTCATGTCACAATTGTTCAGGTAACAAACTGAACATAATATCAATAGGTTCTGAAAGGACTGATTTATATGGTGTTTGTTCACTTTGTGCTCATTGCTGCCTGCTTTTATTTTACTGCCCTGTATTGTTGTTTCAGAGTACATGATAATGCGTCAAGGCCATTGGATGAACATGGTAAGTTTGTTTGAAATTAATTAACTGTTTTAACACTACTGATTTGGTTAATCAGTCATAAGACAGTAACAAATGTTGTCAAATTAATATTCATCATGTCTATCGATCGTATAAGATATGCTTTTAAATTAATATTGGTACTTCTACTTTTGTCATTTAAGGCGGGATACAGCAGCTCAAATTAAATTTTTTGAGGAGACAAAACGGGTTTTTGCTATTTTCTAATACATTTGCATTGTATTCTATCAATTAATACAGTTCACTTTTATAACAATTACATACCTTGAAGTGACTTTTTTACGATAATAAAATGAGCCCCATCAATTATTAAATCTGACATGTTGGAAAATAGACGATGTTTATGAAATCCGTTTTAGTTTTGAAGACACAGTATATGTGTTGGAAAATACGCGATGTTTAGACCTTAGTAATGACGGCATCCCCACCCTTTTCCCTGTATTTACGGGAAATCCTAATATATCTGAGCTCAATTCGACCGACTATCTCCTTATTTGACGTTCGCTATTGTGACACGTCAGCATTGGCATGTATCCCACAATTCACCATGTTAATTGCTTTTTCCAAATATAAACAAGATGGCATCTAGCTAGAGTTTCGACGACACTGGATACTGTCACTGCCAAATGTTATAAATTTGCCGAAAGGCATGAATTTAGTCAGAAGAAAAAATGGAAGGCCGCACAAGTGTGAAACGGGATTTTTCAGTGTCAACAGGGTGTGTTTTGATGGCATAGCTGCACATAATCACTGTACACGACAGTTTGTAGGGATCGACCGGTGGTTGTGCGGTAGAGCACCAGACTGTCAATCAAGGGGACGGTGGTTCAATCCCACTTACCACCGCTTTGAAACTTAAGCAATTTTGTTCATCCCACATTGCCTGTGTCTTTCGGAAGAGACACTAAAAGCCGGTGGTCCCTTCTATCTGGTGTCTATGCCAGGGGAAGTAAAAGATCCCATACAGGGGGTAAATATGTAACCTGTAGTGGACTCACTAATTGTAGAGAGAAAGATACCTTCTGTGTTAGCCCAAGTTTGGAGATAAATCACTTAAGAACCTAAGAAGCTTGACAGTGACAGCTACGATGCTTACAGCAGTTGCGGACTTGTGATGCCTGTCTACTGCCCGAGGACGGCAGGAAAGGTGGATATCGAATGGTGTGGAGATTATTGCCAGTAGCACGCAGCTGAGCATATGAGTATTCGATCGCTGCAGGCGACAGCTTAGTGCCAATGGTCAGAGGGATCATGGCGTCAGCATGGTCAAATTCATGGCATGATAACTTGGTGTTTTTTTCCTACTTACTGGGATGGATAAGAGTTTTTGAAGAATTGTCAGTTGCAGTTGTTGATAAGTTTGGCTGGTGTGTTTTCTGCTGTCAGTGTAGATGTCTTTGGTTTTTATCTTTTGGAATAAACAAGTTAGAAAAATTCAGCTGCATGCATGACTATGTTTTATGTGAAGTATTACTTAACTTTATACTTCAGCCTCACAGTTATGGTCTATTACTTTTTCAAAACCATTACGTTAGTGTCATGGACAGCCATGACGGTGTTTGGGTATTTTGGCTGATTAATGGTGTTTGGATAGTGGTGGCACCATCTGTTGGTTAAATAGGTGGTTGATTGGTGGTAATCAACCGTGGAGGGCGCTGTTGTTTTATTAGCTGTGCGGGAGCGGGATTTGGTTCGCGCGGGAAGGATTGGGACTTGAATTGCCGCTGTGAAAGCGTGCACACGTGTTTTCAAGTATGATAGAATGCCAGCTTGATTTTACCTGTAAGTACCATTGTTATGTGCCTGTGATGTACATTGTATCCTGACGCCGATTGTGGGCAGGTACTATGAGTTACTTTTTATATTCATTATACGTGTCCTATTTTATTGATTGACTGTATGCAACTGTTTTGCGTTGGTGATATGGTTTTAAATGTGTTTTTCGATGGGGATGTAAGGACAAGGGTTAGTCATATGTCGGACGGTATATATATTGTTTATATATTTGCAGGTGAATGTTGTTCCTGTGTTCTATTGTATATATTTTGTGTGTAACGCATGTGTTGTGTTAATTGAGGTCCAAGTAACTAAACATCAGTGAGGTGTATTTTCTTAATGACAATGTTAGTCTTGTGTTGGACTGTGTATATATTTGCTGGTGGATGTTGTTCCTGTTCCTATTGTATATGTTTTGAGTGTAACCCATATGTTGTATGGTTACAGGGTTTCTTGTTCTGACTTGCAATAAAGACGATATTTGTGAAAGTTGACCGCTCGTGTTTCTCCATCCTTGACAAATGGTGTCCGGAAGTGGGATCGCCCAGCAAAAAGAAATCAGAAGACCCTGCTGCACAGTCGTGTAGGTTATACAGACTACCAGTATGACGGACGAGGAAATTGCGGCGTTATTGGCAAAGTCCCATGCTGCGTTAGTGGCAGTGTTTATGGAGGCTCTACAGATCGATTGGGCCCCACCTGCTCCAACAGAGAGACCGGTGGTGGAGCGGTGCGAGGTTGTGAGACGAGAGGTTGCGATGTGTGAGGAGATGGTGGGAATGGAGTGTGAGGTGGTAGAGCGGTGCGAGGTGGTGCGACGAGAGGTTGCGACGTGTCAGGTGGTGGTGAGACCAGAGATGGCGACGTGTCAGGTGGTGGTGAGACCAGAGGTGGCGACGTGTCAGGTGGTGGTGAGACCAGAGGTGGCGACGTGTCGGGTGGTGGTGAGACCAGATGTGGCGACGTGTCAGGTGGTGGTGAGACCAGAGGTGGCGACGTGTCAGATGGTGGTGAGTTTGGTGGGTGGCACTGGTGAGGGCAGCGAGTCGGTTGCTAGAGTGGTGAGTCTGGTGGGTGACACTGGTGAGGGTAGCGAGTCGGTTACTAGGGTGGTGAGTCTGGTGGGTGACACTGGTGAGGGCAGCGAGTCGGTTGCTAGAGTGGTGAGTCTGGTGGGTGACACTGGTGAGGGCAGCGAGTCGGTTGCTAGAGTGGTGAGTCTGGTGGGTGACACTGGTGAGGGCAGTGAGTCGGTTGCTAGAGTGGTGAGTCTGGTGGGTGACACTGGTGAGGGCAGCGAGTCGGTTGCTAGAGTGGTGAGTCTGGTGGGTGACACTGGTGAGGGCAGCGAGTCGGTTGCTAGAGTGGTGGGTGACACTGGTGAGGGCAGCGAGTCGGTTGCTAGGGTGGTGAGTCTGGATGTAGAGGTGGAGAGATGCAGAAAACATCTGCACTGGCTGCGGCCACCTAATTTGGTTGGCATGGAGGCCAACGCTTACTGTTGGGGTACTGTGTATGCTAGGTCTCTGGCATTGTACGCTAGTATTTGTTTGGGGTAGATTGCCTGCACGAGCGGGACGGGGGTGACCCACTACCAGGTCTGAGTGAGAGTAGCTTGCCTGCACGAGCGGGATGGGGGTGACCCACTACTTTTGAATGCAATGTGTTGCTTGTAAGGCATTGGTCCCAGGCTAAGGTAAATTGACACAATAATAGTTGTGGCAATGGGTGTCACCTCACTGAGGAGTGCTGGCTGAGATATGGTCATGGGGAATTATACTTCTATTTGCAGGTGGGGTGAAAATGGTTATGATGGTTATGATGTTTGCTCCATGTGGAGACGGGTCGCCCGCGTCATTTAGCATGTTTAATTTTGCTATGTTGTTAATTTTGGTTTAGACCTTATGTAATTTATATTCAATGCTATGAAAGTATAATGGTGTTTGCTCCAGGTGGAGACGGGGGTTGCCCGCACCAAACAGTGAGTGTAATCATGTGTACTGCTGTCTTTTTATTTTTACTGTGTCTATTGTGAGACCTTTGGTACACAAGTGTTTGGTAGTGGTGTAATCCGTGGGCGGATACAAACAAAACTGGGGCAGATGTCATGGACAGCCATGACGGTGTTTGGGTATTTTGGCTGATTAATGGTGTTTGGATAGTGGTGGCACCATCTGTTGGTTAAATAGGTGGTTGATTGGTGGTAATCAACCGTGGAGGGCGCTGTTGTTTTATTAGCTGTGCGGGAGCGGGATTTGGTTCGCGCGGGAAGGATTGGGACTTGAATTGCCGCTGTGAAAGCGTGCACACGTGTTTTCAAGTATGATAGAATGCCAGCTTGATTTTACCTGTAAGTACCATTGTTATGTGCCTGTGATGTACATTGTATCCTGACGCCGATTGTGGGCAGGTACTATGAGTTACTTTTTATATTCATTATACGTGTCCTATTTTATTGATTGACTGTATGCAACTGTTTTGCGTTGGTGATATGGTTTTAAATGTGTTTTTCGATGGGGATGTAAGGACAAGGGTTAGTCATATGTCGGACGGTATATATATTGTTTATATATTTGCAGGTGAATGTTGTTCCTGTGTTCTATTGTATATATTTTGTGTGTAACGCATGTGTTGTGTTAATTGAGGTCCAAGTAACTAAACATCAGTGAGGTGTATTTTCTTAATGACAATGTTAGTCTTGTGTTGGACTGTGTATATATTTGCTGGTGGATGTTGTTCCTGTTCCTATTGTATATGTTTTGAGTGTAACCCATATGTTGTATGGTTACAGGGTTTCTTGTTCTGACTTGCAATAAAGACGATATTTGTGAAAGTTGACCGCTCGTGTTTCTCCGTCCTTGACATTAGTAATAACTACAACTATTTATTACTTAATGTTACCATATAATCACATGCTAATTATGTTGTTTTTTACATGCATATACATACACACACAAACACATGCATTCATAATACATTTTCATTGAATTCTTTTTATTGATACATGATATATTTAATTTCAGCTTTTTCTCCTCAGTGTATGTATATGTAGGATATGTGAGAAGTTTGTTTGGTGTTGGTGAGCGTTTTCATGGTTGGGTTTATTCAGTCCGGTCGTCTAATACTGTCTTTCCTTAACAATTGCTACAACTGCGTGTGGAACAGTGGCGCATATATTGCTGTTGTGATTTCATTGTAAACTGATGTAAGTCACTTTTATCGAACTGCTTGGCTCTCCTCTGTTATGACAGCTGAACCAGCAGTCGACCCAGTGACACAATACTTTTCCAAAGCTCAGAGAGAAGGTGGGTTTTGATTGGTTGCATTGACATAAGATTGTCCCGTTCATGGAGTCGGTAGTTTTGCTCGATTCTTCCACTTTAAGACCACTTTCTGAGTAAACCACTGATGTGAAAAATTTGATTATAGATGCAAATGGTTAGTTTATGTTAATTCTTTCAGGTGCATAGCACCAAACTGCCCTTTAATATATTGCCAAGTTGTTTCTTTGTTCATTCTAGCTAGCTACATTGACAAATGTAAGGACTACTTCATTACAACTTTGATACAAGCTAAGAAGAGTACAATGAAAGACTGCTGTTACAACACTCAACTTCAAGATGTAATAGGTATTTATTGCATAGCACAATGTCAGTGTGCCCATGCCGTAGATTAGGACAAATATTGGATTTCATTCAGTTTGAATATCAAATCGAATATAAAAATTATCTTGTAATATTATTTTAATACAAATGGAACATCTCAGAAGTTTTGAATAAGAATCGAATATCAGATCGAATATGAATATTCAATTATTCAAATTCAATTAGAATTCAGGGCATACCATATGAACTGGGGTACTGGATTCATGGCTTTAAGCACTAAATTAAAATCTTTGTTTGTGGTTCTTCATGTTCATAATTTTGTAAGCTCGTTTAAAAGATAATCATGTAAAGGAACAAAAAATTTGATGTGTTACAATTGTCAGAGGTAATTATTCAAAAGGTGTTCATTTATGAGGTACAGTTTTTTTATTACTCTGATTGTGGTAATTAAAAGCTCAGTTATTCAGTTCTTTAAATTCAAGTCAAATTTCATCCTACTCTTGTAAAGTTTTGCTATTTATTTAAATTGTTTTAAATGAAACCTTCAACATGCTAGCAGATACCTGAAAAATGGTATACACAATTACTGTTTCTAGCTTTCTGAAAATGGTAAAGAAGAAATGCATTGAAATTTTAATAAGCAGGTTATTTTGTCAGCCTGTCGGTGCATATGTTAACAGCTTATCATGTTAACAATAATAAACTTATGCATTTTAATTAGCTTGAAGAAATTAATGGATCTGTGGTTATTTTTATTAATAAAGCAACCTTAATGTCTGTTAACTGTGCTTCTGTAATATATGTAAGCGTGTGTTTTTCATGTGAAAACAAATACTAAAACATTACTATATTATCTATATAATGTAAACTATTTAGATATAATGTAGACACGCTTGTTCTTCAATGTGTTAAATTCTACAATGACATTACACACACCTTTCCTTTTAGAGACAATTTACTATCAGAGAGGCGACATAATCGCGTATCGGGATTGTGTGGAAAGATTGTGGCGCGCAAGTGAAACCAACACTGTACAAGGATGTTGCAGCAATGAAGGTAGATTACAAGTATTTGTATATTCTTTGCTAAGAGCATAACTAGCAATTGATTGCCGGTGTCATATAGAATATGGACCCCTTGAAAAATGGACTTCAGGTCCATATTCCCTATAGAATAAATGCTATATAAATGCTTCCCTATAGAATATGGACCCCTCCGTAGAATTTGGACCTGGGGTCCATATTCTATATGTGCCATAGATATAGACCGGGTTTAGACCCCCCACAGAAAATAGACCCAGATCCATAATCTGTAGGGGTCCATTTTCTATAAGTGTTATCTAGAATACGATCCCCATATAAAGTGGACCTGGGTCCATATTCTCTGGGGGTCCATACCCTATATGTACCATAGAATATGGATCCCCCCATAGAAAATGGACCCCGGGTGCAGAATCTATAGGGGTCCATTTTCTGTATGTCTCATAGAATATGGACCACCATAGAAAATGGACCCCTATAGAAAATGAACCCTGGGTTGTGTTGTTGATATAATTTATTCCTGATGTAACTTAGAAACTGAGCCATACCTGTGATTCAGATTTCCAAATTGAAAATTTAAGTCTCGTACAAGCTGTTAGTAAGCTTGTATGAGCACTGTTGAAAGGGAGACTGGTCTATTCAAAGTTTGAAAACATGAACTGGTCTTACATGAAACATTAACACAATTATTTTCTCTGTGTATTGTATTTTGTTGACATGACAATAAATGAATGAATGAGTAAATACTACCCTTAATTATAGTTATTCAACCATCCCACAATACGGAACAATTCACACATTTTAGCAGTTGATAGGATACTGAGTATTCATAGTTAAAGATGACTAACATTTTAATGGTAATGATGGCTAAAATGTAAAAATAAAAAGTGTTTTTACAAGTATTATCAATGATGGCTGTGATATTCTAATTACAATCTATGAAGTGCATTATACTATTTTAGCAAATAGTTCAACTTTTTAAAAGGGGGTCCAAATTCTATAAGGGGGGTCCAAATTCTAAAATAGAATATGGACCCCCGGGTCCATTTTCTGTGAAAATGAACCCTGGGTTGTGTGAAAATGAACCCTATATTCTATCTGTGGGGTCTATATTCTATCTGTGCGTGCGTGCGTGCGTGCGTGCGTGCGTGCGTGTGTGAGTTGAGACGTGTGTTTTCAAGCATTGATATACAGACAGATATATATTACAGTTTGTTTAATATTATATTTGAATAAGAAAAAGAGAATTATATACTGAACTCTTCTGTCTTGCAGTGGAGGCTAAAGAAGATGAAGATGAGGTAAACACTACAATCTATTGAAGATAATAAAGTAATGCAAGCATAGCAACATCCCAGAAGTCATACACAGAATAATTATAATATGGTATATTGCAACATCATTACAACAAGAGATTCTAGAAAAACTAAGACGTATGTGTGTACAACAATCAGCCGAATAATTTTATTTGGTATTTAAACAAAGATTGTTTTTTTCTTAATAACTATAGTGCAATTACAGCAAACTCGGTCATGTGTACCAAGAGTTGGATGCACTACCAAGCTCAGTTGTATGTCTTCATTCCTGACACTGGTTATCTACACTGTTGCAGCCAAGGACCGAACTCGACACTGCCAAACATCAGTGTACACAATCCAGCACCATCGAACATGAAGAAACAGATGGGGACAACGTGACTGCAGAATTTAGCAGTCTTTCATTTAGGCCAATAGTAAGTTGCTTATGTTATTTAGTTTTATTAAATATTCCCTTTCTTCCAAACATATTTCATAATTACACAACTAGCAGTGTTCTAATTTGAGTAATTATAAAAAAATTGGAATAATATACTGCCAACTTGGTGAACATTTTCCCGAATATTCCATTTCTAACTTATAATATATACACACACAACACACAACACACACATTTTAAGAAATGGAATTGATGTGAAATGTGCCTTTTCAGTATTCATATATTATGTTTTGTCACAAATAACAGATATGTGATGATACAAATAATATATATATATATAGTATAATATACTGATGTGTCAAATTGTGGTAGTTATGTGATTATTAAAATACGTTGTAATAAATTGTAGCAAGACTACAAAGTTATGTAAAACTATATTATCAATGACAATGAACCCTGGTACTCCTGTGGCCCCAAATCAAATAGTAATACCTATTTTTAACTCTTCATGTGTGATCAATGGCTTCAGTTCTGTCACTGGTTCTTTGTATTGTTTCAGTCAAGTTCTCAGTTCGTCTGTGCCGCTGTTGGATGCCACACTCAGGAAGTCCATCGCCCACGACCTGATGTCGTTAGTCGTG
This sequence comes from Oasisia sp. SBJ-2009, assembly GCA_964017155.1. NCBI lineage: Eukaryota > Metazoa > Annelida > Polychaeta > Sabellida > Siboglinidae > Oasisia > Oasisia sp. SBJ-2009. The sequence continues at coordinate 42,848,243 of OZ024862.1, read as the reverse complement.
CTACCAACATTGAGCCAGCAGTATGATGCTTATGTTATTTAATTATATGAAATGTTCCATTTCTAGCGTCTTTACTATCCGTGCCTAGAAAAACGGTCATTCAAGACGAGTGGTTGCGCATGACAGATGCTGCACAACACAGGTTTTACTCTATTAAGCCCCAAGTTGTCCATGCCATGCCTTTATAATGGTAAGGTAATCCCACTAGGGAACATAGGTCATAACAAATCAAAACCCCGCAGTCGCAAACATATTTGGAAACCAAATTTGCTGAAGGGGTGGTCTCCAAAGATAGGTTTTAATGTATCAAGTGCTGAGAGCACACAAGCTTAGATTATGTAAGCGCTATTTCTAGTATGTTGCTCTGGCATCTGTCACATTTTGTGCATTGTTTTAACTTGATAAATTTAACATACTATGGTTTAAAAATATCACTCTAAAATTGTTATGAATTAAATTAAATCAAACTTGTGGCATTTCTAACATAAATACTTGTGTACAACAAACTCCATAGCTCAATTAATTAAAGACTGACATGTCATGGTATGTTTAAAAAATTGCAAGTTACTATTATAATATGTATACACATTTACATTCAATATATTTATATTTGTTTAAATTGGTGTTAGTAATTTAATAGTTAATAAAACATGGACATATTCATAATTAAACCGACATGATTTTTGTACAACCTGTCATGAGAGCCCACTTGTCTTGAGAGCCCACTTGTCTTGAGAGACCACCTGTCTTGAGAGGTCACTTGCTGTGCAGAAGGGGCGGTCTCCAAAGATAGGTTTTATTGTATTTCAATAATAATAATAATATTTATTTTATATAGTGCATAATATTCATAGCATTTACAGCATTTTACATGTTACTTCATTAAAACTACAATATAAATAGTAAATATGTTACAAATAAAAATAATAAAGATAAATAAATATAATGAATAAAAGTAAGATAAAAATGCTGTGTAAACATCAGTAGATTCAGTGGATTATAAATCAAAACAGTTATCATTGTATATAAAGTATTTATTTATTTAGTTATTTATTTGTATGTATTGGTGGCTGCCACCATCTGCTCTGCAGGTGGCACCCACGTTTAGTTGCTATTTTTATGTTTATACCTAGGTTTTACATGGTTTGGACTTAATCCAACCAGTAGTTCATTGTCTAGTCTTTAAGTTGCAACCGTGGGATAGTCACTAGGTATCATTTGTATTGTTAGTAATAAAGCAGTCAAGGCCAGTATTTCCATCATACACTTACTTGTTTCCTTCATGTTCTTAGTAATATAAATCCAATGTCATAAATATATATATATATATATTATACATACACATTATGTACATGTGTATACACTGGGTTTTGTATTGTTGCAGCCAAGTTCCCAGGTTGCCCCCGTCATTGTTGGATACGACGTTCACAGTGGCCGTGACAGTGACGTGGATAGCCCTGCTACCACGGTAGAGCCAACAGTATGTGGTTATAATTTATTATTAAATTTTATTAGATTACATATGGAAAAGCACATGCAAATACACAAACACACACATGTACCCATGCACAGGTACAAGCACGCAAACACCACGTACATGCAAGTATTGGCATGCGCGCGCACACACACACACACACATGCCTGTCTAGTGTCCTGCGCCAGTGTCGGTCTAGTGTCCTGCGCCAGTACCGGTCTAGTGTCCTGCGCCAGTGCCGGTCTAGTGTCCTGCGCCAGTGCCGGTCTAGAGTCCTGCGTCAGTGCTGGTCTAGTGTCCTGCACCAGTGCCGGTCTAGTGTCCTGCGCCAGTGCCGGTCTAGTGTCCTGTGCCAGTGTCGGTCTAGTGTCCTGCGCCAGTGTCGGTCTAGTGTCCTGCGCCAGTGCCGGTCTAGTGTCCTGCGCCAGTGCCGGTCTAGTGTCCTGCACCAGTGCCGGTCTAGTGTCCTGCGCCAGTGCCGGTCTAGTGTCCTGCGCCACACTGTTAGTGTCACTGGTTCTGGCAAAAGAAGTCCCTTTGGCAGGTCTAGGAAAACATGTTAGCACACTGTGTCTGCAGACTTGAGGCTGATGGGTGTCAGTCAACCCAGATTGAGACAGGCGACTGGGAGGAAGGTGAACACAGCAGAGCCTGGGAACACCGCCGTTAAACGCAGATGATGATAAATGGCAAAGAAGTGATGGGCAATGTTGTTGTTTTCATTGTCAAGTTTATTCTTTCGTCACAGGCGCCTCCATCTGATGAGATGAGAGTTCATGGCCATATCTTGAGGCCAGAAGATGTGAAGACTGTTTGCCCAAGTGCACGGGTGAATAACCACGTATGTGTTTTTTCAGAAAATGTATGTGGATGTAGCATAAATGCTCTCGATCTATTCCACCTTTTCAACATGTCTTTGTACACAGGTGTATAATTGCATACACATGTATATTTGTATAGAATGTTTTTATAACTCATAATGTGTTACTCATACAAACTGATACAAAGATTTGTTCGTTAAATATCTATTCCAGTTAAGTCTTATTGATTGACTTTCTAATTAAAGATTACCAGATGCAACTGTACCTCCTCAACTTAATTTGAGTGTATCATTAAATTTATTGATGGCGTCAGTGGATTGTTACAGGTTATCGATGCATACTTCGGAAAGTTCCGCTCAAACAAGGATGTTCATGTGCAGGAAAGTATACTGTCAAGAGGGAAGCCTCAATTCCCAACAATACGGATTCGACAGGTAAGCAGCTGTCCTTAAAAATAGAACATATTTTATCATGGTCATAACCTGCTGTGGGCAAAACACATTAACTTTTCATAGCAAGAATAATGATTGAGGCTTGAATTTACGTTAATATTGAACCATTATTATTTCTTCTATCATATGTGAAGTGTTAATGTTTGTGATGGAGTAATTGTAAACAAACAAATTGCATAATGAAACTTCATTATGGTCTTTGTTTATTTGGATCTATGGTCATCACTTGATTAAGAAATTGTTGTGGTCTAATGCGATGGAATTAGCTGTAATCAAATAAATTAGACTTGTCTAACTTAAATGCTGGAAATCAAAATAATGGAACACCATGTAAGAATGGCAAATAATACACGTTTTAGCTCAAATATTAGAGAGACAGAGACAGAGAGAGAGAGACAAACAGAAATACAGACAGACAGACACAGACAGACAGAGAGACAGAGAGAGCAAGATAGACAGACAGCCAGTCAGACAGACAGAATGAGAGATAGAGAGAGCGAGATAGACAGACAGCCAGACAGACAGACAGACAGACAGACAGAATGAGAGATAGAGAGAGCGAGATAGACAGACAGCCAGACAGACAGACAGACAGAATGAGAGATAGAGAGAGCGAGATAGACAGACAGACAGAGAGACAGACAGAGAGACAGCGACAAAGACACACAAAGAGACAGACAGAAAGAGAGAGACAGACACACACACACACACACACACGTACACGTACACGCACACACACACACACACACGCACACACACACACACACACACAGAAACAAACAAACAAACACGCACGCACACACACACACACACACAAACCTAAACCTCACGCACGCACGCACGCACGCACGCACGCACGCACGCACGCACGCACGCACGCAGGCAGGCAGGCAGGCAGGCAGGCAGACACAGAGGGAGAGACAGAGAGACTCAGAGAGAGACAGACAGACAGACAGACAGACAGAGAGAGATAGAGACTGACAGCGAGTGAGAGAGACAGAGAGAGACAGAGAGAGACAGAGAGACAGAGAGACAGAGAGACAGAGAGACAGAGAGAGAGAGAGACGGATGGACGGACGGACGGACGGACGGACGGACGGACGGACGGACGGACGGGCGGACGGGCGGGCGGGGGGGGGGAGGGAGGGAGGGAGGGAGGGACAGACAGACAGACAGAGAAAGAGAGAGGCAGAGAGAGACACAGAATCCAGATGGTTATGAGAGAATGAGAGACTGACAGAGAGACAGAGAGAGAGACAGACAGACAGAGAGATAGAGACAGACAGAAAGAGAGAGAGACAGACAGACAGACAGAGACAGACAGACAGACAGACAGAGAAAGGCAGAGAGACAGACAGACAGAGAGATGCAGAATCCAGATAGTTATAGAGAAAAAGGAGAGATAGGTGGTTAAGGAGAATAATGTGAGACAGGTGTGGTTAAGGATCTCAATGAATGAGAGATGAGAGTTTAAGTTTTTTGTTATTATTTGTAGCAATGTAGGCTAATGAGTGGGTTAGTATTATATGATCAGTCATTGCCCCATCTGAAATGTTGAGAGGTTAATCTTCTAAATCAAAAAGTGGTTCAAACTGTGAAACCCTAACACTTGTCTGTTTTTTGTGCTGCAATGGGTTTATTAATTTGTATTTTTGTTTTGCAAATTAGGGATGTCGATTTATTCTCCAACCGATCTGTGTTGAGTTTTCATCGCCTGATGACCCTTGCAAGCCCGAGTCCCATTGGATCCTACTCGTGGCAGATACAGAGGAGGAGACTCTAGCTATGCTGGATTCGGCAGAAATCCCCTGGAGGCGAGAGCTGTTTGTCCGCCTCTGGTGGTAAGTACTGTTTTATATAATACTTTCAACCAGTGCAGTAGTACAAATATATATACTGGTTGTTTGCAGCACAATCACTTTTGTCTTGTAGCCTTTGAATTGTAGCCTTAAAGTGAAAAAAAAAGGCAACAGTTTAGTGTTATGCACCTAAAAGAGTTTACACTAGCTAATCATTTGCATCTAAAATCCAATTTTTCACCTTAGTGGTTACCTCAGAAAGTGGTCTTAAAGTGGGGAAATCTAGCTAAATCACTGACACCATGAACCGGCCCATCTTCAACCTTGCAACCAATCACAACCCAGCAGTTTGGAAAAGTAATACGTCAGAGAGCTGGTTCAGCTGTCATAACAGAGAGCCAAGCGGTACGCTAAAAGTTGCCTTACGTCAGTTTACCATGAAATCGCAACAGCAATATGCCACACTGTTCCTCATACGCTTATGGTAACAGTACAGTGAAAGACAGTATCACTAAGATGTCTTCTTGTTAACCTTTGAATCGAGCAGAACTGAAACAGTGTTTCGGTGGATTCGTTGGGACAGTCACAGACACAGCGCCGATCCAAGACGACCCAATTTGATTGACCTAACCATCAAAACGACCACCAACAGCCGCCAAACTTATCCTAGCGTATGTTACATACATATACATACACTACGTTATAAAATAAAATCACTTGCATTCCTCTAACGAAGAAAATCCATAAAACAAACGCGCTGATGTCGACGGCAATTTCGATGACCGCTGGCCGGTACCGTAAAATCACAAAAATAAGATAGCCTTACACAAAATGCCATTAGACGGCACGTTTGTGCGCGCGAATATTGATAAACTTTACTTACTGCATTCGCACGCGCAAAATAGTTTAATTAATTGTAAATAATATAGTAATAATTAATTATTATCATCACTATGATTTGCAGGAAATTATAAGTTTTATTATAATATAGTATTTTATTTATATAGCGTTACATCCATAATTGGTTGTGGCGCTTCACAACATACTGCTATTAAAAATACAATAAGAAGAATACTACCCACAGATAATATTTCAAAATAAATAATGAAAATATGTGTGTCTATGTAATTAACTAAGTGACCTATCAGTATTAAAAAGAACCCATACAAATTCCATAACAACAATAGTGGTAAATTAATGTAAAGGTAATAAATAATTAAGATTGTAAAATAATTACGACGTAACAATAATTTTCATTCAGCACATACACACAGTATGCATAAGAAAATATTATTGAAGCTATACATTTTTCTACTCATGAATTATATTTCCACCACCAGATATGTAATAATAATTATTTTTGGACAAAACACTGTATTAATTATCGGGACAATAAATCACTGAAATTTAAGCAGAATATGAATATAATATGGGAAATATATGACGGTAGAAAAAGAAGGTTTTGGAGCATTCAAAAATAATAATATGTTAATGTTTCGTTATCATTGTTAAAAACATCGTTTATATAATATAAGCTTGCATGCTTGCAGTACACGCGGGATGTTTATAGAAATATTCTGAAAATTAACAATGTGACATCATCGAACAACACGTAATTTTATGCAAACACATGCATTTTTTAATTTTTTTAATATTACCTGGGGGTAGCATTCGTCTTATTGCATATATTTTAATAACATCATATTGTGAAGCGCCACAAACAATTATGGATTTGGCGCTATAAGAAAAAAAATATTATAATTATATTATAAGAAAACTTAACATTTTCTGAAGATCTTTGTAATGATAATAATTAATTATTACTTGATTAATTAAACTATTTCGCGCGTGCGAATGCAGTAAATAAAGTTTATTTACTGCATTATTATTATTCGCGTGCACCACCGCGCCGCCTAACGTTATTTTGTGTAAATCTAACTTTTATAGCGATGTTACGGTAACCGAAGAGCCTGAGTTGCCGTCGGGATCTGCGATCGAGTTACTTTTGTGAATTTTCTTCGTTAGAGGAATGCAAGTGATTTTATTTTATAACATAGTGTATGTATATGTATGTAAGACAAGTGATGAGAAGTTTGGCGGCTGCTAGCGGTCGTTTTCATGGTTAGGTCGGACAGTACATGTCATTGTTGACACCAGTCGATGGCGATGCCGTGTCTGCCTCTGGACTGGTTGTTTCTCTTCTCGTCATTTCAATTTCCCTTGGGTCTTCACCACCACGGACATCTGGTCTGTCTGACAACACAGGAAATCTATATCCAGCCACTTGTGAATCCGTGCTATTTCCGTCAGACGAAGAATCAGAAAATCCATGTTATTATTTACGCTGTTTTGTGAGTGCAAAGTCACAGCGCCACCCGACGGAGTTGCCAAGAAGTATATTACGACAACCACTGGCCTATCAGTGGTGGCAAGTCTCATACGTCACTGTTTTTTCTAAAATGGCGTTTTCCATAGACTTTCTATAGATATATGTTCTACAATTTTTTCTGCTAAACCGCTGACGTTAAAAATGTGATTGAGGTTGGAAATTGTTAGTTTTTCTTAGCTCTATTAGGCCCATATCACCAAACCGTTGCCTTTGTTTTCCCTTTAAGTTAGTTGGCACTTTGCTGGAACACCACGTACCATATTAGTTACTGTATTGTCTCGAACAGACGCATGAATGCAAAGGCTTGGTTGGGCATCTGTTAATTTCTCAAGGCATGACAGAGTCAGCATGTCTACCAAAATGTCAGGTGCTCAATCGACAGACCACGGTATATGATGTGGAAGTATGACTTGAGATGGCAGGCCTACTGGCAGAAGTTTCGCGGTTTGCACTTGCGTAACCCATGTTGCATTTAAAGAATCATCGTACTAGCCAGAAGACATCATTAGACAAACATTGGAGGATATTGTCTGTGTGTGCTGAATCTGCAATGAAAATTCAAAAGCATGTGCTTTACAAACAGCGTAACGCTTAATGGGGCAATGTCAACATTCCGTGTAGAGTGAGTGGCTGATTACCGAAACTAAGCGAAACTGTTAAATCAGACATCTAGGTGCTATTCATTGTTTTGACCATTGCTCAGGAATACAGACATGTGGTAGTGAATATCGTGTTATTTCAACCTTTTTTATGCAATTATGACAACGCGTCCAACTTTGAGAATAAAATGAAAGCAAATTGCAGGACAGACTGTGATGCCATCTTATGGCTAACATACAAATAGTTGTCTAGAAAGTATCCGCAAGGTGGAGCTATAGAGTATTACCGTATTTTTAGTATTTCAATGTCCGCATTCGTACCAGAACATTTTGTGCATTTCACGTCTGTAAAAGGTGGGTATGCATCTAATGGCAGTGTGCGTACATTGGGAATAATACACGTGTGTTTTTACACATGCCTATGTTTTTAATGGTTTGGCAAAAAGGAAGACATGATTTGCTACCTACTTCAATACTGATTTTAACTACCTTTTCAGTTGTGCATGTTATAAGCCTATTATTAAAGGCAAAACAAAGTTAACTGTTTCGTGGCATACACCTAATAGAGTTAATATAAAGTAACAATTTCCACATATACTCAATTTTTTTACGCCAGCGGTTTACCAGAAAAATATTTTTTAACACCCAGCCATCCAAATACTACGCGCTACTCCATCTTAGACGAAGAATGACGTCACGACGGTGATCGAGGCGCTCTCCACGCAGATTCACTGCATGGGGTTTGGCTGTTGTCATGAAATGGCTGCAACTCGGCAACGCGCGTAACATACTGATGACGGTAAATATAAAGTTGTCTATTATTGTTATCGCTGAAATCATCCCATCAACTGATGATACATGACTACATGTCTACTTCAAAGCATTTCTCCTAAAAATGGACCGAGCAAAGTGAACTGTACTTGGACTGGAGGGATTCCAAACAGTACGCCCGCAAATGTGAATCAATTTCTTCAATACTACCGGTTGTTTCAACTATTATTGCAACCGTATGCCGAACAGTAAGGCATAATTACTAAAGTTTACCATAGATTTAACCACAGATTTAGATACACGTCTATAAGCAGCTGCTAGATGTCACGCCAACTGAACGAACTGTCGAAGACTCGAAGTTGTTGACCCTTAACAACGTCGCAGGTTAAGGGTCAGACATAGAATGCCGCGCGCTGAATGGCCAAGTCAATTTAACCCTTCACTTAATGGCGGCGTCTAGACCATCGTGGATTTCGTTAGAATTTTAGACTTTAAAGTCACATTTTGAGTAAACCGCTGACGTTAAAAAATTGAGTATATGTGGAAATTGTTACTTTATATTAACTCTATTAGGTGTATGCCACGAAACAGTTAACTTTTTTTTTAATTGTATGCAGTAGTGGAGGTCTTTACCATGTACTCCTGTAGTCAGAGAATAGTTTTATTAAGGCCTGTCTACTCAAGGGAAACTTTTAGGGAAACTTCCGAGGATGGCTGGTTTGGATTTGTTGATCTAGTATGATGTCAACTGCATGCAGCGCAGTCGCATGGTGTCATGTGAATAATGCAACGTTTTCCACAACTGATTTCGTGCATTTCCCGAAAACAGACTTTTCCAAGCAGGCACTGCGACAGCTACCATTTAATGTCAATTTTTAAATGTTTCATTGAACTTGTTATTTTCGGGATTGTCGTTACATTGCATTATATATGCATATTTTTAGAGTTATTCTATTTGTTTAGGGGACAAAATATGGCCTTCAATGAGATTGTACAAGGTATTCCTAAGGTCATAGTTGTCAACAGGTGCCTAAGTGTATGAGAACATGACTGATAAATAATATATGTCCTTCAAATATGAACTAATTTTGCTTGTTCTCTTAGGGACCACCTCAATGCCACGCCAGGTCTGAGAAAGCCATGGAGAGAAATGACAGAACACAGCACACAACAGAAAGACGGCTGCAGCTGTGGTGACTTTGTCATGATGGTCAGCATCATCCAAGAATGAATTTTGTATTTCCAATAATTGTCCATTATGACATATTATGATAGTAAATTATTGTCCAATTAAAAAACTAGCAAGTGTTAATCCTTTGGTTTCTCAGAGTATTTATATATGGTGATATATAAGTTGAGCAGTTATGTCAAACATCCCCAAATGATCTAGGACTGAAGGTTTAACATAATGTTAAACATCCCCAACTGATCTAGGACTGGTTGGCATGTATATTATACATACCAACCAGCAATACACTAGTTTGATTGTAGTTAAACTAAGAGTATGTATGTATGTATGTTTGCTGCTTCTAATATTTAAAATAAGCAGATTGTATGTGTTGTTATGATTACGCTGAGTAAAGCCTTGCTGTCTCACAGAAATGAACATGTGATCTAAAATATTGTTTGAGTATTATACAGAGGTTTTTCAAATGAATGTGTTATTTATGGAATTAGTTAGAAATGTTTAGTTTGAAAATGTGCTTGGTTTAATAATGTTCCAGAATGGAACGGCCATCATCAATCAGCAACCCGTATCGGAGGTCCGCCAGTGTGACGAACCAGCGTTCAGAGCGGAGGTCTTCAAGAAGTTCCTCAGCAGACAGTGAAGATTATTATGTATACCAACACCTGTCGATGACAGATCATGTGACTACTGTGTGTGCCGCATGTAACTACCACCTATACAGACTGTCATCAACAACTGAAGCCGCAAAAAGTGCAGTCAACGCACGGGACACCTCTCGCCTGGACTACTGCAACTCACTGTTGCATAACATCCCGTTATCACAGACGGCTCGGCTACAGTGTGTCCAAACAATGCAACCAGGCGAATAACACGCACTAATTAACACGACCACATCACACCAGTGTTGAAGGAGCTGCATTGGCTGCCAGTTGAGAGCCGAATCGCCTTCAAAATGTTGGTAGTGACTTTTAAATGCATCAATGGTTTGGCGCCTTCTTATCTTGCACAACTTGTTCAACCACGAAAGCGTGACGGATGCCTACGCCAGAACTATGCGCCAACATTACACCAAGGCATAACAAAGAAGTGTATTGGCGATTCGCCATATGGCGCAGCAGCACCACGACTATGGAATGAATTACCTGTGAACATTCGTGCATCTGGAACATATTATCTATGTTTAGAAAGTGTTTAAATACATATCTTTTTATTAGACATTTCAATTAATAAAAATTGTTTTGAAATGACAGACACTGCTTTACAATTTCTTTTTATTGTTATAAATGTTTTAATCAGTGTTTATGTTTTAGATTAATGTATAGATAATTTACATACACCGATTTAGTAAAGGTTTTAATTTTATATTATAAATTATTATTAATTTATATTATTTACATACACAGGTTTAGTACTAGACATCTTTAAAACAGTGTTTAATTTATTTTAAATTAATTTATATAATTTACATACAAAGGTTTACTAGTGTACATCTTAAAACAATTTTTTTTAAATTAATTTACATAATTTATATATATTAATATATTTATTGTATTTCTTTTACAGCGCATTGATCCGCCATCTAGAAATTAGTACTATAGAAAAACAGTATTATTATATAAAGTTGATGTGTTGTGTTGTTTAATTAATTTATATATATATATATGCATATATATATATAATGTATATATATATTAATTACATGTATATATAGGCACATACATATATCTAAAGCTGATTTTCTTGTGTGCTGTCTGTTTGGTCTGGCCATGTTTGACCTAGAGTGTTTGGCCTGTATGTTTGGTGTCAGCCACTGCGGTTTCCCAGGGACGTGTTGATGTGTGACTGTGTCATGTTGTTGGTGCGTTTTGTCACTGGGACCCGTCTGGGTCACGTTTGGTTGGAGTGGTGTGATGGTGTGTATCCACTCCTTGTGTGGCAGCATGTTGAGCGGCCAGAACACATTGCAGGTGTTTTGGCTGTGCCAAAGCAAAGCCTATAAGGCTAAGCCTAACGTACAGTTAATAATAACTCAGCTATAATTGTAAAATTGAGGTGGGTCCGAATTATACTACATAAGTTATAACATAAATACCGCACATAGACTATTCATAGTGGTAGGTATATCAACAAAAAATTAGAATATATTATATAATCATTTAAATGGTGCCATGTGATAGATACTAGTATGTAGTTAATAACACTTTTTGATTTTTTTCGAAATCCTCAATATTTACGGAGAAATTCTATTTTTAAACCTTAAAATTGCTGCATTTTTGTCTATAGGATTTCGTTCCATTTCTTGTGCACAGGCTGCAAAATTACTGCATAAAATAGGTTGGAAACCAATAATAACATTGGAACCATTTAACTTACGCATGTGAAACCAAAAATGGGTCAACCCTTTAGGAAATGTAAATTTTTTGTGACCTTGATTTGACCTTCAAAGTTGACCTAGATTTTATATCTGACCTAGATTTGACCCACAGTATGGTATAAATTCCAATTAATGGTATAATTTAGGTGACATTGTTTAGGAAATGACCCTTGTTAACATTTATATATCAAAACTGTCAATATAGCAACTTTATGAACACTTTAAAAGGTTATTAGAACTTGACCTAATTATTTGACCTATATTTCACACATGACCTGTATACTGGAATTTAATGCATAATTAATTCATAAATTCACCATAAATCTTGATAAACCCTTTGACATGCGATTTATTTTGTGACCTTGACATGACCTTCACAGTTGACCTACATTCCCATGTTTTTCTATATTTGGCCCACTGCATTTACATGAACTTTTTTGATGAGTACATTTCACTGCGCGTTACTTCCAGTTGAGCAACAGGTGTAGACTATGTATAACTAGTCACGCCATCAATTTCTGCTGATGTCACAGTTCGGTCATTTATTGAAGAATGGAAACATTGTAGTAGCAGTATCTACAATTCCCAAGACTATACTGCAATGTTCTTCATGTGTATACACTGTTATTGCAAATAAATTCGAGCTGAGCAACGAATGTGAAGCGACTGCGAATGTTGTCAGTTCTTGAGAAATTGACCCATGCGAGCATTGCCATCATTGACATTCACACAGGTTTCACTATATAGGTAATGTGCATAAGTCCATGCGATATGCATTAAAGTTCACAATTTCTCTGTTTTAGTCCATGGGGAACCTCTCCAAGTTGCTGATGAGTCGACCCTTGTCAGGAGCAATGCCTACAATTCAATACATTACAGTCAATACTACATACAACATTACAGAAAATTTAATTACAGCACTTAACTCTATGATAAAAAAATTAAACAGGAAATGGTTTTTTTTAACTATCACATGTAATATTAAACTTAGCTGTATATAACTTAACGTTGATATTGTAACTTATCCATATTCTTCACGACCATACTTCCTGAGTGTCTACATGAAATTGAAATAACGAAAATATTTCACATAAAATACCACACAAAATGGTAAATATTATTAATAACATCAACAATATTGTCACTGTAAACTAAATGGTAAAATGTGAATTACAGGTATTTGGTGGTGTATATATTAAAGTGGAAATATTAACTGCCTTTACTTTCTATAATAAAATAGTAATACTGACACACATATAATATACATGTATTAAGTTCTGTTTACACGATTTACTAAAAACCAACTGTTTTAGATGTGGATTGATCAGATTAATAATGTTTTCCTGCATTGATTAAAATGGAAGTAGGTCGCACACGCAATCACAAGTAATCGTGATGACCTGCCCTGGCCTAATGCCGTACATTTTACTGTTTTGAAATTTCGTGTTTTTCTTAAACTATTGATTATTGATGCAACACATATTTAATAATAACTTTCTACTATTTAACTGATAATCATAACATGAGGATAGCACAGATTACATGGCGCGTACGTTGGCCGTTGCAAATGCCACGCAATGTTAATGGCGCCTGAACGCATAAATTATGAACAGCGCAGGCCGCAGCTCTGAACGACATGAAAAACGCTCCAAAACTGTCCTGATACCACCCGCTACGGCGGGATTTCCTCGCTTCCTAGATTGACATACACAGTTCATATTTATACCATATGAAAGCTAAGATGCCGTAGAAGTGGGTTACAACTATCACATTTTCGGTTACACGCAAATCTTTATCAGCAGGTTATAAATAAACGCAACGCAACGCAAAGTTCACCAACCGTAATCATCAACCGCCGAATGCAAAGTAACATATTTTTCCCGCTGATCATCTTCCGAAGGCATTCATTGGTCGATATCAATGCCAACAGTAAACAAAATTAGTATGCATAGCGAGAAACACGCCGTTTTCCGAGACCATGTGATCCAGCCAGTCGCGTCGGCGGCAAAAAACCTGCGCGAGTTCTGGGATGCGTTACGCGGACACTGAGCGCTGCTGCCATCTAGCGGATGTTGATATACCTAAATTAGTGGTTATATAATTATAGGGATTCTAAAACAATTACATTCTTAAAACACAACAAACATTAATTTCGCAATGTTTCTAACTTGCAATCGGTTTCTTGTCAGTCGAATCCAGTGCTGTGTTGAGATGCTACAGATAACAATTTATTTTGGCGTCCGATTGATTCTTTGTAATGGGCAATAGTATATGTAACGATGGTTCTCATTGGTTATTCACTTTCACAGGGCCTTGATAACCGAGACTATAATAGGAGAAATTTTAGTAGGCCAATATTAATTACGCAGTAACTAGTTGTTGATATTTCACTGGTTATAAATAAACAACCCGCCATCTGGTAGATAATAAAATAACTATGACTATGAAAAAACATTCGCCAGATGGCGCAAAGTCAGCAGGCGATGCGTTTTTGTGGCGTCTTAGTGTTGCACCTTTTTATATCTTAAAATGACATATTATGTGAAAATAAGTTGATAGGTAGTTGAGGAAAACATTATATAGTGTATGGGGAATGCTGGTTCACTGGAAATGTGTTTGTTAAACATGACGGAAGTCGGAATGCAACTTTGATAATGATCAACACATTTTTATTGATTTTACAACGCAACGGCCAATGCCAACGCCGCGGGCAACGGATGACTGTATAGAACTTACAAAGGTCAGCCAATGTACATAGTATAGATCTAACATTTATATCCACGATGAGGTGATCTTGCATTATGATTTACGCATCTAAACAGTGGCTGTCGGTCGGAGGGTGTCAACTGTTCGACCATAGTCATGGTTTGTAACCTAGTCCTATAATATAAGCCTGGCTACGGCTACGCCTATGGTCTATGCCCATATGCCAGGCCCAGGCCATGAGCTATGGCCTATGGCTATGCCACATGTACATAGTCATAGGCATATGCCATAGCCATAGGCTATGACTAGGTAAATGTGGCTATATGGCTATGTCAGTGACAGCATAATGGCTACGCGGCATTTACTAAAATGATTACATACATTTCGAGATTTGGTTTCTCTCTGTCATTAATAATCTTTTTAAGAGCTCCACTTAAAATTCTTTGTTTACATGGCATTGGAAAGGCGTGTTAGATATTTAGAAAATGGGCATTAATTTTCTATGAAAATTGGGAAAAGGGTCTGAAATGTTATTCATTGAATTTCAATGGAATATGACATGCTTTTGATACAATATAACTTGAAGTTATAGGAAATAATTGTTTTCAATATTTGCACAATGCTTTATGTGAAAATGCTACACTCAGCCATTAGTACTGAAATGATAACATTTCACGCATCTAAAATGTAAATCATTAATGGCCCTTTATAGCCCTATTTTCTGTCACTTTATTGGCTTGCTCAATTACTGTTATTTTGTGAAACCTTAGTCTCATATATGATGACAATAACTTTTCTAAGTCTGTTCTGCATTTTTCAACAGATTCTTCTACACTGAGGTGGTGATTGTTGCGTAACGCGAGTCACAAAATTAGAGATTTTTTTATTTTATACAGCAGCCTATGGTAGTCTGAGACTGACTGCCCATTATAAAACTCCTCTTTCTTTTTATACTTTATTAAATGATACAAACTGTATATATTATGTAACGCGAGTCACATGTAACGTGAGTCACAAAAAATAAGATTGTAACGCGAGTCACAATGCATTTGTTAGATTTTTCTCTTCTTCTAAGACATATATTAATTTGTTGCAAAAACATAATATAGATTGCAGTATTAATGTTTTTATTAATGATAATTCTGCCACCAAAATAAATTTGTTTACTAATATATCCCATAAGCCTTTAATTTTCCTGTTTGTTATTAAATCACGTGCTTCTTTAAAAACAAAACATTTTGAAACTATAGGTCATATAGTGTAGGCCTACTTGTTTTATAAAAATAAATAAAAAAGGGTTTAAATTGACAAATTAGCTGTGTACATTAACCCCACACATGGGCATGGGCTGAATCGGTGAATGCATGCCAGACTCATCGATACAAGATTTTTCTACAACTCAGGTAACTGTGTGAACCCATGTTTCATTTCCATTAAGTTTTTACATACTAACATATTTAGTTTGGTTTTGCTAGATAGCAGTCAGTGTAGAAATTATGTAGTAAGGTTAACTTCATACATGTATACCCAGGTAGGTGAAAATAACAGCAGAAATTAATGAAAGATGTTAAATTCGCGATGAAAATGAGTTTTTCATAAAAGCTTAAGATAATTATTTCTAGTAACAATCACCTTGTATATTTCTAACAATCACCTTGTATATTTCTTTTAATATTTCTTTTAAAACAATGAAATATTTCTGGAATAAAAATACTACATTCAAGTATGCATTATTTCTTATAACATTATTTTAGAAGGGTATTGTATGTTTTTAAGTGTAATGTATTGTTTGTTATCTAAATTACAGGCTAAAAAATTAATTTCCCTTATGCTAAAATATGTAAAATTAATTATCTGTGATAATGGATTTAATGTAACGCGAGTCACAGTAACGCGAGTCACACTGATTATCTAATATGTTTGTATGTTATTTGTATTATTTGAACATTTCAAATCATTAATGACATTTTTTAAACCCTATTTATTTGTGTTTCACACAAGGGTATTCATTGTTTGCTATCATTTATACTTTAAGTTAAGTAGACACTTGTCATGTATCAAGTGACGTTTTTGTGTTTTCCATTTGCTGTAACGCGATTCACGCTATAATTAGATTCAATTAAAAATCATATTATGTAATCAAATTTTTATTTGTTTACATCAGTTAATACCTTACAACATTAAGTACCTCTACATGCATAAGTTGAACTTTTTAAATGCATTATCATAAGAGATATGTCAAAATAATGTTCATGAAATGGTTCAAATGTAACGCGAGTCACGTGGAAATGCCGCCATGTCTACTAGATTGACACAGCAATGTCATTGATTCTTCACATATTTACCAAAAACAGCATAATGCCATAAAACATTACGACGCACGATTTATGGTCGCATGTCTGAATCGACTTGAGAAGTAATGTCAAATGCTTCCAGTCTCTTAAAGAATTCACATTATTAAATGCCAATGTTAATCTGGTCATCTGTCATCACTTTCGTTAGTTATATCAGGATCGAATAAGTATCCGTGGCTTAGATTTAGTTAAGACAGAGGTGTACAACACTTAATTATGTTTTGATAATTCGTTATTTAAAAAAAATCTACTTTTTGATCTCGGAAAATTTAACAGTGGTGTATGTTGGATTTCACGCCACTGCTTGTGACCCGCAATTCCGAGGAAAAAATTGAAATTTAGTCAAAGGCAATAATATGAAAACCAGATAAGGTACAACAAAGTTCTGTGCTTCAACAATTAATGGTGATTTTTGTGTTGATATAAATTGCCTCACACGAATGGAGTATCAGTCTGGTGTCAGCCTCTTCGTGGTTTATTTTAAGTTTAACTCCACTGCTCGTTGACGTCGCATCATATAGCATCATATAATCTGCATCCTCTTACCAGCTCACGTTATTCTGGTAAACCTGTACCATTTGTCACGATTATCTCGGACAAGAACATTGAGAGATTAGCCTTGTTCTCATTCATTGCGATGAATTTCCTCAACACCTGTGGAAGTAGAACATTATGTCCATCGATGACCTTACGAACTGGCATCTTCTTCCCCACTCGCTTTGACCTATTCAATGCCTTTATTGAATGTTGCCCTGTGTAGCGGTCAAATACTACATCAACTTTTATTGTGTGACTTCTGAAGTAACTTATCAAATAGTTCATGAACACGTCAACGTCTGGCACTCATTAGGCTTACCAAGAGCTTACACTTGTTCACTGCATTGCAGAGCGGTTCTACTGTGATAGCCATTTTTCTCCAGGAACAATTTGACCACGTTTTGGGCAGGTTTGTAACATTCACGTCATCTTCATGACCACATTCAGAGAGCCATGTTTCAAGCACTTGATCGGGGAGCGGTGGTTCAATCCCACCTACCGCCATTTCGAAACTTAGGCAATTTCGTTCACCCCACATTTGCTTGTGTCTTTCGGAAGAAAATCTAAAAGACGGTGGTCCCTTCTATCTGGTGTCTATGCCAGGGGAAGTAAAAGTTCCCACACAGGGGGTAAATGTGTAACCTGTAGTGGGTGGACTCACTAATTCTAGAGAGAAGGATAACTCCTGCGTTAGCCCCAGTTGGGGCTGTTTGGAGGTAAAACACCTAAGACTTGTCATCTGACGGCCTACAGAGCTTCATATGCTAGTTGGTGTCCCGTCATGCCATGGTAGTCGGCTTTGCAGCATACACCACAATTCATCTAGCCGCGCTCTCTGTGCATTGGCCAATTGCAGTCCTCCCCAAGAGAATGGTGACATCCTCACAGTAGTGAGTGTATCGTTGTCATCAGCTGGTCCCTGTAGAATGGGTAGCCTCCCTGCTGTTGTCACAGGGAGGTCAAGGATACTGATTGCCTCACTGAGTGTTCGCCATGCACGAACTGATTTTTCTTCTCCACCATCATGCATTCGTGACACCACCCGCGCACGCCAACTCTTTGACTAGTACCTTCTTCCTTTCAATATCATTGTTGCTAAACCACTCTTCTTTAATTTTCTTTTGAGCAAGATCATATGTTTGGAAGTATTGTAGTGCGTCAGGCACTTTATAGCTCTTGATCTGTTGCTATTTGAGTTGTCTTGACCTCGCTGTTAAACTGTACCTCTCTGCCATATCATCATCTGTGAGAAGTGGAAGTTATTTTTCCATCTAACGTTGCTTCTTGTATGCCAATGTTTTCACAAGAACAGTGCATCACCCGCCCTTTGACGATGTTCTCTGGGATGTAAACATTGTTATTCTTCACAAACACCTGTTACCGCAACATATACCGTAAACCTCATCATCATACACGTGGGTGCACCCGTAACGAGCGGTTACAATTAGTCCATACATACTGTAGAGCGAAGTGACACATGTGTAGAGCTTCAGACTCGACTGAGAGAACCTCGGTTCAAATCCTGTGCTGCCGTGTTCAAACCTTGGGCAAGTTTGTTACCCTTTACATTGCTCCAGTTCACTCAACTGTATACATAAATACTTGGCTATAGACAATGGTGGCTATTTGTACGAGCTGCCTTCGTGCATTTATTGCAGCGCGGCTGGATGCTTCCCAGACAAATTGAGATGGTGTTTGATTGAATAGGCCATCATCGGATGAAAAGTGTAAAACTCTGAGCATGCAGTCCTAAGGACCGGGCACTGTGCTGTATGCGAACTTACCTTCCCTGTTTTACCTCTTACTTTAATTTATAAATTGACCCTTCAGACGATACATCTGCAAATCGTAAAGTATGTGTGTCTGTGCAAAGATATGATCAAGTATAATGTAAAATAATGGAAAACAAAATATTTGACTGAAGTTGATATTATGACCCTCAAAATGACCATATTCAAAATCGTGCATGGCATAAATGCACACATTTTGTTATCCTATTAGCGACCAATGTATCAAAAATTCATTTGTGTGGATTTTAGCATTGTCAGTACATCATAGAAATAGCCAGTTGCTATGCATAGTTGTATTCTGCGGTTGTCACCTGACTTCTTGAACAATTTTCCTACTTGTTGGCAGATTCTTTGACCTCCAAGTCATATTTATGAACGAAGTTATATATACAAACATATATACTGTATTGTAGGGTTTTGAAACCAGGTTAACTTGAAAATAATGGAAATGCAAACAACTTTTATATAATAAATAAAACATTTCGAGATAATTGCATTTTTGTGTCGCATTATCTTGTACAAGTTTCTCTATGAAAATGTAAAGTCTGACATGTTATATCTCAGGCAATTCGTGTCATAATCGTAAAAGCTTTACTGTTTTGTAAAGATCTACTCAACAAAATTTCAATTAATCAAGCAAAGAAAAACGATGACTCCAATTGATTTTGTGACCTTCAAAATTACCTTTAAATTGAAAATTGCGCTTGGCATCCACCCTAGTAATTTTCTTCTATGTTTGGCTGGTCCACTTTAAGTGATAATGCGGACACTGGGTGTAAACGTGGGAGTGATCCAGAAGAATGGCTGATTTGGCAGCTGTAGAATGACTGGCCAGTAGGATGGTTTCCTGATTTTGCATAGCAAGATACCAGTAAAAACTCAAACATGTTCCCACCTGTCTATCGCTTGGTATAATACGCTCATCAATTAGCACTGAATACCTGAACTGACAGAGGACTAACTCATGTATATTCACACTTTTATTTGGCATGACAAACTTGATACATACTGTGATTATAAATCCTTGGATAATGTAATAAAACATAATTAATCCTTACCCTAAAATGTGTGAACTTTTTCACAAGTTTGACCCCGGGTATCAACGCATGAATGATTTATTATTGCCATATAATTTCTCTAAGATGCACTAAAACATGTCAAGGTTTATTTTGTAATTAATTAATAATAAACTTGTAGCTAAGACATAAAGCATTGGGGCATTCAACAATCACAATGCGATAACCATTTCTTTCCCACCTTTGAAATGCTACACATGTGACCTTGTTAAATATACCAAGTGAAAGATTAACTTCAGATAAATATGTGAAGCTGTTTAATATATATAAAGCTTTCCGGTTATATATATATATATATATATATATATATATATATATATATATATATATAGAGCCTCCTTTCAGTTAGATATACGACACGTTCAAGTTAAATATTCAAAGCCTTACTGTAGCAACTACTGCACTAGAGTTAATCTGTGTATACACATGCTTATACACATTACTTCAATCACTCTTCTGTTGTGTATATTATTAAAAACAAACTATTCTAATAATACAGTAGTAAGAAGAATACAAGGTTATGAATATTTATATATATATATATATATAGTGTTTATATATATATATATATATATATATATATACTGTAGACAAATATGGAAATTTTTATTTAATAATAGTTAATGTGTAGATAACAGTTAAAATAAGTGGCGATAGAAGTGGAAAATCCCAAGATGTGTTTTGTGGAACTCTACATCTTTAATTGAGAGGCTGTCGCTCAACAAGTATCGGACCGTTGGAGGAAACGCAATATTTGACCAGGATTTAAATATAACGGCTGTACGGTCAATTTTGATATGCCCATAGTTAGTCACCCATGAGACACACTTTCTTGCAACTTGCCAAAAACAGCTTGCCCATACCTCCTAACGATAACATAGATCGAAAATGTATACTGTATTTTGCCGACTTTGGCAGTTCACAGGTTTTAAGCAAACCAAAATCTGTCTACATACATTGATAATAAATGGTTCCGTGGAAAATATTCTAAATTGGTTGCATGCATAATAATTATAGTTATACATATACGATATCAAGAATTCTCTACAAAACTAATACGAGAGACGGTATCGATCTCCCGTCTGGTAATTGTGAGATAATTTTCTCTGATGTTATATATCATATGTCTAATAATGGAGCAGTTGATCTATTCTGCGTTTAGGATTATATATTATACATATATATTTACTACTGAAAATAAAGGTAACAAAAGTTACAATATGATTACAGGGTCGTTCAGACATACGATGCATACTATTGTCTTATACCCAGACTGTTACACTGGTTACCATAACACGAAGTGATAACCTTCACTAAACACCAGAATTATCTCAGCAATAGTGACATCCACACACTAATTGCTCTCTATGCCACTAGGATAGGTAACATCAATAAACAGATATTTGAAATGTATTCGTAAACAAATATTTGAAATATACCCATAACAAATATTTGAAAAAGGCATACTGACTCATAAATTATAAATTTCAACCAACATATTATATCGATATTGTGGTGATTTCATTGTTAACAAAGGCAAATATTAATGTGTATTATCAATTAATGGTATTACTGATCATTCTACACATCGCTCAGTAGGTTTGCATCATACAACATGTTGTCATCATTAAAGAAATACCAACAGCGCATATCGTCATTACATATAGAAAAAGACAAACATAAAACCTCTTCATCTAGGGACAAAGGCTAACTTATTCATTCAGCGCCTGACCTGGATAGTGACCTTGTGACTCACTCAGGGCAGTTGAGAAACATCTCAGTTCTGCTTCACTTCCTTTTGTATGTGACCAGGAAGGCCGGGTAAACTTGGTTTTGACCAAAGATGACAAATTCACGGAACATCAGCGGTTTCAGTGTTCCATTATCATCTCTGTGAGTGCCCATGACAGAGTCAAAGAACTCACTCGTTCCATGGCTACAGGCATCCTTGCAGTGGTGGACACACGGTGGTCTCTTCAGGTCTTTGTTTGGCTTCTTGGAAATGAAGCTGTGTCCCAGTATCACTTTGCAGAGGAACATGGAGTGTGGGCCTGTAGTCCTGGCATCTATCTTATCTGAAAGTAGGAGTACAACAACTGTTATCACACAAAACCATGTCACAGTACTGGTATATACTATCAATTAGGGTCAGAATGGTACACTACTTTGCGATAAAATACGTATCCCAATACAGTGGTCACGATACGGCACGTACTGTGATACAAACATATATTGAACATCGGGCATGTCTGTTGAATGAGGACAAAGCAACAACACTGCAGACATCACGTCCTCCAATAACATCTAGCATTGGACTGACTGTCACAAACACTTGTATTTACTTAGCTGCTGGTAATGATTGGTATTTATTACCTGCATATTGATCAGCTTTCGTTGAACGTTCGGCAAAGTAGGCGCCCTTGCCAAACATAGCCCTACTGTTTAGACGGAAGTCAATGTTCTGTCCTTGTATCGCATCAATGAATTCTTGTGGTACGCCGTGGAACAGGAAGTACTCGTTAATCTCTGGAATGAGCTGGTCGTCCAACTCGCTGATCCCCAGCGTTGAAGTCAGCACATCTGGTTCACCAGGGTCAGAGGTCACCTTCTCGAAGCTGCCTTTAGCAGCACGCGCACAGAGTTCCTTCTTTTTGTGCTCGTATGCCTGATGCAGGTGTGAATTTTCAATCTGCTCGACACTGGTCACTTCAATGGTCGTGTGACTGAGACCTTTCGCATCATGCCCTCTTCTTTTGGCTAAACCGGAGTCCCAGGTGCCTTGTACCATGTCTTTGATGGCGTCAGCAAGCCTAGGGTCTGCTGGCACCCTCTTGACATTTTCATCTTGCAAACTTGTCACCGATGTCCAGTAGGCAGGCACTGTAACTGGCTGGTTTGCAATGTGTGCCAAATATTCAGCTCGACCTCTGGCTCTTTGGACAAAGTCCGGTTTCTCTTCTATGACCAGTACTTTCTGTGTCACTGCCACAGCCGTTTTACTTGCAGATTGTTTTTCCCCAACAATACGGATGTGCTTGGCTTGCATGTCTACACAATGAATGACAGATAATTAGACCAATACACGCTTGCCAATAAAACAGTTGAATTACCACAAATAGTGATGGACATCACCTAGCAAAGCACAGTGCACAAGAACAAAATCAATAAAGAAACGATGACCCAATGCGACTTGAAACATGATGCATGTTTGCATGGCTCAAACATTAACTGCTGACATCTACCAATAACAGTGTCAATCCTATTTACATGCACTGCTTACTCCTGTAAGAAACCCAGTCCAGCTTCGATCATCTAGTTCTGAATTACCTTTCATCCATAAAGTCAATAGGATTGTTGGGACTATGTTTGTCTGTGCAGCTGCATCTACTCTTTGGAATACGTCAGAACGGCTCTGGCAATGAGCGTAGAAGTCATCCTTATTGCCACAATAGAAGTGGGTGTATGACAATAAGCGCGGAAGTTATCTTTATTGCCAAAGCAGAAGTGGATGTATGGGGATGTCAATGCACGTCCGGTTGGCGATGTTTTCCGCGAACACACGTCGACATTTTTGTGGTATAATCAGCAACTATTCCACTATTATGGTCTTACAAAAAAATAGTATTACATGGAGCGACCGAGCGGAATATATTCAGATAATTGTCGTACGAATGCATAATCAATATCTCAATTCTCTCATTCTCAACATCCGCTATCTTCAAAGATTAGTTATACGAAAGACTAGTTATAAAAAAAAACGTGATATGTAAACGTTGTTCTCAATTTCCTGCCAACATAAGGCAATTTGATATAGATTTTTGAGTGATTTAGACAATAATTATTGAAATTAGAGATATCCATCGAGCAGCTCTGGCAATAAAACCGACTCATTTTCTCATTGTCAGAGCTGCATCTAAATATTTAAGATCTCAATTATCCCGCTAAGATCATCTAAATCACACACACTATTATATCAGAGCGTCGCATTCATCTGAAGTAATTACTATGTCGACGTGTGTTCGCTGAATACATCGCCAACCGGACATGCATTGACATCCCCATACATCCACTTCTGCTTTGGCAATAACGATAACTTCCGCGCTTATTGTCATAGCTGGTCTGCAGGTATCTCTGATCTCAATTTTCCCGCCAAGATTATCTATATCATTCAAAAAACGATATCATACTGTAATATTTATCTGAAGTGATTTCTAAATCGACGTGTGTTCGCTGAAAATATCGCCCACCGGACGTGCTTGCATATCCCCATACATTCACCTCTGCTCTGGCAATAAGGACGACTTGCGCGTTTATTGCCTGAGCTGCTCTGGCAATAGCCTAAGCTTTTGGAATACATATCTTTCCATACAATGAGATAAATTACTGGGCACATCAGATTCTGATTCACTCATCCAGTTATATAATGACAGCCATTATTGGGTACGTACATTAGACTCATGATTCACCCATCCATCTATACAACGACATACATTACATCCGTCCGTCCGTCCGTCCGTCCGTCCGTCCGTCCGTCCGTCCGTCCGTCCGTCCGTCCGTCCGTCCGTCCGTCCGTCCGTCCGTCCGTCCGTCCGTCCGTCCGTCCGTCCGTCCGTCCGTCCGTCCGTCCGTCCGTCCGTCCGTCCGTCCGTCCGTCCGTCCGTCCGTCCGTCCGTCCGTCCGTCCGTCCGTCCGTCCGTCCAATGACATACAGTACTGAATACACCAGACTCGTGATACACCCATCCATCCATACAATGTCTACTTTAGAATTTTTACATTTACTGTTCTTGTTAGTATCACATGAATAAAAATATTCTACAAATAATATCTAAAGGTACATTACCTATAATGATGGAGACGTTCTTAGAGCGCAGTGATCTGATGTCTGCGATCTCTTGTTTGGTGAACTTGTCGATGTACTGGGCTTTGACCGTTTCCTCATCTGAGTAGTCTTTCACGCAGTCTTGAATGGCTTGCTCTGTGCGGTCAATGTTGGACCGGCCCAGAGCTGTGATGTGAAAGGAGGTGCTGGACAGTCTCGGTGCAGAGTGGCGACCTATTCCAGCACTCTGCCTGGGGGGAGCTGTTGACAAATATATCACTTTTACAACAGTAGTATTTGATGTCCCTAAGGACAGTCCAATACACAGATTGGACTATCCCTGACATAACTAATGGGATATAATGACAAATACGTTCCTTTATTTAACATATTTAACATAGCACCACAGAATTGAAAACAAAACAAGCCACCTGGGGATGGAGACTGTGACTGACAGCTCACTAGTGGATGCAGAGAGTGGCTGGGACAGCTCACTAGTGGATGCAGAGAGTGGCTGGGACAGCTCACTAGTGGATGCAGAGAGTGGCTGGGACAGCTCACTAGTGGATGCAGAGAGTGGCTGGGACAGCTCACCTGAGGTTGGAGTGTGATTGTGACAACCCATCTTGTTATTGGGAAAACGATTGAGTCAGCTCACCTGGGGCAGACAGTTTGTCTGGCGATGGGGAGTGAGTCTGAGACAACAGCCTCTCAAACTTCTGACAAGCTTCATCCCCATAGGCAGCAATTGTCACCTAGACAGAGAGACAGGTGTTGTGAGTGTATACCCATTTTTGATGCGGCGAATGAACCAGGGTAATTACAAAGTTGGTTTGTTGACCATTTAATGTCTGCCATTGCCAATTGCTGCATCAACTACTTCTAGATTAACTTAATGCAATGAAAATGGCACCTTCCGGGGTGTGACTCACTACTTGATTCATAAGCCATTTCGACCTTTATATTCTGTTGATGTTAAACAATGTTTTTAGACATCTTAACATTAAACATTTTACATGATTTTATTCAGTGTGTATTATTATGTTATATTATGTCACAATAGTTATAATGATTAATTCTACGAATGATTAATTATAATTAATTTATCAATTGTATTAATACATATATGTATATATGTACTATACATAAAGTATATATATATATATATATATATATATATATATATATATATATTACACATGTATATATTATATATATACATGTATGTATTCACATATAATAAATAAATATATATATATATATATATCACCTCTGAATGGAGTGACGCTGTTTATATTTATAATTTTAAATACAAATAATTATAAGCAGTTTCTAAAATATAATGATAATAAAAACTGCATAATCGCTTTTCATACAGAATGTTGAGAGTGGATTGCTTCACATGAGACACTTTACTACTGCTGATGACAAACCTTTGAGATGCAACAAGCGTCGCCTGATCCATGTCTCTTGACGGCACGCTTGAAGCACTGGACTACCTTCGCATTGTCGTAGCCAAGTTTACCACAGCCAATGGCTGGGAACACGATCGAGTCCACTTTTAGCTCTGATGCCTTCTTCAGACACCTGTAGATCTGACCTTCAAGTCGCTGTGAAAAAGAAAATGCAATATGTATTAAATAAATATGGCTCCAGCTGTGAAATAGACATATCACTTGGTGGTGAACATTTTGTCATATTTGGTTAGCTTTGTTTCACTCACTATCTAGAGCACATTCAGTTTTCACTCTTCTTTTCACATATTAGCAGTTGGTCCAGTAAGAATGAAACTTCTCAATGTTTGGGTGGCATTGACTTACACAACAGAGACAAGATGCCATCCTCCTAAGATTGAACGTTATAATTATGCCTTCTCTCAAGTCTCAAGAATTAATGTCATTCATCCAGTAGAGTAAAAATTGAACCAACATCACAACAGACAACTGGCATAACACTTTCGTTAGCAACTACTAGTGGCAAAGTAATAATAATATGTTCAGCCATATTGTAATTGCTACATGACTAAATATCTTGACATACAATGTCCGAACACTACCTGGGTATTACACAAATTGGAAGAAATTAGTAAAACCAGCTTGGTAAGGAATGTAATCGGAATCAGATAAATGTGAAAAAAAGGGGAATATTTCACTACCTTACAAAGCGGCCACCTACTGCACTATCATAGGGCAAACTGCACCCAAGTAGGAGTAAGCTTTCACACAGACAAAAAGGGAAAATCTGTAACGAGGGTTAAGAGCATCAGTCCCAGAGTGACAGAATTTGTTCTGTATAAAACAAAGCACTTCAAAATGGAAACAGTAAAAGCATATGCATTAACGACATCATATTCAGAAGTAGATACAAACTGGTTTTATCATGATGTTCAGAAAACAAAGCCACTAAATGATAGTGATGGGAGATTTAAATGGCTATTTTGTATCATTATTATATCACTTAACATAACACACTTTTTGAAGGTGTTGGTCACCAAACAAGTCTTGCGAAAAGAATTTCGGTCAAGACCAATAGAACGTTAAGAATTGCTGGTCTAGACCAAGACAATATCATAGAACGAATAGTCAAATTTTATACCCTGTTATATGACATTATGAGCAGGGAATGGTAAATCACACTGACCCAAAAGAGGGACCCCTGAGATAACACCATGGGAGCTGGAAGCAAAGCTAAGAGATATGAAAAATGGAACAGCATCTGGCAACAACAATGTAAACATCATGACACTTGAAGCTGGAGAAGATAGCATGTCGAAGACAATTAGTAAGTTATATACCAAATGCTAATCAGAAAAACGAATTACCACAGCAAGGAAGAACACAAACATCTGGGTAAGAGAAAAGACAACAGTCACCTAGATATGATTGAACAAGTTGGAAGTCACCAGGACCTGGCAAACTTTGAGATAACCAATGGACATTGTGCATGCTACCTGGAAACCTTACTCACATAAATGATCTAGATGAAGACCTGTGGCATTTTAAAGAGAAGAAGAGTAGACAAGAAGAGTATAGGAATGCTGCCATCTGGCAGATAATAGCGCAAGACAGACAGACATAGAGACAGTATGCAGAGGCCTAATTCGCTTAATATAAGCGACACTATGGCTGCACCATAATGATGATGACATAACATAACGATTACTCACTATTGATCAAAGCTTACATAACATGATTACCTGGTAGGTATCTTGTTTCAATCTGTATACCCGCGTGTGGAAGACATGTTGACACTTCAAGTTGCCGCATGCCTGAGTCACTGTCACATCGTCATTGTCACTGACAGCTGCTTCATAGCGCTGAGAGTGACACAGAAAACAATAGGTCAAGGTTATAATACTGTTTCATGGCGCTGACACAAACCAGTCACAGGTCAACACCACATTCACTGCTTCATAGCACTGGAACACAAACCACTCAAACGTCAACACCATATTCACTGCTTCATAGCACTGGAATATAAACCACTCAAGTGTCATCATCATATTCACTGCTTCATAGCAGTGGCACACCAACCAATCAAAGGTCAACGTCATGTTCACTGCTTGACAGCACTGGCACACAAACCAATCAAAGGTCAACATCATACTCACTGCTTCATAACATATTGATACTCAAACCAATCACAGTTCAACATCATATTCACTGCTTCATAGCACTGGAACACAAACCAATCAAAGGTCAACAGCATATTCACTGCTTCATAGCATTGGAACATAAACCAATCAATTCATAGCACTGGCACACAAACCAATCACAGGTCAACATCATATTCACTGCTTCATAACATATTGATAATCAAACCAATCACAGGTCAACATCATATTCACAGTTTCATAGCACTGGAACACAAACCAACCATAGGTCAACATCATATTCAAGGCTTCATAGCACTGGAACACAAACCACTGAAAGGTCAACATCATATTCACTGCTTCGTAGAACTGGAACTCAAACCACTGAAAGGTCAACATCATATTCACTGCTTCGTAGCACTGCAACACTAACCACTCAAAGTTCAACATCATATTCATTGCTTCATAACATTGACACTCAAACCAATAACAGGACAACATCATATTCACTGCTTCATAGCACTGGCACACAAACCAATCAAAGGTCAACATCATATTCACTGCTTCACAGCACTAGAACACAAACCAATCAAAGGTCAACATCCTATTCACTGCTTCGTAGCACTGGAACACACAACAACAATCAAAGTCAACGTCATGTTCAGTGCTTCATAGCACTGGCACACACACCAATCAAAGGTAATCATAATATTCTCTGCTTCATAGCATTGGCACACAAACCAATCAAAGATAATCATCATATTCACTGCTTCATAGCACTGGCACACAAACCAATCAAAGGTCATCATCATATTCACTGCTTCATAGCACTGGCACACAAACCAATCAAAGGTTATCATCCTATTCACTGCTTCATAGCACTGGAATACAAACCAATCAAATGTCAACATCATATTAACTGCTTCACAGTGCTTCAACACAAATCTATCACAGTTCATGCACTACGAATGTCATCAAATCCACAGTGGCAGTGTGCTGACTGGAGAATGTATAAATGACACATAATTAAAGCTTATTAAGTAACATTATATCAGTATCATCTGATCATTACATTAAAAGGTTAAAAGAGCATATAAACATGTAATTAAACAAATAAA
This sequence comes from Oasisia sp. SBJ-2009, assembly GCA_964017155.1. Lineage (NCBI taxonomy): Eukaryota > Metazoa > Annelida > Polychaeta > Sabellida > Siboglinidae > Oasisia > Oasisia sp. SBJ-2009. The sequence continues at coordinate 42,818,380 of OZ024862.1, read as the reverse complement.
TAAATTAGTTATCTGGCTGTGTACAAATAAACCGATATATAAAAAAGTTAAAAGATATATATATATATATATATATATATATATACATATATATATATATATATATATATATATATATATATATATATATATATATATATAAGCCTAAAGGCAGCTTATGTCGACCAGTGCCTAGAGGACCGGCTTATGTAGACCAGACGTATTTTTTTATTTAATACATTTTCCAAAGATGTAAAACTGGAACATTGTTTCTAATTCTAATGTTTAACACATCATGAACGTTCATAAAAATATTTCAATAAATAAGGTATATGCAAAACAATCGGTCTACATAAAACCGCGTAATGCATAGATGCCGATTTATGTAGACCGGAGCAACGCCGGAAGCTGCATATATTTAGTTAGCCTTTTTTGCGGTAGACACCGCTGTGTTGTGATACATGTTTATGCAGTAAATGTAGCAATTTAGTGAATGCTGTAAAATTAATTGACGAATACCACCGGCAACACCAACATTCGAGGGATCTATCAGTCCGCAACAAAGACCAAATGCAAGTTTGACTAATTTACACATAATAATATAGCTTTTTGCATCAGTATGAAGCATATCATACACTGAACACGAAACTCCAACCCTTCGTTCGATATATACCATAAATATAGATTTATAAGAACTTTGACCCGGTACACATAACCCGGCACACAATATACTAAAAAATATGCACGGCGCTGGAGAAAACATGCTCAAAATCACTTAAGATGTTGTTCATTTAAAAATTAATTACGCACAGTACTTCACTGTCATATGAACTATGTGCACAAGCAATTGTACTGATCAATTCAATTGTGATAGTTGTGAACTAACACGTCGAATCTTTATGTAGACCAGTTTTGGTCTACATAAAACAGCGGTCTACATAAGCCGGTCGTATATGCATAATCGGTCGACATAAGCTGCCTTTAGGAGTATATATATATATATATATATATATATATATATATATATATATATATATATATATAGTATTGGATAGGCGACTTAAATCTAAGCTGTGTAAACAAAGTATAATGAAACATAAACATGTAAAATAAAATGTTACTAGTGACATAACAAAAACTGACAGTTATGTGGTATACATAATTACATATATACGTATGTGTCTAATTAAATACGTAAGTTGATAACTAAGTCATAAATTAGCATGGCGATATTAAACTAATGCAACTAACGGTTCAAGTCTCTCACAGCCTATGGATAAAAACCTAATTGTTCTGGATTTAATACTTCTAAAACGTTCGCCAGAGGTAGGAAGTTCAAACAGACGGCTGGGTGAGTGGGTTGCATCCCACACAATGCTTGTGGATTTTCGAGTACAGCCATCATGGTAAATGGACATGCGCCAATGATTTTGGATGCACACTTCACAATGGCTTGTACCTGCTATTTCATAACCATACAACAATTTAAAAAATGAGGATGCTTTCAATGGTAGAAGCTCATTATTATATCCTGCCCAAATAAATATGTATTATATTGTGTATCTAAGACAATTGTAAGTTTACCTTCTGCACTTCTGAGCTGCCAACTTTGCAAACTGCCGCACAAATAACGCCACACTTGGCGAGGTCCGGGTTCTTTCCTGCTGGAGTATTCACCATCACATCGGCCTGTGGGAACAGTCTCAGAAATTAGCAGGAGGCATCTTCTTCAGTTTTACATTAAAACGATATGTGTAATCGATTTTTGTTCTAATTGCCATAGCAAAATACATTTCACCCACCCATGAGGCATTTAAATAAGGGCAGCTGTTGTGAGTCTCCAAGAGAAGAATGTACAAAGGAGGCACATGGGAGGAGATTATGTTGCGAAGCTCCAAACGTTAGCCTATTAGGGGATACATATGCAGTTTATAGAATGCACACTGTCTGCCATTGTCAGGGCAATATTACACCAAACAGGAACTCAGATGAGATATGAAGACACCAACAGGAACTCACAGATGAGACATGAAGACATGATGACACCAACAGGAACTCACAGATGAGACATGAAGACATGATGACACCAACAGGAACTCACAGATGAGACATGAAGACATGGTGACACCAACAGGAACTCACAGATGAGACATGAAGACATGATGACACCAACAGGAACTCACAGATGAGACATGAAGACATGGTGACACCAACAGGAACTCACAGATGAGACATGAAGACATGATGACACCAACAGGAACTTACAGATGAGACATGGAGACATGGTGACACCAACAAGAACTCACAGATGAGACATGAAGACAAGATGACACCAACAAGAACTCACAGATGAGACATGAAGACAAGGTGACACCAACAGGAACTCACAGATGAGACATGGAGACATGGTGACACCAACAAGAACTCACAGATGAGGCATAAAGACAAGGTGACACCAACAGGAACTCACAGATGTGACATGAAGACAAGATGACACCAACAGGAACTCACAGATGAGACATGAAGACATGATGACACCAACAGGAACTCACAGATGAGACATGAAGACAAGATGACACCAACAGGAACTCACAGATGAGGCATGAAGACAAGGTGACACCAACAGGAACTCACAGATGAGACATGGAGACATGGTGACACCAACAAGAACTCACAGATGAGACATGAAGACAAGATGACACCAACAAGAACTCACAGATGAGACATGAAGACAAGGTGACACCAACAGGAACTCACAGATGAGACATGGAGACATGGTGACACCAACAAGAACTCACAGATGAGGCATGAAGACAAGATGACACCAACAAGAACTCACAGATGAGACATGAAGACAAGGTGACACCAACAGGAACTCACAGATGAGACATGGAGACATGGTGACACCAACAGGAACTCACAGATGAGACATGAAGACATGGTGACACCAACAGGAACTCACAGATGAGACATGAAGACAAGATGACACCAACAGGAGCTCACAGATGAGACATGAAGACTTGATGACACCAACAGGAACTCACAGATGAGACATGAAGACATGGTGACACCAACTGGAACTCACAGATGAGGCATGAAGACAAGATGACACCAACAGGAACTCACAGATGAGACATGAAGACAAGGTGACACCAACAGGAACTCACAGATGAGACATGAAGACTTGATGACACCAACAGGAACTCACAGATGAGACATGAAGATATGGTGACACCAACAGGAACTCACAGATGAGACTTGAACACATGATGACAATCACAGGAACTAACAGATGAAACAAGAAGACATGGCAACACCAACTGCAACTCACAGTTGAGAAACGAAGACATCGTGGTGTCAACAGGAACCCACAGATGAGCCATGAAGACAAGATGACACCAACATATGATAAATGAAGACATTGAGATTTCAACAGGAACTCACATGAAATGAGGACATTATGACACCACTAGGAACTCCATAAATACAGTGAAAATTGTGGCTAAAGTGACAAATGAGGTCTGAAGTACCTGAAATGTTGCAAGGTCCCCTTCCTTCACTTCCAGAGTCACTTTGGTGGTCCTGCATGTTTGAAGAAACATACATCTATTTCATATTCCCAGAAGGCACATAATGTTGATTTAATCAAGTTATCACCTGGCATTTTACAGTACAGGAATTCATTGTTGTTCATTCATTCATGTTATATTGTTGTTGCTAAACTGTCGCTCAATCGTTTCCACATTTCAGCATTAGAAACGGTGGTGAGATGCTGTTTACTGTGCGTTTGACCAGTGTACATACTTGCATAAGGGCTTGCATTAGTGCCATGTCTAGGTTACATGAAACTGTCAACGTTGTGCAAACGTATTTATTCCTGTCACTCAGTGTCATGCAAGAAATAACAGCCCACCAGTTATTTCAAATCAATGTCACAATTTGCCAGTATCACAAAGAATACAAATAAATGCTTTTGTTTCCAATTTATGGTATTTTCACGATTATCGCATACAAGATTGGTTTCTCGCCGCTTGTGTAATGTTGGAAACTCATTAAAGATATGTCCATATAAATCGAAATCTGTATGTATTGTTCTCTTCCACACTTAATTGTCAAAGAGAAGAAATGTTTTTACGTTTTCTGTTCATTGCTGTCTTCCTCCTCGGCATCACTCTTGGTTTCTGTTGCACTCGTTGTTTCCACATCTTCCTCCGTCTCTTCATCTTCCTCCGTCTCTTCCTCTTCCTCTATCTCTTTGTCTTCTTCCTCTGCATCATCTGACGTCACCCTGATGACACTGCTACACTGGGACTGAATGCCCCTCAAGACCACTGGATGTTCAGACATGTAAGTTGACAGACCTAGTGAGCAAAATCATTGCAATGTTTAGTTTTCAGTAGAACTGTTAATAAAATATAGCCAGTGTAACGTGAAATGAAAAGGTTTGGCATTTACAAGAACAGGACATGTATTACTTGCTTCCCTCTCAATCAATTGACAATGTTTGTAGCACAAGGTTGGCCAATGAAGACATGTTTCTTTCCAAATATTTGGACAAATGACAAAGAGTTGGATTCTTCTGTCATTGGTGACATCACCTTTCTAGAGAAAACTCGAATATTTCTGAGGCTAGCCAGTTTGTTTAAAGACGTTCATTCCCACACATATGACTACAAAGCAATAAAAGAAAGTTTCACAAAGTTCTAATATATTTTCATATGCTTCAAAGAAGAATATTTGGTAATATCTTCAATGACACAGACATTCGGTAGGGATACAACTTTCAGTCATATTTTTCTTTGTATGTGGTAATTTCCAATTGACAAAACCATCCATTGTTAACACAGATATGTGGAAATGAATAATTTATTTTAAATCTATATATGTTCATTACTTTAAAAGGGTGAGTATAATGGAGGCATTGTTTTGCACAAGGGCAGAAAGATGGTTCCTCCACACTAATATGGTTCAAAATCAACCAGATGAAGGCTAAATCAATTACATTCCAATCATTCAGCTTCGGCAAGAGGGAACGCAAGGATATCACAGATTTTGTTTTGAAAATACTACCATCCACTATGAAGATTGTTGTCCTTCTCGGCATTGAGATTAATCTTCGCTATCATTTAACAAACATATCACTATTATTTGCAAAAAAAGGTGACTAGAACCCTAGTGGTCTTAAAACATCTTGATAATCTCCTTACTCGACAAGGGCAACTTGCAATTTTTAACATCAAACTTCAACTAGTGCCCTTTGGTCTGGCTTTTTGCAGCCAAGCAGCCAACATCTACAAACTTTGAAAATATAAGAGAGAACACTGCTGTACAATGATTATCAATCCATTATTCCCAAGACAAACATGTCAAAATGTGGACCTAAATCCTTCATGTATGCCCCTGATCTGGAACAGTCTTCCAAATGAACCATGAAAACGTCAATATTACAATCAGTTTTGCAGACTGACCTGGAACTCGGATGGTCCCTCATGCAACTGTTCAATATGTAGGTAAATGTCTAAAATGTTTGTCGCCATGGCAAATGTTATGAACATTAATTGATTGTATACATGCATAATATAGTTCTTTTATTCTCCTTATTTTATTAATATTTTACGTTTTATGTCCAGTTGCATTACAGCTGTTTGTTGGAAAACAGCTTCGATGAGCTAATGTTATGTTATTCCACATGTGAACTGACATTAAATAAAACATCTTATGTCTTGTATATTGACAACTATGTATCCATAGACCAGTTCCAGCTCTACAAACTATACTCATTCTAGCAGTTTTCCTTAATGCTTACCAGGTATGATTAACGTCATTGTTTTTTGACTGATCCTTTCCACAAATGTGTTCAGCTCTGCCTTCACACCTTCCAGTAATATCGCATTGCCAGTTACTTGGATGACACTTTTCCCGTTGGGTGATGAGGTCAAGGTCACCTGGACACTGTCAGCACAGTACGTAACAGTCTCAGTAAACATACGTCAGATGATTCAACCATCATTACTTAGCAATCACCTCTAAACCATCATCTATCAATCATCACCTCTCAACCATGACCTATCAACCATTACCACTCAACCATCACCTCTCACTCATTATCTCTCAACCATCACCATTCAACCATCACCTGTCAACCATTCAACCATCATTACTCAACCACTATACATAATTTGCTATCACTACTTACTCATCAACACTCAACCATCAGTATTCAACCATCAACATTCAACCATCAACACTCACCCATGAAAACTCAACCATCAACAGTCACCCATCACCACTCACCCATCAACACTCACCCTGACTTCTTGCCCACATCTTCAATCTCTGTCTGATGGTAATTCTTTAACAGATGCCACTTTTCCTCTGTCAAATGTATGTCATCGCTCTGTTGGGCATTGCCCTCCAGTTTGTCACGTACTTGTTTCAGAACTTCTTCAGAACAATCCCCCAAGACGTCTATGACTACGGAAGATGTCCCTTTTTCTACAGTGACAGTGTAGTTGCGTTCCAGATCGTCGATGAACTGTTTCCACTGAGCTGACTGAAGGAACTCTTTGTGGAAGTCTTCTACTTGGATCTCACGCTTGCGTAGTCTCCTCTCAAGTATCCTGGATGCCTGTGACTTCTGGTCATCATCTGCGGCTGTCAGCGACAGTTGGTCGTCTCTCACAGACAACACAGCCTGGATTCCTGCTTTTGAGAACAACTCCTGCACTTGTTGCTGGCTTTTGTCTGACTGCAGCAGTCTGACCCTTTGAGTGTTCCCTTCGATTGTACGGCTTTTAAAATTGAACACCTTTTCAGATATCTGCAACTTTGCCTGTGTCACTACCTTATCAGGTCCCTTCACCTCAATTCCTTCTGTGACCATTTTCAAAGAACAGTTTGGCAGCAGCGCTTTCAAATCTGGCAGCATCATCTTCAGAAGGTCACGCTTCACTGGAGGAAATTTGACTAGCTCAGTTGTCTCCTTGGGAACATCTTCAGGAAATCGTGAAGCTCTATCTCCAGAGACTACAGGCTTCTCCTCAGCTCTAACTGTGGGGGCTGTTGTAACTCCAGACATCATATCCTTCGTCACAGCTCTAACTTCAGGGACCATAGGATTCTCCTGAGGTCTAACTGAAGAGACCCTAGACTTTCGCACAGCTTTATCTACAGGGGCCATAGGCTTCTTTTCAGCTTCCTCTCCATGTAGATTTAGATTTCCTGCAGGAAGCTTGGATTTTGTGTGAATAGCAATAATGTTAACTTCCTTGCCGAAAATGGTGCGAAGTTTCTTACTATCAAATATGACAAATTCTTTCAACTGGACGATGGCCTCGGTCTTCTTAGCCATGTAACTGACATCTTTGACTTCAACATCTGTCATGTCTTTAATGTACAGCACCAGGGCATCTTTGGATATATCTTCTGATAAATCCTGGTCAACACAAGAGTTTATTGCAATTAACAGCAACCATTAAAAGGCAGGTCCACAGTACATCTACAGATGGCACATTGCCACAAACTAACCAGCATTAGGAAAAAGGCAATTTGTATTTTCAACCTTGTAGCCAAATAACATATTTGCTAATTATCCACCGGTAGTAGAAGAATGCAGCTCACACAAATAATGCAATATATAGGAAACTTGGCAGGTGTATTTTTGAAGTGTTCGTAAATGAGTCAACGTGAACAAGAAGAGTACAGATGTTGTCTCATGCACAAGACTAAAAACTAGACAGGTGTAGTTCAGAGATATTCCTTAATTCGTACCTGAACGAGAAAGTGCAGGTGCCAATATATATATATATATATATATATATATATATATATATATATATATATATATATATATATTAGAGGAGGATCTAAACAGATGTAATTTAATGATGTTCCTTTATTAGTCTACCGGCATGAGAAGACTACAGGTGTCAACTCATACATAAGACAATGAACTAAACCGGTGTAGTTCAGAGATGGTCTTTAATGAATCTACCTGAACGTAAAGTGTACAGGTGGGCGAGGTGTTGTCTCCTTCCGCCATGTCGATGCTGTCAGTGTCTCTCTCTCAGGGTCACACAAACTCACAGCAGTCTTCTTCAAACTCACAGCAGTCTTCTTCAAACTCTGTTATCAGAAAAACAAGTGTCTTATTGTAACTAAACAGCCCTTTATCTTTTCTGCACACTTACATTTGTGTCAATGCTATCTTGTCAACTTGTGAAGATAGATATTTCACTGCTTTGTAAACCAACATAATAACCAATAAAAAAGGTAACTCACCTTCAAGTAACTGACATGAAAACAATGATGTAACTATTGTATATATTATATACTCAGCTAGTTGTATATCATATAATATGTATGTACGTATGTACGTATGTACGTATGTACGTATGTACGTATGTATGTATGTATGTATGTACCAAATCATTGACGTAATTCAACGCAAATTCGTCTTAGCTGAGCTCAAAACAATTGTCCAGACAAAACCATGCCTATGCTATTGATATATATATATATATATATATATATATATATATATATATATATATATATATATATATATAATATGTTATTATGTACAGTATGTTTGCACCACAACACATCAACACATAGTGATTTTAGTTTATTGTTTTGCTAGGATAATGCAGTCATAATAGTGTTTTGATCATGTAACTTGTTAGGCTTTCATTATTCCGATAAATATTCCCCTTGGAAAAAAATATTGATTTTCTACAGAATATTTTATAGGATTTTTGCATGTAGTTTTCCATAGAATTATATAGAATATTCTATAGGATTATTTATGTATATAGTTTCAATGTTAGTTTGTTGCGAAAGTGTAGTAATTGAATATATGTTGCATTGATTATTCAATATGTTTTAGTTTCAGGCGTATATGACTGGATTCGACACAGCCGTGGATCATTTTTTCTTCAACAGCTGGCACTTAAGATTATGTATCTGCACAAGTGGCTTGAGTCAGCCTCACTTCAAAATGGTTGATGCTATTTGCAGTTACACTCAAAGATACGCTGATCAACATTGTGAAAATGACGGCTCATCACACGTTCTGAATAAGCAATCAGTGTTGCTACCAAAACATCTAACGAATACTGTATGTAGCTGGATCATGTCTGCAATTTCTGTTCTGACGTGGCTCCTTGTGAAAGCTGCCTGGCTACTAGCTACTACACATCGGGTGTTCAGCTGAAAGTTACATGCATAAATAATGCATGCAACCGTGTGAACATTGTGACACTGCCTTGGAATTGCAGATGTTGATATATCTGTAGGATTACAACATTTCTTAAATGTCCACTGTGTTATCACGTGACCGTGTGGCGGAATGGCCCCACCCCTCATTATAAGATGTGGTGGTATAGTTAGTATGAACGAATGAATGAATCACTTTATTACATAATTAAACATTCCAAATAGTATTAATAGTTTAAATGTCTGGGGAGACTTTTTTAAAGTAAGGTAGACTATGTCTTGGTAAACTGCTTCGAACAATCACAATTACCCACCCTCACAGGATTTTCCCAGACGTCCACTTTCGTTTTGTTTGGTGAACGGTTGCACACTATGCCGTGCCACTGCTTTGTTGTGGCACGCAATTGAATTAAAGTGAAACAAAAAGTAACTATGTGGTGCAGCTATTTATGGTGATGACTAAGATGCACTGTTTATATGCCCTTTGCGAAATCCCATATAATATGATATTGACGTAGAGCGGGACAATATGTTTCTGTTTAATAATTAGAAATCCTAGCTAGGTATCGCGGCAATATGACGTTGAGCATTGCGCACGGCCTATATCAATTAAATCTTTATATTTGGGGGCGTTCTTTATATTTACAAGTTACATTTCTAGGATGTTCTATATGGAAAGAGAGAATAATACATATATATGCATAATAAGGCATGCTATTTGGGTCGTGAACAACCTATCTAGCTGTAATGTAGGGTCTATGGCTTATGTAAGCAAACATGTTGGCATTTTAACTTACTCGCTTATGTAAGCAAACATGTTTGACAATTCAAGCTGTGTTGAGCACGAAGCGATTTTAAAAGCGTAGACATTTAGACAGAACTTACAGAAGTGGCTGGTCTTCGCCTGACAACCCACGGCAGCACAACAGTGATGGTGACGAGGATGCGAGATTATATATATATATGCGTCTGATCTGGATCACCTGACGATGGCGAATGACGAAGATTGTCCTTCTGCTGCTTTCAGTTTCACTTTTTGTGATGTTCGTCTATTGGTTGAAACACAGCTATTAGATAGGACCTGGGGCACTTTAGTGTCATCGCGCGCCAATTTTTATTTTAAATCTTTTCAACAGGGGGCAACACTATATAAATTCGGAGTTCAAATAAATTTGGCGACAACGACGAATCCCTTGCGGTCATCATACTCAGTCACTCAGAGAGCCCCAAGTATGTTCGAAAACTTTATCATGCCAGGACGAAGACAATGAGGTTTTCTACATGGACTTGCAGTTGCATATTACTGAGATTGCATGAGAGAGAAATATGTTAGGCGGAGTTGCCGTTGTTTAACAGCTAGAAAACCCTAGGTCAGTAAGGAATCGGTTTGTTATTTCTCGAGCAGCTCGATAAATAAAGCGAAGTCAGACCGTTATTTCTCGAGCAGCTCGAGAAATAACGGAAACTCGGGCCGCAGCTCGACAAGTAATGCCGATTTGGTTCGTTAGTTATCGAGCAGATTTGGGGTTCGTTAACCCTTTACTCATTTCTGCAAGCCCATGGTTCCTCAGAAAGCTACGACTACGTCAAATTTTGAAAAATTACAGGGGTGTCCGTTTTGGGGGCGTGTGTCTTTTGTTATTGTGAGTTATTTAAAAAAGAATATAAGTATCTTCACATTGGATGTAGATTTGTTTATGATATAAACAAGTTATAACGATATACTATTACATGATGTAATTTTTTTAGGCTTCATTTCTTTCTGCTATAAGTTGTATTTATTTGAAAGACAATTTAATTACCTACATGTTGGTACCAAGATTATTATTATATCTTAGATATATATGGTGCATAAATACTCGAATACAATGGAAGCATACTTGACAATTTGAAAATCTAGTGCCCAGTTGTAGCCCAGGGTCAAGTGTTTTCGTTGAGTCAGCCTCAGTCGAAACATCAGCAAGTGGACAACAGAACAGTCCCGCAAGTTACAACGCTTACAAATCCAACAATAATTATAATACAACTACACTATTATATATATGCCCTAGTTGAGCATACTATATATAGCTTCATGCAAGATTAGGAAACACCGAGTGCGGGACTCGTCTCGTTGTGTGTTTACAAAATGAACTAGACCGACCAACTTCCCTGACAACAACGATCGTCGAAATGAGACATCAAATAAAATCGCATATTCGATGTCTGAAACATGTTCTTCAATATTTTATGAATAGCAAACACTTTGGTAGACTTTTTCTACAGTCAAATGATTTGGGCCACGTACCCAATGCCATTTTGCTAACTCAACAATTGTGGCAGTTTGATATTGAATGAATATATTGTTCATGGCTCCAAGAATGGTTTATTGTATGATTTATTTGGGGCTGTTTGAATAAACTTGAAACTCCGACAAGTTGAATAGCAAAGATGGCCAGAAATATCCTCAATGTATTGCCAATATATTAATCCTTCAAGTTGAATGTGTTTCAAAAGTATCCTTCAGAGACCGCCTCTGGAGTAGGAGGTATCAGAAATCAGGGGGGTATGGCTGGCATATGTATGTAGACATACTATTTGTTTGTAGAAATTACAACACTATTGGGTCGTTTCCTGTATGTACGCTAAATATTGCCACAGTAACATCTTGCGTATATGCGCAAGTTATGTTCTGTTGCTAAATCTGGCTGTAGATACCTGTAGATAGAAAGAGCACGAATGAACCAGTGTCGCAATAATTTCCTGCTAACTTCCATCAGGCTGCTTAACGTGGGTGAACGGGGAGGAGGGGGGAGGGGGGAGGGGGGAGGGGGGAGGGGGAGGGGGAGGGGGAGGGGGGAGGGGGAGGGGGGAGGGGGACTACAACGGGGAAACGAGTATGAACTGTGCAGCATCTGTGATTCTGATCACCACTGCTGTTATTAACATTCTTATGTAAAGAAACTAATATCGTTGTGTTGCATTAATGTGGATTTCTACTACATGACTTTTCCATGTGTGGCAATTTTTAAAGATTATTGTATTGTGTATGCCTGGACTATACCATTAAAATGAATCTTAGATTTGTTGACCTCTTTATAGCAGGTGTGACATGGCGACAGGGGAGCAGTCAGCAATGGAGAAAATAACCGGACTAAAGAAATGGCTGAAGCGATGGGAGCATTCATTTGTAACGGAGAACAAACGGAGACCAACAGCTGTATCATATATACGAGGCTGTGCAAATATTTCACCAACTTAATTGTTTTAAAGTGCACGATTACTGCTATACGTACATATATTGAATTTCCCAATTAAACAAGTCACTGTCGTCAGGGGTCAGTTGACCATGATTTCCTTTTCTATTGTCTTTTTTCTTCCTCTCACTTTTCTCTTACTTCGCTCTCTGTCGGCAGTCTCCAATTCGTTCTATCTGTCATTGTTTTCTTTTCTCCCTCTCTTTCTATGTCACTTTTAATGCAATCACCATCGCAATTTCGGTCTTCCTCGCTTCCATTTCCTCTCCAGTTTCTGGACACCTGCTCTCTTTGCCAGTTGTCCGTCTGCCATTTTTTTATGGCCAGCCCATGTACTCCTCGCCATTTTTTCTTTAGAACATTCCTTCACTCCAACTTCCATTTTCTCTTATCAGCTCTCTTAACTCCCACGATTATTCTTACCAAGTTGTTGTTTTGCAAATCTGGACCTTCTCCTGTTGTTTCTCGGTTAGTACTATCGTCTCTAATGCATTCATGTATGCCGGGGTAACACGAGCTGAACATATTTCCTTGCGTCTATCTCCCATCACCCCTTTGGCTTTTCTCCAAGCATTTGTATTCCTCATTGTTGCCAAAGCAATTAATCTAGTGGACTTTGCACTTGGAAAATGCCATTTCCTGTCGTGAATTTAGAAATTGGTTGAATGCCAACGCCACATAATCTATCTTTAGGTAGGAATGTTTAGTTATGATGTTTAATTATTGTTTCATTCAAGTGACTATATGTACATGTTGATATATATATATATATATATATATATATATATATATATATATATATATATATATATATATATATATATATGTGTGTGTCCAAAAATATATATACATATATATATGTATATAAGTTTATATATAAGTGTATATATATATATATATATATATATATATGTATATTTTTGGACATGTATAATATATATACATATATATTATATATATGTATATTTTTAGACATGTAACACACACATATATATATATATATATATATATATATATATATATATATATATATATATATATATATATATATATATATATACAAAGTTTCATTTGGTGGAAACAGTATTGCCGCCTACAGGATGTGAAATTGTTAAAGGACAAAAAAAGGCTACGGCTTCGTGTCATACACCTAATAGAGTTTATACAAAGTAACAATTTCCACACAGACTCAATTTTTTAACGTCAGCGGTTTACTCAGAATGTGACTTTAAAGTCTAAAATTCTAACGAAATCCACGATGGTGAAGGGTTAATTTGGCTTGGCCATCCAGCGCGCGGCATTCTATATCTCGGTCAGTTTCCGGCGACGTTGTTAAAGGTCAACAACTTCGAGTCTTCGACAGTTCGTTCAGTTGGCGTGACATCTAGCAGCTGCTTATAGACGTATATCTAAATCTGTGGTTAAATCTATGGTAAACTTTAGTAAGTATGCCTTCGTGCTCGGCATACGGTTGCAAAAATATAGTTGAAACAACCGGTAGTATTGAAGCAATGGATTTGGTGATTTGCGGGCGTACTGTTTGGCACTTTGCTCCGTCCATTTTGAGGAGAAATGCTTTGATGTAGACATGTATCATCAATTGATGGGATGATTTCAGCGATAACAATAATAGACAACTTTATATTTACCGTCATCAGCATGTTACGCGCGTTGCCGAATTGCAGCCATTTCATGACAACAGCCAAACCCTATGCAGGGAATCTACATGGAGAGCGCCTCGATCACCGTCGTGACGTCATTCTTCGTCTAAGATGGGGTAGCGCATAGAATTTGGATGGCTGGGTGTTAAAAAATATTTTTCTGGTAAACCGCTGGCGTTAAAAAATTGAGTATATGTGGAAATTGTTACTTTATATTAACTCTATTAGGTGTATGCCACGTAAAAGTTAACTTTGTTTGTCCTTTAACTCTAATATTGACCACTGTGTGGTGCTAGGATTTTGCATTGGAGGGGCCACCCGACAAATAAGCAAACGCTGTTTATATATATATATATATATATATATATATATATATATATATATATATATATATTATATATATTATATGTTCAAAAATATATTATATGTTCAAAAATATTACATATGTATACACCTATATAGATAGATATATATGTATATATATATATATATATATATATATATATATATATATATATATATATATATATATATATATATATATATATATATATGTATATATTTTGGACATGTATAATATATACATATATATTTGGAAATGTATAATATATATATATATATATATATATATATATATATATTATACATGTCCATAAATATACATATATATATTATACATATCCAAAAATATACACACACACATATATACACTTATATATATCTATATATATATATATATATATAAACGGAGTTTGCTTGGTTGTCGGGTGACCCCTCCAATGCAAAATCCTGGCTGTGCCACTGTCGTCCGTCCTTCGGAATTTTCCATGACGTCTAGTTTCGTTTCATTTGGTGGAAACAGCCGCCTACCGGATGTGAAATTGTTAACTCTAATATTGATCATTGTGTGGTGCCACTGTTTTGTCGCACTGTTTATGTCATAAACAAAGTCCCATATCTGACTGGCGTAGAGCGGGGCAAGAAAGGTCAATGGTACAAGCTATCGAGCCCTAGTGCGTCAGTTAATGGAACACGTCCTGGTGAGCAAGCCGCGAAGCACCCTGAGGAAAACAACATTTGTTATCGACCCCCAATTTGCAGTCCGGCAATGTCTGTCTTGTGAAACACAGCTCATTGAGCCCCTTGTGCATTACAGATTCTATCATTACACCGCATACCAGCAACTTTTTATCCAGTGGTATAATGGGCCATTCAGTTTCAGTATGACTGAAATGACAAGTCGGTGGCAGGCATGGGCGGATCAGGTCTAGTTGTGTTTTGTCTCATAGCAGCTGCTTCTGTTACTGCTGCTAACGCTACCACAATTGTGTTTAATTATACTGATCATTATTGGGGTTGTTTGATAATTCTTGTAGAAGATATAATACCCTTTTATGATAAAATGTATTGTAGGTCTATTTCTTTATCTAATATACTGCAAAGCCAAATTGTTGTTAAATGGACATAAAAATGTTAAATACCTGCTGCTCCACTGAGCTACTTTTTAATGATTCACTCAAAAGATAATTATGGTAACGTTAATGTTGGATTATTGTAGAATTGTATGTTGACTTGCCACGTGTGTAGACGTTTCCGTTTTATAATTGGCAAATCCTATCTGGGTATCCCACCAATGACGTATCATGTTCTATTAGCATTGCGCAAGGCATAGCAGTTCTTTATATTTTGGGATATCCCTTGTATTTACCAGTCACGCGGAGAAAAAGATGTCCTATGCTCTCTGTGTTGACTCTAATGTGTTTAAATTTGTAGTGCGAATATTTGCAGGTACTAAACTGTTTTTGGACAGGACAGCAATTTGAATGTAGAAGATATTTGAACATGAGTAATAAATGAAGGTTCTTCCTCATCTCCTCAAGGTTGGACCAACCTAACTGTATAACATGTGACGCTACTATTGTAAATGTAGTCATTTAAATACAAAGCAGGCCGCTCTTCTTTGTATTTTCTCAGGAGTGTTTATCTATTTTTATAAGTGTGGGTCCCATACTATGCAGCCGCACTCAACAATGGGGCGGACGAGATTTAAGATTTCTCCTTAAGAATGATACAGTGACATTGGCTTTGTTACACATATATAGGAGATATATGTGTTGACTAGGATATATATTATATATCGACTTGTTTTAGTATGTATTTATGTATATATATATATATTATATAAATAATATATATATATAATATATATATATATTAGATATATATATATATAGATAGATATCTAATATATATATATATATATATATATATATATATATATATATATATATATATATATATATATATACTAAAACAAGTCGACACAATGAAATATCTAGGAGTGAGTAAGTAACAATCACAGACGACGTGTGCGTGTGCGTGTGCGTGTGCGTGTGCGTGTGCGTGCGTGTGACCTGTTCCGACAAAAATGAGTCACATGTTAACAACAAAATGTAGTTAGTCACACCATTGACAAGAAACTTGATTAAACTTGTCAACGTTGTAAAAAGCATGGACCTAGCTCATCCACAGCCAAAGTTATTCGACACTGAACATGCCGAAGGTATCGAGTGCGTTATTTTTGTCATTCCAAATTCGGCTGTTTTGCTTCTTGGTGTATTCTGAGCACACTCCCATGTCACGCTCATTGTCGTAGATATATATAGTGCAAGTTAGTTGTTGTGATTATCGCAACATAATCCGAGTATTTTAGCAATGTTTTGTAGCAGCGACCCGATCGATCACGCTCGTTTAGAGTTACTGAGTGCGCTCACAGCTTTAAGCCAATCAGGGGCCCGCTATTAGCCCGGCATCCATGCAGTGACGTTTGTTTACAGATAGCTAGGCCTCTCGCATAAGCGCCGCTAGTGGCCACAGTTGACGTCAGCGGGATTCCTGCTATGATAATCCAAATGAGGGCGTTCTGGGCTATCTAGTAGTACCAAATATGTCCGCCCTGCGTTGAGGGAAACCCCGAAGAATGTGACTTGAACAAGTGCCATTTATCAAATCTGTTTTACAAAATTCAAGCGCGAAATGTTACGTAGCTTTTCTAAAAAGGTTATAAAATGTGCTTAAATAGTAAGGTAAATGGGAACTAAGCTTTGCCAGTTGACAGAAAAGACATTAAAGTGTGCTCTGGTGGCGAAAAGTCAAAATCGTCAAATATCACCGTGCGATGTTTAGAAATTAGAGACGGTATTTTTTCGAAATCAAGTTTGCTGAATTGTTTCGCTAGAACAGATCATATATATATATATATATATATATATATATATATATATATATATATATATATATAACGCGAACTACCATAACTCCAAAAAATACCGTATCTTATTCGAAGTTATGACATTTAATTCGAATATATAGCACTTTTTTTGGCTACACTAAAATGTATACCGAAGTGTTTTCCTCAATTACTGTTATATGGCGATTTACAGGATGCTACAAAAAAAATGTTAATTTGCCATAAATAAAACATTACAGACTTTTTTATCCCCCGATATGTAGATTTGGAAATAATCAACTATCCTTCTTAAACTTATTCCATGCACTTTGTGACTGGAAAAAATTGAAAAATTTCTATCAGAATCAACTACATACATGGTGTGGTTACTTGAAAGAACGCAATTCCCAAGCGTTATTTCAGGATCTGAATCATGCAGTTGTACATGTTGCAAATTGTTGTACTGTGTAAAAGAGGCAAACGTATTTGTTTGGCATTTTAGCTCATAACCTCAGCTTTGACAGTTCAAGCTGTACTATTGAATACGAAGGCGAAGCGTAGACATTTAGAAAGAGGATACAGAAGACTAACCTTCGTCTGAGAACCCACGGCCGCACAGCAATGTCTATGATGATGACGATGGTGAAAGTTACAGTGATTACTAGTAGCTTTGTGCGAGGTTATATGCATCCGGGATCACCTGATGATGACTAATGCTGCTTTCAGTTTCGTCTTAACGTTTTGTGATGTTCGATCGTCTATTGGTTGAATTTGTTGCATCACGCGGTGATTCACGCGATCACCACGCTCGCGTTTAATTTGAAATCTTTTCAATAGGGGGCAGCACTACATCAATCTGGCGGGAACGACGTTTACCCTTCCTGACTGCCTGACTCGGTCACTCAGAGAGCCCTAAGTATGTGTGAAAAATATATCATGCCAGAACGATGACATTGTAGTTTTTTATACATAAATATATAGTTGCCGATTGCTGAGATTGCATGAGAAGAATGACAAACACGTCAGTCGTTTAACTTCATGGGCGATAATACCATGTGTTAGACGGAGTTGCCGTTGTTTAACTGCTCAAGAAGGAATCAGTTTGTTATTTCTCGAGCAGGTCGACAAATAACGCGAAGTCAGACTGTTATGTGTCGAGCAGCTCTCGAGCTGCTCGACAAATAATGCCGATTTGGTTCGTTAGGGCCTACTTCTCGAGCAGATCTGGGGTTCGTTACCCGGCCTTAGGCTTAGCCTTAGGCTTAGCCTTGCCCTTGGCTTAGCCTCACTGGCTTAGGCCTTAAGTTAATTAGCCGCTAAAACTAAGTTAGCCGCTTTACTTCAAGCACCTGCATATGTTGGATATATACTTGAATACAATGGACGCATACTCGACAATATGAAAAAAGTTGTGCCCAGTCATAGCATGTGGCGGTCGGCTGTTTTCAGTACCGTGGACACAGCATGGGAATCATCTTGCGTGTTTATAAAATGAGCTTCACCAAACCAAGTTCCACGCCAACAACAACAACAATCGTCCAAATGAAGCATTGAATAAAGTCACATATTTGATGTCTGAAACATGTTTTTTTCTACAGTCAAATGGTTCGGATCAGCCGAGGGGGTCGACATCATTTTGTTAACTCAAAAAATGGGGCAGTTTGAAAACTGCTGGAAACTTGAATAGCAACAGTGGCCAGATATACAGGCAATGCATTGTCAATATGTTAATCTTTCAAGTTGAATATGTTTCAAAAGTATCCTCCAGAGAGCCTCCATAATTAGACTCTAATATTTTTGGGCGGGTTTAGTTGACTTGAGGTATTGGAATTTGGGCATGTTTGGCCGACTTAAGGTGTAAAGGGTCAAATGTGATGTTATTTGTTGAGCACATTTGGATGTGTATGTGGACACACTAATAAATTGCTTGTAGTAAATGCAATGCTGTTGAATCATTTCCTGCCTGCATTTCTCGTCGAGATAAGAAATAACAAGTGTTCTTTTTCATCAAGTTGCTCGCTAACTTGGATTGTTATTTATAGAGCATATCTGGACGTGCATCCATATGCACTTATAAATACTTTTGTGGCATATGTATGTAGACAAATTAATTGTTTGTAGTAAATGCGATACTGTTGGTTCGTTTCCTGTCTGTATGCAAGCTAAATGTTGCCGCAGTAACATCTTGTCTATATGCACAAGTTTTGTTCTGTTACTAAACCTGGCTGTAGATACTCTCACAAAGAGCACGAATGAACCAGTACTATCACAATACTTTCCTACCAACTCCCATCAGGCTGCTTAACGTGAGATTGGGACGGGAAGTGAACGGGGAGGTGGGGGTTTACAATGGGGAAATGAGTACGAACTGTGCAGCATATGTAATTACGACTATTACTAACATTCTTATGTAAAGAAACTAATATCGTTGTGTTGCATTAATCTGAATTTCTATCACATAAATAAATGGGACCGTTACACTTTTTAATGGTTATTGTATTTACCGTGAAAATGAAACCTAGGTACAGTGACCGCTTTACCGCAGGTGTGACCTGGCGACAGGGGAGCAGTCAGTAATGGAGAACATAACTGGACTAAAGAAATGGCTGAAGCGATGGGAGCATTCATTTGTGATGGAGAACAAACGCAGACCAACAGCTGTACGTATGTTTAAACAATTACACTTAACACGATTACTGCTATATAATATATGTATATTGAATTTGTTATGTTTAGCCTTTTTTTTAGTAATTAATGTGTCGCATGAGTGATGAATAAACATTAATTTGCTCTTCAGTCCTTCCACATTAAACTACCAGGTAGTCACACATGCGTGCACACACACAAATATACATATGTATTTAAGTTACTAGTTTACTTGGAAAAAGAAAGTACAGACATGAATTGATGTTCAGTCATCATCAATATTATATATAAAATTCACATATGACTTATTCAGTATGCAGCCTACTTCCTATTGTTTGCAACGATTTAAATTAATCGAGCTTCTTTTTATCGTAAATGTTGTTAATTGTATAATTTTTTTGACACTTTCAGGAAGACATACGCAATGCACCAGAGGAAGTTGTAGGCAAGTTACATTTCAGTATTATTGCGTAACTATATATTAATACAAATATCAGTATTGTTTTTACTATTAAAAATATAGTCTGTAGGTAGTGTGATCACAAGATGTATAAATGAAGATTTTTTGGGTGGTAACGTCAAGTCATGATGCTGGTCATTGAGGTGTAGTTTATCAATGTAACCATTGTGGTACTATTTTAAATTACCATGCAGCACCACAGAATACAGCGTTGTAGCGCTTACATTTTACGGGTGTTACAAAATGTTACAATTGACGTTTCTGCGCGTGCACAATAAATGTAAAATCATCAATGTGCAGCGAAAAGACAAAGCATTTGTGGCATACATTCCAAGGGGTGTTCATTAGGATGTATATAACCTCTCAGCAAAGTTATTTTTCACAAATTAACACAAGGCAAACAAGTTTTGAGGCATATTTTGATAGCAAGTGTAAATCATGTGACTGTAGTGCGCCATAATCCGTGACAGTGATTTGTAAAAAAAAACGTAATATTTTATTGCATTTAACGACATTTTAAGACACTCTTCACAGTAGCAGAAACGTCAGTCCGAATGTTTTTAACGACCGGAAAAATGTAAGTGCTACAACGTTAACTAACACGTTTCATTGTTCGCAGCTGCATATAAGAGATATGCTGACGCCAAGAGAGACACAGCAGGTAGTGTCAGCACCCCAACCGGGAAGATGTGTCTCCACAAGTCATCAGAAGCCACAAGAAACCAGGGACTGGAGACAGAGTCTGTCAGTGCAGAAATGACACCGTGGGGAGCCGAGCTGAACAAGAAAGACGAGATGTCAGCAGAAGAACTGCCACCAAAGGAGGTCAATGAGGCTAACGTCTTCATGCAGAGTGTTGGTCACAAGCTGCTGGCCAAAGCCAACCTCAGTGCCACTCGGGTAAGACTGTCATGAGTGCCCCTCTGGTAAAACTGTAATGAGTGCCTCTCGGATAAGACTGTCATGAGTGCCCCTCTGGTAAGGCTGTCATGACTGCCTCTCGGGTAAGACTAGTATGAGTGCCTCACTGGTAAGACTGTCATGAGTGCCTCTCGGGTAAGACTATTATGAGTGCCTCACTGGTAAGACTG
Organism: Oasisia sp. SBJ-2009; assembly: GCA_964017155.1. Lineage (NCBI taxonomy): Eukaryota > Metazoa > Annelida > Polychaeta > Sabellida > Siboglinidae > Oasisia > Oasisia sp. SBJ-2009. The sequence continues at coordinate 42,796,862 of OZ024862.1, read as the reverse complement.
TCATGAGTGCCTCTCGGGTAAGACTGTCCTGAGTGCCTCTCGGGTAAGACTGCTGTGAGGTCCCGATACATCGTGTTACCTTTAGAAGTATCCGCAGTCTGCCTTCTCTCGTCTCCACATTACATTACATTTCTATATGTCTAACTCCACTTACTCCAGTGCTGTAATGTTGTTACTTGTTAGTCTTTCCTGCATGTACCGCCATTCATATATAGAGAATAGTACAAATGGAATCAATTGTTTTGGTCCCAGGACAAAGAGGCTATAATATAGACATTGTTATGTTTTCAGAATTAATAGTCATGCAGTAAGGGATGTTAATTATAGATGACACATGTAGTGTCATGTCAGGCAGTGAGAGGTGAGATGACAGGTGTTGTGTCAAGTCTTACAGTGAGAGGTGCTATGTGTAGTTCACAGATGTAGTGTCATGTCATGCTGTCATGCTATGAAAGGTGTTATGAATAGTTGACATGTGTAGTGTCATGCTATGAAAGGTGTTATGAATAGTTGACATGTGTAGTGTCATGCAATGAAAGGTGTTATGAATAGTTGACATGTGTAGTGTCATGCAATGAAAGGTGTTATGAATAGTTGACATGTGTAGTGTCATGCAATGAAAGGTGTTATGAATAGTTGACATGTGTAGTGTCATGCAATGAAAGGTGTTATGAATAGTTGACATGTGTAGTGTCATGCTATGAAAGGTGTTATGAATAGTTGACATGTGTAGTGTCATGCAGTGAAAGGTGTTACGAATAGTTGACATGTGTAGTGCCATGCAGTGAAAGGTTATGAATAGTTGACATGTGTAGTGTCATGCAATGAAAGGTGTTATGAATAGTTGACATGTGTAGTGTCATGCAGTGAAAGGTGTTATGAATAGTTGACATGTGTAGTGTCATGCAATGAAAGGTGTTATGAATAGTTGACATGTGTAGTGTCATGCAATGAAAGGTGTTATGAATAGTTGGCATGTGTAGTGTCATGCAATGAAAGGTGTTATGAATAGTTGACATGTGTAGTGTCATGCAATGAAAGGTGTTATGAATAGTTGACATGTGTAGTGTCATGCAATGAAAGGTGTTATGAATAGTTGACATGTCTAGTGTCATGCAGTGAAAGGTGTTATGAATAGTTGACATGTGTAGTGTCATGCAGTGAAAGGTGTTATGAATAGTTGACATGTGTAGTGTCATGCAATGAAAGGTTATGAATAGTTGACATGTGTAGTGTCATGCAGTGAAAGGTTATGAATAGTTGACATGTGTAGTGTCATGCAATGAAAGGTGTTATGAATAGTTGACATGTGTAGTGTCATGCAGTGAAAGGTTATGAATAGTTGACATGTGTAGTGTCATGCAATGAAAGGTGTTATGAATAGTTGACATGTGTAGTGTCATGCAGTGAAAGGTTATGAATAGTTGACATGTGTAGTGTCATGCAGTGAAAGGTGTTATGAATAGTTGACATGTGTAGTGTCATGCAGTGAAAGGTTATGAATAGTTGACATGTGTAGTGTCATGCAGTGAAAGGTGTTATGAATAGTTGACATGTGTAGTGTCATGCAGTGAAAGGTGTTATGAATAGTTGAAATGTGTAGTGTCATGCAATGAAAGGTTATGAATAGTTTACATGTGTATTGTCATGCAGTGAAAGGTGTTATGAATAGTTTACATGTGTAGTGTCATGCAGTGAAAGGTGTTATGAATAGTTGGCAGGTGTAGTGTCATGCAGTAAAAGGTGTTATGTATACAAGTTATGCTGTTTCAGCACTGCACAAGGCCGTCTATCAAGAAAGATGACCACGCCAGTAGTCATGACGAATCCGCAACGGCTGTGGACAGTGGCCACCCCATCGAACCGGACGGTCAACTCACCCTCTTTGGGAAGGCCGCAAACCTGACCAAGATTAAACAAACGGGAAGACAAACGTCAGCGTTGGAGAGACATGGTTCTCCACACCCACCAGGAGTGGAGAGCTCACTGTATGAGTCTCTCCCACAGAACATCATTTGGTTGCATCAGTCTCGGCTCAGCAAGTCAGCAAAATGTTTCCTTGCAAACAGTCGCCTAACGACAGCGGCTGACACTGTCCCGGGAGTTGCGGGGGACATACAGGCTGAGTGGGCACCAGAGCTCGAAGACAGTAACACTTGTGTAAACGACAGCTCCCAGTGTGACAGAAATCTAGACTGTCTGCCTGACAGCTCTCAAACTGACCTACTTGGACACGGGGCAAGTTCCCCTGTCTCACAGCCCAGTGGTCATTCCGAGACTGGACATGAGAATACATGTGTGGACACAAACAGAAGTAAACGAAAAGCATCAGGTAGTTTAGACGCCAATCAAAACAAGAAGAGGATGATACATAGAGATCACTTTGATACGGATCACGAATCTGAATCCGGTGCTTTGGTAAGTATTTACAAGGGGAATCTCCTTGGCTAGTTATTATTTATGTCTAAGATACAATTTTGGCCAAATGTGTTCAGTTACTTAACATAATTAAATGATCAGCTGTATGAAACAATCAGTGCAAAAATAATTTACAAATCAGTATTTTCCTGCAATTCGTCTTAACAGAATGGCTTCATCTGTGGGAAGTTGTGCTTTATAAGTAAATAATAAAAGATCAGGAAATAGAATAGCTGGGGTCACTCCAGCAGTGGAACTTTGACAGGTGTTCTCATGTGTCCAGGTGGCTCAGTCACAGCCAGAAGTGACAGACACAACTGAGGCACTCACCAGGAGTAAAAATAAAACATCTCAGAGAAAACCTGCAGTAAGGTAAGTCAACATATTGTCTGAACTTTGTGAAATTGTTGTAAATGTTATATGGTAATGTAATATGCCCGTACACCCATAGTACCATTTGTTGTTATAAATAAAATCGATAAAATTAATGATTGTTAAACATCCACTGATAGAAAGTAACACCCAGTAAGTGGAGAAGAAAAGACACACACGCGCACGCACATACACACACATTTTGTTAATATGAAGTGATCATCACATAAAGTACCAGAAACCTATAACAAGTGTAGTGCTGGTATATTATTTAGGTTCAAGATCCTAAATTGTTTAACTTGTTTAAATTGTAATAACCTGCCTCTCTCTCTCACTCTTGTGTTCCTTCATTGGTAACTGACCGCGTCTGTGGATTTGGTCATGAAAGAATTTTGTTATGTTTCAGCAACCCAAGGTTGAATTTTTTTGTTTACCCTATTGACATAATTAACTGCATCATATGATTTGGATATGAAAGATATACATAATTTATTAAATATTTAATTTATATAATTGTGGGTTCAAATTTACACAAGATGATGTCTTACTTCCAGAAGTATTGCATCAAACGAAGGGAATTATGTGCGGTTGAACATGAAAGTGAAGAAGTACCAGCGGAAAGGGTTTAGGGCGATGACGGGAGGGGCGTACAAGAGACAGGCGTGGAAGAAGAGGATGCAGGGGCGTCAGGGAGAGGGGCAACAGAGACAGGGGCGACAGGAGAACTCGGGCAACAAGTGCTTCAAATGTGGACAGCCGGGCCACTGGGCCAAGAACTGTAAAGGTATGTTCATCTAATGGTTGAACATGTTTTATTGTAGGTGCTACATAATTCACCAGTTTGATATGTCTGAAGTAGTTCTAGTGCAAGTTCCTCTCGGGAAATAAATTTATTATTTATTTAGTTATACGTTGTACGTATGTATGCATTTGATGTATATTATATGAGTTATGTTGTCCTGACAATAACTGTTGTCACAACTTTGGATTATTACTACAGTGTATTTGTATTTAATCTGCCCTTTTTGGTTGTGCTAAAACAAATTGTCTGAGCCTTGAGGCCGGGTCTAGCTCCGACCTTGGTCCTGTGGCAGTTGGATGACAGTGGTCTATTCAATGGCATCTTTTCACCTCTCCCGTATATCTAATTTGATACTACATAAAGTCATAATTTACTAAGAAGATTGGTTGGATATATATTCATGTTTTCAGCCATTTCAGGGAGTCACAAATAAGAAACTTAATAAACATTTATGAACGTTTTGATGTCACTCTCAACACTTGGACTAACGCTGATAATAAAATGTAAAAAATGACTTGTTTGTGTTTGTGTAGGTGGCAGACGAAAAATGGGCACACCTGTAGACATGGAAGACGCGCCAACCTTGAGTGCTGCTGCAAGGACTGTTGATGATGCTTTGTTTCCCACAATGAATGAGGCGATAAGAATGTCACGAGGCATTCGTATGACAGCCGCCACAGCAGGTTAGATGATGCATATTTTGGTGGCCATCTTGGATTGTCTCACTTTCAAAACCTGTCCCCAAACATCAAACATGTGACAGGTGAATACTGAACATTGAGGAAACTTTTGTTGCTAGAATCTGGATTCTTTGATCTGAAATCAATTCTAAATGTTGAATTTATTGACAGTTTTCTGGTATGATAATAATTGTAACATATCATTAACGCCTATAACCTTGATACTTCAAGCTCAGGGGTGCAACAAACAAAATCACACGACATATTCATAAATAAGGACAGGCAAAGGTCGTCATTGGAGCAAGGAACTGCCAAAACATTATAGTGGAAAAGCAATTTTAAAGAAATATGTTTTTAGATTTTTATGAAAGGTGGCTATAGTTTCAGAAGATTTAATTGTAATATGGAGTTGATTCAAGATTGTTTGCGCAGCTACAGAGAAAGCACGTTTGCCAATATTGAACTAAGTTTTAGGAACAAAAAGTTGTTTGGAAGCAGATGAACCAAGAGTCCTGGAGATATCAATCATAGAAATGTACCAGATTAACTACGTATGTCGGTTGTTGAGTATAAAGAGTATGGTATTTAACAGTAGCCAGTTTAAACTTAATTTGATATACAACTGGAGGCCAATGCACTTGTGACATAGTAACGCTGTCCACCAGGTAGAGCCAGCTGTGTCACTGGAGATTCTGACGAGGAAGAACTTGCTGTGGTGCGCAGTTTGGATGACACACGTGAGACGCCCTCTGCTGCCCAGCCTCTGTACCAGTTAGAGGAAGACGGCCGAGTGCCAGGTCAGATACAACTCTTTGTCCAGGTTCTTAGCTTGATTCGTTAGACAATATTTTATATTGTAAAACATAGTGTACGTGACTCTATATGTTTGTTTGTTTGGTTGCTTGTTTGGTTGCTTGTTTGTTTGTTTGTTTGTTTGTTTGTTTGTTTGTTTGTTTGTTTGTTTGTTTGTTTGTTTGTTTTGAAAAAATTAAAGCGGACATTTAATGAAACTATCTACAAACATGCTGTTGTAAGTATGCAGATTTTTTTTTAAGTTTTCATGTTATTTTGGTTTGTTTGTGATACTGGCAAACTTAAACACTGCTATGAAAAGACTTGTATGTACTAGTAAAATGAGACACACATTTCTTTCACATATAGCAACAATGTTGCTGTGCATTTAACAGCGGTCAGACTGACAGAAAATTATGAAGGATTCAGCTCTCTGAATCTGCAGCGAGTTCAGTTTTGGTTAGTTGCATGAAGATGGAGACATGCAGCAGATTTGGAGGTGGGTACATTTTCAGTGCAAAACATTAGGCAGCTGGTCACATTTCAGTGATGGTATTTTTAGATATCCAGATGTGGTTTGACGTAAAGGTGTTTGCTGTCTCTCCTGTTTCAGATGCTACTCCTGAAGTTTATCAAGTGCTCAAAAGGTTTGGTTTCGATTCATTCCGGCCAGGACAAGAGAAGGTCATCATGAGAATGCTGTGTGGTACGTGTCACCAGGTCACATGACTAGCCAGGCTAGTATGGCACCATTCGCTTCACTCAGGATAGAAACGTTCATCTGATTGAATAAACATTATTATTTTATGAAAAAGCACATTTTAATATCCAAGTACATGCATTTTACCGAAGGTCAGTCGACATACGCATAGCACAGAATCACATTTGTCACATAATGGTTAGTTTCCACCCTTGTCATGTTAAAATAATTTGAGATTAGTTCTCGAATGTAGTGATATAGTTTCGTCTTTCATGTTTTTTAGTCAATTATTTCCCCAAACGTTTTGTTTTTGTTTTTCTGTGAAAATCAGTCCGCTGTGAAATGCAGCCGAAATATATGGAAAAACAGACGTTTTTTGATATGTAAATAAAAGACCAGTTCTTTTTTACGAGAGTTGTGAGTTATTTTCATGGTGACCTCCGCAGGTTTGTCGACTCTGGTTGTATTGTCCACTGGCGCGGGCAAGTCACTGTGCTACCAACTGCCCGCCTTCATGTATGGACAGCGGTCAAAGAGCATCACCCTCGTGATATCACCCCTCGTGTCCCTCATGGATGACCAGGTACGTGTGAGGTTTGAGATGTACATTGTCTTTAGAAAACAATATTCAAACACAAATAGTTTCAGAAATATTGTCTTATCTTATTTCTGTTATGTTCATATTTTATTATTTTATTTCAATATGTTGTAAAGCACCATGAACGATGCTGGATGTGGAGCTATATCGAGAGAAAAAAATCATTATTATACAAGTACATCGTAAATTAAAAAGTGGAAAGATATTAATACATTTGAAATTATAAAAAGAACATTGTGGATATTTCAAAAGGTATTATATGTTTTGGTAGTTATTATTGTTTTAAAACAATAGGTATCCAGATTTGGTATGAATACTTTTAGAAATGGTCATGTACAATTACAAATACACAATATTTTGTAATATTCAAAGATGCATCATTGTAACTTTTTATAAAACTCAAAAAGAAATTTTGAATAGTATTGTTAACACAGTCAACTTAACACGTGTGTGTGTGTATTGCAGGTGATGGGGTTACCGCCAGGTGTGAATGGGGCGTGTCTACACACAAACTTGTCAAAGTCCCAGCGAGACAAGGTGGTCGAGGCCCTTGTGGCCGGAGCGTATCACTTCCTGCTCATCTCGCCAGAAACTCTGGTGGGAAGTGGCGCAAACAGCACACTGCCAGGCATCGACCGGATGCCACCGATAGCGTTTGCCTGCATTGATGAGGTCCACTGTGTGTCGGAGTGGTCACATCACTTCAGACCCTCCTACCTTCGTCTGTGTAAGGTCAGTTCAGTCATGACCCTCCTACCTTCGTCTGTGTAAGGTTAGTACAGTCATGACCCTCCTACCTTCGTCTGTGTAAGGTCAGTTCAGTCATGACCCTCCTACCTTCGTCTGTGTAAGGTCAGTTCAGTCATGACCCTCCTACCTATGTCTGTGTAAGGTCAGTTCAGTCAGTGACCCTCCTACCTATGTCTATGTAAGGTCAGTTCAGTCACTGACCCTCCCACCTTCGTCTGTGTAAGGTCAGTTAAGTTCAGTCACTGACTGTCCTACCTTTGTCTGTGTAAGGTCAGTTCAGGTCAGTCACTGACCGTCCTACCTATGTTTGTGTAAGGCCAGTTCAGTACAGTCACTGACCCTCCTACCTATGTCTGTGTAAGGCCAGTTCAGTACAGTCACTGACCCTCCTACCTATGTCTGTGTAAGGCCAGTTCAGTACAGTCACTGACCCTCCTACCTATGTTTGTGTAAGGCCAGTTCAGTACAGTCACTGACCCTCCTACCTATGTCTGTGTAAAGTTAGTACCTGTTTTTTGTACTATATAAATTAGCTCTATGAATGGCATTTTTTCTTGACAGGTTTTAAAAGAGCGATATGGGGTGAAGTGCATTCTTGGACTGACAGCCACCGCTACCATGGCAACAATTCGAAGCATTTCACACCATCTTGGGATGAGTGAGTTTGAGGACGCGACAGTGCGGGGTAAAGCCATGCCCGACAACCTGCACCTGTCAATCTCAAGAGACGTCGACAAGGACAGGGTGGGCAGTTTATCTTGTCCATGTACAGGTGGCCGGGTTAACATTTTACATAGACACTCTCAAGAGATGTCGACAAGGACAGGGTGGGCAGTTTATCTTGTCCATGTACACGTGGCCGGGTTAACATTTTACAAAGACACAAGAAATAAATTAAGTATTCATGTTTTTGGACAAGGTAAAAGACAGTGAAAGTTGTTCTTGTTTATTGATTGTGGTGCTTTTATGGCTAGTTTGTATACTTTAGTTGCATCATATTTATTTACTAAATGTGGAAGGCTTCAAAAAGAATTGTCTTCTGAGATTTCCACAGAAACCAGGAGAAACCAAATCAAACTGGTGCTGCTAGTGTCATTCCATCATGTCTTCTACACCCAGATCAACCTGCTGTATGTGGGGACCCTGCCTTTCTTCCAGTCTCTCTTTCTCGCTCAGTCTTCTTGCAGTCTCCCATCAGTCTGCTGAGTTGCATGAGTCTCTCTCAGAGTCTCTCTCGCTCTCAGTCTCCTTGCAGTCTCTCATCAGCCTGCTGTGTGGCATTGGTCTCTCTCAGGGTCTCTCTCACTCTCTGTCACCTTGCAGTCTCTCATCAGCCTGTTGTGTGGCATGAGTCTCTTAGGGTCTGTCTCACTCTTAGTCTTCTTGCAGTCTCTCATCAGCCTCTAGAGTAGCATTGGTCTCTCTCAGGGTCTCTCTCACTCTCAGTCTCCTTGCAGTCTCTCGTCAGCCTGTTGAGTGGCGGCCGGTTCTCGCAGTGTCAGTCCATCATCATCTACTGCACCCGCCGACAACAGACGGAGCACGTGGCCTGTCTCATCAGGACACACCTGCAGGAGACTGCTCCGCCAGAGACAGAGACTGAGATACCACAGACCACAAAGAGGAAGAAGACAGGTAAATGGTTTGGTTGTTGTGCCAGGGAAGTTTACTGCTAATGTAGTTCATACACAGAACACATCAGAGGAAGGAGTAGCCACACTAGACAGTAATACAGAATTAGGTTCTCACTTGGAAAGAACAGGATCCAATGACTGTTTAACAGATGCAGGGTCCGTATGGGGCCTTAAAAGTCTTGAATTTGATTGGACCAAATTCACGGCCTTGAAATCCTTGAATTTACAAAATAGTCTTGAAAAGTCTTGAATTTAATTGTGGTCAATAAAATATTGTTTTGACTCATTAAATAACAGCCAGAAAATGAAAAGCCTATGCACAAAAATATGTGCACATTGGGCAATGGGCATTTCATTGTGGTCGGCGCCATGGTTTTCTTAGTCAAGTAAATAATTCATGTTAACGTACATATGTCGTTAAAACAGTCTTGAATTTCTTTTTGAAATAGCCTTGAAAAGTCTTGAATAGCTGTGAGTTTCAAATGTCCAGGTGTGTATGGGCCCTGAGATGCCAATGTCATTGTTTCTGTGGACACTAGGTGGGAATGAAGCTCAGATGGCAAATTTTGACAACATAATAATGAACCAGTAGGTGTGCATGAGATAAGATGATGACCAATTGAGAAGTTTGTGTGACATGGATGTATTCTCGTGGATCCAGCCAAGAAGAAGGTGGTCAAGGGACCCGTTTTTCTGTGGACGGCAGAAAGCTACCATGCCGGCCTGACACCTGGTGCCCGCAGACGGATACAGAAGGCCTTCATGTCGGGCAGCCTGCGGGTTGTCGTGGCAACCGTAGCTTTCGGCATGGGTTTGGACAAGTCAGATGTCCGAGGGATCATTCATTACACGCTTCCGAAGAGCTTTGAGAGTTATGTGCAGGAGATTGGGCGGGCCGGTCGAGATGGCGAGCCGGCCTTCTGTCACGCCTTCCTGGACCGTGAGGTGACTGGCAACTGGAGCTAGATGTTTGCTTACTCCACAGGCAGTCAAACATCACTTTAAACTCAGTAATACAGCCACCTCAGTAATACAGTCATCCTAGTAATACAGCCACTTCAGTAATATTGTCACATCAGTAATGCAGGTAACACAGTCACTTCATTAATACAGCCACCTCAGTAATACAACCACCTCAGTAATACAGCCGCCTCAATAATACAACCATCTCAGTAATATAGCCATCTCAGTACACAACCACCTCAGTAATAGATCCATCTCAGAAATATAACTAACTCAGAAATAAAGCCACCTTAGAAATATAGCCACTTCAGTAACACAGCCACGTCAAGAAAACAGCCACCTCAGTAATATAACCACCTCGGAAACGCAACCACCTTAGTAATATAGTTACATCAGTATTACAGCCATCTCAGTAATACAGGCCCCCCTCAGTAATACAGCCATCTTGGAAATACAGGCACCTCAGTAATATAGCCAGGGCAATACAGGCACCTCGGTAATACAGTCACCTTGGTAATGCAGCCAGGGCAATACAGGCACCTCAGTAATACAGTCTCCTTGGTGATACAGTCACCTCAATAATACAGCCACCTTGATAATACAACCACCTTGGTAATACAGCTACTTTGGTAATACAACCATCTCTTGTGGTAGTTAGCTTGGAACAGTCCCACATGTTCACAGTAACATGAGACAATATTTTACAATAATGCCAGTTCCTACTGGTTTCATTTTTGTTACTTGATTTCTATTCAAAATAGCACTCTGGCTTATTCTAAAACTTTATCTCAATGAAGAAAGTCTAATTCTTCAGTGAGATAAAGTTTTATAATAAGTCATTCACATGCATACATTTATACATTTGGGGGTTTATATCCTGTGACCCATTGGACTGTCACCAAATTAGTTGCCAGTAATGTCGCACTAAGCCTTTATGTTTCCAGTTATCAACTTGGCAGGTTTGGCTGTTTCCAGGGGCGAGACATGAATGAGTTGAAACGTCACATTTATTCCAACACTGTGGACAGAAGCGCTGTCAAGAAACTACTGCGTGAGGTCTTCCTACCGTGTCGTTGTCGGGAGGCACATCAAAAACAACAGCGTCAGGTAACTCGGAAGTGTAACTTTTTGTCTCGCTTAGATAATAATAAAACAAATCTGTTGTTGTGTTGAGGTCAGTAGTCGGGTGTGAATCTGTAGTCACTCACAGAACGAACAAACTAGTACTAGTATTTAGGCATTTAACAGCACGATTCAGATTAAGTAATTATACTACAACACAGTATGAAATATCACCAGACAGTATGATCCGAGTTCATAGTAAATACTTTACTTCTGCGTAACATTTGTGTCCAGTTACATGATGAATACAGATTATCCAGGGTTTTTTCTCAAGAATACAAAAGTGAACTTTTGATAGATTCACATAAAACTCTCCTTTTTAACTAATGGATTTATGTCACATGATGCTAGTCCATGGACTCTGTACTACACAAAATGACATATTCGAACTGACACCCAATAGTGTTCTAAGAAGAAAATATAGATATAAAACTGACACCGTAACATATTCACTGTCGAACGAACAGAAAATTAACTGATTCCGCCACATTGTACTGATGTAGAAACAGTGACAAAGTGATCAACAACTGGACCCAGACAGCCCAGGAATGACATGTCTGTCTTTGTATCACTTGCAGGAGGGAACCAACCATCCTGGCTCCCAAAGAAATGGTCGACTGTGTCCAGGACACGAGAGAGCCATCCCCATCGCCGCACTGGTACAGAAGATGGATATGAAGGAGGAAGGTGAGACAACTCTCATTGCTGCAGTCTGCTCTCATCAACGGGATGCTCTGTTACTTATTATAGGAATAGACATATTGCTTTCACTTGTTCCAAGAATAGACACACTGCTGTGTTGTAAAAAACGGCAAATTATTATATAGCGCATTATCCAATCCTCAGTATTGTTCAAAGTGCTTTACACTTTACTCCCTGGCAGACCTGTTCAATAGAAAACCATCTTGGCTTCACTGGGAAGCATTCAGCCATGCAGCAATTAATTCGCAAAGACTACTTGTACACATATATTCACCACTGTCTATAGCCAGTGAGTGAACTGGAGCAATGTTGACTGAAAATCTTGCCCAAGATTTTACATGGCAGCACAGGATTCGAAGAGTCTGATGCTGTATCCCTGAGCCACTGCACTACTACAAAATAGTTGTGTTTCAGGAGCAGACACGCTCCTGTGTTACTTGTTACAACGATAGCTATACTGCTGTGTTGTGTTACAGGAATAGAAACGCTGGTGTGTTACTTGTTACAATGATAGCTATACTGCTGTGTTGTGTTACAGGAATAGAAACACTGGTGTGTTACTTGTTACAAGCATAGCTATGCTGCTGTGTTGTATTACAGGAATAGACACGCTGCTGTGTTACTTGTTACAAGGATAGCTATACTGCTGTGTTGTGTTACAGGAATAGACACGCTGTTGTGTTACTTGTTACAAGGATACGTATACTGCTGTGTTGTGTTACAGGAATAGACACACTGCTGTGTTACTTGTTACAAGGATAGCTGTACTGCTGTGTTGTGTTACAGGAATAGACACGCTGCTGTGTTACTTGGAGCTACATGAGAAGCGCTGGCTCGAGACCCTACAACCAGTCTATGCCACTTGCACTTTGACCTGCTATGGGGGAGCAGCCCAGCTACAAGCTGTCGCTCGCAAGGTATAACAAACCAAAATTGTAGCTCCTTCAGACTTGTGTACTTTTTATTACCTTAAACATTTATGTTGTCTTATGTTAATTACGTTAAGGCACATCATAAAACAATATTTAAATGAAGTTTTTTTTATAATAACAATACATGTATTAATCTCTTGACAAAACACTTGCTTTTGTCTTAGTTAGGTTATAATGTTTTCTGAACAGTGATATTTGAAAAGTATTTGAAACACTTTCCAGTGTATTTGTATTTAAATACTTTTGCATTTCAGAGTATTTGAATCCCTCAATAATATTTGTAATTAGATACATTTCAGTGTATTTGACCCCGCGTCTGGTGCAGAACTGACACTGTGTGAGTCAAACACATCTTGTCATGTGATCTGCTCCAGTGTCCACCAGTGGCTGTTGCCATAGCGACGGAGAAGCGTTGTGGCACCTCCCACGCCAAATGTAGTCGTGTTGAGTTTGCGGTGGTGGAGCTGAGTGACCGGGTGGGGTGGAGCTCTGGCCTGGTGAAGAGAGAGTTGAAGCAACTGGAGTGGAGCACAACAGAGCTGGGTGAGTGGAGAGCTACAGTAGAGCACAACAAAGCCAGGTGGGTGGAATAGCTGTGATAGAGCGCAACCATGCTGGGTGAGTGGAGCAGCTCTAGTAGATCATTATAGAGCCGGGTGAGTGGAGCAGCTGTAATAGAGCACAACACAGCCGAGTAAGTGGAGCTGCTCCCATTTGGTATTATAGAGCCGGGTGACTGGAGTTGCTCCAGTTGGGGAATTATAGAGACGATTGAGTGGAGCTGCTCCAGTAGAGCCATATAGAGCTGGGTGAGTGGAGTTGCTCCAGGTGGGGAATTATAGAGACGATTGAGTGGAGCTGCTCCAGTAGAGGTGATAAAATGAGTTCTTATTCACTAGCTCATGCACCGACAACAACTTGACAGATTCGTATCACCTCGGAGTATTCCTGGCCTCATCTGGAGTGCATTTTTTATTTAAAGTTTGCAAAAGTCAAAAATATAACTAGAGATTTTTCGTAAACTTCAGTTTTGTGACGTTATTTTGAAATGATGTCTACAAAGAGATGCTGGCAGTAACAGGAAGTGACGAGACTGCTCTGGCTATCAACAGGGTTACCCAGGAAGTCCGGCGTGCTGGTTGAGTTCAGTGACCTCGCCTTTCATCTGAGGTCACCCGGTGACCTCACGGACACAGAAACAGACAAGGTCACGAACTTCCTAGTGGACCGTCTCGAGTCACAGGAGGCAGCCGAACTACGCCACCTGCAACTACTCTACGACACCTTCTACAGGTAAGACACCGTACAGGTGGGTATAGATATAGCTGTGCATACTCTGCAGGTATATGTACAGTGTATGTAAGATATTCTACTGGTGTGTACAAGTACAGATGTATGAAAGATATTCTATAGGTGTGTACAAGTACAGGTTTATGTAACATATTTTACAGGTGAGTACAAGTACATAGGTACAAGATATTTTACAGTGATGTCTGCATGGGCACAAGTACAGGTGTGTATAAGATATTCTAAACGTTGATACAAGATATTATACACTGACATTTGGATATGTTGTAAGGTGTCCCACACTGACATCTGGATGTGTTGTAGGGAGTCCCACACTGACATCTGGATGTGTTGTAGGGTGTCCCACTCTGACATCTGGATGTGTTGTAAGGTGTCCCACACTGACGTCTGGATGTGTTGTAAGGTGTCCCACTCTGACATCTGGATGTGTTGTAGGGTGTCCCACACTGACGTCTGGATGTGTTGTAGGGTGTCCCACACTGATGTCTGGATGTGTTGTAGGGTGTCCTACACTGACGTCTGGATGTGTTGTAGGGTGTCTCACACTGACGTCTGGATGTGTTGTAGGGTGTCTCACACTGACGTCTGGATGTGTTATAGGGTGTCCCACACTGACATCTGGATGTGTTGTAGGGTGTCCCACACTGACGTCTGGATGTGTTGTAGGGTGTCCCACACTGACGTCTGGATGTGTTGTAGGGTGTCCCACACTGACGTCTGGATGTGTTGTATGGTGTCCTACACTGATGTCTGGATGTGTTGTAGGGTGTCCCACACTGACGTCTGGATGTGTTGTAGGGTGTCCTACACTGATGTCTGGATGTGTTGTAGGGTGTCCTACACTGACGTCTGGATGTGTTGTAGGGTGTCTCACACTGACGTCTGGATGTGTATGGATGAGGTGGATGAAGACAGATCGAGTCGGCTGAAGCGGAACATCTTCACCTACTTTGACCAGCAATCAACGACGACACCTGATGGGACGACACCTGATGGGACGACAGAGTCGAGTGAAACTGGAGGTGAAATGGGGCAGCTGCCACCTGTTCTCTTTAAGGTGGGTTACTTTTTGCTTCTAGATCATTCTGCATCTACCAAGACTGCATTTAGGATGCAGTATTAAAAATATTGATGCAAATCTGAAAATTACTTCACTTGTTCTTATTAGAGTATGAACAGTTTCTGTATGTTGCTCGTGTCATTATCTGCCGTGCATTGTGTCAGCATCACGTTCCTTATCAGCAACCGTCCACCCCTGTCATACAGTGATTACAGGCTAATCTACCCCACCCACCCCTGTGTACAGTGCCGTGTCTACATTTCTATGTTTATGTAAAGACATTTTTCTTATCCATTTAGTGGGTTGTATTTTCTAACACTGGATTTTTAACAATAATTAATTTTAATATAAGATCAATAAAAATTAAAATGATTGTTAAAAATCCAGTATTAGAAAATACAAGTAAAATTAAAGTGCACTAATTACAGAGACTGATCTGCTGCGTTCACCCGTGAACAGGACGGCAGTCTGTGGGAAAACAAAATGTATTATTATCCTATACATATACGTGGAGAGCCGCGTCTGTTGCAGGTGGCAGGGAGTCTGAGTGGGGCACGGGCAGACATCGGCACCTTCATCTCCCTGTACGGCAGTGAGCACCGGTTGTCGGGGCGGGCGATTGCCCGGGTCTTCCACGGCATCCCCAGTCCCTGCTTCCCCGCCGAGGTCTGGGGCAGGGTGCGGCGCTTCTGGCGCAGCTACCTCGATGTGGACTTCAATGTCCTCCGCAAGTTGGCCACGCAGGAGGTGCTCAGGTACAAGTGATGGTAGAAATTTGGCCATTCAAGAGGTGTTCAGGTACAAGTGATGGTGAAAATTCGGCCATTCAAGAGGTGCTCAGGTACAAGTGATGGTAGAAATTTGGCCATGCAGGAGGTGCTCAGGTACAAGTGATGGTGAAAATTGGGACACGCAGCAAGTGCTCAGGGATACGTGATCATGAAAATTTTGCCATTCGAGAGGTGCTCAGGTACAAGTGATGGTGAAAATGCAGGAGTTGGTGGTTTGGTAACTGCTAAAATGTTGAAGTGACAATCGTGTGTGCATTAAGCCAGTTGTCTTTCAGATATATACATATTGTGCAATTAAATTTATTTTAAATTGACACATGAATTGTCTGTGTATTGTTTGGTTGGGGGTGCAGGACTTTGTGGCACTGTAGGTGATAAGGTGGCGACTAATTTGTTGTAGTTGCGTCATTGTCTACTATGTGGCGCCACTTGTCACCAGTCGGTTGGAGCGGCACATCCTTTACGTGAACTCTACTCTAGAAATAAAAATAATAACTGTATCAAGTTTTAAAGGGGGACTGAGACGCTTGAACAACTATTCCCCAAACTTAAGAACATACCATTTAGAGAATGTGGTCATGATTTCATGCGCACGAAACCTAGGTATATATATATATATATTTCAAACTTGAATATCATTAACCAAAGTTTTTCCGATTTACTTTATCAATAGACATTTCTGCACGAAAACAAGAATATGGTGTCATGTTATATATTATGGTGGTGGTGATAGATAAAAAAAAATCCGCCTGTTCGAAATATAAAGGTTAAATCGTATTCACGAATTACAGCCAATGAAACAAGTTCAAGCGTCACAATAGTCAGTTCTCATCAATATTCATGAAGTAATGACGCGCAAATTCGTCGTAATGTATCTGTCACATGACCAGTTGCCAAGCAACAGCTCTGTCGAGGGATAAAAAAGGATGCTGAGTGTGTGACCCATCCTTTCATATCGTTATATAATTTTTGTTTGGTTTCAGAAGATTATGAGAAAAGCACGTCATTTCATACAACATCGGTAATGTAATGCACATGTATACGTGTGTAGCCGTTATCAACATTGTTGGCAAAGGCACAGTTTGGCGGAGGTCACTTTGTGGTTGTGATGTAGACATGTAGTAGGCAAACTGTGACCGGCGTGACGAAGGCCCCCTACTGCATTACCACGTACACTTACCACTGGTAGTTGGGTTATTTTACTGGGGGCGCGAACACGTACGACGCTCTGTACCGCCGAAATTTTTTTCGAATTGTGTACGACGCTCTCGAAGCTAAATTTGCTTGCGACTTCCCCAACCAGTAAACACATTACCTTACTGGCCTACACCGACGACATCATTTGTACGATGCCTTCCGATAGCTTCTAATAGTTGACTTCCCCAAAAATTCTACGTGCGCCGGACATAACTATTGCTACCTCATTTGTGTAAACCTATTACCAGATAGGGTAGGCCTGTGCATAGTTTTTAGTGAAATTATGGTAAAAGTGTTTTTTTCGGATCTGATAAAAATTCGACAAACATTTTCACCAATTAATATATATTATTCTATTAAAGGCTATGCAAGAGGAACCATTTTTGGCATTTGTGATTTTTGGTATTTTCGTTCTATCCACGAACCATGATGTCGGACACAAATCTACTAACCGACTGGAACCTGCTTGTCTGGTAAACATCCTTTCGGAATAAAAAAAACGTGTCTCTTCGAAAATACTAGGCCCTATTTTTAATGTTATTTCGCAAAAACAGCGGTCGACGTGACCGTTTGCCTAGTTCGTTCTAATCGGGATTCTGGGTTGTAAAAATAGCTTGTTGACAACAATGACAAAACTACTACCCATTGATACATATGTAAAACAACAAACGAGACTTGCAGTTGACTAAATTGACCAAGGACGGTGTTTGATAGATATCGATTTGTTTGGTTTCAAACTAAGACTTGTTCCTGAACTAGGTGACCCGTCAGGAGGCCGGCCTACTACGACAAGCCTGCTCGTGTGTACGTTGTTTCGTTTTAATTAAACACGACAAGTTTACTTTATTAGATAATGAATGCCAGATGCAACGAACGTTACGCACCAAACTAGCTAGATGCTGTATATAAATATATTTTTTTTTATTATAGTCGCGTAGCACATATTCATTCTTTCGTAAGTAATTATTTGATCAAAGTTAATTGTTTTCATATATCTTTGTTTACGAACTAGCATTAAATCGAATGTGCTATTTCTTCCTAAGTTTGTTTATTTTAAAATTACCAACTTGTCAGTGAAATATGGCGATCTGGTCGAGGACTTGAGGGAGTGTGCAGAGTAAACTGCAGAAAAAACTCAGCAAAACAACTTCTATAAATATTTATAGAAACGTATATATACGAATATATATTCAAATTTTTTTGACATATATATATTTATATTATGTTTATAATATATATATATATATATGTTCATAATAATATTATTATAATAATATATAATTATATATATATTATAGATGTAATTATATGTACTTCTAAATTCGAGATATATATATATATATCAAATTTAGCATGTTATATATATATATATATATATATATATATATATATATATATATATATATATATATAACATACATAAAAATATTCTAAATTTGATATAATATATGTGTTATATATATATATTTATATAGTATGCACACCCACGTACACACACTAAATATATATATATAACATTTACTGTGTGTACGTGGGTGTTCATATAATATACAAATGTATATATGTTATAGATATATATATATATAATTTTTTTTATATGCCGCATATATATATATATATATATACAATGGTGTGGCCAGTGTAACATAGTTATAAAGACAGTGAAACTAGTAAGTATATAAGAACCATACACTAGCAAATATGCCACGCAACATCGTTTATACAGTATCAATATATCACAAATTGGATTATTTAAAAAATGTGGTAAAAGTAGTCATACATCTGTTCACACACACACATATATATATGTGTGTGTGTGTGTGTGTGTGTGTGTGTGTGTGTGTGTGTGTGTGTGTGTATGTATACCTTACCTTAGGATACCTTAGTACGGTTCTGATCGCAGGATTCTGTGTTCCTCTATGATCAGCTCTTCGTTTTCATTATCTATTAATATTAAATCGCGTGTTCCGGTTCTATTGTTAGTAATTCTTAACGGTGCTTCGAAGTCATAAAATATCCTGGTTATACCAAAATTTGTCTAGTCGTGTTTTAAATGAATTTAGAGATTTTGCTGTTACCACTGTGTCAGGGAGACTATTCCATGGTTCGGTAATTCGAATTGGAAATACATTTTTTCTTAAGTTTAGTTTGGCTCTTTGTGTGAATAGTTTTAGAGAATGTCCTCTGTTTCCTGTTCTTTGTGATATCTCATTGTTTTTCAACAGATGTGGTACAGATTCGTGGTCATAAATGTTGTGTATTATTTTATAGACTTCTATCATGTCTCCTCTTAATTTTCGATATGCTAATGTAGGTAGTTTAAGCAATTTGAGTCTTCCTATATATGATAGGGCACTCATACCTGGTAATTCTTTAGTCTATATATAATTATGTGTGTGTGTGGCCATGAGAAGTCAAATGTCCCTATATCAAAGGCATACCTTTTGATATTGGATGTCCTTACCAAGAGTAGGGATATGCGACCTTCAACTACGCATCTCTACCCGCATGTAAGGGTTGTAGTGTTCCCCGGGCATACTACCTACGGCTCGAAATCTAGGTGTTGTTTTCAGGAATTTTCTCTCAATAATGCCAATCGTGTTTCTATCATATACGACTACTACTAATAAAATGTTACATCAGTAGTTCTAATTGTTAGTAGGAAGTTCGATGTAGCTTTCTGCATTGTCCTGGACGTAGATGTAGTAGTGGTGGATATGTGTACGAGCAGCCCTCGCGCATTATTTGTAGCATATGGCTGGATGAAATGGTGTCTGAGTGAACAGGTCTGTCAGTGAAGTAAAGTGTAAAGCGCTTTGAATGGTCCTGAGGACTGGATACTGCGCTATATAAGTACTTGCCTTTTTTAGTAACTGTGTTAAATAACATATATGGCGATATTATAGTAATACACTATTATGGCCAAGCATGATGATGCGATAGAGTAAACAGTTTGCAAGATACTGCCAGCCACAACAAGACGTCTGAGGCACCTTAATGAAAAAAGACCTTATGCCGCCTTCCGCAAACATTGGGGTGTTCATTCTCCAAAACTCCCATGTTCCGGCGCCTATATTTATGCTTTGTCATTTCCCTTGCTATGTATGGGACTGCCATATATAATTTCGGCAAAGCACCCCGTTGTCGACTCCCCAAAAAATTGAAAGTGGAAGAAGATGAAGAACTATGCCGAAAGACCTCTATTTCATAATAGTACGTCGCACGTCGCGTTATAACGGATAACGTAGCGTTCTAGATGTCTTACGAGTTACCAAAACCGCGGGAGTTATTCGAGGCGCTGATTGGCTTATGTTCCGTTAAATGCGTCTATGACGTCATGAAACGTTATCGTGACAACGGGTTGGCGATTATTATAAATTGCATAACAAACGCAGCAATCGAGAAGTTACCATCTGTCGAGAACGACACTGAAGTAAAAGATGCGTAGCGACCACGGGCGAGACCAATTAACAAAGGGACACGTGAAGGCTGCAGGAGTGTGGAGTGCAGCCGTTGACGCAGTTCTCCACAGTCGGCGCAACCACACTCCAAGGTAAGCTTATGGCATTACTCTGTTGTAGAAGTCTTATGTCTGCTTCAGTCTTTTTAGTCTTGGTAAGTATTACCTAACATAGCTTTAACGAAATACTGGTAGAATGACAACATTAATTAGTTAACTAATTTTAACTAATTATTCGAATATATAATAATAATAATACACTTTATTTAGACACTAAAATCCAAAGTACAAACTCTGTTCGGTAGTGTTGACAACATTAAGACATCCTAAGAAATAAATAAAATAAAAGTGCAAGTAAAACATATGAGTACGTTTGTCTAAATCAGTGTTGTACAGAACTACAAGAGAAACTAAAATTAAACAGAGATGGCATTGTTGTAGTCTATATCATATGTTAATGTAGTCAAGAAAATATACACATATATATATATATATACGTACATATATATATATACATATACATATATTATATATATACATATACATACACATACATACACATACATAATATATATATACATACACATCACATACACACATACACAATATTACACATACATACACATACATACATATACATACATGCATGCACATACACATATATCTACATAAGGTTGTATATAAAGTAGCAGAATAAATAAATATATAATAATATACATAGTACTTAATTATTAACAAATGACTACAGCAATATAATAGTTGTGTCAATTGTAATTATAAAAACTTAAATATATGTTAATTTTTAAACTATTAATTAATAAACAATTAAATTGACATGCTGGTTGAGCTAATTAAGAGTAAATAAGTAAATAAGTAAAAATATAAAAGGGTGAAAGGTGTAGAACAACTAGACATTAAAAGCAATCTTGAAATAATAGGTCTTAAGGTGTGTTTTAAACTTGCTCATGCACACTGTGGAACGCAGAACTGAAGAAAACAAGTTTCTTGAGAGGTAATTTCAATTTTATTTAACTAATTATTGTTTATCTTTGTATTTCAGGTGCCACACGTGTCCATCCAATTCGCCGGTGGAATCGCTCTGCTTCGACGGTTCGGTTTTGATAACTACTACAGAGGGGTGGGCTCAAGTACGACTGCAGTGGGTGTGACGGTATGTTGTTAAAACATAAAAATTAATTTAAATGTATACGGTTATGATTGCTTGTTCAGCTCAGTGTTTAGTTCTGGTTCTAGGGACTAGGGCAAACCTGACGTCATCGAGACAACTGATCAACGATTAGCGAATGGCAATCGAAACACCGACCCGCGATCACCGATCGTCCCTCGTCTGCACCGACGACAACGGCGCGTCATGGGACCGATGACCGTCGCGCGAAACAACCATCGTCTTCAGCGACCGAAACTGGATTGTTCGTCAAAGTCGACCGAGAAGCGTTCACTCCGATCGGACAACAAAAAACGAAACTTCCGTCGGACATGCGCAATTCTCCGACCATCGAGTGCGAAGGATCTGTCGCTTTTGCCGTTGCCAGCCTGCTTGTGCGTCTATCAAGATACGCATGCGCCGATCGGCCAATGGTCGAAACACTTGAGACGTTTCTAACGATCGGTGATGATGATGACGGGAAATCCGCTGAGTGTTGTCATGGTGACAATTATGTCCGTTGACGAACGTCGTGTAGTATGTTTACGTACGTGAACATTGCAGTCACGTTGATTCTGATTCGTTTGTTGGCGACGTTACTAAAAATGTTTCTGCTCCAATAACCTTGAATAAAGTTGTCGAAATCATGTTGTATTTAGATAAGTGTTGTCACATTATTATATATTAACATTTTCATAATTTAATCGGTAGTAGCTACAGAAACTTGTAATAATATAAGGCTTAGACCCCGTCTATGCTTACTTTATATACATTAATAGTCATACAACTTTATAGACATTAATAGCCCATTTTCCATTATTTTCCTTCTTTAGTAATTTTTGTAATTGTCTAAGTAACTATATTTCCAGACACAGACACATTGCGGCATCGAAGCATATTCCGCTAGCAACCAACATGCGATTTTATTATATTTACTCCGAACAAAACGGACACTAATACCCGGTTTACACGTATATATATATATATATATATATATATATATATATATATATATATATATATATATATATATATATACATATATGATGGAGTAGCCAGAGGGGAGGCAAGGAGGCCATAACCCGCAATCCCAGAAAAATGGGAGGATGGGGAACAGAGGACCAATAACTGCCTGATTCGTGGAGTGTCAAAGTGCATTTGCAATAGTGATGCCTGTGTAGATTTCCCTTCTCAGTCCTACCTTCTGGCAAATAAATTTCTCATTATTCAAGTAGGATTAAGTTACCAAAAGTGGAGGGTTCCTCCATTTCTGTACCCTGTATCCTTAGACACCCAGAGTGACACGACAACAAAAATGTCATCATTCTCAATGTGCGTGATGACTAATGTTAGATCATGTCTGTGATGGTTTCGGTGTCGATGTCGTCTAGTTCTTGTGGTGTCTAGAATCGGTTTCTCAATTCGAGTTGCAATTCGATCTTCTTTTGTCCTATTTGTGTGGCATCTACTCTTGGTGGCCTCTTCGTCATCAATGTTTGCCTTTCCACCTCTACATCCAATTTGATGTTGCTCATAACCATTCTGTGGTCACTTCCAGTGTTGACTTGGTGGATGACTGTTACGTCTGTGACGATGTCTGGCCTGTTTGTTAGGATATAGTCAGTTTCGGTCTTCGTTACACCGTTTGGACTTTTCCTTCCTGCTTTCTTCTGAAACATGGTATTCATGATTTTGTACTTTCTTGATGTTGCTCATTCTATCAAGGTGTCGCCTCTTTCGTTTCTCAATTCGAGAAAAATTTTCCCGTTGTCGTTTCCATAGGGTTTGTTCTTTTCCCTATTTGAGCTTTGAAGTCTCCCATCAATATCGTGTAGTGGTTTGGTTTTCATATAGTCTCATTCGTCGTCGTTGTAGAAGTTATTCATGTCTTCTTCTGGGTATGATGTTGTTGGTGCAGATAGTTGCACCATCTTCAGTTTGTAGCGGTTTGTTGTGCACAGAGCAAGTTCTACTATTCTGGGGTTTACCTTCACTATATGATCATTGCATGTCCTGTTATTAAGAACGCGTACTCTTGGCTTGGCCGTTGTTTGCCTTAGAATAGTATAGTAGGTGGCCGCTTTGTAAGGTAGTGAAACATTCCTATCGCCTTCTCACTTCTCCTATCCCGATTATGTCCCATACCAACATAGTTTCCACAAAGTTCTTTTTCGAGTTCTTGTAGTTCTGACGTTGTAGGTCGCAATCTTGAATCTACTTACCCTCTTTCGGTGGCTCTTTTTGACCCAGAGATTCTTAGCGTCCCCTGCACGTTGACCAGAGCCGCCTCCTTGGTCATGGACACTTTCGGTGCCCCTGGGGACTGGGGGCAATGGCTTTATAGTTCTTTGCATGCTGGTGTTGTTAGCCTACCCTACCACGCTGGCCAGTGCGGGTTGGAAGGTGTAGGCGATACAGGGTGAACGAAATTGCCCAAATTTCGACACGGTGGCTGTATCAGTACCGAACCACCGACCTGCTGGCAACGGGATTCGAACCCCGATCCGTTTAGTCCGGCATTCTAACCACTCGTCCACCACGCCCTATATATATATATATATATATATATATATATATATATATATATATATATATATATATATATATATATATATATATATATATGGCTCCTCCAATACAAAATCCCGACGCCTCTGACATGAACGACGCTGCGACACTACAAGACAGAAAGACGTCATGTATACGGTTATACGGATATCGTCTTCATGCTTGCCCGCCCGCCCATGCCATGTGGATGAGCTGGTGTTACACCACAGAACATCACCCGTAGATAAATGTGCGAGTGTTTTGAGATGTATGAAACAAAATCAGAAGGTATGACCGGATTAAGAAGCCTCGCAACGGACACACATGTACGTGTCACATATTACGTCCATGGGCCTTGCGGCATACATCCCGAATTTGGCGACGAAAACAAATCAGTCGTTACATTTGACAAGACCATTAAATCCATGAAATTGATTAATGTCTCGAAAACACATATTTACATCTCTATCATCAAAGATGCCCGACCCGGCGTCGCTGAGTGCTGCCTCGTTAATAATCGATTACGCCGCCGCCGGGCCGCTGACGTGCAACCAATCGTAACGACGCATTCACGCTCGCCGCGGTCGGCCTCGTCCTGCCGTAGACGCAGCCGCCAGCCCGCTGCGTGTGTTTGTGTATCGTCGCCACGCAGCCTGGCGGCGACACAAAGCGCCGTCTCCGAGTTGACACTCCTCACACTTGTATCACCTCAGCGACAATTTACGCTCCATATCAAAGGCACTTGATAGAGTAAATCGGGAGTCGTTACGGCTCATACATCACGCTGCTCATTTGGCCAAACGATCGCTGGGCTCGCTCGCTCGCTGGCTCGCTACACGCGTCGCCACCGTCGCCGCCTGCACGCTACAGCAGCTGACAGCGACGACAGGTGGCAGTCAAACAGGCATTGTTTGTAGGTGTGCGTTCAGTGCGGCGTAATTCGTTACAGGTAGAAGCGTGTGACCGTTAATGTTATATGTGTTTAATCGCGCACGTTTTCTGTCAGATTACACTCGTCTGACTTGGGTAATGTGCGCGCTGTGCAATCCACAGATAGTTCCTAAACACTTTTAATTATGACCGAAACGGATACGTCGTTTTGTATACAACATGTTTGACCATGTATTCAATCGGCGACAGAGAACACTAACTGCGACAATAGAGAACACTCATTGCAACAATAGAAAACACTCACTGCGACAACAGAGAACACTCACTGTGACAACAGAGAACACTCACTCCGACAACATAGAACACTCACTGCGACAACACAGAACACTCAATGAGACAACAGATAACACTCACTGCGACAACACAGAACATTCGCTGAGACAACAGATAACATTCACTGCGACAACACAGAACATTCACTGAGACAACAGATAACACTCACTGCGACAACACAGAACACTCACTATGACAATAGATAACACTCACTGCGACAACAGAGAACACTCACTGCAAACAACAGAGAACACTCACTGCGACAACACAGAACACTCACTGAGACAACAGATAACACTCACTGCGACAACACAGAACACTCACTATGACAACAGATAACACTCAGTGCGACAACAGAGAACACTCACTGCAACAACAGAGAACACTCACTGCGACAACACAGAACACTCAATACGACAACACAGAACACTCACTGCTACAACACAGAACACTCACTGCGACAACACAGAACACTCACTGCGACAACACAGAACACTCACTGCGACAACACAGAACACTCACTGCGACAAAAGAGAACACTCACTGCGACAACACATAACACTCATTGCGACAAAAGAGAACGAACACTCACTGCGACAACACAGAACACTCACTGCGACAACACAAAACACTCACTGCGACAACAGAGAACACTCACTGCGACAAAAGAGAACACTCACTGCGACAACACAGAACACTCATTGCGACAACACAGAACACTCACTGCGACAAAAGAGAACACTCACTGCGACAACACAGAACACTCACTGCGACAAAAGAGAATACTGACTGCGACAACACAGAATACTCACTGCGACAACACAGAATACTCACTGCGACAAAAGAGAACACTCGCAGCGTCAACACAGAACACTCACTGCGACAAAAGGAAACGAACACTCACTGCGACAACACAGAACACTCACTGCGACAACACAGAACACTCACTGCGACAACACAGAACACTCACTGCGACAACATAGAGCAGTCACTGCGACAACATAGAACACTCACTGCGACAACACAGAACACTCACTGCGACAACACAGAACACTCATTGCGACAACAGAGAACACTCACTGCGACAACAGAGAACACTCACTCCGACAACATAGAACACTCACTGCAACAACACAGAACAATCACTGCAACAATAGAGAACACTCACTGCGACAACAGAGAACACTCACTGCGACAATAGAGAGCAATCACTGCGACAATAGAGAACACCCACTGCAACAACAGAGAACACTCACTGCGACAACAGAGAACACTCACTCCGACAACATAGAACACTCATTGCAACAATAGAGAACACTCACTGCGACAATAGAGAACACTCACTGCGACAACAGAGAACACTCACTGCGACAACATAGAACACTCATTGCAACAATAGAGAACACTCACTGCGACAAAAGAGAATACTGACTGCGACAACACAGAATACTCACTGCGACAACACAGAACACTCACTGCGACAAAAGAGAACACTCGCAGCGACAACACAGAACACTCACTGCGACAAAAGGAAACGAACACTCACTGCGACAACACAGAACACTCACTGCGACAACACAGAACACTCACTGCGACAACACAGAACACTCACTGCGACAACATAGAGCAGTCACTGCGACAACATAGAACACTCACTGCGACAACACAGAACACTCACTGCGACAACACAGAACACTCATTGCGACAACAGAGAACACTCACTGCGACAACAGAGAACACTCACTCCGACAACATAGAACACTCACTGCAACAACACAGAACAATCACTGCAACAATAGAGAACACTCACTGCGACAACAGAGAACACTCACTGCGACAATAGAGAGCAATCACTGCGACAATAGAGAACACCCACTGCAACAACAGAGAACACTCACTGCGACAACAGAGAACACTCACTCCGACAACATAGAACACTCATTGCAACAATAGAGAACACTCACTGCGACAATAGAGAACACTCACTGCGACAACAGAGAACACTCACTGCGACAACATAGAACACTCATTGCAACAATAGAGAACACTCACTGCGACAATAGAGAACACTCACTGCGACAACAGAGAACACTCACTGCGACAATAGAGAACACTCACTGCGACAACAGAGAACAATCACTGCGACAACAGAGAACACTCACTGCGACAACCGAGAACACTCACTGCGACAACACAGATTACTCACTGCGACAACACAGAACACTCACTGCGACAACAGAGAACACTCACTGCGACATCATAGAACACTCATTGCGACAACACAGATTACTCACTGCGACAGCACAGAACACTCACTGCGACCAACAGAGATCACTCACTGCGACAACACAGAACACTCACTGCGACAACACAGAACACTCACTGCGACAACAGAGAACACTCACTGCGACAATATTGAACTCGCACTGCTAATTAAATTAATTGAGTGTAAAACACACGCCAAACGTTACATTTCCGACATAAATTCCGCAATAATTTTACTCGACGGCAATCGGAGGCGTCAGATTGCGTATGCTACTATGCCACTGCTTACTCAATTACATCTCCATGCAATTTGTAAGAAACGTCCAATTTTATTGTTTTTGAACAATACGTTTGCGTTTATACTTCCTTGCGATACACGAGATGAAGATGTCTTCCTGACATGCGAAACATGATTGCAATGACAAACGAAATCGACGCAAACTCTATATCAATTTGGGGAAGCCAAGAACCCCCACGTATCTGACTACAGTTTCTGGAACTATCCTATAAATATACGATATATTATTCTTTACCGACTTCATAATATACTTGGCCACCTTTTCTGTGCACCATCTGAATATGAAGACATTAACCGTTTGCCCAAAGTGTCCGTACGCCCATTTCGTCGCTCTAGTAATACACAGAAAATACAATTATACATGATATAGGGCCTAGGCCTATACGGAACATTATGTACGCTTATGTACATTGCTAATTTTTGTTCGTGACGTAGATTGCAAACCCTGGGACGTCGATCTCTCGGTTGTGTCAACATGACGGAGATTCAATACAATTAATGCAAGTTTGACACGTGCAAATAATAATACAGGTGAAGTTGCGGCAAACAGAAAGTCTTGCATGTTTACTGAGACTGGTTCACTTCACAATGTCTACAAATGTCACCATCACATATACAGTACTGGTCCTCGGCTGTCATTCTCATCACAAATACTCAATTTTGGAAACAAAGATATCACTCTTGTCTTCTCCTTGTCTTGAAACATAATTTCAGATTGAAATTAAATTTTTCGTCACATGTTTGATAACATATTTACAAACTTCGTATTGTCAGAA
>OZ024862.1:42725806-42748306 GCA_964017155.1 Oasisia sp. SBJ-2009 | reverse complement strand
ACTACTACTACTACTACTACTACTACTACTACTACTACTACTACTACTACTACTACTACTACTACTACTACTACTACTACTACTACTACTACTACTACTACTACTACTACTACTACTACTACTACTACTACTACTACTACTACTACTACTACTACTACTACTACTACTACTACTACTACTACTACTACTACTACTACTACTACTACTACTACTACTACTACTACTACTACTACTACTACTACTACTACTACTACTACTACTACTACTACTACTACTACTACTACTACTACTACTACTACTACTACTACTACTACTACTACTACTACTACTACTACTACTACTACTACTACTACTACTACTACTACTACTACTACTACTACTACTACTACTACTACTACTACTACTACTACTACTACTACTACTACTACTACTACTACTACTACTACTACTACTACTACTACTACTACTACTACTACTACTACTACTACTACTACTACTACTACTACTACTACTACTACTACTACTACTACTACTACTACTACTACTACTACTACTACTACTACTACTACTACTACTACTACTACTACTACTACTACTACTACTACTACTACTACTACTACTACTACTACTACTACTACTACTACTACTACTACTACTACTACTACTACTACTACTACTACTATTACTACTACTACTACTACTACTACTTCAAATTAATTTATATTGTTATACATTTAAGTATATTGCATTAACATTTATCAACATTTTGTGGAAGGAAAACTTTGCATATGTAAATGCATCTCAATACCATTCAACACTTCGCTTGCAATAAAAGTTATGTTACATGACTTCGTTGCTGACAGAACAATGAGATTGAGAATAAAACGCGACAGCCGCCATGGGCACTTATCTCGCAGAAATCACGATATTTATTGTTCTTTGCAAACCGAATACAAACACCATGAGCAGGAACGATAATGTACGTTTGCCCTTTTTCGTCACAGGAACGTAACGACCAGGTACGCCGAGTGATACACCGCCATATAAATTAACTCGCACACACGTATCGCTTTGATTTCATCTTAATGTGACACGACAACTGTGCGCGAATGTCAGATCAACGTTGGGCAGACATCGACGATACTATCGATGTTGTTAAACGAGCCACAGTCCATTGTTTGACGCGTACGACTCCAATGTGACAATAGACGGCGACAATTTACGACCGGCGATAAGCTCAGCGACGTATGAGAGCACGAGAAGACAAGGCGACAAATCTGCCGACTGCCCGATAGTCGTCGAGAACCGAGTTGTCGCGCTGCTGTCAGCACGCAGGCGTCACGAGACGCGCATAAAGGCAGCACTTCGTCATCATTACTTCGTCACAGTCGGTGGCGGCTGGAACAAATTTATGGCTGAATAAAATAATCGTGTAGTCTGACGTGTTGGGTGCGACGACTCGGCGAGTATGTGGTCCACTCTCTCCATACAGCGACTTCCGGTCGCGAGCTCCTCTGCTTGGTGATCGTAGAGCCTTCCCCGGTGTCTGTATATTATGTAGCCGTAAAACCGTAAATGGAAACCCACACGGCTAGCTTCCCAGGCGTCCCAACCTGTACACCTCAGACTCAAAAGCTTTAAAATATAACATATATATACTTTACACTCCATAACCGTAAAATCACAATGGCGCTTATAGTCAACTTGGGTATGACAAAAACAAGATGTGTATTTGTTCGAAATTATATTACCATCCTACAGGTTCAACGGCCCAATTTCTAATAATGACTTTTATTATCGTTTCTGCACCAACATAATCAGCAGATGATGCGTTCTGTTCACGTACAGTTCCCTTTCATATCGGCTACTTTCGCATGTATAACCGATGGTGCTCTTTCACGAATACAATTCACCCCATCGTTCGTAGATGACAGAACAATTATGCAATTATAACTATTTGCATAGCCATTCATTCAAAACCTCAATATAACAATCTCTTGGTCTATCTACTGGTCCTTATAACGTTGGTCGCAAGTTTTATCTATTTCTGGAATTATTTCATTCGCTTCCTTCTGTTCCTTCGTGTTAGCATTATAATATATAATGTTATGCTCTTGCTAATCTTATGATACCGATACTATTTCCAGTATTATATTCCAAATGAGATTTAGCTACAGCTTTAGAAGCCGTATGGGCTATTTATAATTAGATAGTTACATTTATATGTAAAACAACCACTATGTCCACCCCCGATTTAAAAGCGGCAATCTCACACTGCTCTGAAAGAATGACATCAGCCCTAAATGTTGTAATACTTGTTCATTTCAACAGTGTTTAAACTTTGTGACACACTCTTGTGTCACTTATAGCGTTTTGATATCTAGCTTCTAGATCGTACAAATCACTTAACTTTTTTCTGAATCACATACTGTGTAATACTGATCTATATGGTACCCCAGACAGACTTTATTTCCAATTTGAAGCCTTCCCGTCTCAATTATAGATATGGAGGCGTTAAGCGTCAATCTGCCATTTTTCATATAATCATGCCATCACACGCGCTTTTTGTTTAAATAACATTGTTCCGTGTAATTCTTTGCTAAGCATTTTCTGAAAATCTAAGTAGATGATATAAATTTATGATCCTCACGTGTCCACTCTTCCAAAACAAAATAGTTGTTCAGCATGGCCTCGATCTTGCCAAACGCGGAAAGTTTTACAATAACAATAAGATCGACGATGTGGTGTGTATATGTTCCTGAGCATAATAATAATAATACAACTTTGTTATTCTAATAATGATAAGCACGAATTAAAAATATGTGTATTCAAAATACCTGCTACGACGGGATCCAAATAAAACTAATAATAACAATAAGAGCAATGAACAAGCAACAAGCAAGAATGGCCAGAGGAAATTGTGAAGACGGACGCGCCTGAGTCAGCATTGATGCTAGAGACTGCTTCAAATGTTTACGGTGGGAATGTTATTCCCAATAAACGAGTCTTTAATTTATCTGGAAAGCTGGGTGTAGTTTCAGGTGGTGATACAGCGACGTGTTTAATCCATGTTTTTGGCGATGCGGTTTGTAAAGAACATAATTTGCAATTAATCATGTTAACATAGTTATGTTTTCATCATGTTATTATATGCCTACATTTCATTACACAGGTCTTTTATTAATCACTTATAACCATGACAACACATGGACAAATTACTCCGCGTACGCGGAGTTTCAACTTTGGGCTCGGCCAATACTATCCGTATAAGGCATTGTCGTGAATATTCGGTTCAGCTCGTCTGACTTCGATTTTATCCGATAAGTTCGCTGTGTTTTAAAGTTAACGATTATTGCGAGGTCCACTTCTCGTGCATGAAGATTAATTATAATCAGGCTACATAATTATCAACCACATGACAACATGCTCAAAATTATTCTCATAGACACTGCTATGTAACAGCTTGTTGTGTAGATAACCTAAGTTGTGCATATATTTACAAGTGAAAAGTAACAAAGAAAGTACTTATGGGAATTGATTATGTTTTGACAGTGTACACCCCGACTGTATTAGCTTACAAAGATTGCCTTCAGTGTTAAGAAGAAAGCGTTGTCGTGAGGCTGGTGATTTGGGGAGCTGGCGATATCGGGAAACACACGATCCTACCCACACAGGTTGTTGGGTACAATGGACACGACGATGATATCATTACGTAATAGTGACTAAGGCTCGGAAACCAACGATCCAACCAATCGTAAATTCAGTCGTTGGCTCTTGTTTCAGCGACAACAACACGCTTTGGTAAATGTTATGTTATAATGCACATAATAGCCCAGATAAGAAACATTACAAAGAAAGATCGTCCCTTTCAAGATGTGAAAATCAAACCAGCTGAAAGGTATTTCAAGTAGCAGAACTAATGATGACTGGGTTATTTGGACGTTTGCAACGATTGGTCTAGAGGCCGGTGATTTGGTTAAAACAAATACGGATGGCTACGATGTGAGAACGATGTGATTGTATTTTACTTGTGTTTTATCAGATGAACCATAGACCTATAATGTGGCATTGAAGACAACAGTGTGGATATTGTTATAATTATCCTATGTTTCAAAAACATGGATTACATATGCCCGTGCTTGTTATGAGCATTTGTGCGTGTGTTCATGTGCGTGTGCGTGCGTGTTTGAGTGCGTATATTTCTGTTTTTCATATACATTAACATTTCTTCTAATAGTAGATAATTTGTTTATTTATAATCAATAACCTAATATGCAACGTTTACTAATTACGTGTTATTAATTTTCTGACTTACCCTTTTGAGAATTCAACACAGTACAGCTTATTACAATTTCGCAACATGTATATTATATACAACATTATATATATATATATATATATATATATATATATATATATATATATATATATATATATATATATATATATATATATATAATTATATATACATAATTAGATATTATAATTATATAATTCATAATATTATAATAATTATATAATAATAATAATAATGCGTATATACATATACCATGTACTGAAAAATTCATTGAAATCATCCTTAGGACAGCCAAATAAAAATGACTAATCACATTAACGAAATCAATATAAAAGAAACACTAACTATAGGCCATGGACGAAGAAAATGATCGCTAATGCACGTGACAGACATGGTATATATATATATATATATATATATATATATATATATATATATATATATATATATATATATAGTCAATTAATATGGGTATTACCTAAACTAAACGTAGTCAGCCATAACTGTATCGTCTTACGGGCAATGTTTTAGTGGAGTCTGTGAATAAAACTGAACTGATTAAAAATAAGTAATCTGTCTAAACGGATCTAAACAAAACTGTTTGAATTTATATTATTTCATTATGGGGAATCGAATAGTAAAACGGTAACGTTTTGCACTGTCACAAAACAAATAATTTGAGACGCTGGTCTGCGGTTTGTTTTGTCAACATCGTCAACCACCGACACTTCTAAAGTCCATCCTCGCTGTCATCACTGTCACTGAAATCGACAATGGTATCAAATCTCGAGACCGACGACCTGACACGTATATTTGACATGTCACTACGACAAGACAGTGTCAACTGCTGTCGTGTCACCGTGTCAATGGCGTCGTCACACCGTGTCGCCGTGCACGGCTTCGCGACAGTCTGCGACGTGACGACATGACAGCCGACGTCGAGTTGCTTGTCGCTCGACGCGTCGTCCAAGCCGCCTTGCTTGTCGTGCACTTTCTTGTGTCGTTCCAGGTTACTTTTGTGACTCGTCGCGTAGTCACACATTTCACACACGTAGTCTTTCTGGCCGCTGTGCACGGTGATGTGTCGCTTCAGCAGCGCCTTGCGACAGAAGTTGCGTCCGCAGTAGCGACACATGTAGCCGCTGCTGTGGAAGATGATGACGTGGTCCCGCAGAGAAGCCTTGTTCTTGAAGGCGACTCCGCAGCATTCGAGCCGCTTCTCGCAGTCCTGATGCATCGTTGCGACGTGCCGCTTCAGGTTGTTCTTTCTGTCGGTCACGTAGCGACACTGCGAACACCCGAACAGCTTCTTGCCGAACGGGTAGTGTCCGGACTGCGTCTGCTGCCCCATGCGCGTCAGATCCAGCAAGCCAGACCCGTCGCTCGGCTGCTGAACGAACGCCATCTTGGCGGCCAGAGGGAGAGTGAGTTGCTGCGATATGGCGCTCATTTTCTCCCGGTGGTAGCTGAGCAGCGCGTGAGGCCCGTACGCATGCGCGTGCAGCCAGGTCGGTAGCACCGGCGGAAGAGCATAGTTGAGGTGAGACGGAACCGACGTCAGCAGGCTGCTGTCCGACGACGAGTTCTTCACGGTGTCCGGGTGAAGCGATTGCAGCAGCCGCTGGTGACAGAAGTGACGTCGGCCGAGCTCTGCCGCCGCGGTGTCGTATAGACGTAGGGACATCGTCTCACGGTCGGAGAGACAAGTACTGATGGGCGGCAGGGAGCTGTTGGTCGGCTGAACCGCCTTGAAAGCACTTTCACTCGTCGGCAGCACGTCCGCCGACGACGCCTGGTGGTACGCTTCAATGTCGGTGCCTAGCAACGGCGGCCATCTGCAGCAAAGAAAACAAATAGGTCTGCACGTTTTCAAGTATATGAGATAGTAATGCGGCGGTTGCGACCCACCTAGCCATGAATCTGCCAAGGGTCAGTGAACACCAAGTTGCTTTTTCTCGAATTTCATACATTACTGTGTATATTTTTGACTAAATAATTATATAACTGGCAGACGCATTATTCTGCCGCTGTGATGTTGAAAACAGACCGTCCTTGTTAATAGGGCGGTGGTCCATTTACAACGGCATGGTATATGACATGTACCATTTATGATAAATGAAACTGCTCATGTGTTTAGTTATTAACCAAATATTGATGCTGATTGCTGATGGCAATAAATAAAACTGCATTGAAAAGCAAAATAGTGCCAAAAACGGCAAACAAAAACAGTGTTACTAACTGCAAATAAATCGGAATGTCTATTGATTATTTATATTAACAAGGTTCGGATACGTTAAAGGAAATGTTTTCTTATTGCCTATACACCAGTTAACCACTTTTAACTCTCAAACAACCATTTAACACACTAACTTTAAAGAGGAAGCATTTTCCACGCCATTTTAAATGGATCTCATGCCGACGGGCAAAACTCGTGAAACCAAGAAAGATATTATATGTGGTGTGAGTCGAAGATACCATCTTTTCAACTTGTCCCATGCACTCTTATGTGTTCATCTTTTATGCAGTGAAATTATTCTGTCGTGACTTCACCGTAGTGGAAATTCACGAAAAAAGCAAGTGAACTAAGCCAGAACCCAATTCTAATGATACATAATTAGTATAGTATGAATTGCTGGCATGTTTCGTTTAATTCGTTTACTAACGCCAATTCGCCGTCTCACTCTATAGCAATCAATAAGAAATCATGATGTAAAGCATAGCCGAATTTAACAAGAGTGCTATATAAAATAAACACCGATATAAATACTAATTTGAGAAAAACACCTTTGGCTTATCTAAATTCTAGTATTTCCCATCTGTGAGTAGCATGGTTTTATAATAAAAAAAATGATTTTTTATTTTACACATACTCACATGCATCTAATGTTTGCATCCGACATGTTACTAATACAGTTTAAAATGAGGTACCACAATAACTAATCCGACAGAGGGCGCTCTAACGCAACTACGATCTTTGTGTCGTCATTTACGTATTCTTGACATGTGTAAAATGCGGCACGGTTTTGCGGAACGTTTTGCGGAACGCTTGTTTAAATCATCCTACAATCATCTGTTGAACTCGCGTGACTCCGAAGCCTCAGACATAGCTAAATATGGATACAGTATGACATGTCCGTTAATGTGAAAGCATAATGTCTACATTAATGTACATTTACAGTCGATGGAACATCGCGGAACTAGCGATCGAATTCAGTGCCAAGGTGGCGTTGCTTTGGCTGTTCAGTCCAATGAGCACACATACGACATGCCCAGATGCAAACTTCTGGCCAATAGCTTACCCTTAATATGTATTGAAATGTATCTCACCATATAGGGAAAGGGTGACATAATTGTTTTTGGTCATGGTTTCTGTTGATCAAAGCTGTGCAACGACATCAACGTGGAAACCTGGTGCACAGTCACAGACAGTTTCTTTTAACAATTAATAATCCAGACTATAATAACATGATTTACACTATTTACGTACAATCACTTCGCGCTAGTTTCACTGACAATATCAAATGTATATGCAACCAAAATAAAATTCAATTCAATAAAATTAATTATTCTTATAAGTAAACACACAGCAAAATTCACCAAATGACACCAACCTTAATTGCACGGCGAAATACGATACAATATAACAGATTTTATCCGCCTAACATATCACGCACTGGCATTCGTTGATTAGTACAAAACGAATAAAAAATGAGTGTTTTGTAAGATCATGTGATCGGTTCGCGGCAAGAACAGGCGGACCATTTCTACATAATCTCAAGTGGATACAGTGGATAAGGTTGTTATTGAGATACAGGGTTAGTGAGATGTAAACTTTTCAATCGTAATAAATCCGGTATTGGTATCTGCAGAAATGTAGGTTGACTGTGTAGCCGCGTACCCTGTGCCTGTGTCTGAGCTGGGTATTCAAAGACCAAGAACATGTGATCAGTGACAGTGCACGACAAAAATAACCGGGACTGCGCCATTTCTACTGTAAAT
Organism: Oasisia sp. SBJ-2009; assembly: GCA_964017155.1. Lineage (NCBI taxonomy): Eukaryota > Metazoa > Annelida > Polychaeta > Sabellida > Siboglinidae > Oasisia > Oasisia sp. SBJ-2009. The sequence continues at coordinate 42,740,010 of OZ024862.1, read as the reverse complement.
GTGCATGTAGACATTATGCTTCTACAATGCCGGACATGTTATACGATATCAATATTTAACTATGTATGATGTAGTAGTCTCGTGTGAAGCATACGGCGAGCAGTAGATGATTTTAAATACCCGTTTCGGAAACGTTCTAGCACACCAGTGTTGGGCCACCAGTCGACGTTTCATCGGCTCATTCGGCTGTAAATGTACATTAATGTACATGTTATGCCATCACATCGACGGACATGTTAGACTATATCCATATTTAGCTATGTATGACGTTTCGGAGTTCAACAGTTAATTGAGGATTATGCAAAACACGCAAACAAATCCACGTTGGTCGCTAGAGGCACTGATATACCTCTAGCGACTAACGGGGATTTGTGGAACCCCATTGCAATGTTGGTGCGATATCAAAAACGGTGTAGAACGTTAATGCTTTACGGTGATAATATGACGTGGGAGCTACACTTTGTGTTTCTTTACATATTTCAGTACGATTAGTTAGATCTGCATGGAAAGATATGTGTGTCATTACAAGATTCGTGTATTCTGCGGAATGTTTCGCCGTCTATACTATGGATTCGGCAGAATATAACTAAACACTTATTTGCAAAATAACATTTGCTAAGAAGTTGTACGGACATCATTTATTGTAAATTTAGAAATGGAACCAAGCAAGAAAAACGGGGCGATCGAATAATTATTCGTACCAAACATTTGTGGACACGTTGACATTTTGTAATGTCCCTAATTGCTAGTTGTGCTATATAGGAGGGAATCGCAATTGGCAAGTCTACTGCTAAAAAAAAGGTGTGACAGTTTGAATGAACACGTATGAGCTACCGGCGAATACAGCGAAGATCAGGGACATGACAACAACAGCAGCGATACGTTTGAGTTATATGTTGATGTTCTCTATAATTGATGTTACTTTGAAGTTTGAAAGATTACTCCGAGATTCTGCGCACGGATTGCTTGTTTGATTAACTATGTGTATCAGATCCCCTGACATATGTTACTCCTCTTGAACTAAGCTACTGCGTGAAAACCAGTGAAGTTATAAATTATAAGCTATTTTGTGTGTCTTACACCAGCACAATGACAAATAGTTAAACCATTTGTATTACTGGGCCCGGTGAAAAGAGGGTCGTTGCAACAATAATTAATTATTCTAAAGCACGCTTCTAGCGTCAAACCTTGCCTACTGTGAGAGCAGAATATTGATTCTGTATAAGTCTATATATAGATACAACCCTGCGAAAATCAATATCTAACTTGGCAAATGCCAAGTTAGATAGATCTGTCGCAAGAAGAAACATAGCCACACAAGAGTTAGTTGTGATACTTTAAAGTCAGTCACATTCTTACAATGTGCACGTAAATTAACTTATGATACAAGGAATTACACAAAACATGTTAAGCCTAAATGTTTGTGTGTGCATGTGCGTGCGTGCGTGTGTGTGTGTGTGTGTGTGTGTGTGTGTGTGTGTGTGTGGGTGTGCGTGCGTGCGTGCGTGCGTGCGTGCGTGCGTGCGTGTGTGTGTGGTTGTGCCATAATGAATACGTAAACATTAACATAATATCACAAATTAATGTAATACGCTTAATGTGGACACTTAAATGTAATAATAAAAACACTCTTCTCATGCAAACACAATAATGTACAGGTATAAAACACATTAATGATGTATTTTATACAGTCATATATATATAATGCTACTGTTCAATTCTATTTTAATAATATTATGTGAAAAATAAATAAGTTATAAACTCATCAAAGGAATTCTAACATTTTACCCAATCACCCCACTTATATTATGAACATATATTTAAATGTTGATCGTATATATATTTTCAAGTGTATTAATTTGACATTTAACAAGCTATGAATTATACTTGTTTTTTGAAAAATTGTTGAAGGTTATTTAGCAAAACTATATAGTGTTAACTGTGTAATATCAGGTAAAGTAGGAATAACATTCAAGATTCCATATTTAACAACTCATAAATTTCGACTCACATCCATATTTCGACCTTCATCAGGAACTGAACCTGATCGCCAGATGGCAGTCGAAACGTCAATGTGAGTCGGAATGCATTTGTTGTGAAATAAAGAAACTGGCTTTAATATAGTATTTTTCCAATTTGATGAACATTTTAACGTTATAAAGTAGTTTGGTATTATTTTCATGTAATGCTAACAGTTGCTCATATATAATATGTTACCCAAAAATTCAAAACAGAATGACTTATACAAGGAGTGCGCGCACACACGAACACACACGCACATGATATATATATATATATATATATATATATATATATATATATATATATATATTGTCAATGTGATTGTAGTTGTATTGCGACTGCGTTTCCCGTCAGTGAAATATATATATATATATATATATATATATATATATATATATATATATATATATACATCCGATGGCGGAAATACCAGAGGGAGGGGTGAATAACAGATACAACGAGGCATTAACAAATGACAGATTTTCAAGTAACAACAATGCAAAGTAGAACAAAGAAGCTAATTTGCGCATATTTAACTGCATTCTACTTTGCATTGTTGTTACTTGAAAACCTGTCATTTGTTAATGCCTCGTTGTATCTGTTATTCACCCCTCCCTCTGGTATTTCCGCCCTCGGATGTCGGTACCCGGCCGCTAACAAGCCCCGTCACGTATCGTCGGATACCCCATTAATGGCGCCAAACTGGAGTCAATGGCGTCACTCAAAAATGGATCCCACTTACCAATCGTTTCACACAGAATCAACCGAAGCTGTATAATACGGTTCACATTCTATGAAATAATTGCTTCAATGAGTGACTGTCCCAGAATAATACAGGATACTGACATAGGATACATCGTGTAAGTCGAAACATGCGATAAAGAATAAAACATTTATGCACAATATAAATTAGGGACATTATTCTGATCCGAGCACACCACAGTTGTTCAATAAAATAACTGGTATAAAATCACGAATTCAATATTGTTTACTAACTCTATACTGTTTGTACTAATACCTAGTGTTATACTGATGTACTCTAATATATCCTAGCTGTGTGGTGGTATCTTGTTTATAGGTTCCCTGTAGTAGTAATGTTTCAGTGCATGCTTGAATGTATCGATAGACGTACAGTCTTTAATTTGATTCTGCACAACAATACTATTCCACAAGTTGGGGCCAGCATATATGCCAGTGTTATTTGTTTCGTGTTAGTTTTACAATGTGGTACTTTTTAACTATTATGTTTTCTGCATGTGTGAGATGGTGTGAGATATTAATGTTCGTTGGCATGTCAGTGTGAGATATATCAATGCGTTAGCATTATATTATATAAAATATTTAATCATCTGTTATACCACATTTAATTTAAATTATTAATACCTGATGCAAAGTAAATTGAAACTTGTAAACATTTGGTCACGCTGATATAAAATGTCACTGTTCACTGTTTTTCGCCTGTTTCGTTTGTGGGACCTTTGTAGATAAATCAGGCAGAATGGTTAGACAAACTATTATCCTATCGGATTCCTGTCTAGGAATGATTTCAAAATGGACATCTTCACGTGAATTAGTGACACGACTACAGACATATTACTGAGAACAAATCAAATTGTCTTGCTCTTGCAAAAATCACATTGCCAACCAATTCAGTGGCATGACAGCTAAACGTTGGACTAACAATTGGCTTTGAAAATCTATCAGATATAACAAATAAACCAAATTTGATTAGATCATTTGTTTTATAAAATCGCACGCAATTTTGTTGAGCCGACAACGGATATTATTTAAACTATCCATGCATTGTATGTTTACAAAAATCAACGAACCAACTGTATTTGCGATGGACTAAGCTAGTTGACACTTATGTATTTCGTGTTTCAAGTTTTTAAAAATACGTTATCCATTGACTGCATACCTAATATGTTACCAGAGTTTTTTTATTTACTATCTTCCATCACAATAGCTTGTTGATCAGTATAGCATAGACGGCAGGGCGTCGAATAGCAGATGTTTTTGAAAGACAAACGCCGATAACTATATAATTATCAGAAGCAAATTCCAAAGAACAGTTTCAAAAACCATAAATGATGTATTGTGATGCACATTGATGTATTCACCAACCCTAAATGATAAAGTAAATCACTCTAGGCGACACCGTTGCAACAACGATGGTACCGTACGTTTAGTGTATAGCAAATTAAAACCCAATGCATCTAAATTAGTTCACAAATGCTTGTAAACAAATATTCTAGTATCTATATAGCACAGCCATAGAATCTTCGCTGGCGTTTGTTTCGTGACGCATAAACCACAAAAGAGGAAACGACGTAAAAACCCAACATAAACTTTCATCTTGATTGATCGTTCTTGGAGAAACGGAAACACGCAAATATATCTGTTTACCTGCCACCCTCTTATTATTAATTAGAGAGTTCAACCTATCAAGTTTAGCGGTTCGCGTATAGGCGAACGGCAATACAACAGAAACGCATTATGACATAGGATTGAAAGACTTCTAATACCTTACGAAATCCCGTTGTGAATCAACGATCTCCAGATAAAACTACGGGCTACACACATTGTTAAGTTGCACATGCATTTTATAATGAGTTGTTGCATATAAATTAATTATATATAAGTATTATATATGTATATGTATATATATATATATATATATATATATATATATATATATATATATATATATATATACATATACATATACATATATAATACTTATATATAATTTATTATATACATAATATTATGTATTATATATTACATATATATAAAATATATATATATATATATATATATATATATATATATATATATATATATATATATATATATATATATATATATATTATCCAATGTAGGTTTGTATATGCTTAAGCATTCGAGATGAATTACATGTGAATATTATACATAACATGTTCCAACCTGGCGCATGCAACTAAGAAACCATTGTTTATTTCAAGATACTACGGTACAACACAATCAATCTGCTACCGATGTCAGTTGTGTCAGCATTTTTCCTGTTATCATTTTAATACCGTGAACTAGATAAATAAAACCATGTTTAAAACACTGTCCTATTATACGTTGGAGGTATTTTGCTATACGTTGTTCATTAGCGTAAACAACTAATCATTGCGTAACTATCTTTCTTAAGTTAGAACACTTCACACTCAAAAATGCGCTTGATGGAACGTTCACGAACATTGGCCTGGTATGTGGCTTACAAAAAGAAGCTGGGCGTCACAGTAACGTAACTCCTGTAGCACATGTGGCAACGGATTCTTAATTTGATTAATTTGTAATTTGAAATGTGTTCAGATTAATGAATATTAATGAAAAGGGTGATACGACGTCGACGTTAGAATCAGAGAAAGAAATGGCTAACATTAATTGAATATAATTATGAAAACGTTTTGGGCTACCGGCTAGAACATTAAAGCCGATCAAAGTGGGTGTTGTACAAGCAATGTGAATGGCACACAACCTTTAGAACAGTTTGCTCGTCAGTCTTGTGACACTAAAATTACTGTGCTAAATAAGTTAAAGTGAACCACATGGGCCACCATATGCCCTTGTCAACGACAAATCATTTAATATTTTTATGCTAAACAGTGTTCTGCATCAACGTTACGTAAAATATATTTTTATTTTTTATTTTTTTCCTGTTTTTGTTGATGTTTTCATAGTGCCAATTGTTCAAAGGTAAACGGAAATATACGTTTTGATATATATATATATATATATATATATATATATATATATATATATACATACTGCAAAACACAGAAGACAGCTGACGACTTTCATGTTGATTTCTTTATTGTATGAATCTTACTACCAAAGACATTATCATTATTTTATGTCCGTATGTTATATATATATATATATATATATATATATATATATATATATATATATATATATATATATATATATATATATATATATATATATATATATATATATATATATATATTTTATTTATTTATTCAGCCTCCGTTGCCGGAGAAGAAACATTACATACATATTCATACGTGCAATCACATATAAAAGACACACGGTGGAGAATAAAAACCTGATAAAATAAAATAAATAACAACAATACATACAGTGGCATGGTATAATATATAAAATTCAGTGTATATTGTGTATATCAGTTAAAATAAAGAGACGCGTAATATATTAGAGTGCAGTGGTTAAGAGATGAACTAAAAGATGTTCATGTGAATATGGTCTGTTAACATTATCAGTAAATAAAAGGTGTCTAATCGAGTCAACAAGACCATCATTTGTCGCACTACTTTGTGGTACATGTTGATTTAAATTAAAGGCTCGTTTACTGGGTGACTCGCCCATAGATACTACTTTATACAACAGGGTTCCAGGTACCGTTTCACCATAACATATAAAACGAGACATATATATATATATATATAATCTAAATTGAACTATCTGACTTCATAAAAAAACAACCATTATAAATTTAAGATAGCCTTTATCATGCATAGGTAAAACCCAATTTACCGAAAATATATTTTGAAACAAGGTAACACAATTACCGAAAGGTTCACGCGGGAATGTGTGTATTTGTGTGCGTACGTGTCGTGTCGTGTCATTTCATGGCCGACTATGTTTACGCGTGTGATGAATTATTACTTATTCTGTATTCTGCATTATAAAACGAACATAACAAATGTAGATCACGCGTGTGTGAGCATATATGTTTGCGTGTGCGTGTGTGCATGCGCGCGCGCTGTGTGTGCATGCGTGTGTATGTGTGTGCGTGTTTGTGATTGTGTGTTATTGTGTGTGATTGTGTGTGACACAAGTGTAACTGTATAGACAAACGTTAGAATGTGTTCATCATTTCACTTATTACATAATAATCCGTAATGGCAACGTTTGGCCGTGTTTAGACAAAACGGCGTTTTTTGTGTATTCTATTTTCTAATTCGAAATAATAAAGAATAAAGGTGTATATTTTTATCATTTTCAAATTATAATCCTGGGATGTAACCAGTGCTATGTGCGTTGTAATAAAATATAAATATATGTGTTTGTGTAAGTATATTTTACTTCACGATTAGTTTTCTTTAAATACTTCACCGATATGCTTTGTAAATAAATACTGTACATCTAATTTCTGCGAAATGTTTTAATTCAAATTATCTTGGAGAAGTGGCTAGTGTGAATATTATATATATATATATATATATATATATATATATATATATATATATATATATATATATATATATATATATATATATATATATATATCTTATAGTTACAAAGATAAATAGTAAACTAAAACATGTGAACATAACTATATACAAAGCTCGTGTGTTGACGTTAGAGATTAATAGATTTAGATGTGTTGAAATAAGACCTTTAGAGAAATGCAGTACATGACCTTATTGTTAACCTCGGTGTATGTATATTCTTTCCTATTTGTTATGCATGTGAGTTACTAATAAACTATATCATTTTAGTTTAAGATATTTAAATTATGTAAGTTAGCACTTATAAATGACAAAACTGTATTGCTAATAACCATCCAATCAACCAACCGAATAGTCAAGCAACCACCAAACAACAAACAAACAAACAAACAAACAAACAAACAAACAAACAAACAAACAAACAAACAAACAAACAAACAAATATCCACTACGCTCAAATTAGGTCACTTTAGCGCGTCGCACGTAGCAAATGTTTTCCATCACACATCAGCATTTTTATGTTATGTGAATAATTTACAGTTCCCGGCGATATACCTATCCCAGTTCTATATGGTGAAACAGCTAATTAAATCTGGTTGACTTCAATGTGGTCGATTAGACTATAACGCAATAACGTGTTATAGAAATATAGGTGCTAATTATGTGTGCGTAGATAATAACTCGAAATTGTCACTATAGCAAATGTAAGTTTCTCTATGCTCTTCGAGAAACCTTCGAAAGTAGTAGATGCGTTGTACGCGTTCGGTCGGACGTGATGGCGACACTGGCACTGGCGGCAAGTGCCCGGGTACACCGACGCCACGGTGTCGACTTCTCCCTATTCCTCAGGTTTCGAAGTCGTTACACTATCCTTGAATGTTCATCAGTAACACTTGAAATCGTGTCCAACAACACTGTCCAATTACTGCCAATACACATCATTACGTTCAGCGCAACTAGCGTCTGCTTCGGGTGACTTACCTGAAATTCAACGACAGGTACATGTCTGCCGCGTGCGAATGCCGCCTGTATGTATGCGTCTTCCGTGTCAAGTCGTCGAGTATGTCCTCATTCAAGTCTCCGGCTCGTTCGTGTGTTGCTCAGTTTAATGACCAACTCGCGCTGTTTGGGGCTGTTCGTCTTTAAATCATCACCTCGTTCAAGCCACCTAATTATTGCGACTCTCACAATACGCCATCCGTGCTCGTAAGCGGTCACGTGCTAGCGATTTAGCCAATCGGCTGCGGGCGTTCTGACCTCGGCGTGAATGACAAGTGTAATGTGTTTTTAACAGAGCGTTCGCCACTCCATAAAAACCGCGTCGTAGAAACACTCGGGTGTTAGTCACCTATAGAATGTAGCTCGTTTAAACCTGTGTAGGGATGTGAACAGTCTCTGTCCATGCAACGAGATCGGGTGAGCGAGAACCACGGAGAAGCGCCTCCGACAGCAAGAGTGCGAGCGAGTGCATCTGCCGTGAGAGAGCCAAGCGATCTGACATATTCCCCAAGCCCCGCCTTGACGTCGCTGTTTGCCTCCCAATTTATCATCGTCGATACCCATTCACTGTCAAAGTAATCCCAGGTATCTGCCACCCCAATACCACCAATACCACCCTTCGACGCACTGTTTGCCCGCGCAGTTCTCCCTCGAATTTCCGATTATACGGATTACAACACGAGTAACTTAAGTGTTAATTACGATACACAGGTAGACATATCTGACATATTTGCATTGGGAATAATTTAACAGTCATCTTATGAAAGTAATATGCATGAACACTGCAGCATAATAATCATAATGATTATAATGATTATGACTATTAAACCAAAATGTACAGTTCCATTGCAAATGCAAAAGCAAACGTTATAAATGAAGTTGTTATCGTTCCTTGTGTCTTAGACTCAATATTTGGAATCTGTACTGAAGCGTTTCGACCAAAGTGCCGCACCTAGGGGGGCTATACACAACTCACAAACGTTGAAGCTCGTGGTTGCGCCCATAACATTCAAAAGAATGCACGTTGAAGCTACGGCACGTTGTTTTGTCGACGTTGAATTAATGTTGACGCGTGTCGTGTGATATGACGCAAAAGGGTGACGACGTCGCTGACGTGTCGCGGCGTCGACGTCGTCGCCTCCAGGGTTGAGCGAGGGCAGGGAGGCGGCTGGTCGGCGCCGCCGCTCGCCGCCAACTAGAGACTTGTCGTGCCGCTGTCGTCAGTCGATACGTCTTCGTCAATGGTCGCAGCTCGACGTCAACTCTGACTTTCGTCTGAAAAGATCCTATGTATCGCCGGCTCCTGACGGCAATCGGAGTGTCGGATTTCGGCGAGTTGAGAAGGCAATCATCAGCGTGTGGATTCAATGTGTTTTGTTCAAAACGATGAATTGTAAGCGAGTCGGCCACGGCCAATTTAACTCGATTGCGACCATCAAGATGCTACTAGCGCGTCTGCGAGGTAGCACCCACCATTGTGGCCCTGACGAAGCGACCCTTCTGTGTGCGCCCAATTGTGATTAATCGGTTTCGCTGGATCACAAGTTGCCTTGCAACTTCGTTTGTCGCGACATGCTTCCGTGAACATAAATTGGCGCCCTCGACTGATGATGACCGCAAAATTTGTAGGCGCTGCGCACCAACAACGGGTGACGAATAATAAGATATGAAGGAAGTAAAAAGTAACGCCATGACGAGAAAGTGGGTTTGTAAAAAGGACAGGAACGCACGAACGCAAGACCGCACGACCGCAAGACCGCACGACCGCACGACCGCACGACCGCACGACCGCACGACCGCACGACCGCACGCACGCACGCACGCACGCACGCACGCACGGACGGACGGACGCACGGACGGACGGACGGACGGACGGACGGACGGACGGACGGACGGACGGACGGACGGACGGACGGACGGACGGACGGACGCACGGACGGACGGACGGGCGGGCGGGCGGGCGGGCGGGCGGGCGGGCGGGCGGGCGGGCGGGCGGGCGGGCGGGCGGGCGGGCGGGCGGGCGGGCGGGCGGGCGAGCGAGCGAGCGAGCGAGCGAACGAACGAACGAACGAACGAACGAACGAACGAACGAACGAACGAACGAACGAACGAACGAACGAACGAACGAACGAACGAACGAACGAACGAACGAACGAACGAACGAACGAACGAACGAACGAACGAACGAACGAACGAACGAACGAACGAACGAACGAACGAACGAACGAACGAACGAACGAACGAACGAACGAACGAACGAACGAACGAACGAACGAACGAACGAACGAACGAACGAACGAACGAACGAACGAACGAACGAACGAACGAACGAACGAACGAACGAACGAACGAACGAACGAACGAACGAACGAACGAACGAACGAACGAACGAACGAACGAACGAACGAACGAACGAACGAACGAACGAACGAACGAACGAACGAACGAACGAACGAACGAACGAACGAACGAACGAACGAACGAACGAACGAACGAACGAACGAACGAACGAACGAACGAACGAACGAACGAACGAACGAACGAACGAACGAACGAACGAACGAACGAACGAACGAACGAACGAACGAACGAACGAACGAACGAACGAACGAACGAACGAACGAACGAACGAACGAACGAAGGAGCATATGTCATATCAGATTTTGTTACAATTCATGCTGATTTGAACAGAGCAGAGCGGAATTGTCGCTTCGGAGGGATGTGACATTTTAAGGTTAATTATACTAATTTGAATTCAGGGAAACGCCAATATACACTTGATGCCTACTTACATACAACTTGCCATTAAAATGTAAATATGGTCAACTATTAATAGATAACAATTAAATAAGGTGATAAGTTAGATAATGTAAAAACGTAGTGTAACTGATAATGATTTCAGTTAAGAAAAACAAACCACAAGCACGTGGTTTAACAAATCGGGAGACAATGAGATTTATATGAAATAGAAGCTATTAACGTACTGGATGAAAATATTGACGTGAGCACTTTTTCGCAGATAAGAACAATGTAGAAAGACATTGAGGTAGCGATAGATTTAGAAATACGGAGGCCCTGGGCAACAACTGGCTGGTCATTGTACCACAATAGTTTCACTGTTCCCTGTCTTCTACAACGATGGCGGCACTACGAATGTTTGTCTTTTCAAAACACCGATTTGCATCATACTGAAACATTCACGTTACGCCGAAAAATATTTCAATCGAAATGAAATTATCTAAACAGCGTTTTGTGGAACTGCCTACAAATATTGATATTGTGGAGGGCCCGGACTATTGTCCATTTGACCCTGATCTAGAACCGACAGTATTGAGGACTTGAAGTAACATTATTGAAGGGGCATTGTTGATGAACAAGTACAAGTGTATAGAGAAGTACAAGTATATAGAGAAGTACAAGTATATAGAGAAGTACAAGTATATAGAGAAGTACAAGTATATAGAGAAGTACAAGTATATAGAGAAGTACAAGTATATAGAGGACTACAACATTAATAAATGGCACAGATTGTTTGTTAATTGTGTGGGTACAATCTGTGTCAATGGTTAGAAAATCAACATTACAAATATATACTCTCGAGCGAATAGGACACACTTACAGTGACAAATTCTTGTTTAAAATGTTATGCAGAGAGGGCGAAAGAGAGACAGAGAGGGGGTGTCGATAGAGAGAGTATGATTCCGTAGAAATATAAATAATATAGAATTATTGGAATTATTCGTATTAATACACAGACATATATATATATATATATATATATATATATATATATATATATATATATATATATATATATATATATATATATATATATATATATATATATATATATATATCACATAACTAAGTATCAAAAACTATTACGATGCACAGAGTCTCTTCGTATCAACGATAAATGTTATATTTATTTAGTAAATTGTGTGCATGGATTATGACAATATCCGTTTATGTAATGCAATATGCTGCCGGTGATAATAAAAAATGGAAAGTTCAACTATTGGTTTTATCAGATGTTCGTCGTGTTTTGACAGGAGGCAAGCCGAACTTTAAAACACTATCTTGTGAAATAACTACTCGTTATATGCAATCCACCATGCAAAAGAACTTGTAAATGACTAATATTTCGCGAACTAGTTGTCTTATATAACTCCCAATTACATGTACGTTGGCACTTGTTTTAGCTATCTATAACGCGGGCAGAACGTAATGTTGGTATTTGCAAAATACGTCTCTGAGTTTACGCATCACATTTGCTATAGACTTGAGCCGTACTGGTGACAGTGTCTCTGTTACATTTGCTATAGACTTGAGCCGTGCTGGTCACAGTGTCTATTACATCGGCCGTTGTGAGCAGACGTTTCGGACTGTTGTTTATCGCCGTTTACTCGCATTAGCGTCGACTCCGCCAGTTGACGTTGTCTCATTAACGTGTTGTCAGTTGCATCGTTTCGAACGGACAATGGCTGATTTAACATCTCTAATAACAGACGCGAAGCGGACGTCCAGCGACTAGAGGAGCGGTCAGAGTCGACAGAATGACCATCGCTCGAGACGACGTCCTGTCATTAAAGCGCACGCACACGCTCAGAAGACTTACTTTTGGTAGTGATAGAACGAATGACGACACGCCCCTTTTGCCGGCACAAGACGGCGGTCACTGCGGGTCCACCTACCACTGACCACGAGCAGATGGTCAGGTTGCTGGTAGGTTGATGCGGTTAGCCCGCCTTGCATGTAGTCTTACATTACGGCCGCATTGTAGTCACCAAAGTATGGACCCATATCTATTTGACCGGCAGATTTTACAACAAGCGCCAGGCGGATTTACTTATTTATTTAATTAAATTACTGATTTGATCCTAGAAATGTTTTAAATGTAATTCCAGCAATATATTACCAGGAATTTACTGATCATGCGTTTTAATTAAACTCTTCTATAACATGTTTTATTTACGGCAACATTGCGAGCTTTTACCTTCGGAAAGTCACTGAATTCCTTTATATATATATATATATATATATATATATATATATATATATATATATATATATATATATATATATATATATATATATACATTATATATAATACAATTATATATTAAATTAGCAGATGCAATTTATTATAATATGTTTACAGTGTAATTCTATATATATATATATATATATATATATATATATATATATATATATATATATATATATATATATATATATATATATATATCACTAGGTATTCACTGAACTGGTGTTACAATTCAACTATAACTTATTACATTTAGAATGGTTGGGAATTACTTGAATTTCGTTCCACATTGCAAACCGTTTTGGAAAGATGAATAACACAATAATATTATTTATACCAGCAAATCACTTTACAGAAACCAAGTAAATTTGTAAGTTGAACATAGCGTCATATTAACAAATAATATTAGGTTTTAGAAACCCAATCCATTACTACGAAATTATTATTTATCTGTAATAGGCCTATATCCAATAAAACGCAACCATAATTTGAGCGACCCATCCTGTCAGTAAATTGGTATGTCGTAATTGATATTATCGAAACTATACCCTGTACTTTGAATATACCAGAAAATACTAAACGTACACTTATACCTACAAACGACTCAAACACAATTAAATCATCATAAGTGTCATAATATAACTATAACATAATCAACGAATATTCATTGTTCACACATCAATAATTGTTCGGAATAGACAATTACTTTATATATATATATATATATATATATATATATATATATATATATATATATATATATATATATATATATATATAATATTATGTAATATTTTTTTATAACTCACATACTCACTATTACTCACTGACATGTTTTACTAATGACGTTTCAATTAAAGATTTTTTTTATTTTTGTAGTTGATGTAACC
>OZ024862.1:42545806-42718306 GCA_964017155.1 Oasisia sp. SBJ-2009 | reverse complement strand
CCAGCGGAAATGAACTGATGCCATAAGAGATGACACCAGGGACCCGAAATAAATGGAAAATGCAAAAACGGAGCGCTGCCCTGAACATCAGGTGCGTTAACTGCGGAATTGGTCTAGTTGTTCTGGTGGTTTCTAGCAGTCGACATATATTTATTTCTATATCTAATCTATTTATCATCTATATAATTATATATATATATATATATATATATATATATATATATATATATATATATATATATATATATATATATATATATATATTAAAGAACAGTGCAAATAAACTACTTACCTAACTTCAATATGTGAACTGACGGGTTGGCAGAAGCGATGATCTTCAATTCCTGTCAGAATGCGATACACAATTAAAAAAAGTCCCTTTCCAATGCCGTGTCATGGCGCACAAACAACCGAACAAACAATAAATGCACAGTTACAAATTTAATATATTCAATGAAATTATTTCTTTTACCCACCACTGTATGGTGCGTTTTTTGATTTTTGCTGCATCTCACGTTTTAGATACGTCATTAGTCAAGTGGTATCCGTGTGCAGCAAAATGTTTCCCTTTCCCACATTCGTAAATATTTTAATAGACAGTTATTTTCTAACAAGTTGAATAACCGTCATTTAATTAAATAACAGGTATGGATCGTGTGCTCAAATGTGTCATCCGTTATGTACGTAACACAAACATCGCTTTGACGAGATACAAAATACCTGCAGAAACTCTTTACAAGATAATTGTGTAGTCAATCGCACCCTCAAAGGAAAACTGTCAGGGGCGGAAGAGACCGAAGTCTATGGGTGCAAAAAACTTCCATTTGAACTGCCCCCTGTTGAGTGGTGTCTGGAGGGTGTGCTAGAGTGGGTCCTAGAGCAGGTAGACCCATACAGGAAGTAGTGTTGGAGCAGGTACCGGAGCGGGTGCAGGAGCGGGTACTAGATAGGGTATTGGAGCGGGTGCTGGAGCGGGTACTGGACAGGTACTAGAGCCGGTAATGGAGCGGGTATTGGAGCTGGTAATGGAGCGGATAATGGTGCAACTCAAGGTTGTTTCGCCGCCTTGCATTAAGTTTCAGCTCGTGGCTTCGGAAGACGGCGGATGGGGTGCTACGTCCTCCCCCCGGTGATGTCTACAATTTTGAAAGGTAACAAAAAATCGTCACTTGCCACCTTCCCGAGACTCGCCCGTGCCCCCCTCCCCAACCGTCAGGGTCCGTCTGTGGTTGTTCTACTTCTATGCATAACATATCACGCTTGGCAGGCAAACGCCAAACTGTCAGAAGCCTATTAAGACTAATATGAATAATTATGGCGGTAAATATTCTTAGATTTCAATACACATATAACGTGTAATATCGTTGAAAGAAGGAGAACGAACAAGTAGAGTTCTCACCGTTGCACTCTCAGGATGTCGGCACGTTGCAAACACATGCTCGGGAGGGTCTGTCAGCCGCAGCAGCTGCCGCGTCAGCTCCAACCCAATCCCTCTGTTGGCGCCTGTGATCAGAACAGACCGGGGGTTGAGCATCTTCCTGCCTCGGACGAAGACGAAGTCAATGCAATCCAAAGTAACAACGGCGCTTTTATATTCGAGAACCTTATCAGTGATACCGTTGTAGGTGAAGATCTACGCTGCATCTGATCATGACGGCGAGCAAGTTATCTACGTGGTTTGACGTGTGTAGCGGTCACAGAAACGGAACTGTTCCAACGCATGCGCAGATACCTTTTCGGGGCAAGATAAGTAGAGGCTTGTTGACATAATGAATGTGTACACTAGGTCCGTATTTCCAGTGGCGTAATTAAACAAATCTCGACTGGGGATGATGAACATGTAATACAAATTTGATGTAACTCACCTCAAAACTATTTAAGGAAAAGTACACTGAAAAAACTTACTTGATTAAAAAGTGAAAGTATTTCAAGAAGACTTGCAGTAAGAGTAAAATTCCTGTTTTAAGTTCAACATTATGCAGCAGGCACAACGATTACGCAAGCACGCAAACCAGTTTCACGTTGCTATCCTTTCGTGAATCGAAATGGAAAAACGCTGACAAGAACTGTCACATATAACCAGAATCAGACAAACATTGTCGCCCAGTGGCCTTATGGCATTCGACGTCCATAGTAACATCCATCCCCTAAATCATTCCGAACGACTTCCCACTCGGCGATCTTTTATTAAGAAGTCAATGTTGATGCGCTATCCCAAAATATATCTGTACGTAAATACGACTGCGATCTGGCTGGTGAATGCATAGTATTAATAGTGCGATATGGCTGGTGAACCGCATGAATGCATAGTATTAATAGATTTCGACATGGCGATAGGATTACCCGGCATCTAGACAAGGAATTACTGTAACGAAGTGAAACGTATTTTGTTATTTCAGATAAAACTACTTCGTCACAAGTAAAAGTACTTTATTTAAATATAGACGCTATATGTTACATGTCGATTATTTGAAGACGAAAAACCTCACGTTTTGTAACAAAGTATTTTACCTCGTTGCATGTCACTGCTGATTTAAGTCTTGTTGTTTATATTTTATGAGTATTGTTCCTCGTAGTTTAAAAGGCAAGTTCTTATATAGCGCAGTATCCAGTCCTCAGGACTGTTCAAAGCGCTTTACACTTTACTTCCCCGACAGACCTGTTCACTCAAACACCATCTCGGCTTCTCTGGGAAGCATCCAGCCATAGGCTACAATTAATGCGCGAAGGCTGCTCGTACACATATCCACCACTGTCTATAGTCAGGTACTCATTTATACAGCTGAGTGAACTGGAGCAATGTAGAGTGAAAAAACTTGCCCAAGGTTTTAACACCGCAGCACAGGATTCGAACCCGGGTTCTCGTAGTCCAGAGTCCGAAGCTCTACCCCTGAGTCACTGCGCTCAGTTTACATGCAGCTTTACTCGTATTTTATATACATCGTATTCTGTGTAAGCGTATTTATCATTTTATGTAGGCCTCTACACTGTTCGTAATAATTCTTTGTCTGCGGTGACGTTGTATAATGAGCGATCGAGTTAACGCAAAACTTTGGTCTAGATGTTGGTCAAATGAGGTCACTGATATGTGGGCTAGGATGCTGATTACGAAGTCATTGCTGGACTATGGGCTGCTGTGATTAGATTGCCATTGACGTTACGATTAGTCAGTCAAGTGGCAGAACAAGACGCAACGTTGTATTTACCAAGTCGAACAGATACCGATATGCTTCCGTGAAACGACGTATCGATGTTGACAATCTACAATCAATCTAGACTAAACCAGACAGATAACGCATCGAGCGTTTCAGTAATTTACAAGTAAAGAGCAAGCAAACTGTAGGGCCTACTAACTTACCTTTGTGTGGTATGAAAAATATTACTTTACTTACTTTACCTAATCCTGCAGAATAATTTAAGACTGGCGTTTTTTTGTTAATACTAACGTACTCATATACACACAAAAATAAAAATATTATAACATTTCAAGTTTTTTTTCAAATATTACTCTCGCCATTTTAAAATGCGATGCCAGTCAGGAAATAATTGTTTGCTATAAATAATAACTGGGTCAACTAAAGTCGTAATTCTGGTGGCATAGCACAAAACAATGTTCATGCCCAACGTTTAGGTGTGAGCCAAGCTTTCTATAGTTATTTCTTTTCGGGCAAAGCTTTCAATTAGTAATACATAATTGTGGTATATTATAGTATTTGTTTGTAAACTTTGTGCCACTCTAACGCTTCTAAGTCGCATTGAAACAACATAAAGTACACTGTTTATAAGCCGCGTAAAAACAATGTATAAACAACTGGTGAAGCTGTCAAAATATGTTGCCGGTGCCTTGAGATACAAGGCAGAGAGTAGGTCGCTAAAACATCCAAATAACATTGAAAGTTTTCTTTGTGTGATTCGTCGTTGGGAAATCCGAGATATTGTTCAATCATAGCTGTCTCAAGCAATGCTGAAAAAAGCACTGCTAAACTGAAAAGAAATTTGAAAAACAGTCGCTATGTTGGGCATGAATTTTGATGATATCGAATATCGAAATAATATCGAAACCGCCACTGCTAATTATCTTTTGTTTCCCTGATATAACATTTTCAACATATCCAAATGCACGAGGATGAGACCCAGATCGCAAAGCTTAACTCGAAACTTGGCAGCTACCAACCAACCATGCAATAGATTTTCCAAAATCCGCGGAGAAAACCGTTCCATGGCATTATCAACGAACGTAATAGTAAAACAGAACATAGCAATTTTCTGTTGATCTTAGCAATCTGTAATTATCACGTGTCAATGTGCCAAATTTGGCCCGCGGATGGGCCAGTGAGCGCACAACGCTGAGCTGGACACGTAAGACAATGTACGCATGGTGTTATGCAGTGACGTATTTACAATTGCTGTAATTTGGCAGTTTCTCTCCTACAAACCAATTCTATATTTTAGATTGGAACCGCCAAATGGATGACAAAACTTTACCCCGTCTCATTTGCAACCGTCCGATATACATATATATGTATGTATGTATATATATATATATATATAAATATATATATGTATATAACATATATATATATAACACACACACACACACACACACACACACACACACACACACACACACACACACACACACACACACACACACACACACACACACACACACACACACACACACACACACATATATATATATATATATATATATATATATATATATATATATATATATATATATATATATATATATATATATCCACTGTTATGTGTCCCAATAAGCAGTCGCTTGACATTCGGCTAAGAGACGACCAGGTTCTCTGCTGAACTTGACGCACTTTGTTGGCCAGTCACGTACATCGCGAACCGTTGTGGTCAAACCACACGTGGGCGAGGAATACAAGTTACCACTTAAAGATATGGAAATCCATTGCCTGGTGAAGGGTCTGACCTATTGATTTTTTAAACGGAATGTTTGTTTCGAGATTGTTGCGAACATTTCGCAGAAGACTGAAGAAGACAGCCAGAATATTTATCAGAGAGCGTAGATAGGTTGCGTCAAACCTTTACAATATAAACATAATTATTCCGTCGCTTCGCCCCTTAAGTGTCAATTAAGTATTAAAGATGATGTAGACGGTTTCTCGTGTGATAACGAAACGTATCAATCGCTATTATACAACTGACGTGAAACGGGGCGCTGTATCCAATGTAAACAATACTTGCTGCATGAAAAAGAATGTCCATGTTAAACATACATTTTGATCGCGCCGATTTGCAGCACTCAGTTTGATTTCGTTAATGATACAGTAGCCGCGACCTCCAGCAATATTCGATTACCTAGTCGGCAATCATATTCACACGCTGACTAACAGCAAATTCCACTACGTTACAGAGTATACTAGTATATTCTATAACGTAGTGGACTTTCCTGTTTAAGTTGTCTTTGACCTACTACAACACACTTACATGTTATAGTTGACAATTTGGGATCACATGAATGTCAACATAACTTAAGTAGAATGTCTAATAAATCCGGAACACATGCAGTTGCCTACAAATGTTTTTAATTTTACCTCAAAAACCGATATTACCTCTGATCACACAACATGTATATAGGTACGACCACAACTTTTAATAAACAAAGGAACAATGTATAAAGATAAGTTATTACTTACTTTTATGATAAGGGAATAATTGTTGTACATGCAATTTTGTATTTTGTCCTTTACCGTGGCAAGAACGCAGACAAGACATGTGTGACATTGAAAGTAGGCCTAGGTCAAAATTCGGTAATTACCCATTTCATAACATATGCAGTATAGACTTCACCACTAACATACATTATTATTAAAACTAAATGTGCACAGTGTATGTGATTGTAATGGTAATTTTAAGCAGCAAACAATTTCTGAATTTCGAGCGTCATCCAAACCAACACCCCGTGATACGCTGCTTGGAGACGGCTTGTTCGTCAGTCGATGGACGTTGGCCTGTTTATCTGCAAAGCTCGTCCCTGGATGGCACTTCTAACTAAATAAATACACAATGTACCACTAACCCTGATCTTATGTGCTAGATTTTCTTAGAAGTATAATTTATCTCTTCTCTTATCAGGCAGAACGAGTGCTAATGTCGTCATGGTCTCTAACGAACTGAACTGCACGACGTCGTCGTGATCCCACATTCGGCCGGTCCCAGGTTCGGCCGGGTCCAGATTCGGCACGAATCTGCCGAATATGGGACCGCAACGGTAGAGGGCCAGGATTTTCCGTTTTTTGTTTTTGTTGTTGTTGTTGTTGTTGTTGTTGTTGTCTTTAGACTGTTTATTCAGCGCATCACATATGTACAAGGTAAAAGTCGTAATGCCCGAATAAACAAACGGGTGTATATGTATGTACACAATAAAGTCGCAAATAGCGTATAGACAAAGGTACCGGTATATAATGTGGTGTATAACTTGGTGCTGCTTACATGGGTTTGTATCACTCGCCTGTAGCTTCTAGTAGACAATGTTCCATAATTTTGATTAAAATTTTATAATTAATTTTCCAAAATTATAATTTTTAACCCGGGGTATTTAATTTTGATTGGCAAGGCTCTCACCATGGCATATATTTATCTGTACTCTGCTACGAGTGAGGCGGATATACTGGAGTTTACCTCCCCATTGATCCAGGATTTTCCGTTGTTACAACGATACACCAAGAATTCCAATATGATTGTTATTCGCAAGTTATAAATACAAATGGATACGCGCTAAGCGTATGTCACCAATACTACGTCGGAGCAGATAAACGCAGCACTGCGCTTGCGCGCGGATGCGAGAAATGCGTTTAGCCGAATCTGGTACCACCACAACGGAACAGCAGTCATTTCAATTTATGAATATCGTTATTGACTTGATTTTCCTTAACTTCAGTGCCACATTTTGTACTGGGAATACTTTGTTGTACAATAGCGTAGAACCTATCTGGGGTGTCCGGGGGGGGGGGGGGGTCGTATTAGTAACACATTAGTATGCTGCGACAAAGTGTAGTCGCGTGATACTGGCATCGAGACGTGGTGGATATTCAAAGTGGGGAAGATTCTTGGTCCGTGTATATACCGTTTTTTCCTTTTTCGTTTTCAAATTTGCGAACGAAAAACGGATAACGAATTAGTTTTTCGTTTTCAAATTTGCGAACGAAAAACGAAAAACGAATTCCTTTTTCGTTTTTCGTTTTCAAAAGTGAAGTAAGAAAAACGAAAAACGAAATCGTTTTTCGTTTTTCGTTTTTGCATTTAGGATGCTTCGGTCGCACTGCCACTTCGGGTGGCCGGTAAAACTTGGTAGTTTCGGCTTTACATAATGTATCAGTCTTTTTTTAAATTGTGATTGGTTATGTTTTGATTAAACAAATATAGGTATTGTTTATTGTGTGAGGCATACTATTTGTAATACTCTTTTTTACAAATGTATATTATGTCCTGAATGTATGTATCCTGCTGTGTGCTGGTGTGAAATGATTATGCATATTTCTGGTTTGTGTTATCTGCCAATTTTGAAAGTATGCGGGTAATGTTTTATGTTTATATTTATAATAAAATTATAATATAACTACAATAAGTGCGCTGGTAAATTTTAGTTTTGAAAACTGAGGCAGGTGGTTCAACGGGTGTGAACAGGGCGCGTGGCAGGCGCGTGACGGGTATAAAAAGCAGTACAGGAAATGGAGCTCGACGCCGAGTTCAATGAAATCGCCTGCATTTCTGATTTCAGAATGTTGACGCTTGCCGGTGAAATTTCAATATACGCGCGAACTGATGAAATAAAATGTCATTATTTGATGACACTGTCTATTTTGCGGTACGCAATTTAAACATGCTGAAGTGAAGTAAAACTTCGGTAATCTTCGCATGCGTAGTCGAAACTCAGAACGGGCAACGACAAAGCAGTGGCGCCACATGGTGTGCAGTTTTCAAGTAAACCCTTTAACATCCGATAGGCGGTGATACTGTTTTCACCAAATGAAACGAAAGCAGACGTCTTTGATTTGGGAAACGTGCGGAAACGTAGAGAATTCCGAAAGAATGGACGACGTATAAACTTGGTCGTACGAAGTAAGTAATCCAAGTTCACGATGTTGTGATGGTTTAGTCGTAGTAATAATAACATAATGCATACTATCGTAAGTAATTCACAGACTCGACAGTGTTGATAAACATTTATTAATGTTCACTTCACGGTGACACTGAGAGTGTCAAAAGTGACGGGCCCATGCCCATGGCCATGACTCATGACGTGGGCGTTGGAGTTTTGCATAAGTTAATTTAAAGTATCGTTTTATTTTGTCCTACAAGTTTATGGTCGGACATATACTCTAGCCCAGTGGATGTGAAGCTAGGCCGAGGCCAGTGACTAGTCTAGTACGTCATTATCACGATAATCATGATATTAAAAATTACAAAAAAATAACGTTGCCGTTGATATTCAGTTGGTTAGAAAACTCATAAACACAGTTGTATAATTTGCGTGGGCGTCCAGTAAGAAATTAGGTGTCAAACTGAAGTTAATTATATATGGGCGGATTATTGAAGTGTAACACACTTCCTCAATAACAATGTCGTCAAGGGTTGACAGCATATTCAAACTATCCGAAAGGTGGCAGCACTCGTGTACCTTACAAAGAATGTAATCCACCAGAGGGGTCACAGCCACTGACCTGTGGGTCATAGCACAGTTAGACTTCATAAGAATGTAATACCTTAATTACATGTATTGTCATTTGAGATTTAAAAAAAAAAAATTTGGTGTGAAATGAGGGCAATTGAGCAGGCATACTAGTACTAGATTCAGTGCTATGTATCTGCAGTGTAATGATGCATGTACTTTAGGCAGAGTGTAGTGGGCGTAGTGATTTTTAGTAATTTGTTCTTACATGACCCTGCGGATGCAAAAAAACATGAAATTGAGTCAATTTTGAGAGGCAGTGCACATGCATGCCTTTTAAAAGAGCCTGAGTTATGTGATCTTGACAAAATGTGATCAGTATATCAGTGACATGACAGCTAGCAGTGACTGTGTAGATATTTAAAATGTTTCTCAGATACAATTTCCTTATAAATCTGACAAAGCGTTTACATAGCTGCCAATGGGAAAACTAACAGTGCTCTGTGCCCTAATAACTGTGTTAGGAAGCTCCGTGGCAACAGAAATGCTGCTTAATCTCATTCTTAATTTATTCTTTCTCTAGCTCCACTTTACAAACTCAACTCTACACCCTGACCATGCCAGTCCAGCCCAGCTATGACACAGAGGCAGCTCAGCCTCACCTCCCAGCCCAAGCTAGAGGGAAACCCTCCCGTTGCACACCCTACACCCTGTGTGTGCCTGACCTCCCTCTCTCTCTGTCTCCGTGTCTCGTGTCTTCCCCCGGCCTGGCACTTATCCCCCTGAGACAGCCCTGCCACCACACTTCATATGATGTATAAATTAAATATACATTCACTTATCATTGTTTTCTTATACATGTATCTGAATTACCTCATTGTTTTAATGTGACTAGTTGTTTACAAAGCAGTGAAACATCTTCACATGTTGATAAGATACACTGATATAAATGTTAGTATGCAGAACAGATAACAGGCCATTTAAGCATTTTTACGCTTATGTTTTTTCTGATGACAGAGGTTGAAGAAGACATCACTGCTGTGAGTTTGTGTGACCTTGAGAGAGAGAGAGACACTGACAGCGTGGACATGGCGGGAGGAGACGCTGTCTCGCACACCTGTAAACTTTATGTTCAGGTAGGTTCACAAAGAAACATCTTCAAACTACACCTGCCTAGTTCATTGTCTTGTGTATGAGATGACATCTAGACTCTTCTTGTTCAGGTGGATTAATTTAGGACAATCATTAAAGTTAACTACATACGTCTAGTTCATTGAGGTTAGACATATACTCATCTTTTTCACTTTGCAAGTGAATGGATGTGTTTGCATATACAAGTCAAGTTGGACTATTACACCAAATTTACAAAATATAATTTTATTACAGGCAATTGCAAAAAGGTAATTTATTTTGATTAATGCAACTTACGGTTGCATAAATTTATGCATAATTTCACTTGAATGTTTAGTGCATTTGCGGAATTGAAATTGCCGTTGTGACACATTTAACTGCCTGTCAGTTTGTTTCTTTTAGTAAGATTCATTTATAGCCACTGCAAAATACATCTGCCTAGTTTCTTATATACAGTGCTTCATTTGTGTATGAACTGTAGACAAGGTAATACCTGCATTCTTCTAGTACAGGTAGATTAATAAGTGTGGAAGCTGTCATTGGGGTTGACAAATATGTTTCCTTTTTCTGTTGCCAATTGGTTCATGTCAAAGTACCATCTGTGAATGTACTATGGAACTGCCTTTTAATGAACTGTTCTGTTGGCCAGGATTTGACAGAAGACATATCCCAAGATGCACTGGAGCTGTTCATTGAAGCTATAACAGATGCTGGAGTCGAGGATATCAAATACATGAATCGTAAGACTGAGGCCATTGTCAATTTAGACGAAATCATCCCATTTGATAGTGAGAAAACTTGCACCATTTCTGAGAGGGTAATTAAAATTTCCCCTATGCGCACAACACTCAAGCCAAACGTTCATGTAGGAAAGCTCTTTCCACCTACAGGAAGGGCCAATTTACCTACAGGAAGGGCCACTCCACCTATCGGAAGGGCCACTCCACCTACAGGAAGGGACACTCCACCTACAAGATGGGCTACTCCACCTACAGGAAGGGCCACTCAACCTACAGGAAGGGACACTCCACCTACAGGATGGGCCACTCCACCTACAGGAAGGGCCACTCCACCTACAGGAAGGGACACTCCACCTACAAGATGGGCTACTCCACCTACTGGAAGGGCCACTCAACCTACAGGAAGGGACACTCCACCTACAGGATGGGCCACTCCACCTATAGGAAGGGCCACTCCACCTACAGGAAAGGACACTCCACCTACAAGATGGGCTACTCCACCTACAGGAAGGGCCACTCAACCTACAGGAAGGGCCACTCCACCTACAGGAAGGGACACTCCACCTACAGGAAGGGCCACTCCACCTACAGGAAGGGACACTCCACCTACAGGATGGGCCACTCCACCTACAGACAGGGCCACTCCACCTACAGGAAGGGCCACTCAACATCAACCTGAAAAGAAAGCTGAGGAGAAGCCCATGGTCTCTGAAGATAGAGGGGTGTATGTGGATGATATCTCTGTTGGTTGTGAAGATGATGCCAAGGAGACAACTGAGTGTGTTGTTGGTTCAAGAGCACAGTCTCAACCCGGCTCCTCACCAAAGGAGAGCCACATTCAGGAAACTGTCACAGTTGCCGCAGGGAAGCGTGACCTTCTGAAGATGTTGCTGCCAGATTTGCAGGCATCACTGCCAGACTGTTCTTTGAAACTTTTTACGGAAGGAATTGAGTTGAATGGACCTGCTAAGGCAGTGACACAGGCTAAGTTGGACATATCTGAACAAGTGT
Organism: Oasisia sp. SBJ-2009; assembly: GCA_964017155.1. Classification (NCBI taxonomy): domain Eukaryota; kingdom Metazoa; phylum Annelida; class Polychaeta; order Sabellida; family Siboglinidae; genus Oasisia; species Oasisia sp. SBJ-2009. The sequence continues at coordinate 42,706,768 of OZ024862.1, read as the reverse complement.
TCAGATTTAAAAGCCATGCAGTTGAAGGGAACAGTCAAAGGGTCAGACTGCTGCAGTCAAACAAAAGCCAGCAACAAGTGCAGGAGTTGTTCTCAAAAGCAGGAATCCAGGCTGTGTTGTCTGTGAGAGACGACCAACTGTTGCTGACAGCCGCAGATGATGAGCAGAAGTCACAGGCATCCAGGATACTTGAGAGGAACTTACACTGGAGTGAGATCCCAGTGGATGACTTCCACCAAGAGTTCCTTCAGTCGGCTCAGTGGAAACAGTTCATAGATGATCTGGAACGCAACTACACTGTCACTGTAGAAAAGGGGACATCTTCTGTTGTCATTGATGCCTTGGGGGACTGCTCTGAAGATGTTCTGAAACAAGTACGTGACAAACTAGATGACAATGCCCAACAGAGTGATGACATCCATTTGACAGAGGAAGAGTGGCATCTGTTAAAGACTTACCATCAGACAGAGATTGAAGATTTGTGCAAGAAGACAGGGTGAGTGTTGATGGTTGAGTGTTGATGGTTGAGTGTTGATGGGTGAGTGTTAATGGTTGAGTGTTGATGGGTGAGTGTTGATGGGTGAGTGTTGATGGGTGAGTGTTAATGGTTGAGTGTTGATGGGTGAGTGTTGATGGGTGAGTGTTGATGGATGGATGGATGAATGTTGATGGGTGAATGTTGATGGGTGAATGTTGATGGGTGAGAATGCAGCTATAATGCATGCACAATTGCCGATATTTAGTTTAGGTTTAGGAACAAACTGTTGTTGGGGACATGCCTGGGGTTAAGTCAGGAACATTAATTGGAACTGATCAATTCATTTCCACTCCAGTTCTGGAATTGGAATGGGAAATGGAATTGAAAGTTTTGAATGAAAGGTATTGCAGTGGCAATTGGAAATGAAATATTTTCCTGACTTTCAGGGGTTCCTTCCCATCCATCAGAAGGAATGTAACACTTTCAGTTTTTCTAAATTCTCAGGGTTTTATTTATTTTAGGGTTCTAAGAAGTTAGATTGCATTTATCTAACCACAAGTGGATAGATAAACTATCTTAGGATCATCTGATGGCTGGATAAACCATCCAGCCATATTTTAGGTATTTTAGGTATTCTTTACACATTTACTTTTATGTATGTTTGTAAAGCGCCTGAGAGCAATTTTAATTGATCGGGCGCTATATAAGTATTGTATTATTATTATTATTATTATTATTATTATTATTATTATTATTATTATTATTATTATTATTATTATTATTATTATTATTATTATTATTATTATTATTATTATTATTATTATTATTATTATTATTATTATTATTATTATCATAGGATCGTCTGACCGGTGGTGGTCAGATAAACCATCATGGGATCGTCTGACCAGTGGTGCTGAGATAAATCAACATAGGATCGTCTGACCATTGGTGGTTAGATAAACCATCATAGGATCGTCTGACCAGTGGTGGTTAGATAAACCATCATAGGATCGTCTGACCAGTGGTGGTCAGATAAATCATAGGATCGTCTGACCAGTGGTGGTCAGATAAACCATCATAGGATCGTCTGACCAGTGGTGGTCAGATAAATCATAGGATCGTCTGACCAGTGGTGGTCAGATAAACCATCATAGGATCGTCTGACCAGTGGTGGTCAGATAAATCATAGGATCGTCTGACCAGTGGTGGTCAGATAAACCATCATAGGATTGTCTGACCAGTGGTGGTCAGATAAATCATAGGATCGTCTGACCAGTGGTGGTCAGATAAACCATCATAGGATCGTCTGACCAGTGGTGGTCAGATAAACCAACATAGGATCGTCTGACCAGTGGTGGTCAGATAAACCATCATAGGATCGTCTGACCAGTAGTGGTCAGATAAACCATCATAGGATCGTCTGACTAGTGGTAGTCAGATAAACCATCATAGGATCATCTGAATAGTGGTAGTCAGATAAACCATCATAGGATCGTCTGACCAGTGGTAGTCAGATAAACCATCATAGGATCATCTGACTAGTGGTAGTCAGATAAACCATCATAGGATCGTCTGACTAGTGGTAGTCAGATAAACCATCATAAGATCGTCTGACCAGTGGTGGTCTCAGTGGTCAGACAAACCATTTTAAGATGATCTGACCAATGACAGTCAGATAACCCATCATAGGATCATCTGGTCACTGCACTGGTAGTCAGATAAACCATCTTAAGATCATCTAGCCACATTTGGTCAGATAAACCATCTTAAGATCATATGGTCACCGCACTGGTAGTCAGATAAATCATCTTAAAATCATCTAGCCACATTTGGTCAGATAAACCATCTTAAGATCATATGGTCACTGCACTGGTAGTCAGATAAACCATCTTAAGATCATCTAGCCACATTTGGTCAGACAAACCATCTTAAGATCATATGGTCACCGCACTGGTAGTCAGATAAACCATCTTAAGATCATCTAGCCACATTTGGTCAGATAAACCATCTTAAGATCATATGGTCACTGCACTGGTAGTCAGATAAACCATCTTAAGATCATCTAGCCACATTTGGTCAGAGAAACCATCTTAAGATCATATGGTCACTGCACTGGTAGTCAGATAAACCATCTTAAGATCATCTGGCCACACTTGGTCAGAGAAACCATCTTAAGATCATCTGGCCACACTTGGTCAGAGAAACCATCTTAAGATCATATGGTCACTGCACTGGTAGTCAGATAAACCATCTTAAGATCATCTGGCCACACTTGGTCAGAGAAACCATCTTAAGATCATATGGTCACTGCACTGGTAGTCAGATAAACCATCTTAAGATCATCTGGCCACACTTGGTCAGAGAAACCATCTTAAGATCATATGGTCACTGCACTGGTAGTCAGATAAACCATCTTAAGATCATCTGGCCACACTTGGTCAGAGAAACCATCTTAAGATCATATGGTCACTGCACTGGTAGTCAGATAAACCATCTTAAGATCATCTGGCCACACTTGGTCAGAGAAACCATCTTAGAGAGGTCGCCTCCTGTACCTGTGTATGCCCAGAGAGAGTCACCCAGAGGTATTCTATTCTGCTAGTGGAAATAAAGCATTTAATAACCTTTTGCTTAATGTATGTTTACTGAAACTGTTTAATTACAGAACTGGCAAAGTCCACGTTGCTTTCACAACGTCACCCAACGTCATCCAACTTTCTGGTGATGCCAGATTGCTGCAAGATGTGAAGACAGGTCTCAAACAATTTGTGCAAAAGATCGTTCACAAGACAGTCACATTCAGAAGAGCTGGTAGGAAAATATCTAAGACATGTGCTGTTTAAAAGGTAGCAAAAGGCAACTGTTTTGGTCTATGCATCTCGAAGTTTCAACAAAACCTAACCATTTGAAACTACAATTACACTGTTATGTAATGTAATTTGCTCATCGCACCCTGCCACCTTGCACATCACTGTTTCGCCCAAGACAAGGCAGTTTTATTAGCTCATATAGATTTGATACCATTGTTGACACATGTGTAGCTCTGCAATGGCAGTGGCTAACATTTGCTCGAAAAGTGCTTTTTACACAGACTTTGCATTTTACACAGACTTTGCAAAAAAATCATTATTGTAAGTTTAACATTGCATTTTGTTTCAAGCATTGTTGTATGTACTTAGAATGTTTAAATGCATATTCCACTGACCTGGAAGACGAGAGAATTATGAGAGTAGATATATGCTGTGAGGCAAGTGGAGAAACTGTGCATTAGAAGTGTCCTTATGAATTCTCTTGCAGGTCTGTTCCAATTCATGATGACGGGAACTGGTAAAATGACTGTTATGGGCATTGAACGGAAGTGCAAAAGTCACATCAGCATCTCTGAGGAAAAGGACAAGGCACGAGTGGGTGTAGAGGAGGACATGGATGACACGGCTGAGGACTCACATGAACCTGTCCTCACTACACGCACGATGACACAAGACACTGAGACAGACATGTAACTGCTTTTTCATGTATACGTTTGTGAAACATGAGTGTTTTATATAAATATGAGGACACTTACTAATGTTCCTGTTAGTACATTCAAAAGAAATGTTTACCTGGCACACATGTTAACGTTAACATTTCCCTTTGTCACGGTTCATGGTTGCCATGGTTTGTATCAACTTTCTTCTGTGATTCTTCGTTCATTCTTCTGTCTTCCATGGGACTCATCAACAAATCACCATTAGGACTGGTGCATTGTCTTGATAAGTTGGTGACATTTATTTATTGACCTGCCTGCTGATGAACACTTTAGTGAGGGAAACAGTCATGTGTTTCAAGTTGGCAGATTTTAGGGATGGATCAAAAAATTTGTGTTGACATGTACACCTGTTAGAAATCAACGTTTTAAAGTTATAAACATGTTAATAATTTCTTTGATAAGGGCACCAAAGGTGACACTGGAAGTGATACAAGGCGATCTGACAACACTGAAGGCAAGTCTATTTGCATAGCTGTTGTTATGGATACTGAAGTTTATAATTTTCCCGACTCTAAATTTACATTAGAACACTACATGACAGTGTAGTGTTATATAGCATTATGCCCTAAAAACACCATGACTTATTTGAAACAGCCCAAAATATATATTTTTAGCACTAAAGTTTGTATTTACAAGTAGCATACTTACCTGGATCCATCGGTTCACAGAGTGCAGTGCATTTGGCAGTGCCAAAGTAACTCCAAAATTAATGAAGAAAGTAAACAGTAACTAATCGTTGAGTCACCTCCTCTTCTCACTTGGCTAGTTCCAGCAGGAAAGAGCATTGACCAGTCGTAAATGCAATTAACCATATGTTATGCAATTATTATTATTATTTTTAAATAATAATTTTTATTAAATTTTTGCTGTTATTTTTTATTTAATATTATCATAGGCTTTTATTATTTGCACACTGAGGTACAATAAGTTGTAACGAATGTTTTATTTTATTTTATTATTTCTTATATGGGCCTTTATTGAGACAGATTTTTATTTTAATAATAATTTATCCAATTTTAACTAGTATTTGTATATGTGTGTAAAGGGCCTGTAAGTAATGGCATTGATTCGGTGCTATACAAATAAATTATATTATTATTATAATGACTGAACACTGCACAGAGTGGAAACTTACCTTATTGTTATAACATTAATATAACAGGTAAGTAACATAAATAATTGTATGAATCTGTGGTTACAGGCCGACGTGTTAGTAAACACACCTTCGGGAAAGGGTGATCATCTTGCCAAGTGGGGTGTTGTTTCCAAGGCATTTTACAATGCAGGAGGAGAAGATTTGCAGCAGGTTAGCAAACATCCACAATGTTTCTCAACACTCTGTAACCTTTAACCTGCTTCAACAAAGTGTGATGTAGGTTGTTAAGTGCCAGTCAATTCCTCTACATAGAATTAGTAGGCCTAGACATTTGTGAAAGAAGGTCAGTTGTGAGAACATGGACTATTGTGGACCACCTATCAAAATAAAAAAATTGTTGAGACTAAAGTCACCAAACACAAACTTGTGGGGAACATATCTTTAGCATTAAGAACATTGAGATTAAAGTATATATGCGAATGTTAACATATACATTTTTAACTGGAATAAAATACTATTTTGTGTTGTTAACCTGTCATTAATTTGTGTGCCAGTGCAGGGAATATGATGTTGACCTGTCATTGGTTTATGTGCTAGTGCAGTAGAGCACCGAATATGATGTTGACCTGTCATTGTTGTCTGTGTCAGCGCTACGAAGCAGCTGTCAGTGGCAATGACGATGTGACAGTGACTCAGGCATGTGGCAACTTGAAGTGTCAACATGTCTTCCACTTGCGGCTACACAAACTGAGAGGTGACACATACCAGGTAATAATGTTAATAAACAAACGTTGAGTTGTTGAATGGTTTGTGAAAGACAAACCTATTATAAATCCCTGAATGCGTAAACATTTTGTTTCTAGGATTATGTCATTAGATGCAGTTTGTCTCAGAAACACACACACAGACACACAGACACACAGACACACAGACACACAGACACACAGACACACAGACACACAGACACACAGACACACAGACACACAGACACACAGACACACAGACACACAGACACACAGACACACACAGACACACAGACACACAGACACACACACACACACACACACACATGCACGTATGCACGCACACACGCACACAAACACACACACACACACACACACACACACACACACACAATTATGACACATTTTTTTAGCATGATGTATGTCATTTTTATAAATAACAGTGACTCAATAACTAATTTCCACAAACAACAGGCCTTTAATTTACAGCCCAGGCAAAGAATATATATATATATATATATATATAAATTCAAAGGTAATAACAGGTGTGTGTATGATATTTAGCATACTAATGATGACAACTAACGGTAACATTACCGGTCGGCATCGAATGGTTACTAAAACAAACATAGTGGTACCATAATTATAGTTGATATAATGAACTTGATTAATGTATACAACTTTACCAATGCAAAGCGTACTTGCCTTATATCAACAGGTATTTACTCTATAATATCACAATGTTGGCTGATGACCAGATCAATCTGGTGGACAACTTTGTTCTGCTCCATGCAAAATATAGTATTCTTGTTTTTGATGCATGGAAAATAAAGAAGTAGAATAGGATAACCCATCTGACAGCTCATCTGACAGCCCATCTGACAGCCCATCTGACAGGTCATCTGACAGCCCATCTGACAGCCCATCTGACAGACCATCTGACAGTTCATCTGACAGCACATCTGACAGCCCATCTGACAGCCCATCTGACAGACCATCTGACAGCCCATCTGACTGCCCATGTTGTCTTCTTTGCTACAGCAACTTGAAGATCAGATTTACAGATGTCTGCAGAAAGCATCAGAGCAAAAGGCAAACTCAATTGCATTTCCAACCATTGGTTGTGGCAATCTCCACTACGACCCTTCGGACGTGGTGCGATGCATTGACCGAGCCAGCAGGAGACATGGGTCAGACCACTCGTGCCATGTGTCAAAGGTGTCTACCTGGTTCTTTTACACTTCTCTGGTATGATAGAGGTCAAGGGTCACCATCCAAAGACAACATTCATACACAACATTCACACATCAGACACACTAACATGTTTATAAACTGATCTGATCAAACACCAGTTATGTTATGGAACATATACTGTGTATAATTCTTGCTGACCAATTATGGTGTTTACATGTATGATTTATTTGTACTCCCCCTGGGTACTATTCTATATTACAATTTGCACAATATTGTAAAAATAAAAACATCCGTCCGTCCGTCCGTCCGTCCGTCCGTCCGTCCGTCCGTCCGTCCGTCCGTCCGTCCGTCCGTCCGTCCGTCCGTCCGTCCGTCCGTCCGTCCGTCCGTCCGTCCGTCCGTCCGTCCGTCCGTCCGTCCGTCCGTCCGTCCGTCCGTCCGTCCGTCCGTCCGTCCGTCCGTCCGTCCGTCCGTCCGTCCCATCTATCATGGTTTCTCCCTTGTTTCAGTCCAGGTAGTTACTTTACTATAAGTGTGGTAGTTGCCTAAATGTCAATTATTTGAGAGTTATGTGTGTCATGGTTTTTGTGTGTTCTGTTGAGAGCAGCAGTTGTAATGTTGTCTTTCTGTACAGGTGATCATCTGTGCCTATGATGGCCAGATACATCAAGACTTTGAGCACCTGGTGAGACTTGTTGGACACTCCAGAACAGGTGAACTTCCAGTGTCTATAGTAACGCATGATCTGGTGTCACACAGTAAAACAAAGACATTATGTTCTAAGAAGGATCAAACATGTACATATGAATGCCCTCGTAAACACAGACACTCATACATGCATACTCGCATGTTCACATACTTGCATGCACACATACACAAAATGCACTACCTATACACCCACCGCACACACAAACACACACATGTAATACAGCATTGTGTAGTTGAAATGGTGAAACTTCTTTCTTTGGATGCTTTGTTTGTAGCCTTGTTTAAACTTAGTCCACTGATTATGACTGGTAGCTATGCTGTCATGCAGTAATTAAGCCATTTTGAATGTTATTATTACTAAACAGTTTAAGAAAGACGTCAACTAAAATAGATAGTAACACACTGATTGCAAATTACCAGTTAAAGGAAGTTGTCCACATAACACACTTAACACACTTAACACATGGCAATAGATTGATTAATTAATTAATTATGATGAAGAAGACTATAACACTGTTATACTATTGCCAATTGCCATGTGTTATTAATTAAGTGCACAGCTTCCACTAAGTGGTGGTATAATTTGCCATCAGTTTGTTTCTATCTGTGTACTTAATTAATAACACAGATGGAGAGAGAGCGAGACAGAGAGAGACAGAGGCAGAGGGAGAGGGAGAGGGAGGGGGAGGGGGAAGGGGAGGGGGAGGGGGAGGGGGAGGGGGAGGGGGAGGGGGAGGGGGAGGGGGAGGGGGAGGGGGAGGGGGAGACAGAGGAGAGAGACAACAATAACTTTTAATGCTGCTACATATCAAACATTGCATTCCCATTGATGTACAACTTACTGGACGCACTTGTAAACATTGCACAGATTCATCCTACAATTGATTATGTTGCAATGATTTTGTGTTTTCAGAGATGGATGAAGATGATGGAAGTGACAGTTGGGAGGACGGCGATGAAATGTAATTATATTTGCAATTCTGTTGCATTGATATTTGATAAAATGAGAAAAATAGCAAACCAAAATTTACATAAGTATTATTGGCATAATTATGACCATTGAAAATAGACCAAACCTCAAATGCCCAACTTTTTAATCCCAGTTTAATTGAATATGAATCCCATTGCAAACTCATCCCAAATGTTTGCAGCCTACCAGCATTGGTAAATTGTGAATACATATAAATAATGCTTTATAATATTGGGGACACAGTAAATATGCAAAAATATCTCAAACTGCTTGACGCTAGTCAGTAAGATATAATCTTGAATATTTGTTTCCTAATATCTGAACGAATTGAGCAGCTAAGACGTGTTAATGTCTGCCTCTAGGTCATCCAACATAGTCCTCGAAGTTCAGCAAGGCGATCTCACCAGAATTCAGGTAATGTAAACCAAACATGTCACCTGTAGCCATGGTGTCTCATGTCATATGCGTTGCAGGTGGAATCGATCAAATTGCGAACAATTATTCCAAGCATAATAAAGTAACTAGACACAAACCTTCAACATGCCTGTTGTAGTCATAAGAACATAATAGTAAATGAAACAAATAAAACAGGAGCTGGCTCCTTCACTTTAATGTTCACAGCACCAATACAACTGCTACACTTTACCTCAACATCATCTCACCCTTGATCCTTTGAAGGGGTGGTCCATGTCACCCAGTCTGTCTGCCCGTCCACTGTCATTTATTCTCCACCTACCCCTGTCTTTCTGCTATTCATACTTGTCCTCTTAATACCCTTCTTCATCTTGGTTGTGTCTTCCTCCTGTCCACCTTCAGTTTCCCATGTTCCCTGTCTATGTATACTTCGTGGCACCACATTCATGGACTCACCTGCAGGGATGGTCCATTGTTTATACCATTCACATACAACCCATGCAGCTTTGCAAAGTATTCGGAGTGACATATCTGACATCCACAACACGTATATAGGTGCATGCGTGCATGCTTGTCATGTATTTTGCATGCACAATTTAATAATAACTCAGTTTATCCACTAACAGTTAACAAGTGACAATGCGTCTACAGACTGTTGTGTGTGTTCTTGTAGGCGGATGTGTTGGTGAACACTCCCGCAGCAACAGACAAGGAACTCGGCAAATGTGGCCAAGTTTGCAGGGCATTTTGCAAAATCGGTGGAGATGAAATGCAAAAGGTTTGTGCAATTCTTAGGTAGTTGCAAAATACATTTGGTGACAATTTAGAGACTACACTCACATAGGTACACAATTCAGAGACTTTTATACTGACATGTCTCAGCACACTGCACATTCCAATCTCACTAGATCATCCTATAGTGAGTCTGAAGTTGATGGTTTATACAGGCATGTTTGTTACATTATATAATTTTATGCAGACATCTCTATAAAAAGATTACACATCTATAAATAAAAGGTTTATGCAGACATATCTCTGTGTACTGTGTCCGTGTTGTTTAATAAAGACATTTCTATACTGTTTTATGAAGAACATCTACATATACCATAGTTGTACACAGACATACTCTATATGCAGAATAGTTTGATACAAAAACCTTGTAATGTACATGTAATGTAGTTTTCTACAAACAGAATAGCTTTATGAAGACGTTAAAAGAAATAATGTGGAAATCACCTATAGATTCAGATCCAACATTTTCAGACTGCAATAATGTGAAACCCATTCAAACTTTCCACAAATATCCAGCATGCACAATATTTCTAAATGGTATTCCTACCTTTTAGATGACACAAAAATGCAATAAATTCCACCACGGCAGATGAGATTTTACTATAGCATTTTGAAACCACACAGTCCCAGCCCACAGTGTCACTGGGTAAAAGTGAAAAGTAGAGACCCATGAACCACACTAACACCCAGTGAGAAACTGGCAGAGATATGTTTGCAGAGACTTACAGTCAAACAGATGTTTGTGTGAACAATTTCTGATTGTTTTTTCCAGCGCTATGAACAAGTGTTCAGTGATAGTGAAGACCTAATGGTGACTGACTCTTGTGGCCAGTTGAAGTGTGACAGAGTCTTCCACATGCGCATCCCGTCAAAGAAAAATCTTTCCTACCCGGTAACTTATCATATTCATAATTTATCCTCTTCCTGGCTACACCAGTTAGACAATTATCTGATTTGTTATTACCTTTTCAGACCAATCCAGGATGGCTCAAGGCAGCCTTTGTACATATCTACATGGCTATGATAAGCTTTTCATCCTAGATGTGCTCAATTTTGTTCATTTTTGTGTAACTGATTGCAAAGGTTTTCAACCGCAGTAACGTGTAAACGGTGGACAACATCATTACTCATATCATTGATGATAAATTACCTAGTAACAACTTACATAATAGATGGATTGTTTATATAATTAGTGATGTATTTTTTGGATTTAACTGGTGATGATCATTGTAAGTAAATAACGACAGCGATTATACTTTATATGTAAACATTATCAATGGAGACAAACCTGCAAATAACAGCGAGAATATATTTGTCGTTTTATTTGGTCATTGCGAATTACATATTTGTCAGGTTTATGATTGTGAATTTAAAATATATCTTAATAATATTACTTGTTGAGTACTCAACTTTCAGAAAATATACCTCTTGATAAATGCATTATTGCAATCATAAGTTAAAGTGGTGCAGTAAATTGTCATGTCAAGTCACTGGGAATGCAGTATTCAGTTATCACAGCATCTGAGGGCTGTTGCACTGAAAGGGTTATGAATTCATATCAGACATTGATTACTAGGAATTGACCTCAAATTGATTAAATGGAATTAACCCTGACATGAAGCCTAAATATCTTAATTTTTAGTTATACATTTAAATAATAACTTTTAAAGACATGCACATGTAAAGTGCCCTGAATAGTTTGTAACTAGATTTAGTGCTATATAAGTTTTTTAAGCCAGTGTCTCACATTGTGATGCAGAAAGTTGACGATAATATTAGTTATGTTATGTGCAATTATTCTTATTCTGTTTTCCACAGAATCTTGAAGATCACATTTACAGATGTCTTCAGAAAGCATCAGAGCAGGGTGCAACGTCCATTGCATTTCCAACCATTGGTTGTGGCCAACTTGGCTATGATGCCAGTCGTGTGACTGACTGCTTCAAGCAAGCCGTCAAGACACACAGCGCAGATGACAGTTGCTCTCTCACAAAGGTTTGTCGCAGTCAGCATTTATTTCTCTCATCAAAGTTCAACTTGACTGGAAATGCCTAACACATCCTGTGATAAATACTTAAAAAATATTGATGTTAACAGGTAACATTACTGGTGTTGTTAATACTTAATACGACCCACACAATATACACAGACACATCAACAATCTCAATATTTGCCATAATGAGAACTATGGCTTAACTTGCAGCAAATACTAAGCAGCCACAGACAGATTCTACTGTGTTGTTGCAGGTGATTGTTGTTGCGTACAATCGCGATCAGATCCATCAACACTTTGTACAGAAACTCACCAATCGTCGGCCTCGACGCTCCCCCACTGGTGAGACCATAACTTTGTAGTAGTGCTGATAACATTGCTGTATGATTAAAACAGATGCTAAGATATGCAAATTATGTATATATATATAGCTAAACCTATCAGGACACTCTATAAGATAGACGTTGCATTTTTGACAATCCAAAATTTTGTATCACTGACTTGTGTGTTATTTCTGATGGCATTGCACAATTCTGCATTAAAATACATACTTTACTAATAATACTAATGACTGTCTTAGAATGTATTAATGATATTAGATCCAGTGTCTCAATGTATTTTTAAATTATGTAATGGTCTGGGCTTGTAGGAAGACAAAGGCGATTGGTCGACTCTAGGCCATCGACACTGACAACAGCCAAGAAAGTCAGAAGATCTCTCGACAGTCAGTCTGTCACCTCATTTCACATCCGAGCTCTCAGCCAGGCAAACGTTGATGATGCAGCGGACGAAATCACCAAAGCTGTTGAGTTACATGCACCATCACAGATTGTTCAGGTCGAATACCTGGATAAGTTCTCACAGCAGGAACTTGATGACATCAACGCACTGAGTTGTGACGAAGTTGACATCACCATAGGTAATGTGCAGCTTAATGACAATTAATCTAGTGTACTCAGTGAAGGCATAACATTAATTAATTTAACAGCTAACAATACTGCAATTAAAACATGATAGTGAGTAAGAAGAAACATTCAGTCAGTGACAGAACTAATTTGTTTGTGTTCTCTGAAGTTTACAGCCCTCTGCCTGGTGCACCTTGTGTGGTCGTTGTCTTACATTGTGTGGTCCTTGTCTTACTTTGGTTGTCCTTGTCTTACTTTGGTTGTCCTTGTCTTACTTTGGTTGTCCTTGTCTTACTTTGGTTGTCCTTGTACTGAACTGTAGCCATTCACACATACAGTTTAATTTTACGCTTTGTTATTTCTTGTGCTTCATTATATCTACCCCGGTATGTCTTTTGGTATACAGACCCAGTTTGGTAATTGGTAACTAACACATTGTATCGGCACACCTTGAACTTTGGGTCACTTTCTCTGCATACTCCTATCATCTATCATCTGAAAAACGTTACTTTATTCAATGTTGATGCATATTTTATTGACGATCCTGTTTGGACGTATCAATTTGATGAAAATATTAGTACCGTATTTAGCAAATGTACTCCAGAAGATAATTTCAAAGACAACCCCAGATGTGAGCAGTAGCAGACAGGGATATCTCACTGAACAGCAGATAAAAGGAAAAGCAGCAGTAGATCATGAAGATCATGTCAGTTACAATAGTGAGGTCTATTACTATCTGACTGTATGAGCTACATATAGTAACTTAGCTAACTGTTGCCTCACCAAAATGTTCAACACCTCAGTGATTGTTTATGGTTCAATTTGTAGACACACAAGCCAAGTGCATCTGTGTTGCGGGAGCAAAACACAACGTGAGTAAAACAGCTGCAGCTGTGAATGAGAAAGTCCAGGCCATACAACAGACACCAGCTTTTGTCCTAAGAAGTAGAGGCCAAGCTGCTTATCTGGAGGAGATTTCAAAACAGCCAGATAGCATCCCTGGACACTGGAAGTCTGTGAAGAGTCTGTCGGATGAAAATGCAGTCCTAGAGTCAGTGGACCGTGCTGTTGCTCAAGCAGTCACGGACATGGTTCAGCGAACATGGCGTCGTGATGTTGTTGGAAAGGGGGTTGACGCACGCAATCTTGATCATAACACTATTGAAGTGATAAAAGTGGAACAGATTGAAAACGCACAACTTTATGTGCCCTACGAACACACTAGAAAGGAATTTTGTGCTCGTGCTGCAAAGAGAAGTTTCGCAAGGGTGACATCTGACCCGGGTCAAAAAGATCTGTGGACATCAACACTAGGGATCAGTGTGTTGGACGACCAACTCATTACAGAGATTAATGAGTACTTCCTGTTCCACGGCGCACCGCAGAAATTCATTCAGCCAGTACTGAAACAGGGCCTTGACAGCCGTCTGTTTGGTAAAGGCATGTTTGGCAAGGGCGCCTACTTCGCTGAAAGCTCAACGAAGGCTGACCAGTACGCAGGTAATAAATACTACTTATTATTCATAACACAATAGGTTAATTTGACACCATCTGTAGCTCGTGACCAACAAATGGACACTGAGTGACATATAAATAAATGTAAACTAAACTCCCCACACCCAGTGGAATTTCAAACAAATCTATATCCAACTAGCTTGGATATATTATGTTAATGTACATTAAAGGACAAACAAAGTTAACTTTTACGTGGCATACACCTAATAGAGTTAATATAAAGTAACAATTTCCACATATACTCAATTTTTTAACTCCAGCGGTTTACCAGAAAAATATTTTTTAACACCCAGCTATCCAAATTCTATGCGCTACCCCATTTTAGACGAAGAATGACGTCACGACGGTGATCGAGGCGCTCTCCACGTAGATTCCCTGCATAGGGTTTAGCTGTTGTCATGAAATGGCTGCAACTCGGCAACGCGCGTAACATGCTGATGACGGTAAATATAAAGTTGTCTATTATTGTTATCGCTGAAATCATTCCATCAACTGATGATACATGTCTACATCAAAGCATTTCTCCTCAAAATGGACCGAGCAAAGTGACAAACAGTACATCCGCAAATCACCAATGTGAATCCATTGCTTCAATACTACCGGTTGTTTCAACTATTATTGCAACCGTATGCCGAACACGAAGGCATAATTACTCAAGTTTACCATTGATTTAACCACAGATTTAGATATACGTCTATAAGCAGCTGCTAGATGTCACGCCAACTGAACGAACTGTCGAAGACTCGAAGTTGTTGACCCTTAACGACGTCGCCGGAAGCTGACCGAGATATAGAATGCCGCGCGCTGAATGGCCAAGCCAAATTAACCCTTCACCTATGGCGACGTCTAGACCATTGTGGATTTCGTTAGAATTTTAGACTTTAAAGTCACATTCTGAGTAAACCGCTGACGTTAAAAAATTGAGTATAAAAAATATTATGTGGAAATTGTTACTTTGTATAAACTCTATTAGGTGTATGACACAAAGCCGTAGCCTTTTTTTGTCCTTTAAAGGTGCATTTCCACTGATTGTGTGGATTGTACCTGTAATTTTAATTTTGAACTGGACCTATATCAAAACCTAATTATATCAATAATTATATTCACACAATATTTCCTGATGTTACTGAGATAATTTATCTTGGAGTTTATGTATCTTATATCTCATAATGACACGGCAGACCTATGTTGCCTTTGGCCTATATATATATACATATATATGTATGTATATATATATATATATACATATAAAATTATTTGTATATATATACATATATATATATATACAAATCATTTTATATATATATATATATATATATATATATATATACATATATATATATGTATATATATAACAAAACGATGTGTATATTTAATGATTTCATAAATTACTGTTTTCAGATGAAGACAAAGACAACAGGGCGGCTGATCCACACTACATGTTCCTTGTGAGAGTCACTGCAGGGCACAGCCACATCGCCAAGAAGTCTGAGTGGGACAGGAAGCGCCCCCCGTGTATCTCTCATGGCGAAGAACTCTGTACGTCGTGTAAAGCGAACGAATTCTTCGACTCAGTTATGGGCACACACAAGACACAGAATGGGAAAGCGACAGAACTTCTGTTCCGTGAAATGATCACCTACGAAAAGAAGCAGACTTACCCGGCCTACCTCATCACATACAACCGAAAGAAGTGAGCTGTTCATAAACTGAACTGATCAGAGTGGGTGAGGATGCGTGTGATGGCGACAAAGAGTAATGACATTTGCTTGATGCTGAAGACGTCAATCTGGGGTGATTTATGGGCTCAGATTGAGTGTGGTGAATGTGATCATCACAGGTTTGAAAACTTACAATAGTACCGTTGTGTTGGAATATTTATGCAATGTTGACACAACGTTGTGTCTGTAATGGGGACTAATGCTGTCATTGTGACCACTACATGTAATGGCAGTGTGAATGTCTGCTCAGTGTATCACGTGTATGTCAACATTCGCAGCAAAGTACATGTACACTTGTATGTACACCTGGCTGTACACATGTGTGTACACGTATATGTCTGAATCTGGTCTTCCAGGTACATTCCACAACATTGTGGCTGACTGATTACTGCATTATGGTCCATTTTCAAACATATTACAATCTCCTGCTTGACAACAAAACCCCCCTTGTGCTGTTCTTATATTTGAGTTTGGTGTTGATGCCAATATAAATAAATGTAAAGTCACAAACCTGAGCATTGTACAGATTGCTAAATGTTCCCTCCAGTGGAAAGATATTAACTAAACGACCTTTAGAAAGATTTCTGCCATGACACTGGCATGCGAGATATACCCTATTATTTGTTCGTGATTCATGGAAACTGGGAATGTCAGCGGACGACCATTTAATTAGGCTCATATAACATCTACATTTTAGTAACTTGTCATTACTATGATTATCTTTTGAAGTGTGTACACAAGGACGCTATGAAGGCATTGTCTCATGCACGATGCAATAGCATATTTAACTGACTACTATGGAATTGTGTGCATTTACATGCACTTTTTATATTTGGATGAAACCATCTGAAGAGAAATTTGCACCACAAAGTAAAATGTCTTTTATACGTAATGTTTTAAATTTGGGAATGTGTATTTATTAGTTAACATTTTATTCACCCATTCTGTTACACTTATAAACGAGTGTTTGGTAAAGATGCATGTAATGAAAACAACTACAGAGAAAATTGGTTAAAAAGGAATCAGGATATCAAACATTGGTATGTTATAAAATGGCAAACTTTTATAATACTATTTGGCTAGATATATATATATATATATATATATATATATCTGTGTGCAATTAAAGAGAATGACTTGATGAAACATTTCGTTATTAGCTCCTCAAAACACAGCTTCACTCGGCAGGACATCTCCAGGATGGAAGACCATCGCCTACCAAAGATCACGCTATATGGAGAACTATCCACTGGCCATTGTGACAGGTCGTGACAGAGAGGCACCTCAGGAAAGATACAAAGACACTCTGAAAAGGTCCCTCGCCATTTGCAACATCAATCACCGTCAGTGGCCAACACAAGCAACCATCACATGAACTGGCGATGCACATTTGAAACCACATGAAGGGCCAACATGGAAGGCAAAAGGAGAAGGCGGAAAACTGGGACCCTTCTGAAACAACCACTGAACAGACCTTGTCATGCAGCCACTGTGGAAAGATCTGTCTATCTTGTATGTTTCATCAGCCATCAAGGGCCTGCACCAGATGAGGACTTCCTCATTTACGAATCTCCGTTTGTGAAGCAGAGCCATGATGATGATGAGTAGAGGCTATTTCAGAACCAGAACAATTACAATATTATTGTGTCAGAAACACAGTATCTACTCCAAAGTGTTAATGGCATCAATAATAATCAATTATTTCATGACCTGTCATAGCGGGTCCTGGTTGTTTCATGACCTGTCACAGTGTGTCCTGTTTGTTCTATAGACTTGCCACCGTGGGACGAGATTGTTCTCTGACCTGTCACAGTGGGACATGATTATTCCATGACCTGACACAATGTATCCGTCCTGGTTGTTCTATGACCTGTCACAGTGGGTCCTAATTGTTCTATGACCTGTCACAGTGGGTCCTGGTTGTTCTATGACCTGTTACAGTTACCTGGTTGTTCTGACCTGTCACAGTGGGTCCTAGTTGTTCTGACCTGTCACAGTGGGTCCTAGTTGTTCTATGACCTGTCACAGTGGGTCCTGGTTGTTCTATGACCTGTAACAGTAGGTCTTGGTTGTTCGATGACCTGTCACAGTCACAGTGGGTCCTGGTTGTTCTATGATCTGTCACAGTGGTTCCTAGTTCTATGACCTGTCACAGTGGGTCTTGGTTGTTCTATGACCTGTCACAGTGGGTCCTGGTTGTTCTATGACCTGTCACAGTGGGTCCTAGTTGTTCTATGACCTGTCACAGTGGGTCCTAGTTGTTCTATGACCTGTCACAGTGGGACCTGGTTGTTCTATGACATGTCACAGTGGGTCCCGGTTGATCCATGACCTGTCACAGTGGGTCCTGGTTGTTCTATGACCTGTCATCGTGGGACCTGATTGTTCTGACTTGTCACCGTGGGACCTGATTGTTCTATGACCTGTCAGCGGGACCTGGTTGTTCTATGATCTGTCACAGTGGGACCTGGTTGTTCTATGATCTGTCACAGTGGGACCTGGTTGATCCGTGACCTGTCACAGACAGTGGGTCCTGATTGTTTATGACCTGTCAGTGGGACCTGGTTGATCCAAGACCTGTCACAGTGGGTCTTCATTGTTCTATGACCTGTCACGGTGGGTCATGGTTGTTCTATGACCTGTCACAGTGGTTCCTAGTTGTTCTATGACCTGTCACAGTGGGACCTGGTTGTTCTATGACCTAGCTCACTAAGATAGTAGCATCGAGTCATCCTGTTTTTTCAAATTCCAAACTTTTATGTGTCAATGTTCTCACATATCTTCGTCATATTCGTGAGCACCCTTTTACAGAAGAATAAACCAGTGCCAAGATTAAATAAGTTGGTTCATCTGTTTGACAAAATTAATTCGCATAATTTGTTTGTATACGTACCAACCTGTTTGGTAAGTTTTATTGATGCTACAAAGCACATTTTCACTTCTTCCATACCATCTTTTTATACAGACCAAAGAAAGATGCAACAATGAATATAAATAGCAGAAAAATGAATAACAGAAAATTCATTATTTGGGGAAAGCAGGTTTCTAAGACAGGACACAGTCTGTTATCTTACACACCACACCTTTTAAATCCAGACTGGTGACTGTTAATCCTGTGGAAGATGGTAATAGTGGCATAATCTATGACTTAATGCATGAACACTTCTCAACAGTCATACAATGAGTATCGTTGTAGAGACGATTTATTAGTAATTTTACAATTTCAATAAGATGCATTAAAAAAGTCAAACCATTTTCCGTAATTAATCAATAATCAAATTGTAAATATCAAACTGGGAGTAGTCAACAATCAGAATGGCATAAGAATGTCTAACATTTAAAATGTTACACCTGCCACCATGCTGAATAAACCAGTTCAAAATAATTATCTGAGATAAATATAATGTATGTTAGTAAAACCAACAATACTAATAACAATAACATAAATCCAAGATCAACAATTAAATATCTGTATACATAGATAACATATATACACACACACACGTGTGTGTACATACACTGTAAATAGAAAAATAAAACCTAAAAATAAAACGGTGACTGGTTAGTATAATGATATCAATAATTATTTTCACCAACAAAAATATATGGTGATTTTGTGTGTGTATATGTGTAAATTATATATTAGTTATAATGGTAACATGTAAAAAGCAAAGTTACCCGGTAACTATGATAACAATGATTAAAAGGTTATTTAGACACACAATGTAAATTGTCTTATACCTTAACTGTTACATTATTAATCATTACAAAATTATAACAACATCCACTAATCAACATAATTAAGTCGCCAGTAATGGCATACTCTGTGTGCCATTGTGTTAACAAACATACATAAATAATGTAGCATACCAATGTAACATATTTTAAAATAAGCACCATTACGCATGAACTGGAAATTCCAACCAACGTTATATTGTTATCATAAACATGGTTATTTCATTGTTAGCATAACTATTAATATACACAGTATTACTGATCAGTTTACACATCATTGAGTAGTTTGCCAACCATACATGATTTTATCATCATTACAGAAATGCCAACGCCACATATCGTCATTACATATTATCATTACATGATTTTATCATCATTACAGAAATATCAACACCACATATCATCATTAAATGATTTTATCATCATTACAGAAATACCAACACCACATATCATCATTACATATCATCATTTCATGATTTTATCATCATTACAGAAATACCAACACCACATATCGTCATTACATTTAAGAAAGAGACAAACGTAGAAAGTCTTCGTCTAGGGACAAAGGCTCCCTTATCCATGCAGTGCCTGTCCTAGATAGTTACCATGTTCGTGACCCACTCAGGGCAGTTAAGAAACATCTCAGTTCTGCTTCACTTCCTGTTGTATGTGATCAGGAAGGCCGGGTAAACTTGGTTTTGACCAAAGATGACAAATTCACGGAACATCAGCGGTTTCAGTGTTCCATTATCATCTCTGTGAGTGCCCATGACAGAGTCAAAGAACTCACTCGTATCATGGCTACAGGCAACCTTGCAGTGGTGGAGACAAGGTGGTCGTGTCAATTTGCTTGCTGGTGCCTTGGCAATGTGGCTGTGTCCCAGTATCACTTTGCAGAGGAACATGGAGTGTGGACCTTGGGTCCTGTTGTATTTGTCGTCTGAAAGTAAGAATACAAACATCATTCATATAGCAACTGTTATCTCAGCAAAACGTCACAGTATATATCTATCAATTAGGGCTGGAATGTTGCTGCCATGATAAAGCTTGGTTGAGAGTGCAGGAGTTTGCATTTTATTTCATAAAGCTATGTGAGAATAACAAATTGTTGAACAGTGAATAGAGCTGCCAGATAATCTTGCAGTATAGCTTAGGGGGAGCACCACAGCCACAGCATTGTCAAAAAACACAACTGAGGGGTTTAAAGTTCATGATAGCCAATATATCAACAGATAAGGCACCTAGAAGTGGAATGACTATCATTATTGTGTATTTTCATGTGTTTGTAATGATTTATTACCTGCATACTGATCAGCCTTCGTTGAGCTTTCAGCAAAGTAGGCACCCCTACCAAACATGGCCCTAGTGTTTAGACGAAAGTCAACACCCTGTTTTAGTATCGCCTCAAGGTATGGTTGTTGTGCTCCATGGAACAGGAAGTACTCGTTAATCTCTGGAATGAGCTGGTCGTCCAACTCGCTGATCCCCAGTGTTGAAGTCAGCACATCTGGTTCACTAGGTTCAGAGGTCACCTTCTTGAAGCTGCCTTTAGCAGCACGTGTACAGAATTCGTTCTTTCTGTGCTCATAGGCGAGATACAGGTGAGGATTTTCAATCTGTTCCACAGATGTCACATCGATGGTCGTGTGAGACAGGCCGTTTGCATCAGCGCCGATTCTGGCTTTACTGGAGTCCCAGGCGCCTTGTACCATGGCTTTGATGGCGGCGGAAAGACTGTGGTCTGCTGGCACCCTCATTTGTTTAACACTTTCAAGAAACAAATTGTTCACCGATGTCCAGTAGGCAGGCACTTTAGGAGGCTGAGTTGCAATGTGTGCCAAATATTCAGCTCGAGTTTTGACTCGTTGGACAAAGTCTGAACTCTCTTGTATGGCCTGTACCTTCTGGGTCACTGCTTTAACTATTTCACCTGTGGCACGTGACCCAGCAACGGAGATGCACTTGGCTTGCTTGTCTACAAATTGAATGGCAGATAATTAACACTGGTTTGAACATAAACAAAAGATGCCTGCCAATAGAAGTTGGACTAGCACAAACAGTGATGAGCATTACTAGTGAGTCATATTACATAAGAAATATAAATACTGACATAATGGACCAATGCTACTTTCAATGCTATTGGGGCATATTTGACTGACAATGTGTTTCATGGCTAAAAATAGCTGGCACAAGGAGTACATATTTGCACTTAATACATGACATCTGGGAATAATTATATTAATCTGATCAAAGCTCTTCTGTATAACTTTCATGATTCACCTGTCCGTCCATACAATGACAGATATTACTGGGTACATGAGACTCATGATTCACCCATCCATCCATACAATGACAGACATTACTGGCTACATGAGACTCATGATTCACCCATCCACCCATACAATGACAGATATTACTGGGTACATGAGACTCATGATTCACCCGTCCATCCATACAATGACAGACATTACTGGGTACATGAGACTCATGATTCACCCGTCCACCCATACAATGACAGACATTACTGGGTACATGTCACTACTACATGAGACTCATGATTCACCCATCCGTCCATACAATGACAGATATTGCTGGGTACATGAGACTCATGATTCACCCGTCCATCCATACAATGACAGACATTACTGGGTACATGAGACTCATGATTCACCCATCCATCCATACAATGACAGACATTACTGGGTACATGAGACTCATGATTCACCCATCCATCCATACAATGACAGACATTACTGGGTACATGAGACTCATGATTCACCCGTCCATCCATACAATGACAGACATTACTGGGTACATGAGACTCATGATTCACCCATCCATCCATACAATGACAGACATTACTGGGTACATGAGACTCATGATTCACCCGTTCATCCATACAATGACAGACATTACTGGGTACATGAGACTCATGATTCACCCGTCCATCCATACAATGACAGACATTACTGGGTACATGAGACTCATGATTCACCCGTCCATCCATACAATGACAGACATTACTGGGTACATGAGACTCATGATTCACCCGTCCATCCATACAATGACAGACATTACTGGGTACATGAGACTCATGATCCACCCTTCCATCCATACAATGACAGACATGACTGGGATTAATTGACATTAAGCTGCACATTACCTATGGTGATGTCAACTTCGTCACAACTCAGTGCGTTGATGTCGTCAAGCTCCTGCTGTGAGAACTTATCCAGGTATTCTGCCTGTATAGCGTGTACAATCCCTGATGGTGCATGTAAGTCAACAGCTTTGGTGATTTCGTCCGCTGCATCATCAACATTTGCCTGGCTGAGAGCTTGGATGTGAAACGAGGTGACAGACTGGCTGTCGAGAGATCTTCCGACTTTCTTGGCTGGTGTCAGTGTCGATGGCCTAGAGTCGATCAGTCGCCTTTGTCTTCCTACAATTACATAATTTAAAAATACAATGAAACACTGGACCTAATATTATTAATACATTCTAAAACAGTCATTAGTATTATTAGTAGTGATAACGCATGTTTAGTATTGTCAGTAATGCAATGCCTATCTTATAGAGTGCCCCAAAAGGTTTAGTTATATATCGTATAGTCCCTAATAGACGCGCAGTGCGCGAGTGGGAAGGCTTGGGTGCGCATCTATTAATTTCTCAAAAGTGGGACGAATGTGGTCATCCATTAGATCAGCTTCTAAATTAGTAGATAACTAATCCGCAATGTGGCGACACTGGAGTACGTATACGTACAGCGCTAAGTTAATGACCCAAGATTTTTAAATCAACATTTTACTGCGTAATGTTTTCGGTACAATCTACGTGTTCTTCAAATTGCTTTAATAATGTTAAATGAATGTAGTAATCTGAAAATAGAGTGGATTTACTGCATGTAAACGCTGCATTGGCCATGTGCATCCGAAACGGCAAATCAGTGTCAACACACGATATCGATAACGATGTACGTGGTCCGGACTAGAACTGTATAGTCTATAGAACCATGAGTCAATAACAGACGCAATTATTCAAATTGTCAACTGTCTGATTTATCGAAAGAAGCAAAGCATATTAATTGAAACACATATGCTTGAATATGAATTTATAAGACAATTACTCTGACGTATTCTTGTTATCGAAGTTGGTTGATGCCAATTGCACTCCGCGCCCGCGGGCGATTCATCTGGAATGAAGTTTAGAATTGGATGACAATCTCAACTTTGTCTCTACTCAAATTTGTTTGCACAATTTGTTGTAATTATGTCTTGATTGATGCAATGAAATACACAAGCGGCATCGTATTTATGCAAACGGTCGGCGTTTAATCCAGCGTAAAAAAATCTTCCATTTGCTTGATGCACATGATGACCTCGCTCTGATATTACCATAAATTAACAAATAAAAGCCCTTTTTGTGGTGAGCATTTACATTTACCATATATTTACTAACGAAACCAGTAACAATTCGGTTGCCCTACCAACAATTGATATTTACGAATAGCGTTAGCCTGAGTACCATATTTGCTAATAATCGTAGCGTCTAATTTTTGCGTCACTCAAATACATATTTATGGATTGTTTCACATCTACAAA
Organism: Oasisia sp. SBJ-2009; assembly: GCA_964017155.1. Classification (NCBI taxonomy): domain Eukaryota; kingdom Metazoa; phylum Annelida; class Polychaeta; order Sabellida; family Siboglinidae; genus Oasisia; species Oasisia sp. SBJ-2009. The sequence goes on along the minus strand of OZ024862.1, from coordinate 42,682,374 downwards.
AAGGGGGTGGGCGTCTATTAGGTAGTGTGCGTCTATTAGGGACTATACGGTATACAAAATTTGCTTATCTTAGCTGCCTTAGCATCTGTTGTAATCATTCAGCAATGTTATTAGCACTACTATAAAGTTATGGTCTCACCAGTTGGACAGCGTCGAGGCCGTTGATTGGTGAGTTTCTGTACAAAGTGCCGATGGATCTGATCACGATTGTACGCAACAACAATCACCTGCAACAACACAGTAGAATCTGTCTGTGGCTGCTTAGTATTTGCTGCATGTTAAGCCATAATTCTCATTATGACAAATATTGCGATTGTCAAGTACTCAGTCCTTGTTTTATTCACTCTACGTTGCTGTGGTTCATTCAGCTGTATGAATGAGAACCTGGCTATAGACAGTAGAGGATATTTGTTTACGAATAGTCTTCATGCACTAACTGCAGGATAGTTGGATGCTTCACAGAGAAGTCGAGATGGGGTTAGATTGAACATGTCTGCCAGGGACTCTGGCAGGGAGTAAAGTGTTTAGCACTTTGAGCAATCCTGAGGATTTGTATAAGAAATTACCTTTATTTCTAATGAATATGACATATAAATCACGAATGTGGTAAAAAAGCAATCTGAGATATGCTATTTTTAAACAAACCTGCTTTCAAACATCAGTGCACAAATTTACAGGATTGTAAAACATTACGCATTCATTATGATCTAACGGACATCCCAAGGTATCATCCCACAACATCCTTAGCTACCTTGGAAATTAATGAAATTTTAGAAGCAGGATTTGTTATCATCATCTCTGTTTAAAGGCAATGTTTCCAGATTCTACTAGTTTTGCCTTTCTTCCAGTTTGCTTATTCCAATTGGCTTCTTCCACCTGATGTATCATGTGGGTTGTATTAAGTATTAACAACACCAGTAATCTTAACTGTTAACATCAATAGTTTTAACTTAAGGGAAACAAAAGTCAACACTTTGGTGAAATGGGCCTAATGGAGTTAATAAAAAGTAACAACTTCCAACAACAATTATATTTTAATGTCAGTGGTTTACCAGAAAAAAATTACAACATATCCGTTGAAAATATATGGACTACGCCATTTTAGAAAAAGAATGACGTAGTGGAGTCGACTTGGTCAGCGTGAATTGTGTACACTGTACTTTTACTTTCTGACCTAACTATGAAAATGATCACCAACAGCTGCTAAGCTTCTCACATATTTTACATACATATAAATAAATACACTCCGAAAATAAATTACTTATTTACTTGATATCATCAGCAGCTACATGGTTATTATAAAATCGCTGTTTAAGCTAGCTTTACACAAAAATCATTAGACGGCGCATTTATGCACACGAATATTTATAAACTGCATTCGCATGCGTGAAATAGTCTAATTATATATATATATATATATAAATAATACAATAATAATTAATTATTATCATCACTATTAACTGCAGGAAATTATAAGTTTTACTATAATATAACAACAATATAATGTGTCTATATAATTAACTAAAATGACCTACTTGTCATAAAGATACATAATAATAACCAATCTAGCAAATTCAGAAAACCTGTCTTGTGCAACCTCTGTCATGAGCGACCACTCATCTTGAGGATTACCTATGGGTAGTATTCTTCTTATTGTGTATTTTTAATAGCAGTATGTTGTGATGCACCACAAACAATTATGGATGTGGTGCTACATGAAATAAAATATTATTATAATAAAACTAATAATTTCTTGCAGATCATAGTGATGATAAAGATTAATTATTATCATATTATTTAGAGGTAATAAAATAATTTTGCATGTGCAAATGCAGTAAGTAGTTTATAAATATTAACACGCACAAATGCACCGCCTAAAGGTATTTTGGGTAAAACTAACTTATATAGGCGATTTTTTTTGTAATGGCGGAGCTGCTGAAAAAGTTGCCATCGAGATCTGTGCATTTGTTTTGTGAAATTTCTTCGTTAGAGGAATGCAAGTGAATTTTGTTTGTAACGTAGTTTATGTGTATGTATGTGAGATATTTGAGAAGAAATTTCGCGGCTGTTGGTGCTTAATTTCATGTAAATCCAACCACGCTAACTATGACTGTCAATTCCAACGAATCCACTAGACCAGTGTTACAGTTCTCTGGTCGATTCAAACGGTAACAAAAAGACAGCTCACTGATACTGTCTTTCCATGTACTGTTGCCACAACCATATGAGAAACATTGTGGCATATTACATTACACATTGGCTCTCCTTTATTATGACAGCAGAACCAGTAGTCGGCTCCGTGACAAATAATTTTTCCAATGTGCAAATAGAAGCTGGGTTTTGATTGGTTGCATCGACCAAGATTGTCCCATTCATAGTGTCGGTAGTTTTGCTAGATTTTTTCACTTTAAGACCACTTTCTGAATTTCATTGATGTGAAAAAATTGATTGTAGATGCAAATGGTTAGTTTGTGTAAATTCTTTCAGATGCATAACACCAAACCATTGACCTTTTTGCCCTTTAAGTATTTAACACAGGTTGTGTTAGACATTTCCTGACAAGTTGAACTTTGATGAGAGAAATAAATGCTGACTGCGACAAACCTTTGTGACAGAGCAACCGTTATCTGCGCTGTGTTTCTTGACAGCTTGCTTGAAGCAGTCAGTCACTCGACTGACATCATAGCCAAGTTGGCCACAACCAATGGTTGGAAATGCAATGGACGTTGCACCCTGCTCTGATGCTTTCTGAAGACATCTGTAAATGTGATCTTCAAGATTCTGTGGAAAAAAGAATAAGACACATTGCATATAAAATAACTGTTATTATCGTCAACTTTCTGCCATTAGCTTCATGTCAGGGTTAATTCCATTTAATCAATTTGAGTTCATTTCCTATTTAATTAATGTCTTAAATGAATTCCTAACCATTTCAGTGCAACAGCCCTTAGATCTAGTGATAACTGAATACTGCATTCCCAGTGACTTGACATGAAAATTGACTGCATTACTTCAACTCATGATTGCAATAATGCATTTATCAAGAGGAACATCATATATTCTGAAAGTTGAGTACTCAAAAAGTAACATAGCTATGATATATTTTTATTTTACAATCGTAAACAAATATGTAATTCACAATTAGCATCATGACCAAATAAACAGCGAATATACTCTCGCTGTTAGTTGCAGACTTGTCTCCATTGATAATGTTTACATACAAAGAACAATTGCTGGCGTTATTTACTTACAATGATCATCACCAGCTATATCCAAAAATTACATCGCTAATAATATAAATACAATCCATCTATTATATAAGTTGTTACTAGGTAATTTGTCATCAATGACTTGATTAATGATGTTGTACACCATTACTGCAGTTAACAACTTTTGCAATCAGTTACAAACATGAACAACGCTGGGATGAAAAGCTTATCATAGCCATGTACAAATGCTGCCTTGAAACATCCTGGATTGGTCTGAAACATCCTTGATTGCTGCCTTGAAACATCCTGGATTGGTCTGAAAAGGTAATAACGAATCAAATAATGTCTAACAGGTGCATCAAGGAAGAGGATAGAATGATTAATACAATAATTTACCCGGTAGGAAAGATGTCTCTTTGATGGGATGCGCATGTGGAAGACACTGTCACACTTCAACTGGCCACAAGAGTCAGTCACCATTAGGTCTTCACTATCACTGAACACTTGTTCATAGCACTGAAAATAAAAAAAATCAGAAATTATTCACACAAGCGGCTGTTTGACTGTAAGTTTGTACAAACATATCTCTGCCAGTTTCTCACTTGTGGGGCTGGCAAGGACCCATTGGGGTGGTTCATGGGTCTCTACTTTTCACTTTTACCCAGGGACCCAGGCACCCTGTGGGCTGGGGCGGTGTGGGTTAAAAATGCTTTAGTAAAATCTCATCTGCCGTGGTGGCATTTATTGCGGTTTTTTCTGTCATCAAAAAGGTAGAAATACTATTTAATATACTGCATGTTGGAAGGTTGTGGAAAGTTTGAATGGTTTAAAACATTATTGCAGTTTCAAAATGTTGATCTGAACCTATAGGTGATTTCTGTATATGTATTCATAAAACTACTGTGTTTGTAAGAAACTACACTATATGTACATACAAAGTTTTTGTACCAAACTATTCTGCATATAGAATATGTCTGTGTACAACTATGCCTATGGGATATCTACACATTCTTCATGAAACTATATAGAAATGTTTTTATAAAACAATACAGTACATAGAGATATGTCTGCATAAACATACTATATGTAGACGTTGTAACCTTTTTATGGAGAGATGTCTGTATAAAGTTATACCATGTAACAAACATGTCTGTATAAACCATCTAGTTCAGACTCGCAGTAGGATGATCTAGTGGGGTTGTAATGTGCAGCAGGATGATCTAGTGAGGTTGTAATGTGCAGTAGGATGATCTAGCGAGGTTGTAATGTGCAGTAGGATGATCTAGTGAGGTTGTAATGTGCAGTAGGATGATCTAGTGAGGTTGTAATGTGCAGTGTGTTGAGACTTGTCAGTATAAAAGTCTCTGAACTGTGTACCTATGTGAGTATAGTCTCTAAAATGTATTTGCAACTACCTAAGAATTGCACATACCTTTTGCATTTCATCTCCACCGATTTTGCAAAATGCCCTGCAAACTTGGCCACATTTGTCGAGTTCCTTGTCTGTTGCTGCGGGAGTGTTCACCAACACATCCGCCTACAAGAACACACACTACAGTCTGTAGACGCTTTGTCACTTGTTAACTGTTAGTGGATAAACTGAGTTAACTAAACTAACTAAATTATGCTTGCACAAATACATGAAGAGAAGAAGAGGGTTTGACAGTTTGCATTGGGCTCTGTAAACACTGACATGAATAGGTGAGGAAGCATGCAACCATGTCTGCAGTTTTCTGGTACGTGGCAGAGAGGACTGCACATACACAATTACACATGCACACACACACACACACACACACACACACGCATGCATGCAAGCACACACACGCATGCATGCATGCATGCACACACACACGCATGTACACACACACACACACACACACACACACACACACACACACACACACACACACACACACACACACACACACATGTGCAGAAAATGCTTTGATGCAGATGTCACACTGAAAACTTTGTAAAGCTGCATGTGTTTTATATGAATGGTATACACCATTTAAAGTGCCAGTAATCTATTTGGGAGGGACTACATATTAAAGATGGGACAAATATTTGATTTGTATTCGAAATTTCGACTATTCAAACATTTTCCTGCTATGCAATTTGATTCGAAAATTTGCAGCTATGTAAATGAATATCGCTTGAATATTTTCCTTTATGCCCTCCGCCGCAAAATCGGTCCCAGGTGATCTTTAACTTTCTGACTTAACAATGAAAAACACTACAATCGCCAAACTGCTCACATATCTTATATGTATACAACTATACATATACACACACCAGGTTCCGAAATAAAATCACTAACATTATTTAAACAAATAAACTTCACAAAACAAACTCGCGTAAAACTCGCAGGGAACGCGCTGTCATCGCCGCTCCTTGGCTGCTATGTATTGGGTCGAGGGGGTCTTTTGTTAGCAATGTCCGGTTAAGGTTTAAGCTTAGAGTTTCATGTAAGTTTAGGGTTAATTGAAATTAGATTAGGTTTATTTAGGGTTATGGTTACTTTAGGGTTAGCAAAAAACCAGAATTTGTGAAGGTCATTTCAAGAACATTTGATTCGATTCGAATGAAATTCCATCCTTGCTACATATCTTTGCATTACCTGAGTTCTGGTGAGATCGCCTTGCTGCACTTCGAGGACTATGTTGGACGCCCTAGAAGCAGACATTAACACACCTTAGCAGTTATCTGCTCAACTCGTACAGATATTTGCAAACAAATATTCAATATTACATCTCCCATTGATGACTAGCTTCATGCAACTTCAGGCAGTTTTATATATTTACTGTGTCATCTATATTATAATACATTTATTATATATATATATATATTTTAAAGTCAGTAAGTTGTTTATATAACTTACTTTTCAAAAGGTGTTGATTTGTATGAATTAATTGCATATTTATTTTACAATCACATCCTGTATATTGCTCATTATTTTATCTGTTTGTTTTACAATTTTACATTTATCTAACTTATAACCTTATTTTTTTTTTATCTATTCATTTTTTTTTAACATATTGGCTCTTTAATTAGGCTACTTAGATGTTCTAATGTATGTACCGATTGTATGTACTGAAATAAATGTATTCGTATTCGTTTCTCTATTATGCAAGCATGTATACATGTTTATAAAGTTATTTGTTTGTATGGTTGTTTGTTTGTATGGTTGTATGGTTGTTTGTTTGTTTGTTTGTATGGTTTTTGTTTGTTTGTTTGTGTTCCCACATCTCCAGTAGTGTTGTATATTTGAGCATGAGCTGACATTTTGTATGTGACCTAGCAAGGTCACAGGGATGGTTTACAGATTTAGACTTTCAAACACATTTTTACTGTGTTGGAGAACTTGGTAGGCAAGTTTTAAAAATATTTCAAAAAGCTGTATGTGGCATTACCTACAGAATGTTTTTCTATGCCATCGTAAAGATGATTACACCCTCTACCAGGTACAACGGTTGCTGGTTGTATGTACAATTTTGCATACTTGTTTCAATTATTGGTGTTTGAAAATAGTCACCACTTAACATAGGTACCAGCTTTGTCTGTCACATATATGGTTGGGTCAAACTGAAACAATGTCTCTTTTCAGTAGAGTCCAAGTTTATTTTAACAAGACCATTGGCCAGACACAATTGACCAATGCCAGTAGCCTGCAAACATTTGAGGAGAGTTAGTGGTGGGATTCAAATTCAGCTGTATTGAATTGGGATTAAAATTTGGGGCATTTGAAGTTTGGTCTATTTTTAGTGGTCATAATTATGCCAATAATACTTTTGTTAAATTTCAATATTCCATTATTTTTCTCATTTTATCAAATATCAATGCAATAGAATTGCAAATATAGTTACATTTCATCGCCTTCCTCCCAACTGTCTCTTCCATCGTCTTCATCTCTCTCTGAAAACACAAGACCATCTCAACATAGTGAATTATACAATGAATCTGTGCAACTGTGTCCAGAAAGTTGTACATCAATAGGAATGCTATGTTTGATATGTAGCAGGAGTAAAAGTTATTTTTCTCTCTCTCTCTCTCTCTCTCTCTCTCCCTCTCTCTCTCTCTCTGTCTGTCTCTCTCTCTGTCTCTGTCTCTCTATTCTAAGGTTTAACAAATAATTATCACTAAGAGGAATATAACACTGTTATACTATTGCCATGTGTTACTAATTAAGTACACAGCTTCAACTAAGTGGTGGTATAATTTGCAATCAGTGTGTTACTATTTGTTTAGCTGATATCTTTCTTAACCTGTTTAAACTGTGTCAACAAACAGACACAGTTTAAACAAGGCAACAAACAAAGCATCCATAGAAAATAGTTTTGCCATTTCAATTACACAATGCTGTATTGCATGTGTATGTTTGTGTGTGTGTGTGTGTGTGTGTGTGTGTGTGTGTGAGTGTGTGTGTGTGTGTGTGTGTGTGTGTGTGTGTGTGTGTGTGTGTGTGTGTGTGTGTGTGTGTGTGTGTGTGTGTGTGTGTGTGTGTATGAGTGTGTTTGTGTATGGGTGGGTGTAGGTGTATGATTTGTGTGTATGTGTGCATGCATGTATGTGAATGTGCGAGCATGCATGTATGTGGGTCTGTGTGTATCTTTGTGTTTAAACAGTGTTCATATGTACATGTTTTGATCCTTCTTAGAACATAATATGTCTTTCTTTTACTGTGTGACACCAGATCATGCGTTACTCCAGACACTGGAAGTTCACCTGTTGTGGAGTGTCCAACAAGTCTCACCAGGTGCTCAAAGTCTTGATGTATCTGGCCATCATAGGCACAGATGATCACCTGTACAGAAAGACAACACTACAACTGCTGCTGTCAACAGAACACACAGAAACCATGACACACACAACTCAAATAACTAGCATTTAGACAACTACCACAGTTATAGTAAAGTAACTACCTGGACTGAAACAAGGGAGAAACCATAACAGGTAGACAGACAGACGGATGGCAGATGGACAGACAGACGGATGGCAGATGGACAGACAGATGGATGGATGCATGGATGGACCGACGGATGTGTTTATTTTTCCAATATTGTACAACATGTAATATAGAATAGTCCCGATGGGTTATACAAATAAATCAACACCATCAGTGGTCAGCAAGAATTAGAGACAGTAGATATTTCATAACATAACTGGTGTTTAATCAGATCAGTTTATAAACATGTTAGTGTGTCTTCTGTGTGAATGATGCCTTTTGATGGTGACTCTTGACCCCTATCATACCAGAGAAGTGTAAAAGAATGAGGTAGACACCTTTGACACATGGCACGAGGGGTCTGACCCATGTTTCTTGCTGGCTCGGTCAATGCATTGCACTACCTCCAAAGGTTCGTAGTGGAGATTGCCACAACCAATGGTTGGAAATGCAATTGAGTTTGCCTTTTGCTCTGATGCTTTCTGCAGACATCGGTAAATCTGATCTTCAAGTTGCTGTGAAAAAGAAGACAACATGGGCAGTCAGATGGGCTATCAGATGAACTGTCAGATGTGCTGTCAGATGAGCTGTCATGTGGGCAGTCAGGTGAGCTGTCAGATGGGCTGTCAGATGGGTTATCCTATCATACTTCTTTATTTTCCATGCATCAGAAACAAGAATACTATATTTTACATGGAGCAGAACACAAAGTTGTCCACCAGATTGATCTGGTCATCAGCCAACATTGTGATATTATAGAATGAATACCTGTTGATAAAAGGCAAGTATGCTTTGCATTGATAAAGTTGTATACATTAATCATGTGCATTTAATATTAGTAACCATTTTGATGCCTAATGTTACTGTTAGCTGTCATCATTAGTATACTAAATATCATACATATAGCTTATATATATATATATATATACATGTATATATACACATACATACATACATACATCATGCCAAACAATGTGTGTCATAATTGAGTGTGTGTGTGTGTGTGTGTGTGTGTGTGTGTGTGTGTGTGTGTGTTTGTTTGTTTGTTTGTTTGTGTGTGTGTGTTTCTGAGACAAACTACATCTAATGACACAATCCTAAAAACATACGTTTTTATGCAATCAGAGATTTATAATAGGTTTGTCTTTTAAAAAACATTCAACAATTCAACGTTAGTTTTTTAACATTATTACTTGGTAGGTGTACGTGTCATCGTCCAGTCTGTGTAGCCGCAAGTGGAAGACATGTTGACACTTTAAGTTGCCACATGCCTGAGTCACTGTCACATCGTCATTGTCACTGACAGCTGCTTCGTAGCGCTGACACAGACAACAATGACAGGTCAACATCATACTCACTGCTTCACTGCACTGGCACACAAACTGATGACAGGTTAACAACACCAAATAGTATTTTATTCCAGTTAAAAATTGATATGTTAACATACGCATATACACTTTAATCTCAATGTTCTTAATGTTAAAGATATGTTCCCCACCAGTTTGTGTTTGTTGACTTTAGTCTCAAGAAAATCTGTATTTTGACAGGTGGTCCACAATATTCCATATTCTCACAACTGACCTTCTGTCACAAATGTCTAGGCCTGCTAATTCTGTGTAGATAAATCGACTGGCAATTAACAATGTTGCAACGTTCAACCCACTTTGTTGAAGCAGGTCAAAGGTTACAGAGTATTGAGAAACATTGTGGATGTTTGCTAACCTGCTGCAAATCGTCTCCTCCCGCCTTGTAAAACGCCTTGGAAACAACACCCCACTTGGCAAGATGATCACCCTTTCCCGAAGGTGTGTTTACTAACACGTCGGCCTGTAACCACAGATTCATACAATTATTTATGTTACTTACCTGTTATTTTAATGTTATAATAATAAGGTAAGTTTCCACTTAGTCCAGTCATTATAATAATAATACAACTTATTTGTATTGCACCAAATCAATGCCATTACTTTCAGGCCCTTTACATACATATACAAATACTAGTTAAAATTGGATGAATTATTATTAAAATAAAAATCATTCTAAATATAGGCCTATATAATAGTAAAATAAAATAAAACATTCATTACAACTTATTGTTCCTCAGTGCGCAAAAAATAAAAGTTTATTACGATAAATATGGAATAGAAAATAACATAGCAAAAATGTAAAAATAATTATTTTTAAATAATAATACTTGCATGACGTATGGCTAATAGCATTTACGACTGGTCAATGCTCTTTCCTGGTGGAACTAGCCAAGTGAGAAGAGGAGGTGACTCAGCGATGAGTTAGGGTGGTGGGAGCCACAGGGATGTGATATGTTTACTTTCTTCATTAATTGTGGAGCTACTTTGGCACTGCCAAGTGCACTGCAATTTGTGAACCGATAGATCATGGTAAGTATGCTACTTATAAATACAAAGTTTAGTGCTAAAAATATATATTTTGAACTGTTTCAAATAAACCATGGTGTTTGTAGGGCATAATGCTATATAACACCACACTGCTATGTAGTGTTCTAACATAAATTTAGCATCGGGAAAATTATAAACTTCCGTATCCATAACAACAGCTATGCAACGAGACTTGCCTTCAGTGTTGTCAGATCACCTTGTATCACTTCCAGTGTCACCTTTGGTGCCCTTATCAAAGGAATTATTAACATGTTTATAGCTCTAAAACGTTGATTTCTAACAGGTGTACATATCAACACAAATGCTTTGATCCATCCCTAAAATCTGCCAACATGAAACACATGACTGTTTCCCTCACTAAAGTGTTCATCAGCAGGCAGGTCGATAAATAAATGTCATCAACTTATCAAGACAATGCACCAGTTCTAATGGTGATTTGTTGATTGGAGACCCATGGAAGACAGAAGAATGAACGAAGAATCACAGAAGAAAGTTGATACAAACCATGGCAACCACGAACCGTGACAAATGGAAATGTTAACGTTAACATGTGTGCCAAGTAAACATTTCTTTTGAATGTATTAACAGGAACATTAGTAAGTGGCCTCATTTATATAAAACACCCATATTTCACAAACATATACATGAAAAAGTGGTTACATGTCTGTCTCAATGTCTTGTGCCTTCATGTGATCCTTGTCCTTTTCCTCAGTGATGCTGATGTAACTTTTGTACTTCCTTTCAATGCCCATAATTATGACTTCACCAGATCCATTCTTCATGAATTGGAACAGACCTGCACGAGAGTTCATAAGGACACTTCTAATGTGCAGGGTCTCAGGTCTGATTGACATATTTATATGAAAATGCCAGTTCACTCATTCATTTCTCATATTTCATTCAATTCAAAAGCCGAGTTACACTTTTGTATGCATTAGCATATTGCAATGCTACAACATGCACCCTGTGGATATATGTTACGATAATCAAATTACATCAACAAGGCAATTTGAATGATTATTCACACTGTAAATTTCTGTACTCAGGCAATAGGTATGGCTATAAGCATTTGACAATATACATTAAGATAACTTATGTAATGGAAAGTGGCACAATCGGCAGAGACTAAATGCTGACAAACTGTTGGCCAAAATAGATGGATTCACTGAGCATTTTTAAACAGACTGGTACATCCTGCTCAGACACGTAACATGTGACATCGTTTCCTTAAAAATGGCACTGGTCATGCAACTTGAATATTATGCCGTCAACAAGGTTTTTCCAGTAAACTATTAGCATAACAGTTTAATTGTTGTTTCAAAATGGTTAGGTTTTGTTAACACTTTTAGATGCATAGACCAAAATAGTTGCCTTTTGCTACCTTTTAAACAGCACATGTTTCAGATATTTTCCTACCAGCACTTGGGAATGTGACTGTCTTGTGAACGATCACTTGCACAAATTGTTTGAGATCTGTCTTCACATCTTGCAGCAGTCTGGCATCACCAGAAAGTTGGATGACGTTGGGTGACGTTGTGAAAGCAACGTGGACTTTGCCAGTTCTGTAATTAAACAGTTTCAGTAAACATACATTAAGCAAAAGGTTATTGAATGCTTTATTTCCACTAGCAGAATACCTCTGGGTGACTCTACGCATACACAGACAGGTGCAGGAGGTGATCTCTCTAAGATGGTTTATCTGACCAAGTGTGTCCAGATGATCTTAAGATGGTTTATCTGACTACCAGTGTAGTGATCAGACGATCCTATGATGGGTTATCTGACCACCACTGGTCAGATGATGCTAAGATAGTTTATCTAACCACTTAGGCAATTTGTGGTCAGATAAATGCAATCTGACTTCTTAGAACCATAAAATAAATAAAACCCTAACAGAGTATTTAGAAAAAATTAAAGTGTTACATTCCTTCTGATGGATCGGGGAGGAACCCCTGAAAGTCACGCATATATTTCATTTCCAATTCCCACTCCAATACCTTTCATTCAAAACTTTCAATTCCATTTTCCATTCCAATTCCAGAATTGGAGTGGAAATGAATTGATCAGTTCCAATTACTTTTCCTGACTTAACCCCAGGCATGTCCCAAACAAAATTTTGTTCCTAAACCTGGCCTAAATATTGGCAATTGTGCATGCTTCATAGCTGCATTCTATAAAATCTCCTTGTCACTGTAACATCTTCTGAAACTACAGCTAGCTTTACATTGCTATTCATAGTTATACCTAATGATTATTGTATGTTGTGAATCTAGTTGCATGACCAGCAGAGAGCTGCTGACAGTAACAACATGAAGGGCTTCTACAATGGACTGAAGGAAGTGTGGGGACCCAAAAAGAAGGGACCTGTTCAACTGAAATCAGCAGATGGAATGGAGACCTTCTCTGACAGCAAGAGAGTTGTGGCAAGATGGAGTAAACACTTCCAGAAGCTACTCAACGTCCCTGGAGACATAGATCACAAAGCTTTGGAAAACATCCCGCAGCGCATTATCAAGACAAGCCTAGATGAGATTCCAACTATGGATGAGATGGCTAAAGCAATCGCCGGCCTGAAAGATGGCAAAGCACCTGGAGGAGATGGAATTCCTGCAGAAGTATGGAAGCACGGAGGAGACAATCTGTTCAGCAGACTGCACCAACTAATCACCAGTGCTTGGGATGTGGGTTCTGTACCACAAGCATGGAAGGATGCCAGCATTGTAACCATCTACAAGAAAGGTGATCGAACAGACTGTGGGAACTATAGAGGAATCTCTCTTCTTTCCATAGCAGGCAAGATCTTCGCCAGGATCCTACTCAACAGACTATCTACCCACATAACACCAGAGGTAGTTCCAGAGACTCAATGTGGCTTCAGAGGTAACCGGAGCACCGTGGATATGATATTTTGTCTCCGACAACTACAAGAAAAGTGCATTGAGCAGGACCGACCACTGTACATGGTATTTGTCGACTTCAGTAAGGCATTCGATACAGTTGGGAGGACCGGGCTATGGCAGCTACTGAGGAAGTATGGATGCCCACAGAAGTTCACAACAATGATCGAGTCACTACATACCGGAATGATGGCGAATGTTAGTGTTGGAGGGGAAGTCTCAGAATTGTTCAGTGTCACAAATGGGCTAAAGCAAGGATGTGTACTGGCCCCCACGCTGTTCTCCATCTTCCTATCAGCAATGCTCGATGATGCTTTCCGAGACATGGGGGATGGCGTCTACATACAGTCCAGACAGAGCGCTGACCTATTCAACATCGTACACTTCAGAGCGAAGACCAAGACTACTCGGATACTGATGAGAGAGCTGCTATTCGCAGATGACAGTGCACTGGTTGCACACTCTGCTGAAGAGATTCAGAATATAGTGGATGCTTTCTCCAATGCGTCAAAGAAGTTTGGCCTGAAGATTAACATCAAGAAGACCGAGGTGCTGTACCAACCCAACTCTACAAGAATCCGAGAGGAGGATATCATGGTTGATGGAAACAAGTTGAACTCTGTTCTGGAATTCAGCTACCTCGGAAGCACTATATCAAGTGATGGATGCATTGACGATGAAATACAGAGGAGGATGGCCAAGGCTAGTGCATCTTTTGGCCGACTACGCCAGAGACTCTGGAACAACCACCATGTGTCCATGCGGGTTAAAGGCAAGATATACCGTGCAATCGTGCTGTCCACCCTCCTATACGGAGCCGAGGCCTGGACAGTGTACAGACGACAGGTGAAAAAGCTGCATGCCTTCATGATGCGACATCTGCGATCGATCATGAGGATAACATGGTTGGACAAAGTGACAAACAAGGAAATACTCGAACGGACAGAGCTGCCATCTATGGAAGATCTTCTGATCAGAAAGAATCTCCGGTGGACTGGACACCTCATGAGGATGTCACCAGACAGGCTACCAAAGCAGGTTCTCTACTCCCAACTGTCTTCTGGTCAGAGAAAGAGAGGGCACCCTCGTCTCCGGTTCAAGGATACCATCAAGAGAAACCTGAAGCTGAGAGACATAAAGATCGACTCCTGGACATCACTCTCCAGCAGAGAGATAAATGGAGAGCAACAGTCAAGTGATGGAAGCAGTCTTTATCGCTTCGCGACCGACAGCAAGATGATGATGATGATGATGATGATGATGATGATGATGAATCTAAGCTTAGGTTCCTTAAGGCATAGGCACTACATACACTAATTGTTATTATAATGTAAGTACTAAACTGTCAATCAACACTCACCCATCAACACTCATCCATCAACACTCACCCATCAACACTCACCCATCACCACTCAACCATCAACACTCACCCATCAACACTCAACCATCAACACTCACCCATCAACACTCAACCATCAACACTCACCCATCAACACTTAACCATCAACACTCACCCATCAACACTCAACCATCAACACTCAACCATCAACACTCACCCATCAACACTCAACCATCAACACTCAACCATCAACACTCAACCATCAACACTCAACCATCAACTCTCACCCGTCACCACTCAACCTTCAACACTCACCCGTCAACACTCAACCATCAACACTCACCCATCAACACTCAACCATCAACTCACCCATCAACACTCACCCATCAACACTCACCCATTAACACTCAACCATCAACTCTCACCCATCAACACTCAACCATCAACACTCACCCATCAACACTCACCCTGTCTTCTTGCACAAATCTTCAATGTCTGTCTGATGGTAAGTCTTTAACAGATGCCACTCTTCCTCTGTCAATTGGATGTCATCGCTCTGTTGGGCATTGTCCTCCAGTTTGTCACGTACTTGTTTCAGAAGGTCTTCAGAGCAGTCCCCCAAGGCTTCTATGACAACAGAAGATGTCCCCTTTTCTACAGTGATAGTGTAGTTGCGTTCCAGGTCATCTATGAACTGCTTCCACTGAGCCGACTGAAGGAACTCTTGGTGGAAGTCATCCACTGGGATCTCACTCCTGTGTAAGTTCCTCTCAAGTATCCTGGATGCCTGTGACTTCTGCTCATCATCTGCGGCTGTCAGCAACAGTTGGTCGCCTCTCACAGACAACACAGCCTGGATTCCTGCTTTTGAGAATAACTCCTGCACTTGTTGCTGGCTTTTGTCTGACTGCAGCAGTCTGACCCTTTGACTGTTCCCTTCGATTGTATGGCTTTTAAATCTGAACACTAGTTCAGATATGTCAAACTTAGCCTGTGTCACTGCCTTAGCAGGTCCCTTCAACTCAATTCCTTCCATACTAAATTTCAAAGAACAGTCTGGCAGTGATGCCTGCAAATCTGGCAGCAACATCTTTAGAAGGTCACGCTTCCCCGCGGCAACTGTGACAGTTTCCTGAATGTGGCTCTCCTTTGGTGAGGAGCTGGGTTGAGACTGTGCTCTTGAACCAACAACACACTCAGTTGTCTCCTTGGCATCAACTTCACAACAAACAGAGATATCATCCACATATACCCCTCTATCTTCAGAGACCATGGGCTTCTCCTCAGCTCTAACTTTAGAGGCTGTTTGCTCATCCTCAGCTCTAACAACAGGAGGTGTGGCTTCAGCTCTAAATCTAGAGTGAGAGGGCTTCTTCTCAGCTTTCTTTTCAGGTTGATGTTGAGTGGCCCATCCTGTAGGTGAAAAGGGCTTTCCTCTTGTACGCATAGGGATAATTTTAATTATCCTCTTAGAAACGGTGCCAGTTTTCTCACTATCAAATGGGATACTTTTGTCTAACTTGACCATGGCCTCAGTCTTACGATTCATGTATCTGATATTCTCGACTCCAGCACCGGTAATAGACTCAACATACAGCTCCAGTGCATCTTGGGATATGTCTTCTGTCAGATCCTGGCCAACAGAACAGTTCATTAAAAGGCAGTTCCATAGTTCATTCACAGATGGTACTTTGACATGAACCAATTGGCAACAGAAAAAGGAAACAGATTTGTCAGCCCCATTGACAGTTACCACACTTATTAATGTACCTGTACTAGAAGAATGCATGTATTACCTTGTCTACAGTTCATACACAAATGAAGCACTGTATATAAGAAACTAGGCAGATGTATTTTGCAGTGGCTATAAATGAATCTTACTAAAAGAAATAAACTGACAGGCAGTTAAATGTATCACAAGGGCTATGTCAATTCTGCAAACAGAATGCATTAAACATTCAAATTAAATTATGCTTAAATATATGCAACCATAAGTTGCATTTATCAAAATAAATTACCTTTTTGCTATTGGCTGTAATAAAATGATATTTTGTAAATGTGCTGTAATAGTCCAACTTGACTTGTACATGCAAACACATCCATTCACTTGCAAAGTGAATGAGTATAATATGTGTCATCTCAATGTGTTGTTAACTTTACTGATTGTCCTAAATTAATCCACCTGAACATCAAGAATCTATATGTCGTCTCATACACAAGACAATGAACTAGGCAGGTGTAGTTTGAAGATGTTCCTTTGTGAACCTACCTGAACATAAAGTTTACAGGTGTGCGAGACAGCGTCTCCTCCCGCCATGTCCACGCTGTCAGTGTCTCTCTCTCTCAAGGTCACACAAACTCACAGCAGTGATGTCTTCTTCAGCCTCTGTCATCAGAAAAAACATAAGCGTCCTAATATAATTAAATAGCCTGTTATCTGTTCTGCATACTAACATTTATATCGATGTATCTTATCAACTTGTGAAGCTGTTTCACTGCTTTGTAAACCAACTACGTACATTCATATTAAAACAATTAGGTAATTCAGATACATGTATAAGAAATCACTGATAAGTGAATGAATATTTAGTTTATACATCATATGACGTGTGGTGGCAGGGCTGTCTCAGGGGTATAAATGCCAGGCCGGGGGAAGACACGAGACACGGAGACAGAGAGAGAGAGAGGTCAGGCACACACGGGGTGCAGGGTGTGCAGCTGGAGGGTTTCGCTCTAGTTTGGGCTGGGAGGTGAGGCTGAGCTGCCTCTGTGTCATAGCTGGGCTGGACTGGCATGGTCATAGTGTAGAGTTGAGTTTGTAAAGTGGATAGAATGAATAAAGAATGAGATTAAGCAGCATTTCTGTTGCCATAGAGCTTCCTAACCCAGTTATTAGGGCACAGAGCACTGTTATCTTTTCGACATTCTTACATAAATGTCAATGTATCTTGTCAACATACGCAATGATTTTTCAATCAAATTAACCATACTTCTGCATGACTTACACATAGAAGTATTAATCTTTGTGGAATAACATTTATATGTCTAAAAATGTCATTGTGTTGTCTCTTTATATGCCAAATGTCGTTCTTGTTAATCAAATATAATGCGTTCAGTAGCTTTTCAAAAAGACCCACTACTCAACAAAGAAATGCCTGTGGCGACACGCTGCCTGTGCTAAGATGCTATGTAGTTACGCTAGCGAGAGTGCCTCATCGCGCGTACCATTAAGGTGAAAATATATAAGCATAAAATAGGCCAAGATGCTATGTTGTTACGCTACCGAGAGCGTCTCATCAAGGTGAAAATATAAGTACGAAATAGGCTTTGTTCTCAAATGGCGTGACATGTCAATTTTTGACCAATTCAATCAGAATAAAGTGTATTTCGAAGATAAATTATTACTCTACCCATTGGTGATACAAACTACGCTGAACTAATAAGAAACATGACCACTTATGTCACGATCGTAGTTCGTGAATAACGTCGCTGTTCCATAATTTTATGAATATGGTATTTTATTTGTGGGCACACATGCCTTTGAAAGTTGATGTTACTTTTTCCACGAGTCGCAACGCTTCGCCTTCAGCAGATCGCTGCACATGTGATTAGGTAAGTCACTAATTTATTCCATGCGTATGTCAGCTATTTCTAAATATCACGGACATAATGGCTAGCAATTGTAGCACGTGTAACATATTGCATTTTATTGACCATTTCTACATTTTCAAGATGAAATATCTCTGGAAGTATCATTCACATCTCTGTAAAAATTGTGTACTTGTAGTACATGTTGTTGTCGTTGGACACAGGTAATATTACGTTATTTTAGCTATTAGTTAAGAAGTTTTGTTAAGTCAAAATGGGATTTTATAATATATTAATATTATTTCCTCAAGCCTAGTCAACCACAACAAAAGGGTGGAATTCTCTACCCCAAGTATTGTATCAACTCAATCACTGAATTAATTCCAAATTAATCTCACTCAACCTTTTTACAAATTAATTAAACCAAGTGAGGCGCCATTTGCATTGGTAAGATATGATGAACCCTTAGCACATTTTGCCAGTCAGAATACATGGAATATAAGGAAACTGCACCTGAGAAAAATCTTTAATTTCTACACAGTCACTGCAGTCATGTCACTGATATGCTGATCAAATTTCGTCAAAATCACATATCTCAGGCTCTTTTACAATGCATGCATGCCCATCAATATTGACCAAATTTAGCATATTTTTCTGCATACGTAGGGTCATGTAAGAACAATTACAACTACACTCTGCCTAACATGCATTACACTGCAGATACATCATAGCACTGAATCTACTACTAGTATGCCTTCCCTACTGTACTCATTTCACATAAAAATAATTTGTCAAAATCTCAAATGACACCATTATTAAAAGGTACTACATTCGTATAGGTCACACCAGGAAGTCTAACTGTGCTATGACCCCATAAACAATACTGCTATGTAGCCCTCTGGTGCATTACATTCTTTGTAAGGCACACTGGTGCTGCCACCTTTCGAATAGGTTTGAATATGCTGTCAACCCTTTGACGACATTGTTATTGAGGAAGTGTTACACTTCAATAATCCGCCCTTATATAATTAACTTAATTTTGACACCTAATTTCTGACTGGACGCCCACGTAAACTATACAACGCAACTGTGTTTGTGAGTTTTTTAAGCAACTTAATATCAACGGTAACGTTATTTGTTGTAATTTTTAATAGGTTTTAATCATGCCACAGGCACAGGTCTGACATGGTCTGGGCCGGGGCTGGCTAGAGTACATGTCATAAACTTGTAGGATAAAATGAAATGATACTTTAATTTTAAATTAACTTCATGCAAAACTGGCACAAACATTTCACCGTATATTATGATAATCTGTAACTAACCACGTCAATGTTTCTTGGACCTGCCCAGCCCTTAGGCTTAGCCTGGTCTCGAACAATCTCACTGACTGTCAGTGTCACGCCCAAGCCACGGCCCCGTCAGTTTTGACACTGTCACCGCGTCAACAATTGTCAACAGACAACACTGTCGAGTCTGTGAATTACTTACGATAGTATGCATTATTATGCTATTATTACTACGACTAAACCATCACAACATCGTGAACTTGGATTACTTACTTCGTACGACGCAAGTTTATACGTCGTCCATTCTTTCGGAATCCTGACGTTTCCGCAAGTTTCCCAAGTCGTCTGCTTTCCTTTCGTTTGGTGAAAACAGTATCGCCACCTATCGGATCCGGGAATTCTGATAGTCCGCAGCGACGCCTATCGAGTCGATTTAACAAGATTTAACAAGATTGCCACCTAGAGATTCAACTCTAGATAGCAGGTGGACTAGGAAGCCATTTGGCTTATCGAGAGTCCAACCTATCTATCAAAGTATACCCCGCCCGTCTTAGGTATATGTCGATTTTTTTTATTTGTGTGGGGGTTGTGGTGGTTTCTGGCCCCCACATTTATTTTGCTTTGATAGCTAGTTGCTTAGATAATTTCTCGTGCAATCCCTATTGACAAACATGACAAACATCAAACCAGGGGCGTCGATCCGGTTTTAAAAGTGGGGGGACGGGGGACCAATTTATATATACATATATATATATATATATATATATATATATATATATATATATGACCTGAAATACATATAACAATATTTGTAAATATATTACATAATTCATTGTTGGTGTGGTGCTAATTGTAAAATAAAAAAGCCTTTATGTTATGCTATTTATAATAGTTATGTTGGCAACATATATTTGAAGAGCGGCCATGGCCCGCCCCAATCACTGAAAATTTGGGGGATAGACTTTGGACCTAACACTGCTTGCCTAATTCATAGAGTGACAAGATGCAGATGTTACATGGGTGCCTGTGTAGGACGTCCCAATCCCACCTTTTGGCAAAGAAATTTGTCATCACTCAAATGAGATCAAATTACACAAAGTGCTGGAATCTGCTGGTTATATAAATATCCACCAGGGCGACCTGGCTGCAATCCAAGGGGTGACAGGGCAAACAAAAATTAATAATCTATAATGTGCTTGATAGCTAATGTATATTAATATATCAACACAAGGGTGCAACATTACAGAGCCTGGCATGATGAATATTTAGTGGACTAAGATCAAGTTGCGGACTGCGGCCAACCAAGCAATTTATCTAGTGATTTTCCACTAGGTAGTCGGACGTTTATATCTAAACTCGTAAATATATATGTTTTTTAATTTGTACTGCTAGACCTATGTAGGGTTTTTAAGAGAGGGGAATGATCATTCTCGCTATATATGTCTTCAGCTAATACTTCAGCTGTCTTATTGTCACGAGATACCCAGCTGATCCCAGCAGGGAGGGTATATTTGGACACGCTGCCTACCAGCAACCTCTGGACTTTAGGGGCGGTACCCACGCCGACGGTAATTAGCGTATAGAGTAGGGGGCGCTGCCAGTAGTGAACCAGTCTAGGCTAGGGTAAGAAACAGTAGACACGTATATATAGAAAGCTGGGTAGTATTAAACATTCTGAATATGACGAGTTGTTTGTGTTGATATATTATAAGAGTATTAAAACAAGCAATACCGTTACATGGTGTCAGAAGTAAACTACAGCTACAGTTGAATGGATTACGCAATCTGGATCGCTGAATACACGCTCAGCGGGATTGTTTCAACAGTGTGCCTGATAACAGACCACCTAGACTCCGGTTAAGTGAGGGACAAGAAGATGGCTACGCTTCCGCAGTCCGCTCAGCTTAATCGTAACGTGACTACGCACAGTTACAATTCCATCGGTGACACGGACGTGCACGCGATGAGAAAAGACACAAGAATGAAACAGCGGGAAAAGCGTGGTAACGAGGCAGAACGAATAAGACCTAGAGAAACAAGACGCGCAACAACAGGTATAGTTGTGAACTGTTCATTTTGTGGAAAGACACATGATCGAGGCAAATGTCCAGCTTGGGGAAGGAAATGCAGAGTCTGTCAAGGACTAAATCATTTCGCCGCCAAGTGTCGAAAAGTCAGAAGAGACGTCAGAACAGCCGAGAATGAACAATACGGTGTGAGTAGTCTGAAAGATAATTCAGCTACTCAGCACACGGTAAACTGTGTGAACAGACGGCAGACAGAGCCAGGCTACATCACGCGTGGCATCGGGTCGCACAGAGTGAAGTTTGAGTGCGATACTGGATCACAGTGTAACATCTTGCCACTAAGTGATTACAAGTTAGCTATTGGAGACACTAACTTGAAGAAACTCACACGAGTTTCAGACACACTGACTGTGTATGGTGGGAAGAAAGTTAAAGTGATGGCGATCACAACACTTCAAGTACATATAAATGGTCGTAAACACAATCTGCACTTCAAAGTGATGAGCGGTAAACAGTATCAGCCACTGCTGAGCCGCCGGGCATGTCTTGGCATCGGTGCTAGCAAGTGGATGGATGTGGACTCCATTACTTGGCATTAGGCCGTTTGAAGACTCGCCGAAGGCCTCGAGCAAGGCCTCGAGCATAAACAAACTTGAGGCAAAGCAGGCAATGAAGATGCCGTGCTTTGAAGCAACCGACATGCAGCACAAGTATGCACATGTTTTCCAGGGACTAGGAAAATTACCAGGCCAGTACCACATCGAGATTGACAGAGACGTCAATCCGAGATATTGACAGTGCTGTCAATAAAGTGGACGACTCGGAAGAGAAGATGTTCAGCGACAACATGATGTTGCCTGAACAGAAGCTGATCGAGCTGCAACATGCTACTAGGAATGACGCAGTGCTGCAGGAGCTCGAGAAGGCCATCAAGACAGGGTGGCCAGCCGTGAGGGTGGCCAGCCGTGAGTACTAGAAATGAAGTACTAAAGCCGTACTTGCAGTTCACGGACGAACTGTTAGCTGAAGATGGACTGATCTTCAAAGGCGACAGGCTAGTAATCCCCCGTATGATGCGAGCGGGAATGATCAAACAAATACACCAGGGACATATTGGTGTAGAAGGATGCCTGCGCAGGGCGCGCGAAGTCATCTATTGGCTCGGTATGAACGCTGAAGTGAAGGACCACGTCAGCAAGTGCGACGTTTGCAACGCACACAGGCCGGAACAGTGTCGCGAGAAGCTGCAAACACATGAGTTCCCTCACCTGCCATGGGCCAAGGTTGGAACAGATTTGTTTGAGCTCGATGGACACCAGTACATCATACTGGTTGATTACTACAGCAAAACAAGCAATACCGTTACACTTATTTTGAAACTACTTTTAAAATAGCCAAAAGGTCAACCTGCAGGCTATCCCGGAGAGCGTTTTCATTGGTTGTTTTGAAGGAAGCGTAGAAGTTGTAAGGGTCAGGAGCCATCTGACGGATATGTCTTCAGCTAATACCCCAAAAATACATGACCATTTTAAAAAATAAGACACGTATTTTTGGGGTAATAGCTGAAGACATATCCGTCAGATGACTCCTGACCTTTCCACCTTTTACGCTTCCTCTGCAACAACCAATGAAAACGCTCGCCGGGATAGCCTGTTGACCTTTTGGCTATTTTTTAAAGTAGTTTCAAAATAACACACACGTATTTTTGAGGTATTAGCTGAAGACATATCCGTCAGATGGCTCCACTTGTTCTCTGACCTAATATGTAGTTCGTCACCTAGCCGCCAGGGGCACTACATAGCCGGGTCATTTCACGGTAACAGGCATATTTCGGCCAAAGTAAAAAAATATTTTCGACCATAATATTTATCGCATTTTCGGCGTTAGCTACGTAGCTTAATATAGTGTGTGACTAATCCAATGAACAGCAGTGAACTTTTTCATCGCTTCCTATTTATTTTTTATTTTATTAGCATGAAGTCATGACTGAATGTAATCTACGTCACGAAAATATTTCCAGATTGATGTCCATTTATTGCCCCTTTTCCAAACATATTTTCTTATAATTTATAGCCCACTTTATTTACGTACTTTTGCAAAAGTTGTATTCAGTGTTTATTCGGCTCTTGTGACACAGCCAAATACCACTGAACCACTCGAAGCGTCTACCGTCTTATACATCTGACATGGGCGAAAATTAGGAGTAGTTAGTTATTGTTTTGAGACTTATATATACTTCATGTTGCGGTAGGATTATTCATGAAGGAAAACGAGTCGATTTTCTGTATGAACCGGTGTGTATTCATTAGATCAGTTAGCTAAGTTTCGAGATATTAAATAAAATATACGCCGTGACGTAGATGACTTGTCGTGACGTAGGTGACACGCCGTGACGTAGATGACATATCTACGTTGATGACTCGGAATAACAAAAAGATACTGCAACTATTCGTAGATTCCTGGGTGCAAAACGCATGCTTGTCCAATCCGCCAAAGTGGACGCTTTTGACTTCGGTAGATTGTCCACATTGTCTTCCTGGAGATTCTCCCCAAAGCCACGCAGAATGTCATAGTTCAGGGTAGTGTTGAGTGTATTGGTTGTTAAGCATGGTTTCAGCTTCCAAATGTCGTGTAGAAGTTGTTTTTTCTTTAGTCATGCAAGATTCCTACATGCGCATCTTCATGCGTTTTACTGATTTGTCTTCTAAATTCGCCTTGACCGACTCATTTTCTTAGGTTATCAACTGGTCACAGCTTATGACGTTGTTGTTCGTTTCCGGTGTACGCAATAGTCTCGTCTCTTCTCATACAATCCTTATTCGTGGTCATATTGATTTGACAGATGATATTACATATTATCCACCGGAACGTTGGGAGACGTTTTAACCTGAGTAGTCTCAACGTCCAGATAAAAGATATGTCGACTGTCATTACAAACCTTCAGTATGCTGATGACTGTGACGTTCTTGCCTACACAGCAGAATAACTTCAAACTAGCTTACCAAAGTATATTCTTGTCTTGCCATCAACATCGGAAAAACCAACATCATCTACCAACCCACTCCTGGCAACAACGAAGGACCACATGACATTAAAACATTTAGAACAACCTTAGACATTGTTGAACATTTCCCTTACTTGGGGAGTCATCTATCCCAGAAGGCCACTATCGAAGCAGAAATTCAGCATCGTAATATCCTGTACCATCATATCCTTCATGGTCTGCGTAACCGAGTCACCCACAACCTCATGGAAGAAACAAAGGTGATGGTCTATAAAGCCGTTTGTACTATCACTCTACAGGAGCGATGGGTGGGTTACATATCGATGTCATTTGAAGACCATCAAGACATTCCACCAAAGTTGTCTAAGAAAGATTCTTTGTATCCTATGGGAAGATCGCCGCCTCAATGCCAGTGTCTTCTTGAAGGCCAACGCAGCTATAGTAATGAAGCAATGATAATGCAGAACCAACTCAGCTTGGGACTAGCCACTGTGTTAGTATGTTGGATAACCGCCTTCCCCGATAAGTATTATTTTCACAGCTAACACATGGTATGAGAACACATGGGAACAGCCAGAGAAAACGATTCTAATGGATTGCTAAAGATTACATGAAGAAAAGCCAAATTTACTTGGGAAGAAAAACTTGAGGACCATTAACTTTGCCGCCGTAGCACATGAGAGGCAACTGCCAACTTTGAAACATATCATCTTCTTCACGAGGCGGAGAAACAGCAGAAGAGAAATGACAAGGGAAATGTCCAAATATTATCACGTCTCCCTTCCACCTGGTACCTCCTGCCCACACTGCAACAGGATATGCAGATCAATAATCGGGCTCTGGAGTCACCTCAGGATACACACGACAGACGTCTGAAAGACGCAATTCTCGTTTCGATGGACCGCTGATGATGATTACATTTGTTCAGTAAAGTGTCTCTTCCATCATCTCCACGCTATTGTGTCACTGTACATATACGTGTTGCGGTCGTCTTCAGTGTTGCCTGTAGCCCATGCCGATGTCATTGTGCTCATCGGGGGCCTAATGCAATTTTGCATATAATATCATCATGGTGTCCGAGACAAACATTTCTTTTTCCTCAACTTATTTCATTTATGTGACGGTATCTTGCTTGCTATGTGTGATGTAACTGTAGTTGCTACGCTAGTAGAATCTACGGTTAACTTATGCACTTGTTGTTCACCTGTCACGCTTTAAAATGGCATTTACTTCGTGCCCTTTTCCCGATTAGCAGGCGAATTCGAGTCGTCTATAATCCAGCATTCGATGCTTCTGCAATGTCTTTCCTGTAGTCAGTCTCTTGATGAACTGATTAGTATAGTAGCAGTTAATATGATATGTCGGCCCCAGCTCCATTGTAAGGGCATTATGAAACGGAAGCATATGAAGACATTTTCGTGTTTTGCGATGATGCATTCATGAATCTGTTGTTCTTTGTCTGATAAATGCCGTTGCCATATAACTGCCATGTCAACCCCTTATAGCGCTTCTTGTAGCGTTGAGATGGTCTCCTTCAGACGGCTAGACTTTCTGTCAGTTTGACAATCCGTTTGTACGCCTTTGCTCGATCTTGCAGAGCATTCTTTCGACCACGTTCATGGGGTTGTGGGGTTGGGGCTGTTCAATGAAGCTGCTTGATGATCGAAGGAATTTCGATCGCTTGATGACTACGCGAAGACATTTAGTTGCTTCTCCAACTGTACCTAATTTGATGTTGCACGCATGTTTGCTTGTTATCTGCAACTTATGTGTACATATGCCTACTGGTTTCTTCGGCATTTTCTGTCTTTCTAAAGAAATTCTTAATGGCCAGCCTAGTTCGCTTGTTTAGATTCTTTCTGTACCGTTCATCACTATAGTTATGTCAATAATTTGTTTTATCTTAAAGTAAATGTTACAGTTGTATTTATTACTAATAATATTAGTTTTAATACATAATGAATAGCTTTATATTTTTTTGTACAGCGCTTTGAGCATTTTTGGATATTGCGCTTTATAAATAATAAATATTAGTATTAAATATTATTAATATCTTAAAATGGAAAATATCATCAGATATTAACTTAATTTCTCAAAGATGATAATTATCCAATTTCAGCTAATTATGTCACCGTTTTATCTTAATTACAACTACGTTTGGCATCTACGTCACGCTCCATGTCATCTCCGTCACGACAAATATGTGACGTAGATGACTGTGACGGAGATGACGTGCCTTGCGAGTCGTGACCAATATATTGTCTGTCGTGAGCTTAACTGGCGTATGCAATTTCTGATTGACTTGATTGACACCACTTAACACGTGATTATCAATAATTCTGTTTGTCTGACCTGTATAGCACGCGGTGCAGACCGTTCGTAGATGACATGGAATAAACCTACTCATCTGACTCCTGCCCTGAAATGTCGAATATCTCGCGTAAATGGCAGCAAAAACGGTGTTGGTGTTGTTTCCAATATGCAGATATGGCGGTAACGTAATTGTGATTCCACGGGGATGTGGTAGTTCTTCCGACTCTGGACAGGCGTGGCATTAAAGTTGTCGTGACGTAGATGACATGGAACCAGGGGACATATATTTTTATGTTGGAAAACATCGACTACTCCATAAATCTAATAAATAATACTGTTTTTTGGACAAATATGAAGAGAGACATCGCAATGAGAACCTTACGGAATATATTTATAATTTACTGTGTAATTATTACACCTTTATAATAACGTGCAAATTGAGGACCAGGTGGTGGGGACAGCCACTTTTCGATGACGTCGACTGGGAGATATAACGAGAAATAACGCGAATAACGACTTAGAATGCCATTATTGTATTATAAATGAAGAACAATACTGTACAAAGCGACACATATAAGAAATATAGTTTTACGAGATTTCTTTATCGAATATTTCTATATAAAAGAGCCGGGACACCATTTAGCCCGGTTACCGTGAAATGACCCAGCCCCTAACCCAATTTTAAAAATAAGACGCACTAATTTGGACAGTACTAGTTCGTGACCTGTCCGCAAGGGGAGCCATCAGTTCATCTACTGTCCGCTATGTGGCGCCACTTGACCGTTGAGCTTTATAAGATCAAGTTTCGCGCTGTGGCGATTTTCTAATGGGTGGCCGGAACTTCATATCGCGAGTTTTTGTCTAGTTACTAGTTAGTCTTATGTGTAGCGGCTTTTAAGAGAGAGGAGTGGTGAGTCAGACTATATGCCTCGCAATTTTTCTGACCTGAAAAGTGTGGAGGGACAATTCATAAGGCTAAGCTGTCCCCCACCTTGAAAAGTGGGGGGACTCCCCCCCCCCCCGTCCCCCACCGATCGACGCCCATGCATCAAACAGCTAGAGTGCATAGCAAGCTGGTACTTTCATATTTTGACATACCAATAAACAACTTAAAAATATTGTGATATGCAATCTATTTAATGTGGATTTCTTATAATTCCACCAGAGTTGTACTCCATACATGGGTGAGCAATATGAACGAAACAGTGCGAGCTTAAAGGAAAAAAAAGTTAACTGTTTCGTGGCATACACCTAATAGAGTTAATATAAAGTAACACTTTCCACATATACTCTAGACTTTAAAGTCACATTCTGAGTAAACCGCTGACGTTACAAAATGGAGTATATGTGGAAATTGTTACTTTGTATAAACTCTATTAGGTGTATGACACGAAACCGTAGCCTTTTTTGTCCTTTAACCTCTATGCCTATGGAGCACATACTAAAGTTTCGCAATATAATATTTCCTTGTACATACAGAGTTCTGCGTTGTCTATTAAAGTCATCATCATCTGAAAGATCATCTGAAATATAGTTTCCAAGATATTTATATGTAGCTACAACATGCAGAGTAACCACTTTTAGAATTCCTAGTCCACCTGCCATCTGGAGTTAAATCTCAAGGTGGCAATCTTGTTAAATCGACGCGATAGGCGCCGCTGCGGACTATCAGAATTCCCGAATCCGATAGGTGGCGATACTGTTTTCACGAAAGGAGAGCAGACGACTTCGGAAACTTGCGGAAACGTCAGGATTCCGAAAGAATGGAAGACGTATTGCGTCGTACGAAGTAAGTAATCCAAGTTCACGATGTTGTGATGGTTTAGTCGTAGTAATAATAACATAATAATGCATACTATCGTAAGTAATTCACAGACTCGACTGTTGACAATTGTTGACGCGGTGACAGTGTCAAAACTGACGGGGCCGTGGCTTGGGCGTGACACTGACAGTTAGTGAGATTGTTCGAAACCAGACCAGGCTAAGCCTAAGGCTAAGGGTTGGGCAGGTCCAAGAAACATTGACGTGTTTAGTTACAGATTATCATAATATACGGTAAAATATGTGTGCCAGTTTTGCATCAAGTTAATTTAAAGTATCATTTCATTTTGTCCTACAAGTTTATGTACTCTAGCCAGCCCCGGGCCCAGACCATGTTAGGCATGTACCTGTGGCTGTGGCAGTGGAGCTAGGCAGAGACCTGTGACTAGTACGGCATTATCACGATAATCGTGATATTAAAAATTACAAGAAATAACGTTACCGTTGATATTCTGTTGTTTAGATAACTCACAAACACATTTGCGTGATATAGTTTGTGTGGGCGTCCAGTCAGAAAATTAGGTGTCAAACTGAAATTAATTATATAAGGGCGGATTATTGAAGTATAACACTTCCTCAATAACAATATCGCCAAAGGGTTAACAGCATATTCAAACCTATTCGAAAGGTGGCAGCACTAGTGTGCCTTACAAAGAATGTTATGCACCAGAGGGCTACATAGCAGTATTGTTTATGGGGTCATAGCACAGTTAGACTTCCTGGTGTGACCTATACGAATGTAGTACCTTAATAATGGTGTCATTTGAGATCTTGACAAGTTATTTTTATGTGAAATGAGTACAGTAGGAAGGTATATTAGTAGTAGATTCAGTGCTATGATGTATCTGCAGTGTAATGCATGTTAGGCAGAGTGTAGTTGTAATTTTTCTTACATGACCCTGCAGATGCAGAAAAATATGCTAAATTTGGTCAATGTTGATGGGCAGTGCACATGCATGCATTTCAAAAGAGCCTGAGATATGTGATTTTGATGAAATTTGATCAGCATATCTGTGACATGACTGCAGTGACTGTGTATAAATTAAAGATTTTTCTCAATTTCCTTATATAATCTGACAAAACGTTAACTTGGCTGGCATTGAGAAAACAAACAGTGCTCTGTGCCCTTATATATATCATGTATTCTGACTGGCAAAATGTCCTAGGGGTACATCATATCTTGCCAATGCGAATGGCGCCTCATTTGGTTTAATTAATTAGTAAACAATTTGAGTGAGATTAATTTGGAATTAATTCAGTGATTGAGTTGGTACAATACTTGGGGTGGAGAATTCCACCCTTTTATTGTGGTTGGGAAAAAGAAAAAGGGATCGCTTTTTCACGTGTCAAGGAGTCCCATCCAACCATCACTTGCATGGTAAAAGCTGTTTTGGACAGATAGAAAAAAAGTATTCCAGAATCATAGATATCATCAGTTATGTTTTAAAAATGATGTGTGTTTGTATTTTATTTAATATCATAACCACACATCTCGACTTGCTTATAATATACAATTATATACATGCACATGAGTTAATGTGCACATGTCTACAAACAAAATTGTGACTGGCAAAAAAGTTATCCTGCATAAATTAAGTCCTGGAAAGCTGTTTCCAAACAATGCATTTGACAATTAAAAAATTATTTTTCATATCCAAATTCAAGATCTTAAATTTCTTTTTACCTGTAGAGGCTTGTCTGAATGTTTCACATTGACTTCTTCAGAACTAACGGTGAATGGTGTCATAGTACACGTTGAGCAGTTTGAAATTTCCCTCTAATGTTCGTCATTCCTACTGAAGAAGTCAACGTGAAACGTTCAGACGAAAGCTTCTACGGGTAAAAAGAAATTTAACATATTGAATTTGGATATACAAAATGGAAACCTTTGATTGGAAAAATAACTATTCTGAGAAATGTTCAATAATCAATACATTTAAATGTCTAATTTGTAATCTCTCTATAGATCACGAGTTATATTATACTACGTACTATTCAACATTGCATAACGTATTAATTTCACATGAAGCACATCAATTTGTTCTGGCAGTGGAAAACCTACAGGACTAATCAATCAGATGGCACTATTATGCAACAACTCGGGCCTCGTGCTGTCAATTGCCAGCATCTTGTTACCCCATTAGGCATTACACTGCGTTCATTCAATATATCCACACATTGTATATATGCCTTATATTAATAACAGTTAGAGTCTCATAGAATTATGAGATGAACTGAAAGAAACAAAATAAACAGTGCATGTGTGTGAAGAGTCGATTGCGTCACTGGCCCCAGTTGCGTACCAGTGCCCCGTAGTGATCTTGCTGATTCCCTGTTACAGATTCCCCATTTGATATTGGTCTAATGGGAATGGGATATAATATTTTTGTTCCATCTTATATACTAAGCTGAATCTTGCTGAGAGGGTGCCTATAGGGAGTTGCTTTACTGTTTGTACCTCTTTGGAGTGATTGTGCTTACAAGATTTTGGCTATTTCTAAGACCAGTTATTGTTGTATCACATTGAATCTGAAGTCAGTTATTCAAATCAACTCAGTGCTCAAAGTTAGTGGAGTGTGCAGTTGGAAATTTGTAGTAAAAATTTGGAGGATTCACTTTCCATTACACGTGTGTACATGTGCTAGATGTCCAGGAGATTCAAAAGAATGTGGGAGAATGGGATTAGGGGGATATCATTATTGTGATTGTTCAAAACCAGCAATACTTTCAACAGTGACAATAGAAACACTAGAACAATTCAGGTGATAAACTAAATATACATTCACTTATCATTGTTTCTTATACATGAATCTGAATTACCTCATTGTTTTAATGTGAATGTACGGTTCGTTTACAAAGCAATGAAACATCTTCATATGTTGACTAGGCATGGGCAAGTAATGTATTATAAAATCCCATTTTGACTTAACAAAACTTCTTAACTAATAGCTAAAATAACGTAATATTACCTGTGTCCAACGACAACAACATGTACTACAAGTACACAATTTTTACAGAGATATGAATGATACTTCCAGAGATATTTCATCTTGAAAATGTAGAAATGATCAATAAAATGCAATATGTTACACGTGCGACAATTGCTAGCCATTATGTGCGGTGATATTTAGAAATAGCTGACATACCCATGGAATACAACATTAGTGACTTGCCTAATCACATGTGCAGCGATCTGCTGAAGGCGAAGCTTTGCGACTCGTGGAAAAAGTAACATCAACTTTCAAAGGCATGTGTGCCCACAAATAAAATGCCATATTCATAAAATTAAGGAACGGCGACGTTATTCATGAAATACAATCGTGACATAAGTGGTCTTATTTACTTGCGTTTTAGTGGACAATTTCTTATTAGTTCAGCATAGTGTGTATCACCAATGGGTAGAGTAATCATTTATCTGCAAAATACACTTTATTTTGATTGAATTGGTCAACACTTGACACATCACAACATTTGAGAACAAAGCCTATTTTACGCTTATATTTTCACCTTGATGGTACGCGCGATGAGGCACTCTCGCTAGCGTAACAACATAACATCTTAGCACAGGCAGTGTGTCGCCACAGGCATTTCTTTGTTGAGTACCCCGGTAGTGGGTATTTTTGAAATGCTACTGAACGCGATATATTTGAGTAACAAGAACTACATTTGGCATATAAAAAGACAACATAATGACTTTTTAAGACATAAATATTATTCCACAACATTTAATACTTCTATGTGTAAGTCATGCAGAAGTATGGTTAATTTGAGTGAAAAATACTTACACAAGCCTATGTTGACAAGATACATTGACATAAATGTAAGTATGCAGAAAAGATAACAGTGCTCTGTGCCCTAATAACTGGGTTAGGAACCTCCATGCCAACACATATGCTGCTTAATCTCATTCTTTATTCTTTCTATCCACTTTACAAACTCAACTCTACACTATGACCATGCCAATCCAGCCCAGCTATGACACAGAGGCACTCAGCCTCAACTCCCAGCCCAAGCTAGAGGGAAACCCTCCAGCTGCACACCCTGCACCCTGTGTATGCCTGACCTCTCTCTCTGTCTCCGTGTCTCGTGTCTTCCCCCGGCCTGGCACTTATCCCCCTGAGACAGCCCTGCCACCACACGTCATATGATGTATAAACTAAATATTCATTCACTTATCAGTGATTTCTTATAAATGTATCTGAATTAACTCCTTGTTTTAATGTGAACTGTACATAGTTGGTTTACAAAGCAGTGAATAATCTTCACAAGTTGATAAGATACACTGGTATAAATAATGATTAAATATTAATATGCAGAAAAGATAACAGGCTATTTAATTATAATAGGATGCTTATGTTTTTTCTGATGACAGAGGTTCAAGAAGACATCACTGCTGTGAGTTTGTGTGACCCTGAGAGAGAGAGACACTGACAGCGTGGACATGGCGGGAGGAGACGCTGTCTCACACACCTGTAAACTTTATGTTCAGGTAGGTTCACAAAGGAACATCTTCAAACTACACCTGCCTAGTTCATTGTCTTATGTATGAGATGACATCTAGACTCTTGTTGTTCAGGTGGATTAATTTACATTTTAAATAAAACTAATTTAAGCAACTAGGACAACTGTACCTGGAATTAGTATAGCCATTCATTGGAAG
This sequence comes from Oasisia sp. SBJ-2009, assembly GCA_964017155.1. Taxonomy (NCBI): domain Eukaryota; kingdom Metazoa; phylum Annelida; class Polychaeta; order Sabellida; family Siboglinidae; genus Oasisia; species Oasisia sp. SBJ-2009. Next base: position 42,648,868 of record OZ024862.1, on the reverse strand, counting down.
CCAGCTGTTTTGTAGGGGATAAAATATAGGCGCCCCTAAAATATGCAAGGACAAAACAGTGTGAAATCATTATAATTTTGTAATGTGATTTTGTAACATTCATTTTTGGTAAGGTAAAATATGTACTGTCGCTTCTAGTTTTAATTTTTTAACATGGTATACATATATACATTTTCTTACACACACAAATATATATATATGTATCCGTGCCGCCTTTTAGTGTGTGCCGTGTCTTACAAACAATGCACCAGAGGGCTACAGAGCAGCATGTATTTTGACTGGCAAAATGTCCTGGTAGGCTACATCATAATTATGATATAAACCACAGTAAGGTGTTCATCCGCCATTACCCGAGCGAACAAAGAGTACCCTATAAAAACAGCATTATGCAGATTGTCTGAATTTCTGTGAGCACATGTAGTGTGGAATGAGTAGAAATTATGTTATTGTGCAGGTTGGCATCAGAGCTGTCAATTTATGACAGTACATTTCTCCGTATTAATACAGTTGTCATTTTGCTTGGCGATGTAATCAGGGGCAATTCGTGGGTGGTACAAGCAGAAATGGAGGGGTGTAAGGTTTGAAAAAAGTTTATGGGAGCCTGAGGTATGAGAAGTTCAAAAATTTTTACTGAACGTCTGTCTATGGGGGATAAATATGCTGTTAAATTGTCAATAACAGATCTCATCAAGATTAGTATGAAATGAAGGAAACTTTATAAATAATTTATAATGGTCACCTATGGGAAATGCAAATGTGGTCTGACTCCTTATCTTGCCAATGCAAATGGCGCCTCATTTGGTTAAATTAATTAGAAAAAATGTGGAGTGAGATTAATTTGGAATTAATTCAGTGATTGAGTTGATACAATACTTGGGGTGGAGAATTCCACCCTTTTATTGTGGTTGGGGAAAAGGTATAGGTATAGGGTAAAAGCTGTTTTGGACGGGTATGTAAAAAATAAAACAAGACGAGCAATGTATGCTAAAATAGGAGATATCGTCAGTTATGTTTTAAAAATGCGTGTCACATGTGTGTTACTTTATGTTCAGGTAGGTTCACAAAGGAACATCTTCAAACTACACCTGCCTAGTTCATTGTCTTATGTATGAGATAACACCTAGACTCATGTAGATTAATTTAGGACAATCACTACACTACACTACACAGGTCTAGCTCATTGAGATACTCATTTTATACTCATTTTATTCACGTTACAAGTGAATGGACGTTTGCATATACATGTTAAGTTGGACTACGATAGCACGCTTACAAAATGTCAATTTATTACAGCCAATGGCAAAAACGTCATTTGTTTTGATAAATGCAACTTATGGTTGTATAAATTTATGCTGCAAAATACATCTGCCTAATTTCTTATATATATATATTGCTTTAGTTGTGTATGAACTGTAGTTGATGCACAAGTTAATGCTTGCATTCTTCTGGTACAGGTCAATTAATAAGTGTGGAAACTCTCAATGGGGTTGCCAATTGGATCATGTCAAAAGTACCATCTGTGAATGTACTACGGAACTGCTTTTTAATGAACTGTTCTGTTGGCCAGGATCTGACAGAAGACATATCCCAAGATGCACTGAAGCTGAAAATTGAAGCTATTACAGGTGCTGGAGTTGAGAATACCGAATACAAGAATCATAAGACTGAGGCCATCATCATGTTAGATGAAATTATTCCATTTGATAGTGAGAAAACATGCACCATTTCTGACAGAGTAATTAAAATTATCCCTTTGCGCACAACATGCAAGCCAGGAAGGTCCTTTCCACCTACAAGAATGGGCACTCAATATCAACCTGAAAAGAGAGCTGTAGAGAAAGGCACACCTCCTGTAGTTAGAGCTGAGGAAAAGCCCACAACCCCTACAGGTAGAGTTGCTGAGAAGCTGGACATCCATTTGACAGAGGAAGAGTGGCAACTGTTAACGACATGTCATCAGAAAGAGGTTGAAGATTTTGGAAGCAGGAAGACAGGGTGAGTGTTGATGATTGAGTGTTGATGATTGAGTGTTGATGGGTGAGAGTTGATGGGTGAGTGTTGATGGGTGAGTGTTGATGTGTGAGTGTTGATGGGTGAGTGTTGATGGGTGAGTGTTGATGGGTGAGTGTTGATGATTGAGTGTTGATGGGTGAGAGTTGATGGGTGAGTGTTGATGGGTGAGTGTTGATGTGTGAGTGTTGATGGGTGAGTGTTGATGGGTGAGTGTTGATGGGTGAGTGTTGATGATTGAGTGTTGATGGGTGAGAGTTGATGGGTGAGTGTTGATGTGTGAGTGTTGATGTGTGAGTGTTGATGGGTGAGTGTTGATGGGTGAGTGTTGATGGGTGAGTGTTGATGGGTGAGTGTTGATGTGTGAGTGTTGATGGTTGAGTGTTGATGTGTGAGTGTTGATGGTTGAGTGTTGATGGCTGAGTGTTGATGGCTGAGTGTTGATGGCTGAGTGTTGATGGGTGAGTGTTGATGGTTGAGTGTTGATGTGTGAGTGTTGATGGGTGAGTGTTGATGGGTGAGTGTTGATGGGTGAGTGTTGATGGGTGAGAGTTGATGGGTGAGTGTTGATGTGTGAGTGTTGATGTGTGAGTGTTGATGGGTGAGTGTTGATGGGTGAGTGTTGATGTGTGAGTGTTGATGGGTGAGTGTTGATGGGTGAGTGTTGATGGGTGAGTGTTGATGGGTGAGTGTTGATGGTTGATGGGTGAGTGTTGATGGGTGAGTGTTGATGGGTGAGTGTTGATGGCTGAGTGTTGATGGGTGAGTGTTGATGGTTGAGTGTTGATGTGTGAGTGTTGATGGTTGAGTGTTGATGGTTGAGTGTTGATGGTTGAGTGTTGATGGGTGAGTGTTGATGGTTGAGTGTTGATGGGTGAGTGTTGATGGGTGAGTGTTGACAGTTGACAGTTTAGTACTTATAATACAAATTTTTGTCTGTGATGCTATCTGAAAGAATCTGAACTAACATACACAACATCCAATAATCATTGGGCATAATCATGACTAACAATGTAAAGGTTGCTGTAGTTTCAGATGATGTAACAGTGATATGGAGAGAAAAAATTTGGAGATCCTTTATCAATCTATTTCCGCTCCAGTTCTGAAATTGGAGTCGGAATTGATATTGAAATTTTGAACGAAGGGAATTGGAGCAGGAATTGGAAATGAAATATGTTAATGCGCATGCATCAAATGTTCAGGGGTTCCTGTCCGACCTATCAAAAGAAATGCAACACTTTGTATTTTTTCTAAATTCTTATTTGTTTTGGGTTATTTCTGAATGTTTACCTACTTAGAAATTAGATTGTTATATATCTGACCACAAGTGGTCTCAGGGGTTAGATTAACTAGTTTAGGATCACCTGACCACTGGAGGCAATCATGGGATCATCTGACCAGTGGTGGCCTCCGTGGCCAGCTAAACCATAATAGGATCATATCTGACCACTGGTTGGCTAGTAGAAGTAATGCATTAATAACCTTTTGTACAATTACTGAAACTGTTGTTTTTCAGTACTGACACAGTCCACGTTGCTTTAACAAAATCACCCAATGGGAAATGTGTCATCCAAGTTTCTGGTGATCCCAGACAGCTGGAATATGTGAAGACAGATGTCAAACAATTTGTGCAAACAATTGTCCACAAGACAGTCAAGTTCAGTAGTGCTGGTAGGGAAATATTTAAGACATATGCTATTTAACAGGTAGCAAAAGGCAACTGTTTTGGTCTATGCATCTAGAAATTTTACCAAAACTAACAATTTGCAACTGTTATGCTGGTAATTTACTGGAAAAAACATGTTGGATTTACTAGTCTTTCGTAAGACGTTCAGTGAACCCATATATTTCAGCCAATCATCTGTTAGCACATATATACCGGGGGTATATATATATAATATATATATATATATATATATATATATATATATATATATATATATATATATATATATATATATAATATATATATATAATATATATATATATAATATATATATATATATAATATATATATATATATATATATATATATATAATATATATATAATATATATATAATATATATAATTATATATATATAATATATATATAATATATATATATATCAATCAGACCTGAGAACCTGTCATGTCACAGCTGATGTCTTAGTTCAGCACTTATTGGTCAAGGCCATGAGTAAGATGTCAGAGATATTGAACATTTTATTAGACTCTTCTAACATTTTGTTCTTGTTGATTGATGTTGTAAATTGTTAGTCTGTATTAACTCCTCTATATATGTAACATGAAATAGGGGCCTTTTACTTAAATTTGGAAGCGATCTTGTTGCACTGAATGCATGCACATACGCACATGCGTGCACGCATGCACGCATGCACGCACACTAAGGATGGGACGAATCTGGAATTTCATTTGAATCGAATCGAATATCCTCAAAATTTTGAATACGAATCAAATATCGAATCGAATACAAATATTAAGTGGCTGCAAATTCAGTTAGAATACTGAACAGTGTCGAGATGTCTTGCTGGGACGCTGCGTCATCCCATGGGCAGATATCTGTGCTGGAGTCGTTGGCATTGCGGTCGTACGCATTCATCGTTTTGTTTACTTTCTGATCTAACCATGAAAATTACTTCTTACAATCACAAAACACATCCTCACATATCTTATGTATATACACATACACTAGGTTACAAAATAAAATAATTTACAATTTCTGTAAAGAGTAAAATTAAGAAAACAAACTCAGCGTAAAACTCAACATAATCTAGTCCTGGGCTACGCTGAGCATGAGGCTTACCATAACATCAATAATTTATCGCAGGTGTCGCTAAAAAAATGAACTTCACAAATTCTGGTCTGTGCTAACCCTAAAGTAACTGTAACTGTAACTTCAACTAATCATAAACTTACCCATAAACCTTATTCTGACACTGCTATCAAAAGACCCCTCGACACAATACCGATATTAAGGTAAGCTACGCCTAGCAGCCACCGATGGCGATGACATAGCAGCCACCGATGGCGATGACATAGCAGCCACCGATGGCGATGACATAGCAGCCACCGATGGCGATGACATAGCAGCCACCGATGGCGATGACATAGCAGCCACCAACAGCCATGACACCACACGTTTTATTCTAAACTTCGAATACGAATCGAATATTCATCCCATCCTTAACACACACACACACACACATGCATGCACGCACGCACGCACGCACGCACGCACGCACGCACGCACGCATACACACACTTGGATTCTGCATCATAAAAATAACAGTATTTGCATTAAATATGTCCATTTCATTACCTAGCATATTACACAAACTGCAAAATACTGCATTTGGCTAAAAAGGCCAGGTTGTGGTAAGAGAATTGCTGGATGCTTGATCCATATGTCTAGCCCAAGTCAAGGCCGTTTTACTTGCACATACGGTTTTTATACCAATTCTAACAAAACTCTGCAATGGCAGTGGCTAAAACTTGCTCCCAAAGTGCTTTTTACGCGAACTTTAAAATAATTATTGTTGTAATTTTAACAGTGCATTTTTTTACAATTTAAGCAAAACACGAAATCCCATATAATTTTAATATGCTCTTGAACATGAACAGTTTAAATGTTCACCAAGTACACTGAAACTGAAAGTCCATTGACGTTCATCTCCACAGTCTGCACTGTAATGTCCAGGTACGACGATTATTGCAAGGCCTCCATTATTGCAATGGCACCCAGACTAACGTAATTCAAAAATGATGTGTGTAGTGCAACTGAACTGTAGCTGGTGAGACTTTCGTAAGTAAATATATGGTAAATGTAAATGCGTACCCTAAAGAGGGTATTCATTATTTTATGGTACTATCAGAGAGAGGCCATCAATTACAAGAAAACAGCATTCCTTGTCTTACCTTATCCCACACTCCAGATGTATAACTACCATTCGTATTCTTTTTTCCCAGGCCAAGTACCATTCGACTTTGGAACTCCCTCCCTCAACATGTCATAAATTTATACAAACAGCCTTGATTCCTTTAAGAGCAATATCTAGACTTTGCATTATTCAACTCTTTAGATATAATTAGTTATTTTGCATGCATTACTATTTTCATGCACTAATTGTTCTTATACATTGTATTGCACTCAAAAGGCTAAAAGAAAAAACTATTTCTGATTTTTCCTGTTTGCCCGCCTGTATCCTCAGCATGTTGAGGCTAGGTGGTAACCCGGAAGAAGAGAGGCCATCATGTGCGCAGATCAAATTTATCAAATGCGGTCATGCCCCACCCGCTGTGCAGACGTATTTCGTGCATCGGTGCTTATAATATTATGTAGTCTACTTAGATACATATTTAGATACTAATATTATAGGAAACTTTGATGTGAGATAGTATATGATGATTATTATATAATTATTTAATATTATCAAACTTATTATATCATTCATCGCTTCGTCAATGTGTAATAGGCTATATCGTGCTGACGTCACATTTTCCATGTTGTGTATCATTAGGTCCGTTAAATACATAAAGCTTAATTGATCAGTGCTCATAGACTAAAATAACCAATATGATAAATGATGTATAATCTATAATATAGAAATTTGGCCGTATACGTTAGTCCATACAAAGCCATGCTCGCACAGCTGACAAACTGAGTTTTTAGTTTGACTTTGCGCTTTACGAAACTATGCTGTTTTAGCTAGAAGACTTTCCCCCGTTACAAAATCATGCTGTAGTTTCTTTGACTCTCAAGGAGGAATAAACGTGGACTATGATTCAAGGCCACTGTATTTTCTAAACTTTACGTATATATGAAAATTGAAACCGTTGATTTGTTTTCTCTGGCGTTTTTTTTATATAGTAATGCACGTCATGACGTGTCAGTAGTGTACACATACCAATACATATTATTATTGCAGTTAATGGTCAGCTCAGTGAGACCAGCTGTTGTTTCGCCATTCGTGGGGCATAACCGCACACAGTGTGCGGATATGCCCCGTACCTTGGGGCATGTCCGCACAAAGCTATGCCTCTACATTTGACCAAATATTTAAATATCTGATGGGATATGCGATTTCTTAACTAACTAACTAACAACAAAGTAATATGATTGCTCATTCTAAATACTAAATATCACCATCTTAGCACACACAGTGCATTATCTATTGCTTGTTTCACCTTAAGTGTGTGGACATGCCCCTACTTCCCCTATGTCAACTAAATTAAAAAAAACAATATATGTTAATGTTCACTAGCCCATCTATACACCACCTCACACTTTCTTACTTAAAGCTAACACTTCCAAATAAACATTTGAGTTAGACATCTTGTATACTAAGGACCATACTACTTTATACCATGAAATTATGGTGGCTCCTATGACAGCGACATTATTGTCTTAATAGGAGCTACCGACCCCAGTTTGTAAATGTTATATGATTGTGGGTTTTATTTCTTATTTCTGTGCAACAAGAATTACTGTAAGTGCACACATTTGTATGTAATGTAGGCCTACCATATAGACTTATAATAGTATGTGAACACGATATAATGTGTGTGTATATATGCTTGTATAAATGTACTGTACGAAATTGATGTACTTTCTATACCTACTTGGGGTCAATAAATGTTATGGTTATGGTTATACTAGGTTTGTTCCAATTCATGAAGATGGGAACTGGTCAAACGATAGTTATGGGCATTGAAAGGAAGTGCAAATGTCACATCAGCATCACTGGGGAAAAGGACATGGTGCGGGAGGATGTAGATGAAGAAGATGAGGAAGCAAATGAAACTGTCCCCAAAATACACATGATGGCAACGTACAGAGATACAGAAAGGTAACCGCTCTTTCATGTATACCTTTGTGAAGTATGGGTGTTTCATATAAATATGAGGCCACTTACTAATGTTCCTATTAGTACATTCAAAAGAAACGTTTACCTGGCACACATGTTAACGTTACCATTTCCCCTTGTTACGATTCATGGTTGCCATGGTTTGTATCGACAACTCGACTTTCTTCTGCCATTTCTTCGTTCATTCTTCTGTCTTCCATGGGATTCCAATCAACAAATCACCATTCGGACTTGACTTGATAAATTGATGACATTTAGTTAATTACTTGCCTGCTGATAAACACTTTAGTCAGTAAAACAGTCATGTGTTTCGGGTTGGCAAATTTTAGGGATGGATCAAAGCATTTGTGTTGACATGTACACCTGGTATAAATCAAAGTATTAATTCTATAAACATGTTAATAATTTCTTTGATAAGGGCACCAAAGGTGATATTGGAAGTGATACAAGGCGATCTGACAACACTGAAGGCAAGTCTCATTGCATAGTGGTTGCTATGGATACTGAAGTTTATCATTGTCCCGACTCTTTAAATTTAAGTTCGAGACTACATGACATTGTTGTAATATATGTAATATATTACATTATGCCCTAGAAGCACCACCATTTATTTCAAACAGTCCAAAATATATATTATTAGTTCTAATATGTGTATTTGCAAGTAACATACTTACCTGGATCAATCACTTCACAAAGGGCAGTGCATTTGGCAGTGCCAAAGTAGCTCCACAATTAATGAAGAAAGTAAACATATCACATCCCTGTGGCTCCCACCACCCTAACTCACCGCTCAGTCACCTCCTCTTCTCACTTGGCTAGTTCCACCAGGAAAGAGATTTGACAGGTCACAAATGCAATTACCCATACAGTATGCAATTATTATTATTTTTAAATAATTATTTTTATTACATTTTTGCTGATATTTTAAATTTAATATTATTATATACCTTTATTATTTGCGCACTGAGGAACAATAAGTTATAACGAATGTTTTATTTTATTTTACTATTTCTTATATAGGCCTACATTTAGAATGATTTTAATAATAATTTAGCAACAAATTTTAACTACTACCATAATTATTGTCTCTAATTGTTAATATAATTAACTATTATTTTTATTTAATATCTACTATTTTTAATATCTACTATTTATCAACTATTTTATTATTTATTTATTTTTAAATTGTAATATAATTAACTATTATATATAAGTATTAGTATTTTAGTACAATATTATTAAAACTAATATTATTTATTTATATTGAAATTTTTACTGATCTATTTATTTTACAACTATGTCTCTATTTTTTATTTTAAAGTTAATCTGTATATTCATGTAAAGTGAAATGCGCCTCTAAATGGTTTTATTTCTAGAGATATGGCGTAGTCAAGTACTGTTATTTATTATTATTATTTAACAGATGTGCAATGAGTGAGTTGGAAGGCTTGGGTGCGCATCTATTGATTTCTCAGGAGTGAGCTGAACGTGGTCACCCACTAAATTGGCTTTTAAATAGAGTAGACAACTAATCCGCAATGTGACACCGCTGAAGTATGAATAATACATCTGACACACGATATTGATGTGTGTGGTCCTGACTAGAACTGTATAGAACCATGAGTCAATAACAGGCGCAATTATTCAAAATGTCAACTTTTCGACTTATCCAAAGAAGCAACACTTATTTATTGAAACATAGATGCTAGAAAGTGAACTTATATGACAATTACTCTGACTTCTCTCAGTTTGCAAAGTTGACGACAGTCGAACTCCACGGGAAAGGGCAATTCGTCTGGAAATTGTGACACGAATGACAATTTCAACTTTGTCTCTAGTCAAATCTGGTTGCTTAAGTCCATCATATGTATTATATTTGTCTTGATTGGTGCAGTAAAATACATATGTGGCCCATATGTTGTTTCCACCGTTGTTATTCAGAAATTTTAGATGGCGTTTAATTTAACCTAAACAAATCCGCCATTTGTTTGATCTGCGCACATGATGGCCTCTCTTCTTCCGGGTTACCACCTAGCCTCAACATGCTGAGGATACAGGCGGGCAAACAGGAAAAATCAGAAATATTTTTTTCTTTTGGGTGCAATACAATGTATAAGAACAATTAGTGCATGAAAATAGTAATGCATGCAAAAGAACTAATTATATCTAAAGAGTTGAATAATGCAAAGTCTAGATATTGCTCTTAAAGGAATCAAGGCTGTTTGTATAAATTTATGACATGTTGAGGGAGGGAGTTCCAAAGTCGAATGGTACTTGGGAAAAAAGAATACAAATGGTAGTTATACATCTGGAGTGTGGGATAAGGTAAGACAAGGAATGCTGTTTTCTTGTAATTGATGGCCTCTCTCTGATAGTACCATAAAATAATGAATACCGGGTAAAAGCTAGCCCTCTTTAGGGTACGCATTTACATTTACCATATATTTACTTACGAAAGTCTCACTAGCTACAGTTCAGTTGCACTACACACATCATTTTTGAATTACGTTAGTCTGGGTGCAATTGCAATAATGGAGGCCTTGCAATAATCGTCGTACCTGGACATTACAGTGCAGACTGTGGAGATGAACGTCAATGGACTTTCAAGAGAATATTAAAATTATATGTGACTTCGTGTTTTGCTTAAATTGCACTTTCTTATAAGTTACAAATATCACATGTATTACTTTAAATAATACAATAAAATGTCCATGTTCAAAGATAAATATTAGATACCATCACCGCTAAAATAAAACAATTCACTGGACTGTTTCACATCTTAAAAAGGGTGTGTGCTTCTATTAGGGATAAAAAGGTATGTGGTATGTATGTAAAGCACATTGGAGAGCAATGATATTGATTCAGGCACTATACAAATAATTGTTTTAATTTTTTTATTATAATAACTGGAAGTGGAAACTAACTTTAATAATTTATTATAACAATTATTAATATAACAGATAAGTAATATAAATAATTGTATGAATCTGTGGTTACAGGCCGACGTGTTAGTAAACACACCTTCAGGAAAGGGTGATCATCTTGCCAAGTGGGGTGTTGTTTCCAAGGCGTTTTACAATGCAGGAGGAGAAGATTTGCAGCAGGTTAGCAAACATCCACAATGTTTCTCAATACTCTGTAACCTTTGACCTGCTTCAACAAAGTGGGTTGTACGTTGCAACATTGCTAATTGTCGCCCATTTCCTCTACACAGAATTAGCAGGCCTATAAATTCGTGAGAACGTGGAATATTGTGGACCACCTGTAGGTTTATGTGGTAATGCAGTAAAGCAGTGAATATGATGTTGACCTGTCATTGGTTTATGTGCTAGTGCAGTAGAGCACCGAATATGATGTTGACCTGTCATTGTTGTCTGTGTCAGCGCTACGAAGCAGCTGTCAGTGACAATGACGATGTGACAGTGACTCAGGGAAGTGGCAACTTGAAGTGTCAACATGTCTTCCACTTGCGGCTACACAAACTGAGAGGTGACACATACCAGGTAATAATGTTAATAAACAAACGTTGAGTTGTTGAATGGTTTTTAAAAGGCAAACCTATTATAAATCCCTGAATGCGTAAACATTTCTGTTTCTAGGATGCTGTCATTACCTCGGTAGATGTAATTTGTCTTACAAAACAGTCACTCTTACTTACATTTCATGTTTTCCTAAATACATAATAAGTTCTGTATACACTCATTCACACACTTTGTTAAGAATGATGTATATAATTTGTTTTTAAATAACTCACTCAAGAATTAACCAACTCAAACACCAGGCCCCTATGTACAGCCAGGGCAAAGTATATATATATATATATAATATATATATAATATATATACATATATATATATATATATATATATATATATATATATATATATATATATTATACATATCCACTTATATGCATTTATACTTTGTATAATATATATATATATATATATATATACACACACATCCAAATTGAAATGCAATAACAAATAACAACACCCTAAGGAACTATAAGTGTCTGTCTAATGATGTCATCTAACAGTAACATTAGGCATCAAATGGTTACTAATACTAAAAATAGTGCTACCATAATTACAGTTGATCGATGAACTAGTTTAATGTATACAACTTTACAAATGCAAAACATACTTGCCTTATATCAACAGGTATTAATTTTATAATATTACAATGTTGGCTGATGACCAGATCAAGCTGGTGGGCAGCTTTGCTCTGCTCCATGCAAAATATACTATTCTTGTTTCTGATGCATGGAAAATAAAGAAGTAGGATAGGATAACCCATCTGACACCCATCTGACAGCCCATCTGACAGTCATCTGACAGCCCATATGTCAGTCATCTGACAGCCCATCTGACACCCACCTGACAGCACATCTGACAGCACATCTGACAGCCCATCTAACAGCTCATCTGACAGCACATCTGATGGCCCATTTGACAGCACATCTGACAGCACATCTGACAACTTATCTGACAGCTCATGTGACAGCCCATCTGATAGCCCGTTCTACAGTACACCTGACAGCTCATCTGACAGCCCATTTGAGAGCACATCTGACAGCACATCTGACAACCCATCTAACAGCTCATCTGATAGCCCATCTGACTGCCCATATTGTTTTCTTTTCCACAGCAACTTGAAGATCAGATTTACCGATGTCTGCAGAAAGCATCGGAGCGAAAGGCAAACTCAATTGCATTTCCAACCATTGGTTGTGGCAATCTCCACTATGACCCTTCGGACGTGGTGCGATGCATTGACCGAGCCAGCAGGCGACATGGGTCAGACCACTCGTGCCATGTGTCAAAGGTGTCTACTGTTTATGGTTCTTTTACACACTGGTATGATAGGGGTCAAGGGTCACCTTCCAAAAGGCATCATTCACACATCATTCACACATCAGATACACTAACATGTTTATGAACTGATCTGATCAAACACCAGTTATGTTATGTAATATATACTGTGTCTAATTCTTGCTGACCACTTATGGTGTTTACATGTATGATTTATTTGTACTACCCCTGGATACTATTCTATGTTACATGTTGCACAATGTTGGAAAAATAAAAACATGTCTGTAAGTGTTCATCCATGCATCCATCCGTCTGTCCGTCAGCCATCCGTCTGTCAGTCCATCCGTCTGTCCATCAGCCATCCACCTGTCCATCAGCCATCCATCCGTCTGTCTGTCCATCCATCCGTCTGTCCGTCAGCCATCCGTCTGTCCATCAGCCATCTGTCTGTCCGTCCATCCGTCTGTCTGTCTGTCAGCCATCCATCCATCTGTCTGTATACCTGTTATGGTTTCTTCCTTTTTTCAATCTAAATAGCTACTTTTGCTTACTATAACTGTGGTAGTTGTCTAAATGCTAGTTATTTGAGTTGTGTGTGTCATGGTTTCTGTGTGTTCTGTTGACAGCAGCAGTTGTAGTGTTGTCTTTCTGTACAGGTGATCATCTGTGCCTATGATGGCCAGATACATCAAGAGTTTGAGCACCTGGTGAGACTTGTTGGACACTCCACAACAGGTGAACTTCCAGTGTCTATAGTAACGCATGATCTGGTGTCGCACAGTAAAACAAAGACATATAATTTTCTAAGAAGGATCGAAACATGTACATATGAAAACTCATTTAAACACAGGCATACACACAGACACACATACATGCATACACACATATGCACAATGCATACACCTACACCCACCCACACACATAAACACACACATACAATACAGCATTGTGTAGTTGTAATGGCAAAAATACTTTCTTTGGATGCCTTGTTTGTAGCCTTGTTTAAACTTTGTCCATTTGTTGGTAGTACTGGCTAACAAACTGTTTGCAAATTATACCACCACTTAGTGGAAGCTGTGCACTCAATTAATAACACATGGCAATAGCATAACTGTGCTATATTGTTCTTGGTGATAATTATTTGTTAAACAGTATAATACATAGAGAGAAAGAAAGACAACAATACTGTTTAATGCTGTTAAGTACCAAACAACATTCCCATTGATGTACAACTTACCAGGTGAACTTCAGTGTCTATAGTAACGCATGATCTGATGTCGCACAGTAAAACAAAGACATATTATTTTCTATGAAGGATCAAAACATGTCCATATGAACGCTCTCTTAAACATAGTCATACACACAGACACACATACATGCATACACATATGCACAGTGCATACACCTACACCCACCCACACACACAAATACACATACAAACACACACATGCAATACAGCATTGTGTAGTTGTAATGGCAAAAATACTTTCTTTGGATGCCTTGTTTGTAGCCTTGTTTAAACTTTGTCCATTTGTTGGTAGTACTGGCTAACAAACTGTTTGCGAATAATACCACCACTTAGTGGAAGCTGTGCACTTAACTGTGTTATTGTTCTTGGTGATAATTATTTGCTAAACATTAGAATACATATAGAGAGAACAATAACGTTTAATGCTGTTACGTATCAAACATAACATTCCCATTGATGTACACCTTTCTGGATGCACGTGTAAACATTGCACAGATTCATCTTTCAATTTATCATGTTGCAATGATCTTGTGTTTTCAGAGATGGAGGAAGATGATGGAAGTGACAGTTGGGAGGATGGCGATGAAATGTAACTATATTTGCAATTTTATTGCATTGATAGTTGATAATATGAGAAAAATAACGGCATACTGAATTTAATAAATGCCCAAAATTGTTATCCAAATTGAGTTCAGCTGGATTTGAATCCCACCATTAACTTACCCCAAATGTTTGCAGCCTACTGGCATTGGTAAAATGTGTATGACTATACTGGTCTTGTTAAAATAAACTTGGCCTCTTTACTGAAAAGAGACATTGTTTCAGTGTGACCCAGAAATAGCATGCCATATGTGTTACAGGCCCAGCTGGTGCCTGTATTAAGTGGTGACTATTTTCAAACATCAGTCAATAATTGAAACAAGTATGCAAAATTGTACATACAAGCAGCAACCATTCTACATGGTAGATGGTGTAATCATCTTTATGATAGTGTAGAAAAAATTCTGAGGGGGAACTCCACATACAGCTTTTTGAAAAATTTCGAAAAGTTAGCCTCCCAAGTTCTCCAACCCTACAAATGTTTTTGAAAGTCAAAATCTATAATCCATCCCTGTGAGCTTGCAAGGTCAAAAACTAATGGAGATGTGGTACACAAACAAAACAAAAAATAAACAAACAAACAAACAAACATGCATACACGTTTGCATAATAGAGAAACTGAGAAATAGAGAAAGTTTATAAAATAGATGACACAGTAAATATATAAAACTGCCTGAAGTGCTTGAAGCTAGTCAGTAATGGGAGATATCATATTTGTTTTTAAATATCAGTACGAGTTGAAAGCAAATAGCAGATGTGTTAATGTCTGCCTCTAGGTCATCCAACATAGTCTTTGAAGTGCAGCAAGGCGATCTCACCAGGACTCAGGTAATGTAAAGTTATGTTGTCCCTCCCCAATAGATCACTGGGCACTTTAAATGATTTATGCCATTCATACAAAAGTAAAACACATGCAGTATTCAATATTTAACAAGATTTAACAAGATTGCCACCTAGAGAATCAACTCCAGGTGGCAGGTGGACAAGGAAGCCCTTTGGCTTATCGAGAGTCCAACCTATCTATCTAAATGTACCCAGCCCTTCTCAGGTATATGTCGATTTTATTCTTAAACACATTAACACTACTAGCACCTACACAATCAGCTGATAATCTGTTCCATTTATTTACAGTTATTTGTGAACATGAGAATTGTCTAATATCTAGTCTACACTGCATCTTTGCTAATGCAATTCCATGTCCTCTAGTCCTTCTCTCTTCCTTAACCGAGAAAAAAATATTTCTGTCAATATTTTCATACCCATTCAATATTTTAAACACTTCTTTCTGATCTCCTGTCAGTCTCCTGGTTTCTAGTGTTGTTAATCCACATTCTTTTAGACGCATTTCATAACTAATATTCCTGTGTTTTTGTATCATCTTGGTTGCTCTCCTTTGTACTTTTTCTAGTATATCAATATCATTCTTGCGATATGGCCTCCATGCCTGTATGCAATATTCTAAATGAGGCCTAACTTGTTTTTTACAGCGGTATTATTAGTTCTTTTTCCTTGTACACTATATTCCGCCTAATTAATCCAAGAATTTGGTTTCCCTTCGCGGCTGCAATTCCACACTGCTCTGATACCTTCATATCAGCACTAATAGTTAATTATACCATTGTATATTGTGCATCTTCATTCCCACGTCCTGTGTGGAGGCACTTACACTTCCCAAAAATAAACAGCATTTGCCACTTCTCAGACCATTCAGTCAACTTATTCAGATCATCTTGTAATTGCTGTCTATCTGCATCACTTTTAATTTTTCTAAACACTTTTGAATCATCCGCAAACTTCAACACCTTGCTTGTTATATCATCATCCAAATCATTGATATTAATTGATACTAAAAATAAAATAGGTCCCAATACTGATCCTTGCGGTACTCCAGTCAAAACTGATTTCCAGTTTGAAACCTCCCCATCAACTACTACTCTTTGTCTTGTTTCAATAAGCCATTTTTTCTATCCAGAAATATCTTCATCAAAGCATCCTCTGCACGTGTACACCAGTGTGTGTACATGCTCTCCTATTCATGTCAGTGTTTACAGGGCCCAATACAAACTGTCAAACCCTCTTCTGGAGGTCATGTATTTGTGCAAGCATAATTTTTTTATTTAGTTAACTCAGTTAGTTAACTCAGTTTATCCACTAACAGTTAACAAGTGACAATGCATCTACAGACTGTTGTGTGTGTTCTTGTAGGCGGATGTGTTGGTGAACACTCTTGCAGCAACGGACAAGGACCTCACCAAATGTGGCCAAGTTTCCAAGGCATTTTGCGAAACCGGTGGAAATAAAATGCAAAAGGTAATTCTTAAATAGTTACAAACACATGTGGTGATATTTTAGAGACTATACTCACATAGGTACACAGTTCAGAGACTTGTATACTGACATGCACATTATAACTTCACTAGATCATCCTACTGCGAGTGTGAACTTGATGGTTTACACAGGCATGTTTGTTACATGGTATAACTTTATACAGACATCTCTCCATAAAAAGGTTACACATGTCTACAGTCTACACATAGTAGGTTTATGTGCAATTCTTAGGTAGTTACAAACACGTGGTGACATTTTAGAGACTATACTCACATGGGTACACAGTTCAGAGACTGTTATACTGACAAGTCTCAACACACTGCACATTACAACCTCACTAGATCATCCTACTGCACATTACAACCTCACTAGATCATCCTACTGCACATTACAACCTCACTAGATCATCCTACTGCACATTACAACCTCACTAGATCATCCTACTGCACATTACAACCTCACTAGATCATCCTACTGCACATTACAACCTCACTAGATCATCCTACTGCACATTACAACCTCACTAGATCATCCTACTGCACATTACAACCTCACTAGATCATCCTACTGCACATTACAACCTCACTAGATCATCCTACAGCGAGTGTGAACTTGATGGTTTATACAGGCATGTTTGTTACATGGTATAACTTTATACAGACATCTTTCTGTAAATAGGTTACACATGTCCTCAAATAACAGGTTTATGCAGACATATCTCTATGTACTGTATTGTTTCATAAAGACATTTCTATACAGTTTAATGAAGAATGCCATAGTTTTACACAGACATATATTATTATGCAGAAACTTGACCCGCGAACCACCTTAAACCATTAAAACTTTCCACAACCATACAGCATGCTGTATATTAAATAGTATTTCTACCTTTTTGATGTGAGAAAAAGACGCAACAAATGTCACCATGCCAGATGAGATTTTACTAAAGCATTTTGAAACCACACCACCCAGCCCACAGGGACCCGGAGTAAATGTGAAAAGTAGAGGTCCATGAATCACCCTAAGGGTTCGTGCCAGCCCCATAAGTGAGAAACTGGCAGAGAAATGTCTGCACAGACTTACAGTCAAACAGATGCTTGTGTGAACACTTTCTGATTGTTTTTTCAGCGCTATGAAAAAGCATTCAGTGATAGTGAAGACCTAATGGTGACTAAATCTTCTGGCCAGTTGAAGTGTAAAAGTGTCTTCCACATGCGCATCCCACCAAGGAAACATCTTTCCTACCAGGTAACTTATTGTATTAATAATTGTATCCTCTTCCTGGCTACATCTGTTAGATGTTATCTGATTCGTTATTACCTTTTCATACCAATCCAGCATATGTACATACCTACATGGCTATGAAACCTTTTCATCCTACATGTGCTCCATTTTGTTTATTTTTGTGTCGCTGATTGCAAACATTTTCAACCACAGTAATGGTGGACAACATCAATACTCATGTCACTGATGACAATTTACCTACTAATTACTGATGACAAATTACCACCTACTAACAACTTACGTAATAGATGGATTGTTTATATTATTAGTGATGTAATTGCAATCATGAGTTGAAGTAATTCAGTCAATTTTAATGTCAATTCACTGAGAATGCAGTATTCAGTTATCACAGCATCCAAGGGTTGTTGCACTGAAAAGGTTAAGAATTCATACCAGACATCAATTAATATAAATTAACCTCAAATTGATTAAATGGAATTAACCCTGACATGAAGCCAATAATAGTTATTTTATGTGCAATATGTCTTATTCTTTTTTTCTACAGAAACTTGAAGATCACATTTACAGATGTCTCCAGAAAGCATCAGAGCAGGGTGCAAAGTCCATTGCATTTCCAACCATTGGTTGTGGCCAACTTGGCTATGATGCCAGTCGTGTGATTCACTGCTTCAAGCAAGCCGTCAAGAGACACAGTGCAGATGACGGTTGCTCTCTCACAAAGGTTTGTCGCAGTCAGCATTTATTTCTCACATCAAAGTTCAACTTGTCTGGAAATGCCTAACACAACCTGTGTTAAATACGTAAAACTATTGATGTTAATAGTTAACATTACTGATGTTGTTAATTAATACTTAATACAACCCACAGGATATACACAGCCGCATCAGATGGAAGAAGCCAACTGGAAGAAAGGCAAAACTAGTAGAATCTAGAAACATGGCCTTTAAAAAGTGATGATGATGATAAAAAGCCTCTATCTAAAATTTGATTAATTACCAATGTAGCTAAGGATGTTGTCAGAAGATCCGTTAGATCATAGTAAATGTTTAATGTTTTACAATCCTGGTACATGTGCAGTGATATTTGACAGCAAGTTTGTTTAAAAATAACATATCTTTCAGACGCTGTTTTTATTACTTTCGTGATTTATATATGCCATATTCATCAGAAATAAAGGTAATTTCTTATACAGCACGGTATCCGATCATCAGGATTGCTAGAAGTGCTTTACACTTTACTCCCTGGCAGACCTGTTCAATCTAACCCCATCTCGACTTCTCTGAAGCTCCTAACCATCCTGCAGTTAGTGCTTGAAGACTATTCGTAAACAAATATCCTCTACTGTCTATAGCCAGGTTCTCATTCATACAGCTGAATGAACCACAGCAACACAAAGTGAATAAAACAAGGTTTAAGTACTTGACAATTGCAATATTTTTCATAATGAGAACAATGGCTCAACTTGCAGCAAATACTAAACAGCCACAGACAGATTCTACTGTGTTGTTGCAGGTGATTGTTGTTGCATACAATCGTGATCAGATCCATCAACACTTTGTACAGAAACTCACCAATCAACAGCCTCAACGCTCCCCCACTGGTGAGACCATGGCTTTATAGTAGTGCTGATCACGTTGCTGAATGATTACAACAGATGCTATCATATGCAAATTATGTATATACAGCGTATAACTAAACCTTTTGGGGCACTGTATAACACAGACGTTGTATTTTTGACAATCCTTTATTTATTATCACTTGTGTGTTATTTCTGATGTGTTATTTCTGATGGTGTTGCAAGCGCCACAACCAATTTGTAATTGGATGTGGCGCCTATTAAATAAAATTTATTATTATTATTAATGACTGTTTTAGAATATATTAATGACATCAGGTCTCAATGTATTGTTAAATTATGTAATGGTCTGGGCTTGTAGGAAGACAAAGGCAATTGGTCGAATCTAGGCTATCGACACCACCACCATCCAAGAAAGACGGAAGATCTCTCATTAGTCTGTTTGGGCGTCTAGGAAGACAAACGCAATTGGTGGACTCTAGGCCATCGACACCGACACCATCCAAGAAAGACAGCCAGACTGGGCTTGTAGGAAGACAAATGCAATTGGTGGACTCTAGGCCATCGACACCGACGCCATCCAAAGTCAGAAGATCTCTCGACAGCCAGTCTGTCACCTCGTTTCACATCTGTGCTCTCAGCCAAGCAAACGTTGATGATGCAGAGAAGGAAATCACCAAAGCTGTTGAGTTACATGCACCATCAGAGATTGTTGAGGTCGAATACCTGGATAAGTTCTCACAGCAGGAGCTTGACGACATCAACGCACTGAGTTGTGACGAAGTTGACATCACCATAGGTAATGTGCAGCTTATTGTCAATTAATCCCAGTAATGTCTGTCATTGTATGGATGGACGGGTGAATCATGAGTCTCATGTACCCAGTAATGTTTGTCATTGTATGGACGGATGGGTGAATCATGAGTCTCATGTACCCAGTAATGTCTGTCATTGTATGGATGGACGGGTGAATCATGAGTCTCATGTACCCAGTAATGTCTGCCATTGTATGGGTGGACGGGTGAATCATGAGTCTCATGTACCCAGTAATGTCTGTCATTGTATGGATGGATGGGTGAATCATGAGTCTCATGTACCCAGTAATGTCTGTCATTGTATGGACGGACGGGTGAATCATGAGTCTCATGTACCCAGTAATGTCTGCCATTGTATGAATGGACGGGTGAATCATGAGTCTCATGTACCCAGTAATGTCTGCCATTGTATGGATGGACGGGTGAATCATGAGTCTCATGTACCCAGTAATGTCTGTCATTGTATGGATGGACGGGTGAATCATGAGTCTCATGTACCCAGTAATGTCTGTCATTGTATGGATGGACGGGTGAATCATGAGTCTCATGTACCCAGTAATGTCTGTCATTGTATGGATGGACGGGTGAATCGTGAGTCTCATGTATCCAGTAATGTCTGTCATTGTATGGATGGACGGGTGAATCATGAGTCTCATGTACCCAGTAATGTCTGTCATTGTATGGGTGGACGGGTGAATCATGAGTCTCATGTATCCAGTAATGTCTGTCATTGTATGGGTGGACAGGTAAATCATGAGTCTCATGTAACCAGTAATGTCTGTCATTGTATGGGTGGACGGGTGAATCATGAGTCTCATGTACCCAGTAATGTCTGTCATTGTATGGGTGGACAGGTGAATCATGAGTCTCATGTAACCAGTAATGTCTGTCATTGTATGGGTGGACAGGTGAATCATGAGTCTCATGTACCCAGTAATGTCTGTCATTGTATGGGTGGACAGGTGAATCATGAGTCTCATGTAACCAGTAATGTCTGTCATTGTATGGGTGGACGGGTGAATCATGAGTCTCATGTACCCAGTAATGTCTGTCATTGTATGGGTGGACAGGTGAATCATGAGTCTCATGTACCCAGTAATGTCTGCCATTGTATGAATGGACGGGTGAATCATGAGTCTCATGTACCCAGTAATGTCTGTCATTGTATGGGTGGACGGGTGAATCATGAGTCTCATGTACCCAGTAATGTCTGTCATTGTATGGATGGACGGGTGAATCATGAGTCTCATGTACCCAGTAATGTCTGTCATTGTATGGGTGGATGGGTGAATCATGAGTCTCATGTACCCAGTAATGTCTGTCATTGTATGAAGGATGGGTGAATCATGAGTCTCATGTACCCAGTAATGTCTGTCATTGTATGGATGGATGGGTGAATCATGAGTCTCATGTACCCAGTAATGTCTGTCATTGTATGAAGGATGGGTGAATCATGAGTCTCATGTACCCAGTAATGTCTGTCATTGTATGGATGGACGGGTGAATCATGAGTCTCATGTACCCAGTAATGTCTGTCATTGTATGGGTGGATGGGTGAATCATGAGTCTCATGTACCCAGTAATGTCTGTCATTGTATGAAGGATGGGTGAATCATGAGTCTCATGTACCCAGTAATGTCTGTCATTGTATGGATGGATGGGTGAATCATGAGTCTCATGTACCCAGTAATGTCTGTCATTGTATGAAGGATGGGTGAATCATGAGTCTCATGTACCCAGTAATGTCTGTCATTGTATGGATGGACGGGTGAATCATGAGTCTCATGTACCCAGTAATGTCTGTCATTGTATGAAGGATGGGTGAATCATGAGTCTCATGTACCCAGTAATGTCTGTCATTGTATGGATGGACGGGTGAATCATGAGTCTCATGTACCCAGTAATGTCTGTCATTGTATGAAGGATGGGTGAATCATGAGTCTCATGTACCCAGTAATGTCTGTCATTGTATGGATGGACGGGTGAATCATGAGTCTCATGTACCCAGTAATGTCTGTCATTGTATGGATGGATGGGTGAATCATGAGTCTCATGTATCCAGTAATGTCTGTCATTGTATGGGTGGACGGGTGAATCATGAGTCTCACGTACCCAGTAATGTCTGTCATTGTATGGGTGGATGGGTGAATCATGAGTCTCATGTACCCAGTAATGTCTGTCATTGTATGGGTGGATGGGTGAATCATGAGTCTCATGTACCCAGTAATGTCTGTCATTGTATGGGTGGATGGGTGAATCATGAGTCTCAAGTACCCAGTAATGTCTGTCCTTGTATGGATGGATGGGTGAATCATGAGTCTCATGTATATTTATAACCAGTAATGTCTGTCATTGTATGGATGGACGGGTGAATCATGAGTCTCATGTAACCAGTAGTGCCTGTCATTGTATGGATGGATGGGTGAATCATGAATCTCATGTACCCAGTAATGTATGTCATTGTATGGATGGACGGGTGAATCATGAGTCTCATGTACCCAGTAATGTCTGTCATTGTGTAAGGGATCGTGTTGTTGAACAACAGACTCAACACACAGACGATGTGAGACTGTTTATTAATTGACAGTATAATTGACAATTGACGTAATTAACATACCTAGTGGTACTTCCCATCAGCTCTCCTTCGCGACAACGCCGGCACAATTAAGTGACCGGTCGCTGTCCACGTGCGCTGTCCCTCTGCGTGGCTTAGCCGCAGGCCGGCTTATAAACCCTACCCCGACAGATGACGCGCTACCCCCACATGGCCCGACCGATGACGCGCTACTCCCTGTCAGGAAGGCTACACTAACCAGAAAGTAATAGCGGCCGCTCTAGCCGTTTGGGAGCCTGTGCCACTGTATTATACAATATTATTATACTTATATAATAAGTTGATAGAATGGTCTGAGAAATGGCAAATGCTGTTTAACTTTGGAAAGTGTAAGTGCCTCCACACAGGACATGGGAATGAAAATGCACAATATACAATGGGTGGTACTGTACTAAATACTACTGTAAAGGAAAAGGACTTAGGGTTAACCATTAGTGCTGACATGAAGGTATCAGAGCAGTGTGGAATTGCAGCAGCGAAGGCAAACCAAATTCTTGGATTAATTAGGCGAAATATAGTGTACAAAGAAAAAGAACTAATAATACCGCTTTATAAAACAATAGTTAGGCCTCATTTAGAATATTGTATACAAGCATGGAGGCCATATCGCAAGAAGGATATTGATATGCTAGAAAGAGTACAAAGGAGAGCAACAAAAATTATACCAAAACTCAGGAATATTAGTTATGAAATGCGTCTAAAAGAATGTGGTCTAACAACACTAGAAACCAGAAGATTGAGAGGAGATCAGATTGAGGTTTTTAAAATACTGAATGGGTATGAAAATATTGATAGAAATATTTTGTTCACGGTCAAGGAAGAGAGAAGGACTAGAGGACATGGAGTCACATTAGCAAAGAAGCAGTGTAGACTAGATATTAGAAAATTTTCATTTTCTCAAAGAATAGTAAAGGAATGGAACAGATTATCAGCTGATTGTGTAGGTGCTAGTAGTGTTAATATATTTAAAAATAAAATTGACATATACCTAAGACGGGCGGGGTATACTTAGATAGATAGGTTGGACTCTCGATAAGCCAAACAGCTTCCTTGTCCACCTGCCATCTAGAGTTGATTCTCTAGGTGGCAATCTTGTTAAATCTTGTTATACTATTATGCTACACCTGTACCACAAATGGCACAATTCTACCCCTTTACATGTATGGATGGGTAAATCATGAGTCTCATGTACCCAGTAATGTCTGTCATTGTATGTATGGATGGGTGAATCATGAGTCTCATGTACCCAGTAGTGTCTGTCATTGTATGTATGGATGGGTGAATCATGAGTCTCATGTACCCACTACCCAGCAATGTCTCTCATTATATGGATGTCATTGTATGGGTGGATGGGCGAATCATGAAAGTTGCAGAAGAGCTTTGAACAGATTAATTATTATTTTTGAGCCATGGAACACATTTTAAATCAAATATGGCCCCCTCATGTTGAAAGTAGCATTGGTCCATTACGTCAGTATTGATATTTCTGGTGTAATATGACTCTCTAGTAATGTCCATCACTGTGCTAGTCCAACTGTTCTATTGACAGGCATCTTTTGTTCATGTACAAAACAACGTTAATTATCTGCCATTCCATTTGTAGACAAGCAAGCCAAGTGCATCTGCATTGCTGGGTCAAAACATGCTACAGGTGAAATAGTTAGAACGGTGACCCAGAAAGTACAGGCCATACAAGAGAGTTCAGACTTTGTCAAACGAGTCAAAACTCGAGCTGAATATTTGGCACACATTGCAACTCAGCGTCCTGAAGTGCCTGCCTACTGGACATCGGTGACGAGTTTGCAAGGAAGTGGTAAACAAATGAAGGTGCCAGCAGACCCCAGTCTTGTCGCCGCCATCAAAGCCTTGGTACAAGATGCCTGGGATGCCAAGTTAGTCGGAGCTGGCGCTGATGCAAAAGGCCTGTCTCACAAGACCATCGATGTGACATCTGTGGAACAGACTGAAAATCCTCACCTGTATCTGGCATATGAGCACAAAAAGAACGAATTCTGTACACGTGCTGCTAAAGGCAGCTTCAAGAAGTTGACCTCTGAACCTGGTGAACCAGATGTGCTGACTTCAACGCTGGGGATCAGCGAGTTGGACGACCAGCTCATTCCAGAGATTAATGAGTACTTCCTGTTCCACGGCGTACCACAAGAATTCATTGATGCAATACAAGGACAGGGCATCGACTTCCGTCTAAATACTAGGTCCATGTTTGGCAGGGGCACCTACTTTGCCGAAAGTTCAACGAAAGCTGATCAATATGCAGGTAATAAATCATTACAAACACACGTAAATACATAATAATGAGTCGTTCCACTTCTACGTGCCTTATCTGTTGATATATTGGCTATCATGACCTTTAAACCCCTCAGTTGTGTGTTTTACAACAATGCTGTGGCTGTGGTGCTCCTCCAAACTATACTGCAAGAAAATCGGGCATCTCTATTCACTGACATCCTGGCATGTTTCCCTGGAACTCTCTTCCCTTGTTCAACAATGTTTTATTCTCACATAGCTTTATAAACTAAAACGCAAACTCCTGCAGCTCAACTACGCTTTATCATGGCAGCAACATTCCGGCCCTAATTGGTGGATATGTAAGTACTGTGACATTTTGTTGTGATAACAGTTGCTGTATGAATGATTTTTGTACTTCTACTTTCAGACGACAGAAACAACAGGACCCAAGGCCCGCACTCCATGCTCCTCTGCAAAGTGATACTGGGACACAGCCACATTGCCAAGGCACCAGCAAGCAAATTGACACGACCACCTTGTCTCCACCACTGCAAGGATGTCTGTAGCCATGGCACGAGTGAGTTCTTTGACTCTGTCATGGGCACTCATAAAGACGGTGGACAACGGCTGTTGTTCCGTGAATTTGTCATCTATGAACGAAGCCAAATTTACCCGGCCTTCCTGATCACATACAAAAGGAAGTGAAGCAGAACTGAGATGTTTCTCAACAGACCTAACCAGAGTAGGTGATGATGCCCTGAGTGGGTCATGAACAAGGTCATTGTCATGAAGAGGCACTGAATGGACAAGGCAGCCTTTTTCCCTACACGAAGACTTTCTGTGTTTGTCTCTTTCTTATATGTAATGACGATATGTGGTGTTGGTATTTCTATAACGATGATAAAATCATGTAATGATGATATGTAATGACGATATGTGGTGTTGGTATTTCTATAATGATGATAAAATCATGTAATGATGATATGTAATGACGATATGTGGTGTTGGTATTTCTGTAATGATGATAAAATCATGTATGGTGGGGAAACTACTAAATGATGTGTAAACTGATCAGTAATACTGTGTATATTAATATGTTTGCCAACAATGAAATAACCATAATGTTTATGAAAACAATATAACATGTTGGTTGGAATTTCTAGTTCATGCGCAATGGTGCTTATTTTTAAATATTGGTATATTGGTATACTGCATTATTTATGTATATATTTCTTGACACAACGGCACACAGAGTATGACACACAGAGTATGACACACAGAGTATGCCATTACTGGTGAGTTAATTATGTTGATTAGTGGATGTTGTTATAATTTTTATAATGGTTAATAATGTAACAGTCACGGTATAAGACAATATACATTATGTCTAAATAACCTTTTAATGATTACGTAATCATAGTTATCGGGTAACTGCTTTTTACAGGTTACCGTTATAACTAACATATCATTTACACATATACACACAAAATCACCATATATTTTTGTTGGTGAAAATAATTCTTGATATTATACTAACCAGTCAACCTGTTTTATGTTATCTTTTGGTTGTATTTTTCTATTTACAGTGTACATACACACACATGTATACATATATGTTATTTATGTATACAGATATTTAATTGTTGATCTTGGATTTATGTTATCGTTATTAGTATCATTTGTTTTACTAACATACATTATATTTATCTCAGATAATTATTTCCACTGGTTTATTCAGCATGGTGGCAGACCCTGTGTAACATTTTAAATGTTGGAAATTCTTATGTCATTCTGATTGTTGGCTACTGCCATTTTGGTATATAATACTTACAATTTTATTATTGATTAATTATGGAAAATGGTTTGACTTTTTTGTAATGCTGCATCTTATTGAAATTGTATATTACTAATAAATCGTCTCTACAACGAAACTCAGAGTATGACTGTTGAAAAATGTTCATGGATTAAGTATTAGATTATGCCACTATTACCATCTTCCACGGGATTAACAGTCACCTGTCAGGATTTATTTACCAAGTGTGTTGTGTAAGACAACAGACTGTGTCTTGTCTTAGAAACCTGCTTTCCCCAAATAATGAATTTTATAATCATTCTTTCAATTCGTCGCCTGTTGCATCTTTCTTTGGTCTGTGTAAAACGATGGTATGGAAGAAGTGAAAATGTGCATTGTAGCATCAAGAAAAGTTACCAAACAGGTTGGTACGTATACAAACAAATTATGCAAGTTAACTTTGTCAAACAGATGAACCAACTTATTTAAGCTTGATGCTGGTTTATGTCTTCTGCAAAAGGATGCTCACTA
Organism: Oasisia sp. SBJ-2009; assembly: GCA_964017155.1. Classification (NCBI taxonomy): domain Eukaryota; kingdom Metazoa; phylum Annelida; class Polychaeta; order Sabellida; family Siboglinidae; genus Oasisia; species Oasisia sp. SBJ-2009. The sequence goes on along the minus strand of OZ024862.1, from coordinate 42,621,178 downwards.
GGATAGGTGCGAACATTGATTCACAACTCATGAAAAACCAGAGCCCACTGTGACAGGTCATAGAACAATCAGGACCCACTGTGACAGGTCATAGAACAACCAGGACCCACTGTGACAGGTCATAGAACAACCAGGACCCATTGTGACAGGCCATGTAACAATCAGATCCCACTGTGACAGGTCGTAGAACAACCAGGACCCACTGTGACAGGTCAGAACAACCATGACCCACTGTGACAGGTCATGAAACAATCAGGTCCCAGTGTGACAAGTCATAGAACAACCAGGATCCACTGTGACAGGTCACAGAACAATCAGGTCCCGCTGTGACAAGTCATAGAACAACTAGGAACCACTGTGACAGGTCATAGAACAACCAGAACCAACTGTGACAGGTCAGAACAACCATGACCCACTGTGACAGGTCATGAAACAATCAGGTCCCACTGTGACAAGTCATAGAACAACCATGACCCACTGTGACAGGTCATGAAACAATCAGGTCCCACTGTGACAGGTCATAGAACTAGGACCCACTGTGACAAGTCTTAGAATAATTAGGACCCACTGTGACAAGTCAGAACAACCAGGATCCACTGTGACAGGTCACAGAACAATCAGGTCCCAATGTGACAAGTCATAGAACAACCAGGACCCGCTGTGACAGGTCATAGAACAACCAGGACCCACTGTGACAGGTCATGTAACAATCAAATCCCACTGTGACAGGTCGTAGGACAACCAGGACCCACTGTGACAGGTCATAGAACAACCAGGACCCACTGTGACAGGTCAGAACAACCATGACCCACTGTGACAGGTCACGAAACAATCAGGTCCCACTGTGACAAGTCATAGAACAACCATGACCCACTGTGACAGGTCATGAAACAATCACGTCCCACTGTGACAGATCATAGAACTAGGACCCACTGTGACAAGTCTTAGAATAATTAGGACCCACTGTGGCAGGTCATATAATAACCAGGACCCACTGTGACAGGTCATAGAACAACCAGGACCCACTGTGCCAGGGCATAGAACAACCAGGATCCACTATGACAGGTCACGGAACAATCAGGTCCCACTGTGACAAGTCGGAACAACTAGGATCCACTGTGACAGGTCACAGAACAACCAGGTCCCACTGTGACAAGTCATAGAACAACCAGGATCCACTGTGACAGGTCACAGAACAACCAGGTCCCACTGTGACAAGTCATAGAACAATCAGGATCCACTGTGACAGGTCCCAGAACAACCAGGTCCCACTGTGACAAGTCATAGAACAACCAGGAACCACTGTGACAGGTCATAGAACAACCAGGACCCACTGTGACAGGTCAGAACAACCATGACCCACTATGACAGGTCATGAAACAATCAGGTCCCACTGTGACAAGTCATAGAACAACCATGACCCACTGTGACAGGTCATGAAACAATCAGGTCCCACTGTGACAGGTCATAGAACTAGGACCCACTGTGACAAGTCATAGAATAACTAGGACCCACTGTGACAGGTCATAGAACAACCAGGACCCACTGTGACAGGTCATAGAACAACCAGGACCCACTGTGAGAGGTTACGGCACAATTGATTATTATTGATGCCTTTAACACGTTTGAGTAGATACTGTGTTTCTGACATAAAAGTATTACAATTGTTCTGGTTCTGAAATAACCTCTATTCATCATCATCATGGCTCTGCGAAATGAAGATTCGTGAATGAGGAAGTCCTCATGTGGTGCAGGCAAGTTGATGGCTGATGTAACCTATCCAAGATAGGCAGATCTTTCCACAGTGGCTGCACAACATGGTCTGTTCAATGGTTGTTTTCAGAAGGTTCCCGCTTTTTCCGCCTTCTCCTTTTGTCTACCATGTTGGCCTTTTGTGTGGTTTCAAATGTGCATTGCCTGTTCATGTGATGGTTGCTTGTGTTGTTCACTGACGATGATTGATGTTGCAAATGGTGAGGGACCTTTTCTGAGGTTCACCTCTGTCACAATGGCCAGTGGATAGTTCTCCTTATAGCATGATCTTTGGTACGTGATGGTCTTCCATCCTGGAGATGTCCTGCCGAGTGAAGCTGTGTTTTGCTAATAACGAAATGTTTTTTCAAGTCATTCTCTTTAATTGCACACACACACATATATATATATATGTGTATATATATATATATATATATATATATATATATATATATATATATATAGTATTATAAAATGTTGCCACTTTATAAGATACCAATGTTTGATATCCTGATTCCTTTTCGAGCAATTTCCCTGTAGTTGGTTTCATCTCTGCATCTTTGCCAAACACTGGTTTACAAGTGTAACAGAATGGGTGAATTAAATGCTAATTAATACATACAAATTCCCCAGTTTAAAACATTATTTCTAAAAGCCATTTTATTTTGTGGTAAAATTTTCTCTATAGTTGGTTTAATCCAAATATAAAAGGTGCATGTAAACTTACACAATTCCATAGTAGTCAGTTAAATATGCAAATATGCTATTGCATCATGCGTGAGACAATGCCTTCATAGCGTCCTTGTGTATACACTTCAAAAGACAGTCATAGTAAGTCATAGGACAAGTACTACTTGTGTATACACTTCAAAAGACAGTCAAAGTAAGTCATAGGACAAGTACTAAAAAGTAGATGTAATATCAGCCTTATTAAATGGTCGTCTGCTGACCTTCCCAGTTTCCATGAATCAGGAACAAATAATATAGGGTATACCCCGCATGCCAATGTCATGGTAGAAATCTTTCTAACGGTGGTTTAATGAATATATTTCCATTGGAGGGAACATTTAGCAATCTTTACAATGCTCAGGTTTCTGACTTTACATTTATTTATATCTGTATTGGCATCAATACCAAACTCAAAAATAAAAAAGCAACAAGGTGTTTTTTGTTGTCAAGCAGGTGATTGTAATATGTTTGAAAATGGACCAGAATACAGTAATCAGCCAGTGACAATGTCGTGGAATGTACCTGGAAGATCAGATTCAGACATACACGTGTACATACATGTGTACATCCAGGTGTACACACTGTAGTACTAGCACAAATGCCATCAAGGCTTTGATGCACTATAGACAATGCTACACACATCCGGGTAGCTATGACCCGTATTTAGGGTTGAATAAATTATACGAACGCTACACCTGTCTCTGTCATTCTTCCTTCTAAAACCTAGTATTGCTACGCTCACACGCAATATTACATGGTGGCAGCGGTCTCAAAAGACACATAAACATAACTAGAAGACATGGAAGAAGACAACCAGCCGGTACAGTACGCAGCACAACCACAACCGCACTTCAACCCCGTTCAGGTACCGTTACCCGATCGGTTCGATTTCACCTCGCCTGACACGTGGCCAGCATGGGTCCGACGCTTCGACCGCTTCCGAGTCGCGTCAGGTTTGTGCAACCGCCCAGCTAACGACCACATCAGCACCATGGTGTATGCTATGGGAGATCAAGCCGAGGACATATTAAACACCGTGCATGTCGCCGACGATGCTTCCTACGAGCAATTAAAGCAGACGCTTGATGCGTACTTTGGCGTTCGGCGTAATCTCATCATCGAAAGGGCGAAATTTAATCGTCGTACACAACAACCGGGGGAATCTGTGGATGTATTTATCCAAGAGTTATACAGATTAGCCGAACATTGCGACTACGGTGTCCTCAGAGAACAGCTTATCCGGGATCGCATCGTCGTCGGGGTGATTGATGACGCCCTGTCCGACCGCCTGCAGGCGCAGGCCGACTTGACACTTGATCAGTCAGTGCAGCTGAGTCGGCAAGCCGAGGCGCGGAAGCTGCAACGGAACGTTGTACGCGGCGGAGACACGAAATTCAATCCGACGACCGTCGAGATGGTCAAGCGGGGTCAACGATCTACGGGGAAACATAGCGCAGCGACGCCCAAGCATCACGCCGGCAAGTGCAAGTGGTGCAGTCAGCAGCAGCATGACCGGAAAGTTTGCCCTGCGCGACAAGCCATTTGTCACAACTGTCAGAAACCGGGCTACTTCAGCTCCGTGTGCCGGAGCAGTCCACAAATAAAGCCACGTGGCAGCAAGACGGCAGCGATCGCGCACTTCCCAGCACCCACAACTGTCGCAGAACTTCAACGTTTCCTGGGCATGGTGAATCAAATGGGAAAATTCATCCCTCGACTGGCTGAGATCAACAAACCATTACGCCAGTTACTATGCAAAGACACTGCATGGTTATGGGAAGCATCACAAGAAACTGCCTTTCAACAAGTGAAAGACATGCTTGTATCACCCGAGATACTTGCACATTACGATCCAGATCGCCCAACAGTGATCGCAGCAAACGCATCTTCGGAGCGGATCGGCGCAGTGCTACTGCAAATCCAAGATGATGGCAGACGTCGTCCAGTCTGCTATGCATCCCGATCGCTCACCGACACCGAGAAACGCTATGCTGTCATAGAGAAAGAAGTTCTCGCAGCAACCTGGGCTTGCGAGAAGTTCAGAGAGTATGTGATGGGGCTAAGCTTCACCCTCGAAACTGATCACAAACCTCTCGTCCCTCTTCTGAAATCAACAGAGCTATCCAAGATGCCACCTCGCATCCAACGGTTTCGAATGAGACTGATGCGATACAGCCCGGAAGTCGCATACGCATCAGGAAAGCAACAGACGACACCTGACGCTTTATCTCGCGCTCCAGTGAACATCCCAGAGAAAACAGATGTCATGTTTCTCGAAGAAGTGGAACACTACGCGACAACCACGGTGACTTTACTTCCGGCTACAGAAAAACGTCTACAGGACATTTCTACGGCACAGAAAGACGACGAAGTATGCGCAGAGGTGCGGCGATATTGCCATGAAGGCTGGCCTGCTTTCATGCCGCAAATTCCGTTACTGCGTGCATACTGGGAGAGCAGAAGCCATCTCGCTATTATCAATGACCTACTGCTCTACGATGAGCGCATAGTCATGCCGCGTTGCATGCGACTCGACACTTTGAAGATCATCCACGAGGGACACCTTGGGATCTCACAAAGTGTCGCTCTCGAGCCAACCAAGCAGTCTGGTGGCCAGGCCTCTCCAAGCAGATCGAGGAGATGGTCTCGGCTCGCCACACCTGTGCGAAGGTGCGGCCAGAGCCAAAAGAGACTTTAATGTCAGCTACCTTCCCCTCTCGTCCGTGTGAGAGAGAGTCGTAGTAGATCTCTTTGAACTCCATGGGAAAGTGTACATTGTCATTGTTGACTATTACTCCAGATGGGTGGAGTATCGAAAGCTGACAAGTTTGACATCCGAGCACACCACTGAAGTGCTGAAAGAAGTGTTTGCAACACACGGGATTCCAGACCTCATTCTGACAGACAACGGTCCACAATTCAGTGCCGAGTCGTTCGCACAGTTTGCCCAGTCGTACGGCTTTACGCACACAACAAGTTCCCCGATGTTTCCACAGGCTAACGGTGAAGCGGAACGAGCAGTGAGAGTTCTGAAGGAGATTCTGAGAAAGAACGAAGATACTCACCTAGCTCTCCTAACGCAGCGCACGACACCGTTACTTAACGGACTGAGCCCATCTCAACTACTGATGGGACGCCGCCTGCGAACCCGACTACCAGTCATCCCAAGTACTCTCCTACCAGGCGTAACTGGTAGAGATCTTCATAATGCAAAGGCGAGAGAAGCTGTACAAAGAGCAAAACAGCAACAGCAGTTCAACAGCCGACACAGAGCGAAATATCTCATACCGTTGCAGCCAGGGGACAACGTATGGGTCCGGGACCAAGATCGCTATGGCACAGTGGTAGAGCGAGCGCCACAGCCACGATCGTATCTCGTACAGACGCCGAAAGGTGTGATAAGACGAAACCGATCTGCACTGGTCACAACGGAGACTCGTCAGCAGATTCAACGCGACGATCCGACTCCTACATCGACCACTCCTGATGAGGCAGAAGATCCTCCGGCAACCCCAAGCCAAAGCACTACACCACCATCATCACCACGACCGACAACAGCACAGCCTCCTGGCGTGACACGCACGAGATCGGGACGCGTGGTAAATCCACCAAGTCGCCTGGACTTGTAGTAGTGTAATGAACTCGTGTACACAACTACACATACTGTGGTAAAGACAGTATTCTGGGGTTATGTGCTTGAAACCTCTGCCCCATAGTAGTCTAGACATAGATCATCTCGCCTATCTCGAAAAGGGAGATGTAGTATTAGCACAAATGCCACCAAGGCTTTGATGCACTATAGACAATGCTACACACATCCGGGTAGCTATGACCCGTATTTAGGGTTGAATAAATTATACGGAACGCTACACTTGTCTCTGTCATTCTTCCTTCTAAAACCTAGTGTTGCTACGCTCACACGCAATATTACACACAAGTGTGCATACAGGTGTACATGTAATGCGACGATGCATGTTATCAACCGTTGTGTTGAATCATTACAAATGTTAGTACATTTAATAAAAGTCACCATAATAGGGCCCGTAAGTGTGTCACGATAAATGGCGTGACTCCGCGCGATTTGAGCTCATTGGGGTCTAAGCGAGACAATTGTGGACTGGCCACAAGAATAATACACAATAAAATAGTTTACGGATTTGCATTTTACATTGCTGTACACTGTGGTTTCGATAAGCACTTATATCTGACAAGTTGTCTAAATTCGCATAATCATAACACATGTGTACGTTTGCCCCAAACAGGTTGTACTACGCGAAAAATGGCACTTTTCCATTATTAGTCAAGATCGCCAAACGCAAGTACTTGTTGCTATTGCCATGGCAACCACCATTATAATCGATTAAAATGCTATATTTCCGTGATCATTGTCACCGGCAAAGTGTTCCACTGCTTCTGCTTGTAATAATCCTTCGGACAGTATAACTGAAATAGTTAGACTGGAACCGTTCGATTATTACAACCAAAAACAAAACGAAGTCCTATATGTTAACATGGAGAATATGGACCTCCTGCCCCCAACTGCCCCCAACCTCGTTTTCGCGCGCGAGACTTACACGCCCTATTACTTTTTCCATCAATGAAATACAATAATCGGTGTCTAGATAAAATATGTCTATAAACAATCATTTAAAAATAATTACTACAATTCATTGGAATATTTCAATCAAATATTAATTATGTGTACATTGTGTTTTCATTGCTGTGAATGTTGATATACACATGATACATATTGAGCAGACACTGGCACTACCATTACATGTTGTGGTCACAATGACAACATTACACACACAACGTTGTGTTAAAGTGAAAAAAAAGGCAACAGTTTAGTGTTATGCACCTAAAAGAGTTTACACTAGCTAATCATTTGCATCTACAATCCAATTTTTCACCTTAGTGGTTACCTCAGAAAGTGGTCTTAAAGTGGGAAAATCTAGCTAAATCACCGACACCATGAACCGGCCCATCTTGGACCTTGCAACCAATCACAACCCAGCAGTTTGGAAAAGTAATACGTCAGAGAGTCGTCTGCTGGTTCAGCTGTCATAACAGAGAGCCAAGCGGTACGCTAAACGTTGCCTTACGTCGGTTTACAACGAAATCGCGACATCAATATGCCACACTGTTCCTCAACGCTTATAGTAATAGTACAGTGAAAGACAGTATCAGTAAGATGTCTTCTTGTTAACCTATGAATCGAGCAGAACTGAAACAGTGGTTCGGTGGATTCGTTTGGACAGTCACAGACACAGCGCGGATCCTAGACGACCCGATTTGATTGACCTAACCATCAAAACGACCACCAACAGCCGCCAAACTTCTCCTCACATATCTTACATACATATGCATACACTATGTTATGTAATAAAATCTCTTGCATTCCTCTAACGAAGAAAATTCACACACAAAAACGCGCAGACCTCGAGTACAACTTGTTCGGCCGCCCAGCGTTACCGTAAAATCGCTTTTAAAAGCTTTACACAAAATACCGCTAGACGCCACGTTTCTGACTGCGAATATTTAATTGTTTTACTTCACACGCGCGAAATAGTTTAATTACTTATAAATAATATAATGATAATAATTAATTATTATCATCACTATGATTTGCAGGAAATTATAAGTTTTATTATTTTTATATTGATATTTTATTTTTATAATTGTTCATATATGTTTCTAGTATATTTATGTTTTTTTTCTTCTGGGGTGTATTTGTTGTTTAGCATTTTAATGTATGTAAAACGCCATGAACAAGTTTAAATTGGATGTGGCGCTATATTAAATAAACAAACAATTTGTTTTATTATAATATAATATTTTATTTATGTAGCGCCACATCCATAATTGTTTGTGGCGCTTCACAAAATAATGCTATTAAAAATACAATAAAGAGAAAACTACCCACAGATAATATTATATAAAAATAAATAATGAAAATACATTTTCTATAACATTAACTAAGCTGACTTATCAGTCATAAATAAACATACAAATTACATAACAACAATTGTAATAAATGAATATAAAAGTATGGTTAATAGTAATAAATAATTAAAGTAGTAAAATAAGTACGACGTAATAATAATTTTCATTCAGCACATACACAACCATTATGCATAAGAACATATTACTGAAGCTATTTGTTCTACTCATGAATGACATTTCCACCATCAGATATGTAATAATTATTATTTTTGAACAAGACACTTTATTAATTATCGGAACAATAAATCACTAAAATGTAAAAAGGAATATGAATATATGGGAAATATTATGGTGGTAGAAAAAGAAGGATTTAAAAACAGTAATATTAACATGTTATTGTTTTAGTTATTATTGTTAAAACATCGCTTATGTAATATAAGCTTGCATGCTCGCAGTACACGTGGGATGTTTATAGAAATATTGATAAAATAGACAATGTGACTTCATTGAAAAACACGTAATTTCCTTTTTCTTTTATAACTAATAGGCAATTTTGGATAATTATGCAGACACATGTATTTTTAATATTTATTTTTAAATATTACCTGTGGGTAGCATTCTTCTTCTTCTTCTTCTTCTTCTTCTTCTTCTTCTTCTTCTTCCGAGTACCGCCTAGCTTCAACATGCTGAAGATACAGGCGGGCGAACAGGAAAAATCTGAAATATATATATATATATATATATATATATATTTTTTTTTTCGTTTTGGGTGCATTGCAGTGTATCAGAGCCGTAATTTGTGCATGTAAAAGTAATGCGTGCAAAAAAAAAAAAAAAAAAAAAAAAAAAAAAAAAAAAAAAACTAGTTATATCTAAGAGGTGGAATAATGGAAAGTCTGGATATTGCTCTTAAAAGAATCAAGGCTGTTTTTATTTACAATATGTTGGGGGAGGGAGTTCCAAAGTCGAATGGTATTTGGGAAAAAAGAATACAAGTGGTAGTTACATCTGGAGTGAGGGATAACGTAAGACAATGAATGTTGCTTTCTAGTGACTGTGTTTGAAGGAATTAGATATTTATTTGCAGGTATGCCCACTAGGTCATTTGATATTTTATATAACATGCATAGTTTTGCATCTTTTCTACGGTCTGCTAGGGATCTCCAGCCTAATGACTGGAGCATATTGGTGACACTTGACGTATTATGGTGGCGATGTAAAACATATCGAGCTGCTCGGCGTTGTATCATTTCAAGTTTATTTATTTGTGTAGCGGCTTATTATTGCATATACTTTAATAACAGTATGTTGAATAGAAGAGAAGAGAATTGTGGATTTGGCGCTATATAAAATAAACTAATAAAATTATATATTTGTATATTAAATTGTTATTTTTTATCAACTCTATTAGACCCATATCACCAAAGCTTTGCCTTAGTTTGCCGTTTAACATTTTCTGCAGATCATAGTGATGCAGCTAATTATTATTATATTATTTATAATTAATTAAACTAATTCGCGCGTGCGAATGCAGTAAGGTTAATAAATATTCGCGCGCCATCTAGCGGTATTTTGTGTAAAGCTAACTTATAATAGCGAGTTTACGGTAGTCGAAATTGTCGAGTTGCCGTTCGCCAAGATTTGCGTTTCTGTTGTGAATTTTCTTCGTTAGACGAATACAAGTGATTTTTTGTAATGTAGTGTATGTATATGTATGTATGAAATGTGGGGAGAAGTTTGGCGGCTGTTGGCGGTCGTTTTCGTGGTTAGGTTAGAAAGTAACAGATAATAATATGCATGCACAGTTCACGCCGACCAAGAAGACTCTCTGACGTCATTTTGTTTCTAAAATGGCGTAGTCTGTAGACTTTCTATGTCTATGTGTTTTACATTGTTTTCCTGGTAAACCACTGACGTTAAAAATATGATTGTTGTTGGAAGTTGTTACTTTTTATTAACTCTGTTAATCCCATATGATCCAAACATTGACTTTGTTTTCCCTTTAACGTTACATAAACATTCCAGCACAACGGTACACTATTGTCACGTACGTGTAGTAAAAAATAGTCGGGCAATTCGTGTGATTTGCCAATCTGCATTACTACGTTTGTAAGTTTCCAAACGTTTTTTGTTAAAGTTGCATTCTGACATAATTTCCCCTTTTTAACGTATTTTAGAAAAGTCAATGTACACCATGACCGATATTTGCTTATTAGTATACTTCCTACCACATGTCTCACTTTGTGGATTTATACGTTATTTGATCAAATATAAGTTTGCAACAAACAACGGCTCTGGAGTTTCCCAAAAGTCGATCTAATTTTACCATCGGAACTCTCCGGTCAACGTAAGTAAACGATGGGGCAAACTAAAAGGCGGTTCCACATATCCACGTTAGTCGCTAGAGGCGCCACTAGGCAACAATACCCTAGTTATTTAAATCATCCTCAATTAGCCATTGACCGTACAGGCGAGTAGCCAGCGATAGTTTGTATGTGGGCAACAGGACATGCCGTAAATATGGAGCGTATCGAGCGGTGGCATCTGTGTGAATGTTGTATGTCGTTTCCGTGCGGTCTGCCAATTGTGATCCGCCTTTTAGTGTGGCCCTAGTGTGGTTTCCTGACAGCGCTTTTCACTGGAATTCCCTTCTTCGAGGTCTAATCCAATCAGTGAATTTTAACTGGTGAGGCTCACCAGGACAATTTTTCGTCTTTTGCTCCTTTTTATCTTAAAATGGCATATTATGTGAAAATAAGTTGATAGGTAGTTCAGGAAAGCAATATATATAGTGTATGGAGAATGCTGGTTTACTGGAAAAAAATATTTTAAACATGGCGGAAGTCAGAATGCAACTTTAAATCATCCTCAATTAGCCATTGACCGTACAGGCGCGTAGCCAGCGATAGTTTGTATGTGGGCAACTGGGCATGCCGTAAATATGGAGCGAATCGAGCGGTGGCATCTTTGTGAATGTGGTATGCCGTTTCCGTGCGGTCTGCCAATTGCGGTCCGCCTTTTAGTGTGGCCCCCTCTTGGCAGCACTTTTCACTGGAATTCCCTTCATCGAGGTCTAAACCAATCAGAGAATTCTAACTGGTGGGGCCCACCAGGACATTTTTTCGTCTTTTGCTGCTTTTTATCTTAAAATGGCATATTATGTGAAAATAAGTTAATAGGTAGTTGAGGAAAACAATATATAGTGCATAGGGAATGCTGGTTTACTGGAAAATTGTATTTTAAACATGGCGGAAGTCAGAATGCAACTTTAAGTTTTCAAAACTGTGATGAGCATATTCACCACACTCAATCTGTGCCCATATATCACCCCAGATTGACGTCTTCAGCATCAAACAAATGTCATTACCCATTTAGATTAGTGTGCAGCGAAGCGCAAAACATTTTTGTAGAACTACCACTGTTTTTCCATTAACTTTTCTGTGGTGGTTATTGTTACGTACGAATCGCTTAAAGTTGAATCTGACTTCCGCCATGTTTAAAATAAAATTTTCCAGTAAACCAGCATTCTCCATACACTATATATATTGTTTTCCTGAACTACCTATCAACTTATTTTCACATAATATGCCATTTTAAGATAAAAAGCAGCAAAAGACGAAAAAATTTCCTGGCGAGCCTCGCCAGTTAGAATTCACTGATTAGTTTAGACCTCGAAGAAGGGAATTCCAGTGAAAAGCGCTGTCAGGAGGGGGCCACGCTAAAAGGCGGGCCACAATTGGCAGACCGCACGGAAACGGCATACCACATTCAGAAAGATGCCACCGCTCGATACGCTCCATATTTACGGCATGCCCAGTTGCCCACATACAAATTATCGCTGGCTATGCGCCTGTACGATCAATGGCTAATTGAGGATGATTTAAAAAAACTAGGGTTTAGTTGCCTAGTGGCGCCTCTAGCGACTAACGTGGATTTGAGGAACCCCATTATGGCCCGCCTTTTAGTTTGCCCCATCGTTTACTTACGTTGACCGGAGAGTTCCGATGGTAAAAATAGATCAACTTTTGGGAAACTCTAGAGCCGTTGTTTGTTGCAAACTTATATTTGATCAAATAACGTATAAAACCACAAAGTGAGACATGTGGTAGGAAGTATACTATTAACCAAATATCGGTCATGGTGTACATTGATCTTTCTAAAATGCGTTAAAATGGGAAATGATGTCAGAATGCAACGTTAATTAAAATATTACGGTTGTTTAAATCGCTGTCACGGATTATGGCGCACTACAATCACATGATTTGCGCTTGTTATCAAAACATGCCTTAAAATCTATTTGCCTCGTGTTCGTTTGCGACAAATAACTTTGCTGAAAGGTTATATAAGCCCTTTTGTTCATATAGTAGCCGACATATATTAGAATAAAGATGTATTTAATATGAGATTCAACGGGAAGCGTTAACAAAAGACAATTTGTTGGTGATATGGGCCTATACAGGGTTAATGTAAAAAAAAGTAACCACTTCCAACAACAATCATATTTTTAACGTCACCGGTTTATCATTATTTTTTTATGTCTATGGTCATGCTATTTCTAAGCTGGCGTACAGCTTAGAAATAGAATGACGTAAGGAGTCGACTTAGTCGGCGTGAACTGTGCATATTATCTTTTACTTTCTAACCTATATAACCATTAAAATGACCACCAACTGCCGCCAAACTTCTCCTCACTTATCTTACATATATATACATACATTCCGTTACAAAAAATATCTTGCGTTCCTCTCGTATCTCGATGGCCGGCAACTCGACATGTTCGTCTACACGCAGCGCCGATGCTACCGTAAAATGGCTATTATTACTTAGCTTTACACACAAAATACCGTTAGACGGCGCGTTTGAGCAGGCGAATATTTATAATTATAAACAGAGCTGCCAAGTTTCCCGATTTATCGGGAGATCTCCCGGAAATATAGCAACATAAACCCAATCTCCCGATCTCCCGCTTTTGATTTGCAATCTCCCGCAAAATAATCGTTTTGTGGTTTTTTACGCGTATTTTTCGATTTTTTTGCCGGCGCACCGTTTTGCCAGCTGTGAGTCATCTACGGTACACGGAAAGTGCCGAGAGCAGCCGAGCGGAGACTATGCAAGACGCATATACTATAGAACTTTTCTGATTGGTCAGCTAACAGGAAGTTACTATATCCAATGGCCAATGGAAACGTTTGTTACGTATTGGGTAGGAATAAGTTTAGCGGCATTTTTCAAACGAGGAAAGTGCTGGAGGTATAATGAGTGAAAAGTCTGAAAAGTGTTTGAAAAAGTGGAAATATGATTCCAAGTACAAGAGTGAATGGGCATCTGAGTTTACTGGAGTTGTAAAAGGGTCTGAGGAGACCAGGGCAAAATGCACTTTCTGTATAACGGAGTTTTCTATAGTACACGGAGGCAAGCATGATATTATAAAATACATTGCAACTCGACATTGCAACTCGCCAAGTATATCCAACCGCAGGGTCTGTGACCTGTTGACCTTCAAGGTCAATGCAAGCAGCTGCTGCTACGGGATAAAACTAGACAGAGTCCTGGCAGATGGTGTTCAGGAAGGCAGTCAGCTAGGCGAATGCATGCTGACCTTGCAATAGCAAGAGCTGAAGAACACATGATGGAAATGAAGACGCTAGAAGAGCGCATATAGAAATGGACAGAAGTGCAGTTCTGCTTGAACTGTTTTTTTGTTACTGCTGTTTATAGCAAAATAAAATGTTACAATACCACAACCATGTCCATTTTTATAATACTGAACGAATCTTGTAAGTCTTTGTAAACCCCAATAAAATTATATATATTAATGATATATCCACACATGAAAGTTTAATTCTAAATTACAAAATGTGTCCGGGGCAGCATGCCCCCGGACCCCCCTAGCATTCTCGGTTGCTTCACAACCTCGGGCAAGGCGCTTCGCGACTTGCATATATGTCTCCCTCTTTTGACATACTGTAGGAGGGAGATCTCCCTCATCACACTCAAATCAACTTGGCAGCTCTGTATAAACTTTACTCACTTGCATTCGCACACGCGAAATAATTTAATTAATTATAAATAATAGAATAATAAGTAATTATTATAATCACTGTGATCTGCAGAAAATTGTAAGTTTTATTATAATATAATAATATTTTATTTCATCTAGCGCCACATCCATATTTTATCTGTGACGCTTCAAAACATACTGCTATTAAAATATATGCTAAGAAGATTACTACTCACAGATAATATTTTAAAATATTTAATAATAAAATACACGTGTATTTGGTGACCTATCGTTCGTGATTTAGTGAAAATGCGCGCCGAAAATGACGTGCCAATCGGGCACGCTACGGATGTTGCCGACATAAATTGCCCCAAATCGAGAACCCGCTTTTATAAACATATTAAACTTTGGATACTCATGATTTCTAGTCAATTAAAAAAAATGTTGGTGTGTCCGAAAAGAAACGACAGTTACAATGAATGTAAAATAAGCATGTCGACTCACTCATGTTATCCCCCGAAATATACGGAAATTACGTTTTGTTCGACGATGTCACATTATTGTTTTAACAATATTTATATAAACGTCCCGCGTGTGATACGAGCACGCAAGCTTACATTATCGAAGCGCAATGTGGTTAACAATAATAACTAAAAGAATAACATATTAATATTATTTTTTAATTCAACAAAACCTTCTTTTTGTACTACCTTTATATTTCCAATATACTATTCATATTTTGTTTAAATTGTGATTTAGTGTTCCGATAATTACTAAAGAATTGTGTCCATGTATCTTATTAAATATCTGTTGGTGAATATATCATTTATAAATAGAAAATTAGCTTGAGTAATATTTTGTATGTATAATGTGTGTGTATGTGATGAATGAAAATTGTTGTTACGTTGTAATTACTTTAATTATTTTAAAAAAGTTATTATTTAATATTATTAAGCATACATTAACATTCATTTATCACTATTGTTTTTATGGAATTTGTATGGTATTTTTATGACTAATAGGTCATTTTAGTTAATTATATAGACACATTTATTTTTATTATTTATTTTAAAATATCCCTTGTGGGTAGTATTCTTCTCATTGTATAATTTGTTAATAGCATTATTATTACATTATTTATAAGTAATTAAACTAGTTTGCGCGTGCGAATGCAGTAGGTAAAGTTGATAGATATTCGCGCATACAAACGCGCCGTCTAAATGTATTTTGTGTAATGCTACCTTATATTGCGATTTTACGGTAATGGCGGCCGCCGAAGAAGTTACGGAAGACATTTTGCGCGTTTGTTTTGTAAATTTTCTTCGTTAGAGGAATGCAACTAAATGTAAGATATGTGAGAAGTTTGGCGGCTGTAGGTGGTCGTTTTCATAGTCAATCCAACCCGGTCTTCTGCAGGAGTAGAAATAATTCAAAAATGTCTGGTAGTCAGCAGGACTACTTAGTTGGGAAATCTGGTAGTCCTCAGATATATGTGGTAGTCATAGATTTAAGCAAAATAACATGACAAACATAAAATTTGACAAATATTCCCAATATTTGTGGTAGTCCATCGGACTACTGCTGTCATCATCTTTGGTAGTCCGACCAAATTTCTGGTAGTCCTCGGACTACCGGACTACCACTATTTCGATCCCTGTTCTGGCGTCCGCATTGACAACGTGACGTGTCTGTGTCTGTGACTGTCAACTCCAACGAATCCACCAGTTTTCTGGTCGATTCAAACGGTAGCAAAAAGACAGTTCAGTGATACTGTATTTCCCTGAACTGGGCACGTATGTAGAATTCGGACCCACCTCAATGTTGCCATTATAACTGTATCTTTGTCAACATTTGATACTTGATTTTGTTAATTCAGTCATTTAACATCATCTCGCGCATATTTATTTTTATCAACAGTAGGCACTTCAAAAAAAATCGATATCTTTATTAGATCCGAAGTTATTGCAATTTAAAGATGGAAACATTGGGCAAAATTTGTGTATCTCTTATAATGGTAAAATGAGCTCATTTTTGTGTTTTCTATTGATAGATATTTGAATAAAAGTGACTTTAAAATGGCATAACTTTGTTATTTATATGACTATTAAAACACTTTTTGCAGTGTTTTGAAATGCATTGAATGGAGTAATAAATTGGCTACATAGTTTTTTGGCACTAATTAATTCAGTTAATATTAGTTAAGTAGTATACAGTAGTAACAGACCAATACATTCTAATCAAGACCAGCATAGTCCATAAATATGAAGATATTTATACATATAATGCAGTGTGCACAACCACATTGATATTTTATGAGAATAAATATATGTTAACTAGTCATGTAATAATAAATAAATGAATTAGTTAATAGGCGATAATTAGCAGGCCACCTCGACAGACAGAAACCTTTTGGTAAAATACCACAATATCCATGAATATGTTTATATTATATAAACATGAAATCTGTAGAACCACCTTATTATAAATTAGAGTTAAGTAATATTAATAATAAACTAATTAATAAATCAAAATATAATTAGTAGCCGTGCTTTGTATAGACATACACATGAATAAAAGGCCGCAATGTCCATAATTATTAAGACATTCCCACATTAATTACTGTAGTAAATACACATTATCCAGTAATTTCACATTAACACTAACTTAATTAATAATAAGTTAATATTGGTTAATGTTGGCATGCTAACTCAACTAATGGCTAGGTTTTGATGAAAGCCCACAGTAAATAATTATGAATTAAATATAATTTATGCAATGTTTAGAACCACATGAAACATTATGATCAACCATTAATAAATACATGTCATCATAGCATAAATAATAACTTTATTAATAATTAACTAAATAACAAACTCAACAGATCAATACATGACTATGAAGCACAGTTGTCATACTTCACTTGTTTATGGGTGACCGTGATGTTGCAGGTTGGACAAATGCTGCAGACTCAGTAGTAGCCAGTAATACATTTTTATCGTTTCATAATATTCTGCATTTAAACATGAACTTGATGAAGTAATGTTTATAAACTGTTCACAGTGTTTCATCACCGACTCCAACATCTCGTGTCAAATGCAAGACCACTTTCTGTGATACCCTCCACATGGATAAAGTCCGAGATGAAGAAGCTGCTCACGTTACTCCGCCTCACTATGTTCAGTGTAGATATGTGTAGATATGTGTATTATGTGTCACATTCAGCGAGACAAATTGTGTAATAAATTATAAATTAGTGTAAGCAGATGATGCATGTGATATATTGATGCCCTTAGTTTATAGGTTCTGTATCTTCACAGTTAATTGACACATACAGTTATGTTCGTAAAATAGTGTTGTATTATTGTCTATTAAAACTGCAGTGTACATGTCACGTTCACAGGGACTGTATCTTCAGAGAGTGTAGATATGTTGCTGTGTCATCTTCAGTCAAACGAAGCTTGTAATTATGCATACTCGTGTGATTTTTTTAGGTGCGAGATTTCTGAAATAAAACAATTCAAAGTGCATGCAATATCTACAATAATTCATCAGGCACATTATGTCGGTATTATTGTATATTCATGCCAAGCATTTAAATAAATAATAAATAAATTATTATTAGTAATGTGTAACATTTATAGAAGTAATTGCATTATTATTAATTTTAATTAGGAATAGCAGTAGTGATATTTTATTCACAATGTCATAAAACAGCAGCACACTAAATAACATGAACTTTATCTTATTAACATAGTGGACCTGCAACAATATAAATAACACAAATAAATATATAAGTAAATGGTAGTCAACATTGACAATACATAGCAATACTTAATTAGGCCTATTTCCAACAATTATTACAACTGAGAATGACAGATCGGTCAAATGTCATGATTTTTTAATGGCGCAAAACCATATTTCGCATCGAAGCACGCCACAAATTTCTTCACCACTAACTAACATAAATCCCTTAGATTAGGTTAAACACAAAATATGTTCACATAAACATATATATATATATAGACCTTAAACCAATAATTTGGTAACACGCACACGATTCAATCGATAGACGATACATGTCACGTGACACAACACCTACGCTAACCGGGTTAAAAATTGTGAAACTTCCAATTTTTTGAATGGCTCAAAACCATATTGCGCCCCCGGCGCCCCCGCGCACCCCAAAAATTTCTTCACCACAGGTTACAATAAACCTCATAGATTACCTTAGATACCAAATATTCCCGATGTTTGACACCGATATTGCTTAACCCAACTTGTTTTGGTGACACACACGCGATTTCATCATCATTTCAAGTCGTAACAACGGTAAAACTTGAAGCTGTTTGAATGGCTCAAAACTGCATTTCGCGTCCATGCACGCCAAAGATTTTTCATGACAGAGTAATAAAACACCTGTAGATTACATAAAACACAAAATATTTCACCAGCCTCTTTGGTATATTTGGTAAATGAATTCATGAAACACTGCTACGTCATCATATCGATGAAATCTAGCTTAATTATGGTCAAATTTTAAAATTAAAACGACGTAGATAAATTTCAACTTACCGCCAACATGGATTCGCAAACCGATGACGTCAATCACGAACCACGTGCGCGAATCAGAGAGTTAAAACAAAACGCTACCCAGGTCCAAGTAAACGAGACGACGCTGCAGCTACGCGGCTTTGCGCGGAGGTAAAATCGCCGCGGCAGCAGAATTATTTGAAGTACCTATCAACAGCGCGTCTAAGTCTAAGACTAAGGTTTAGCATACTTTTGAGGTCGAAAAGACAGCGCAGTCGTATAAGCAAACTGTTTATCGCTCATTCCATGTGTACGGCGCAGTAACACATGCACCGCTGCGTTTGCGACTGGCACAAATCGGAGAGCTACTTGGTCTTGGGGGTCTCAAAATGCAATATTTGTGAAACAAATATACCTGGGAATGCTGATTGATCATGGCTTTCATGCTTAGAATTATAGTTTGTGTGGTATCCAATTTAAGTAAATATAGTATAGTTATAAAGGCAAAATTGAATATTTTAATGTTTTGAACGAAATTTTAGACAACTCTTCACAGTATTCATCACAGGAGAGTTACCGAACAGCCCGTTGCATTTATACCACCAAAAAGCTTTGTTATTTCGCTGCACATTGATGATTTTAAATTTGTCGCGCATACGCAGTGTTATAGTCAACGACTCGACAGAACCTCGTGCTACAACGCTAAGGGGCGAATCCCGATCTTTATTCTGATTGGATGATTATTACAAACATTAGGTTATGGTGCTCCATGCATGTCAAACTAAACAGTTAAATGTATTATCTGTAACATCCCCCTTTTTTCTAAGAGTGTTACAAATTTTACAAGAAACACTTCACCAGAATTAACTCTGACTGATCCAACATAGCGTATCGTACCAAATGGATAACTGATTAACTGTAGCTAGTCGGTTTCCAAACAGATATGCAACTACTATGACAAACATACATTAGCAAATATTTACGACTTTTAAGCATCATCTTCCAAGACTTTAGACGCAACGGTATATTTCAAAATATAATAATTAAGTGGTAAATCGCAGTATAATGATCAACGTTCCTAATGTTCTTTGCAAATACAGTAATTAAGTAGCAATTACAGTCCACTGTCAATGTTCACAAGTTTTGTAACTTTCTCGTGAAATGTTCACTTCACTGTTTCAGCATGTTCATAGTCTGCCAACCAAACTGGTGGTCGTTTCTGTCGGCATGACTTTCTTACAGGCATTGTCTCTTGATACCTCTCATTGTTTGGCGAGTTAGCAGTCTCACACTCAGCTGACAGTCCTGGTTGCACAACTTCTGGGTTATGCGGCGGTGGTGCACTATGTTGCTCATACTGTTCGTCAGTATGATCGTCACCTGCATCTTCCATCAAGGTGAGAGGTGGCGGCTCAGATGACTTGTGTAGCCACTTTCGGTTGCGTCGATACACACGACCACTCGCAGTTGTCACCATGTAGGACCGTGGTGATGTGTGCACCGCTGTCACAGTCGCTGGTGTCCACGTCCTTCCAGACTTGATTCTGACTGTGTCACCTCAGTCGAGTTTAGACAGTTTCTTCGTCCCTCTGTCGAAGTATGCCTTCGCTTTCTTTTGTCTTTCTCTCAGTCTGGCGTAAGCGTGTTCTGCAACTCTGGGCTTGAGCAACGATTCAGTTGTTGGTAGATTGTCGCGTAACTTCCGGCTCATCAGTAGTTCAGCTGGCGAATATGGCATACCCGCTACTGGTGTGTTCCGGTAGGCCAATAGAGTTAAGTGAGGATCTCGGCTCTCCTCATTTGCCTTTCGCATAAGTTGTTTGACCGTTCCGATCATCCGTTCGCTCTGTCCGTTGGACGCTGCGTGTTCCGGACTGGACGTCTTGATGGTAAACCCATATTCATCAGCAAACTTTTTCATTTCGCTACTGTTAAAGGGCATGTTGTCTGCGATCAGAATTTCTGGCAGTCCGTGTCTCGCAAACACTGTCCTGAAATGGCTGATTACCGCACTGGCTGACTTTCCTTGTAAGAGACACACCTCTGGATACTTGGAGAAGTAGTCCACTATTAGGAGATACGCATTTCCTCCATACTCAAAGATGTCTGCTCCAAGCTTCTGCCATGGTAGCAGTGGCACTTGATGTGGAATTAACGGTTCGCGCTGATTCTCCCTCCTGTACTTCAAACAGGTCGGACATTTTGCTATCATCTCGTTGATGTCATTGGACATTGCTGGCCAATACATGACGGACCTCGCCCGGGCACGACATTTCTCCATTCCGAGATGACTTTCATGGAGCTTTTGCAGCATTTCACTTCTCATACTGTTGGGTATGACGACACGTTCACCCGCATACACCACTCCTTGAATCATATGCAGTTCGTCTCTGATTGGCCAGTACTGCCGAATCAGTGGATCACAGTCCCTACGATGTCTCGGCCATCCTCCAGCTATTGTCTGGCTTAGCTTTACCATGGTCTCATCTTCCGCAGTAGCGCATTGTACTTTCTGCTTTCGCTGGTTGGACATTGGTAAGTTCGTGACCAAGCTGTGGATTCTCATGTTTGTGTCAACTTCGATGTCATCACTTTCATGTTCGCTTTCCACGTTTGCTCTCGACAGTGTGTCAGCTATGTACATCGTTGGACCGGGCTGGTAGTTCACATAGAGGTTGTACTTCATGAGTCTTAGCAGCATAGCTTGGATCCGTGGTGACGCTTTGTGGATAGATTTCCTAGTGATCATTTCCAACGGCTTGTGGTCGGATCTCACTTCTACCTCTCGCCCATAGATGTAGTGCTGGAATTTCTCTGCCGCACACACTACAGCGAGACATTCTTTCTCGATCGGAAACCAGTTCATCTCTGTTGGAGTTAGTGCTTTGGAGTAGTAGGCTACTGGTTGTCCTTCTTGCAGCAGACAGGCACCTATGCCGGTCTTAGAAGCATCACACTGTATTTGGACTTTCAGGTTGGGATCGAACAGGCGGAGACCAGGTGTTGTGGAAAGAATCTCCTTGATTTTGTTGAAAGCGTGTTCATGTTCTGTGTTCCACACGAACGGTACATCTGCTTTCAGTAGGGTTCTCATTGGAGCTATTACAGTAGACATATCTGGTATGTACTGTGACAAGTAGTTCAGCATTCCTATCAGACGCTGAATGTCTTTCTTGCACTCTGGTTCTCGCATGTTGACGATTGCTTCTACTTTGGATGGGTCTGGCTTCACTCCGTTGGAACCGATTATGTTGCCCATGTAGCTCACTTCCGATTTCTTGAGCTGCAATTGCGCGATGTTGAACTTCACGTTCTTCTCCTGGGCTCGCTTGAACAACTTAATGAGTGTGCGATCAGCTTCTTCTTTGCTGTTGGACGCAATGATTATGTCGTCTGCAATCACGTGCACATCATCAATGTCTCCAAATGTTTGGTACACTCTCTTCTGTAGGACTTCTGACGCTGAACAAAGTCCAAAGGGCATTCGCTTGAAGAAATATCTTCCAAACGGTGTGTTGAAGGTAGTGAGAGAGGCACTCTCTTCAGACAGTGGAACTTGCCAGGTCGATCACTGTGAACACCTTCTTGCCACTTAGACGACAGGTTACATCTTCCACGGTAGGTATCTGGAAGTTCTCCCGCTTGATAGCTTTGTTCAACTCTCTAGGGTCGAGACAGAGTCTCAAGGATCCGTCTTTCTTCTCCACAATCACAAGATTGTGTACCCAGTCTGTGGGTTTGTTGACCTTCTGTATGACCTTCTGTTTCTCCATCAGATCAAGTTTGAGTTTCAGTCTGTCCTGTAGCCCAAATGGAACCCTTCGAGGTGGTTCTTTCACTGGCACTGTGTCTTGGTCGACTACAATGTGGTATGGTTCTTCGAAACAGCCTAGTCCATTACACACATCTTTGTATGTACTGTTGATACTTTCTGTTGTGACTGCTTCTACGCCTTTCACTCCTCTGGTTATCAATCCAAGGTTTTCACACATTGATAGTCCTAAGATCGGTGGTGATTCAGAGTTGACAATGTAGAACTCACATTGCTTGTTGCGACCATTCACTGAACACTCGAGCTGACACTTCCCGATGTGTGTCACCCGTTGACCTCCATACGCTCTGAGCACAGTATTTGACTGTTTTATCTGCGGTCTTGGTGTGATTTTTCTGAATGTTCCTAACGGCATCACATTGGTGGCTGCTCCCGTGTATAATTTCACTTTCACACGTGTGTCATTGCATCTAATGACAGCATGCCATTCATCAGCTTTCTCAATGTTTCCAATGAAGAGCGTGTCCAGAAAGAACTGATCATCGTCTCTTTCATCACCTTGCACTAGCTCTTTCACCGACTTGGTCCTGCACATTTCTGCGAAATGATTTCGTCCACCGCATTTTAGGCAACTCTTTCCCCATGATGGACATCTTTTTTGAGGGTGCTGTCTTCCACATCTCCCACATTTCATGCTTTCTGTTTTCTTGTACTGGTAGTTTGCACTGGCAGATTTTGATTTATGCTTGACTCGTGACTTGGAATTCACGTCATACACTACTTTCGTCGACTCAACAGGACCTTTCTTCATGGTTTGCACCTCTTTTCTGGTTACCTCTGAAGATTTACATATATCCACTGCTCTTTTAAGTGATAGCTTCACTTCCCTCAGCAAACGTTCCTGAATACGTTTGTCTTTCATGGAAAACACAATCTTATCCCTGATCATGTTTTCGTGCTCCTTAAATTCGCACGCATTAGCTAGTGTGTGCAGTTCAGTGGTGTAGTCGTCGAAGTGCTGTTCCTCCGTCCTCTCATAAATCCAGAATCGATATCTCGCGAATACGACGCGCTTTTCCCCAACAAATTCAAGTTCAAATCGTTTGACAACGTCAGCGTAAACATCTGATCTCAACACGTTACGATTATCATTGGCTTCAGCGGCATTATTTTGAGCAGGTTGGGCGTTACCTTGTTGGTTGTCATCATCAGGTACAGGCGGATTGTTTGGTGGATCGTTCGGCGAATCATCCCATTTGAAATGGTTGTATCGCTCCAACGCATCCGGGCCAATAGCGCTGAGCAAGATGGCAATCTTCGTGCGATTCGGTTTCGCGTCCGCTTCGATTGCGAGCATACACAACTCGAACCGTTGATGCCATCGCCTCCAGTTTTCAGCAACATTACCTTGAAGACTCAAGTATTCCGGGGGCTTTAAACGAGCTTCCATCATCGGCTTGTTTTCGCTAAATCCCGCATCTTGACACCATGTTATAGTCAACGACTCGACAGAACCTCGTGCTACAACGCTAAGGGGCGAATCCCGATCTTTATTCTGATTGGATGATTATTACAAACATTAGGTTATGGTGCTCCATGCATGTCAAACTAAACAGTTAAATGTATTATCTGTAACACGCAGAAAGGCCAATCGGAAAGTTTATAACTACCGGGAAAATGTAAGCCGCTTCCGGGCTGTATCAGTTTACAAGCTTGTGTTGATATTATTAATAGGCTCTAGCAATCAAGCACGAAATTTGTGTTGCACTTTCACCCTTCGCCTGTTTGATGCTTATCGCCTACGGCAGAAGGGCGGATTACTGCACTTTGCGTAACTTATTCCCATTTGAGTGATGTCAAAATGTTGGATTGCGAAGTTTTACACAGGCACAGCATGGACATCGATCAGTTGGGAACGAGGGGGACGCGGCCCCCCACTTTTCGGCCTGAGGGGTCAGCATAGGAAATGTCCTCATACTTTTTCAGTTCATAAAACAAATGTATAGGCATATATAGCGGAGAAAAAAAACCTACATCGGTCTAGTAAAATTAATAATAAGATATATACTTCCGACTACCTAGTGGAAAATCACTAGATAAATTGCTTGGTTGGCCGCAGCCCGCAACTTGATCTTAGTCCAGTAAATATTCATCATGCCTGGCTCTGTCATTTTGCACCCTTGTGTTGATATATTAAGAGGCATTAGCCATCAAGCACATTATAGATCATACATTTTTGTTTGCCCTGTCACCCCTTGGATTGGAGCCTGGTCGCCCTGGTGGATAGTTTGCGGATTTCTGCACTTTGTGTAATTTGATCTCATTTTGGTGATGACATATTTCTTTGCCAAAAGGTGGGATTGGGAAGTCCTACACAGGCACCCATGTAAGCTCTGCATCTTGTCACTCTATGAATCAGGCAAGCAGTGTTGGGTCCAAAGTCTACCCCCAAATGTTCAGTGATTGGGGTGGGCCACGGCCCCTCTTCAAATATATGTTGCCAACATATTTATAACTATTATAAATAGCATAACATAAAGGCTTGTTTAGTTTAGAATTAGCACCAGACCAACAATGAGTTATGTTTTTTATCTACAAAAAATAGTTATGTGTATTTCAGGTCATATATATATATATAATTATATATACATATATATAATATATATAATATATATATATTATAATATGTCATATATATATATATATTTGTGTGTATGTATATGTGTATATTTTTGACATGTGTAATATATATATATATATATATATATATATATATATATATATATATATATATATATATATATATATGTGTGTATATATATTTATATATATATATACATATATATATATATATATTACACATGTCAAAAATATACACATATACATACACACAAATATATATGACATATAATATATATATATATATTATATGACATATAATATATATATTATGCATACATATATGTATGTATATAATAACTTGGTCCCCGTCCCCACACTATTAAAACCGGACCGACGCCCCTGCCGCGTGGCATATTGCTGTCGCGATTTCGTTGTAAACCGACGTAAGACAGCGCTTGGCCTTGGCTCTCCTTTGTTTTGACAGCTGGACCAGCAGGCGACTCTATGACGTAGTGTTTTTTTCCAAAGTGCAAATAGAAGCTGGTTTTTGATTAGCTGCAGCGACCAAGATGGTTCCGTTCATGGTGTTGGTGAATTTGCTAGATCTTTCCACTTTAAAACCATTTTCTGAGTAAACCACTGATGTGAACAATTTGATTGTAGGTGCAAATAGTTAGTTTGTATTAACTCTTCTAGGTGGTGCATAACACGAAACCACTGCCTTTTTCCCCTTAAACAGAAACGGGGAGATATATTATATCCCCGCTGCCCACCCATGGCATAACAGCGTGCGCAACGACAAAGCAGTGGCGCCACATGGTGTGCAGCTTTCAAATACATTTTTAACACCCGATAGGCGGCGATACTATTTTCACGAAACGAAAGCAGACGTCTTGGGAAACTTCCGAAAGAATGGACGACGTATAAACTTACGTCGTACGAAGTAAGTAATCCAAGTTCTCGATGTTGTGTTGGTTTAGTCGTAGTAATAATAACATAATGATGCTGATGCGGGGACAGTGTCAAAAGTAATGGGGCCGTGGGCGTGACAGTCGGTGAGATTGTTCGAAATCAGGCCAGGGGCAGGGCAGGTCCAAGAAAAAACATTGACGTGGTTATAGTTACAGATTATTAATAATAATATATGGTAAAATATGTGTGTCAGTTATGCATGGAGTTAATTTAAAGTATCATTTTACATTTTGTACGTCCTACAAATTTATGGTCGGACGTATACTCTAGCCCAGTGCCAGTGGCAGTTGAGCTATACTATAGGTTCAGACTAGTGACAAGTACGTCATTTAGTCATTATCACGATAATTGATCATGATATTAAAAATGAAAACAAATCACGTTACCGTTGATAATCTGTTGTTTAGAAAACTCATAGACACAGTTAAGTTTATATAGGTTACGTGGGTGTCCAGTCAAAAATTAGGTGTCAAACTGAAGTTAATTATATAAGGGCGGACTATTGAGGAAGCGTAACACTTCCTCAATAACTGTCAATGTCGTCAAAGGGTTGACAGCGCGTTCAAAACTATCCGAAAGGTGGCAGCACTCGTGTGCCTTATAAAGAATGTAATGCACCAGAGGGCTACAGAGCAGCATGTATTTTGACTGGCAAAATGTCCTAGTAGGCTACATCATAATTATGATATAAACCACAATAAGGTGTTCGTCCGCCATTACCCGAGCAACCAAAGAGTACCATATAAAAACAGCATTATGCAGGTTGTCTAAATTTCTGTAAGCACATGTAGTGTGGAATGAGTAGAAATTATGTTTTAGTGCAGCGTGGCATATCATAGCTGTCAAATTATGACAGCTGTCAGTCGGTGCATATGGAAAATGCAAATGTGGTCTGACTTCTTGTCTTACCAATGCGAATGGCGCCTCAGTTGGTTAAATTAATTAGTAAAAATGTTGAGTGAGATTATTTTGGAATTAATTCAGTGATTGAGTTGATACAATACTTGGGGTAGAGAATTCCAATCTTTTATTGTGGTTGGGAAAAAGATATAGTTTTTTCACGTGTCAAAGAGTCCCATCCACCCGTCATTTGGAGGGGTAAAAGCCGTTTTGGACGGGTATTAAGAAAAAACAAGTCGAGAAATGTATCCCAAAATAATAGATAATCGTCAATTGTTTTAAAATGGGTCTCACATGTGTGTTTATAGTTTATTTTATATCATAACCACACATCTCACCTGGCTTAAAGGACAAAAAAGGCAACGGTTTCGCATCATACACCTAATAGAGTTGATACAAAGTAACAATTTCCACATATACTCAATTTTGTAACTTCAGCGGTTTACACAGAATGTGACTTTAAAGTCTAAAATTTTAACAAAATCCACGATGGCCTAGACGCCGCCATCGGTGAAGGGTTAACTTGGCTTGGCCAATAAGCGCGCGGCATTCTAGATCTCTGCTGAAGCTGGTCAGCTTCCTGCGACGTTGTTAAGGGTCAACAACTTCGAGTCTTCGACAGTTCGTTCAGTTGGCGTGACATCTAGCAGCTGCTTATAGACGTGTATCTAAATCTGTGGTTAAACCTATGGTAAACTTTAGTAATTATGCCTTACTGTTCGGCATACGGTTGCAATAATAGTTGAAACAACCGGTAGTATTGAAGCAATGGATTCACATTTGCAGGCGTACTGTTTGGAATCCCTTCAGTCCAAGTACAGTTCACTTTGCTCGGTCCATTTTGAGGAGAAATGACATGTAGACATGTATCATGCCTTGATGGGATGATTTCAGCGATAACAATAATAGACAACTTTATATTTACCGTCATCAGCATGTTACACGCGTTGCCGAGTTGCAGCCATTTCATGACAACAGCCAAACCCCATGCAGGGAATCTGTGGAGAGCAGCGAAGCTTCGTGACGTCATTCTTCGTCTAAGATGGAGTAGCTCATAGTATTTCGATGGCTGGGTGTTCAGAAATATTTTTCTGGTTAACCGCTGGCGTTAAAAAATTGAGTATATGTGGAAATTGTTACTTTATATTAACTCTATTAGGTGTATGCCACGAAACCGTTGCCTTTTTTTGTCATTTAAATTACACATGTAGGGCCTACGTGAGTTACCATGGACATGTCTACAAACAAATTTGTGAATGGCAAAAATGTTATCCTGCATAAAATCCTGGAAAGCTGTTTCCCAACAATGCGTTTGACAATTAAAGGTTTTAATTTTTCATATCCAAATTCAGGATCTTAAATCTATTTTTACCGGTAGAGGCTTTCGACTGAATGTTTCATGTTGACTTCTTCAGTACTAATGACGAACAGCATCATCGTACACTTGGGGTAGGGTTGGAAAAAATCATGATTTTTTCGAATAAATTGAATAAATCTGATTTTTTCGATTAAATCTGATTTTTTCGATTAAATCGATTTATTTGATTTTTTCAACATTCTTGACAATCATAAGAAATAATATGTAATTCGGAAAATAAATAAAAGTGGAATATCATAATATACCCAATAGGCTGAACATTTCATTCTTAGCATTTCTAAAGAATTAAAGCAAAGTTGTTATGTACAAATGTAAGCTTTATTTTAAAATACATACAATTAAATCAACTGGTAGTAGCACGCAATGTAAGTATAAATTTAAGATAATCTGAAAAAATCGAAAAAAAATCAATATCTTGATTTTTTCAAGTTAATAAAATCAATAATTTAATCGATGATTTAATCAATTTGATTAAATCAATGCCAACCCTGACTTGGGGTAGCTCGTAATTACCCTCGTCTAATGTTCATCATTACTGCGGAGTCCACATTTGATATTGATATAATGGGAATGGGATATAATATTTTTGTTCCATCTTAGATACTAAGCTGAATCTAGCTGAGAGGAGTTGCTTTACTGTTTGTAGCTCTATGGAGTGATTGTGCTTACAAGACTTGGGCTATTTCTAAGACTGGTTATTCTTGTGCCACATTGAATCCGAAGTCAGTTATTCAAATCAACCCAGTGCTCAAAGTTACAATTCAGTCTTAATGAAAACAATACAGTTTGACATTTGTACTGTCACCACAAAAACACAAAAAGTCATATATTGGCTGTGTTGAGCTGTACCTGGTAACTTTTGAGTTTTGAAATCGGGTAAAATTTTGGACCTTATATAAGTATCAACACTTTGGTCCAGTTTATTTATTGTAAGACTCAATGTCTCCATCTTGTTGGATTAGACTGCAGAAGACGGGGAAGTGAGCAGTTAGATATCTGTACTGAACATCTGGAGGATTCACTTTCCATTCCACATGTGTACATGTGCCAGATGTCCGGGAGATTCATAACAATGTGAGAGACTGGAGATATTATTATTGTGATTGTTCAAAACCAGCAATACTTTCAACAGTGACACTAGAAACACTAGAACAATTCAGGTGATTTAAACTAAATATACATTCAATTATCCATGTTTTCTTATACATGTATCTGAATTACCTCATTGTTTTAATGTGAATACCCCAGAGGGGTAGTTGGTTTATAAAGCAGTGAAACACCTTCACAAGTTGATAAGATACACTGATATAAATGTTAGTATGCAGAAAAGATAACAGGCCATGCATTTAAGCATTTTTACGCTAATGTTTTTTCTGATGACAGAGGCTGAAGAAGACATCACTGCTGTGAGTTTGTGTGACCTTGAGAGAGAGGGAGACACTGACAGCGTGGACATGGCGGGAGGAGACGCTGTCTCACACACCTGTAAACTTTATGTTCAGGTAGGTTCAATGACTAAACTAAACTACACAGGTCTAGTTCACTGTCTTATATATGAAATAATACTTAGACTCATGTAGATTAATTTAGGACAATCACTAAACTTCACAGGTCTAGTTCATTGAGATGACATGTATACTCATGTTATTCATTCTACAAGTGAGTGGATGTGTTTGCATATACCAGTCAAGTAGGATTACTACAGCATACTTACAAAAAATCATTTTATTACAGCCAATGACAAAAAGGTAATTTGTTTTGATAAATGCAACTTATGGTTGCATAAATTTATGCTGCAAAATACATCTGCCTAGTTGTGTGAGCTGTCAACACTCAATCATCAACAGGTGATGCACAAGGTGATGCCTGCATTCTTCTGGTAAAGGTTGATTAATAAATGTGGAAACTGTCAATGGGGCTGACAAATCTGTTTCCTTTTTCTGTTGCCCATTGGTTCATGTCAAAGTACCATCTGTGAATGTACTATGGAACTGCCTTTTAATGAACTGTTCTGTTGGCCAGGATTTGACAGAAGACATATCCCAAGATGCACTGGAGCTGTATATTGAAGCTATTACAGATGCTGGAGTCGAGGATATCAAATACATGAATCGTAAGACCGAGGCCATCGTCAAGTTAGACGAAATCATCCCATTTGATAGTGAGAAAACTTGCACCATTTCTGAGAGGGTAATTAAAATCATCCCTATGCGCACAACAGGAAAGCCATATGTTCATGCAGGAATGCCCTTTCCACCTACAGGAAGGGCCACTCCACCTACAGGAAGGGCCACTTCACCTATAGGAAGGGCCACTCCACCTATAGGAAGGGACACTTCACCTACAGGAAGGGACACTTCACCTACTGG
Organism: Oasisia sp. SBJ-2009; assembly: GCA_964017155.1. Lineage (NCBI taxonomy): Eukaryota > Metazoa > Annelida > Polychaeta > Sabellida > Siboglinidae > Oasisia > Oasisia sp. SBJ-2009. The sequence continues at coordinate 42,590,210 of OZ024862.1, read as the reverse complement.
AAGGGCCACTCCACCTATAGGATGGGACACTCCACCTACAGGAAGGGCCACTCCACCTACAGGAAGGGCCACTCAATATCAACCTGAAAAGAAAGATGAGGAGAAGCCCTTTTATTCTAGATTTAGAGCTGCAGAGAAAGCCACACCTCCTGTAGTTAGAGCTGAGGAGAAGTCCATGGCACCTGTTGTTAGAGCTGATGATGAGCCCACAGCCCCCACAGTTAGAGCTGAGGAGAAGTCCATGGTCTCTGAAGATAGCTCTGTGGCTGTGGCTGTGGCTGTTACCTCTGCTGGTTGTGAAGATGATGCCAAGGAGACAACTGAGTGTGTTGTTGGTTCAAGAGCACAGTCTCAACCCGGCTCCTCACCAAAGGAGAACCACATTCAGGAAACTGTCACAGTTGCTGCAGGGAAGCGTGACCTTTTAAAGATGTTGCTGCCAGATTTGCAGGCATCTCTGCCCGACTGTACTTTGAAAACTGCTGCAGATGGAATCAAGGTGAGCGGCCCTGCTGAAGCAGTGAGTCAGGCTATGTACCACATCAATATACAAGTGTTCAGTTTCAAAACCCACATAATCCCATTGGACAATCAAAGGGCCAGACTGTTGCAGTCAGACAAAAGCCAGCAACAAGTGCAGGAGTTATTCTCAAAAGCAGGAATTCAGGCTGTGTTGGCTGTGAGAGATGACCAACTGTTGCTGACAGCCGCAGATGACCAGATGAAAGAACAGGCATCCAGCATACTAGACAGGAAGCTATGCAAGAATGAGATCCCAGTGGATGACTTCCACCAAGAATTCCTTCAGTCGGCTGAGTGGAAACAGTTCATAGATGATCTGGAACGCAACTACACTGTCACTGTAGAAAAGGGGACATCTTCTGTTGTCATAGAAGCCTTGGGGGACTGCTCTGAAGATGTTCTGAAACAAGTACGTGACAAACTAGATGACAGTGCCCAACAGAGCGATGACATCCAATTGACAGAGGAAGACTGTGAATTGTTAAACACATATCACCAGTCAGAAGTTGAAGATTTGGGGTGAGTATTCCTGGTTGAATGTAGATGGGTCAGTGAGTGTTTATGGGTGAGTGTTGATGATTGAGTGTTGATTGGGGAGTGTTGATGGTTGAGTGTTGACAGTTGACAGTTTAGTACTTATAATAACAATTGATGTCTGTAATGCTATCTGAAAGAACCTGACCTAAGATTAACAACATGCAATAATCATTGGGCATAATCATGACTAACGATGTAAAGGTTGCTGTAGTTTTATCAATTTATTTCTGTTCCAGTTCCGAAATTGGAATCGGAATTGAAAGTTTTGAACGAAGGGAATTGGAGCAGGAATTGAAAATGAAATATTTTCATGCACATCAACTGTTCAGGGATTCCTATCCGACCTATTAGAAGAAATGCAACACTTTGTATTTTTTCTAAATTCTCTGTTACGGTTTTATTTGTTTTGGGTTATTTATGGATGTTTATTTACCTAGAAATTAGATTTTTACTATATCTGACCACAAGTGGTCTCAGTGGTTAGATAAACTAGTTTAGGATCATCTGACCACTGGAGGCAATCATGGGATCATCTGACCAGTGGTGGCCTCCGTGGCTAGCTAAACCATAATTGGGTCATATCTGACCACTGGTTGGCTAGTGGAAGTAATGCATTCAGTAACCTTGTGCTTAATGTACGATTACTGAAACTGTTGTTTACAGAACTGACAACGTCCACGTTGCTTTAACAAAATCACCCAATGGGAAATGTGTCATCCAAGTTTCTGGAGATCCCAGACAGCTGGAACATGTGAAGACAGGTGTCACACAATTTGTGCAAAAGATCGCTCACAAGACAGTCACGTTCAGAAGAGCTGGTAGGAAAATATCTAAAACATGTGCTGTTTAAAAGGTAGCAAAAGGCAACTGTTTTGGTCTATGCATCTAGAAATATTACCAAAACTAACAAGTTGCAACTGTTATGCTGATAGTTTACTGGAAAAACCATGTTGACCAGTGCCATTATACCATGTTACCAGTTGGCCAGTGTCTGAGCTGAGTGTACCAGTCTTTCGTAAGACTTTCAGTGAACCCATATATTTCAGCCAATCATCTGTTAGAATTTATTCTCTGCTGATTGTGCCACTTTCCATTACATAAGTTATCTTTGTGTATCTTGTGAAATGCTTACTGCCATATACCTATAGCCAGTACAGAAGTTTACAGTATGCATAATCACTAAATTAGTCTAGTTGCTGGAAATGATTGTAACAAATAACATCCACAGGGTACACGTTACAGCATTAAAATATATTCATGCTTACAAAAGAGTATATATATATATATATATATATATATATATATATATATATATATATATATATATATATATATATATATATATATATATATACATATGCATATATACATGCATATATACATACATATATACATATATATATACATATATACTGGGGGAATAGGGTGTGTGTATATATATATATATATATATATATATATATATATATATATATATATAGCAGATCTCAGACCCTGGCATCTCACAGCTGATGTCTTAGTTCAGCACTTACTGGTCAAGCGAATCTCCATGAATAAGATGTCAGAGATTTTGGACGTTTTATTACACTCTTTTAACATCTTGTTCTGTTGATTGATGTTGTAAATTGTTAGTCAAATGTGGAAGCATACTTGTTGCACTGAATGCATGCACACACGCACACACGCACACATGCACGCACGCACGCATGCACGCACGCACACACACACACACAAACACATGCACACACTAAGGCCGGATGGGACGAATAAAATATCGAATTGAATATCCTAGAAATTTTGAATACGAATCAAATATCAAATTGAATATGAATATTCAGTGGCTTCAAATTCAGTTAGAATACTGAATGGTGTCGAGATGCCTTGCCCGGACGCGCCGTCATCCCTTGGCTGTGGGCACAAATCAGTGCTGGAGTCGTCGGCATGACGTGGCCATACACATTGATCTTTTTGTTTACTTTCTGATCTAACCATGAAAACGACTTCTTACAATCATCAAACTTATCCTCACGTATCTTATGTACATATACATACACTAGGTTACAAAATAAAATAATTTACAATTCCTGTAAAGATTCAAATTAAGAAAACAAACTCGCGTAAAACTCAACATGATCTACCTGGCTACGCTGAGCACGGTGCTTACCATAACATTAGTAATTTATCACAGGTGTCGCTAAATAAATTACCTTCACAAATTCTGGTTTATGCTAACCCTAAATTAACTGTAACTGTAACTAAACCTAAGCTGACTTCAACTAATCGTAAACTTACCCAAAACATTAACCTTAAACCTTAATTGGACATTGCTAACAAAAGACCCTCGACACAATACCGATATTAAGGTAAGCTACACATAGCAGCCACCAATGGCAATGACACCGCAAGTTTTAAGTCAGTTTGTTTAGTGAAGTTTATTTGTTGAAGTAATATCAGCGATTTTATTTTGTAACCTAGTGTATGTGTATATGTATACATATAAGATATGTGAGGAGTAGTTTGGCGGTTGTAGTCTTATTCAAAACTTTGAATATGAATCAAATATTCATCCCATCCTTAACACACACACACACACACACACAGACACACACACACACATATATATATTATATATATATATATATAATATATACATATATTTTATTGAGTATATATTAGGACATATATATATATACATATATATATATAATTATATATATATATATAATATATATGGTTTTGATACCAATCTTAACAAAATTCAATGGCAGTGGCTAACACTTGCTCCCAAAGAGCTTTTTACACGAACTTTAAAAGAATTATTGTTGAAGTTTAATAGTGCATTTTATTCAAAAAAAATTATATCTACTTAGAATGCTTAAATACTGATTCCACTGACCTGAAAGAAGAGACAACTACAAGAGTAGATCACTGTTAGTGATGAGAATCGGGAGACTGTGCATTACAAGTGTCCTTATGAACTGTCTTGCAGGTCTGCTCCAATTCATGAAGAACGGACCTGGTAAAATGGCAATTTCAGGCATTGAAAAGGCGTACGAATGTCACATCACTATCACTGGGGAAAAGGACATGACGCGGGAGGATGTAGATGAAGAAGATGAGGAAGCAAATGAAACTGTCCCCGACGTACACATGATGGCAGAGTACAGAGATACAGACATGTAACCGCTCTTTCATGTATACTTTTGTGAAGTGTGGGTGTTTTATATAAATATGAGGCCACTTACTAATGTTCCTATTAATACATTCAAAAGAAATGTTTACTTGGCACACATGTTAATGTTAACATTCCCCCTTGTCACGGTTCATGGTTGCCATGGTTTGTATCAACTTTCTTCTGTGATTCTTCGTTCATTCTTCTGTCTTCCATGGGACTCATCAACAAATCACCATTAGGACTGGTGCATTGTCTTGATAAGTTGATGACATTTATTTATCGACCTGCCTGCTGATGAACACTTTAGTGAGGGAAACAGTCATGTGTTTCAAGTTGGCAGATTTTAGGGATGGATCAAAAAAATTCTGTTGACATGTACACCTGTTAGAAATCAACGTTTTAGAGCTATAAACACGTTAATAATTTCTTTGATAAGGGCACCAAAGGTGACACTGGAAGTGATACAAGGCGATCTGACAACACTGAAGGCAAGTCTCATTGCATAGCTGTTGTTATGGATATGGAAGTTTATAATTTTCCAGACGCAAAATGTACGTTAGAACACTACATGGCAGTGTGGTATTATATAGCATTACGCCCTACAAACACCATGATTTATTTGAAACAGTTCATAATATAAATTTTTAGCACTAAACTTTGTATTTATAAGTAGCATACTTACCTGGATCCATCGGTTCATAAAGTGCAGTTCATTTGGCAGTGCCAAAGTAGCTCCAACATTAATGAAGAAGTCACATGACTCATCCATGTGGCTCCCACCACCCTAACCCATCACCTCGTCAGTCACTGAGTCACCTCCTCTTCTCACTTGGCATTTCCACCAGGAAAGGGCATTGACCGGTTGTAAATGGATTTACCCATACGTTATACAATTATATCAATACGTTATACAATTATTATTATTACCATCATTTTAAAATAATTATTTTTATTACATTATTGCTGTTATTTTTTTTTTTATTTATCATATACTTTTGTTATTTTGCACAGTGATGAATAATAAGTTGTAACGAATTTTTAATTTTATTTGACTTTCTTGTATAGGCCTACATTTAAAATGTTTTATTGTTTTAATTAATACTAATATATTAACCAATTTTAACTACTACTGTAATGTCCCTAGTAGACATGCAGTGTGGGAGTGGGAGGGCTTGGGTGCGCGTCTACTAATTGTTTAGGAGTGAGGCCAATGTGAGCCGAACTACTCCGCAATGTGACGCCAAGTGCTGAAGTATGCATAATAGAAATCTAATCCACTATGTGGCACCACTGAAGTACACATAATACATCTGACACACAATATTGATGTGTGTGGTCCTGACTAGAACTGTTTAGAACCATGACCGAGTCAATAACAGGCGCAATTATTCAAAATGTCAACTTTTCGATTTATTCAAAGAAGCAACACTTGTTTATTGAAGTTTACACAGATGCTAGAATATGAATATGAATTGATACGACAATTACTCTGACTTCTTTGTGTTATCAAAGTTGGTCGACGACAGTCGAACTCCATGGGAATGGGCGATTCGTCTGGACATTTTGACACGAATGACAATTTCAACTTTGTCTTTAGTCAAATCTGGTTGCTTAAGTCCATAATATTTATTATATTTGTTTTGATTGATGCAGTAAAATATGTAAGCATGTTGCTTCCACTGTTGTTGCTCAGAACCTTTACGCGTAGAGTTGGTGTTTAATTTAACAGAAACAAATCCGCCATATGTTTGATCTGCACACATGATAGCCTCTCTCTGATAGTACCATAAAATAATGAATACCGGGTAAAAGCCCTCTTTGTGGTAGGCATTTACGTTTACCGTATATTTACTTACAAAAGTCTCTCCAGTAACAGTTCAGTTGCATTACACACATTATTTTTGAATTAGTCTGGGTGCCATTGCAATAATGGACTTTCACAGTTTCAGTGTACTTGGTGAACATTTAACCTGTTCATGTTCAAGAGAATATTAAGATTATATGGGATTTCATGTTTAGCTTAAATTGCACTTTCTTGTAAATTACAAATATCACATATATTACCCGGTAGTTTAAAAAATACAATACGATATGTCCATGTTCAAAGATAATTACTAGATACCATAGCCCCTAAAATAAAACAATTCACTGGACTGTTTCACATCTAAAAAAGGATATATATATATAATATAAGGTATGTATACATGTATGTAAAGCACCTGAGAGCAATGATATTGATTCGGGCACTATAGAAATAAATTGTATTAAAAACAATTATTATAATAACTGGAAGTGGAAACTTACTGTAATCATTTATTATAACAATTATTAATATAACAGATAAGTAATATAACTAATTGTATGAATCTGTGGTTACAGGCCGACGTGTTAGTAAACACACCTTCGGGAAAGGGTGATCATCTTGCCAAGTGGGGTGTTGTTTCCAAGGCGTTTTACAATGCAGGAGGAGAAGATTTGCAGCAGGTTAGCAAACATCCACAATGTTTCTCAACACTCTGTAACCTTTGACCTGCTTCAACAAAGTGGGATGTACGTTGCAACATTGTTAATTGCCAGTCGATTTATCTACACAGAATTAGCAGGCCTAGAAATTTGTGAGAACGTAGAATATTGTGGACCACCTGGGAAAATTCAGACTTTGTTGTGACTAAAGAAACCAAATACAGTCTGGTGGGAAACATCTTTAACATGTTCACTATACTTTTAAGAACATTATACGATCGACCGACCGACTGAAAATAGGTCAGTGCGACTTGATACCATCCTAATGCAACATCGGGAGCAGTATTTAATACAACTTTTTTACAATACAGCCTGAGTGATATCAGCAGAGTCAGCAGTGTAATATCTTAGGACGTTGTATCATGTATATCTGGGTGGTTTGCTATGGAGCAGTGAATATAATGTTGATCTGTCATTGGTTTATGTGCTAGTGCAGTAGAGCATTGAATATGATGTTGACCTGTCATTGGTTTATGTGCTAGTGCAGTAGAGCATTGAATATGATGTTGACCTGTCATTGGTTTATGTGCTAGTGCAGTAGAGCAGTGAATATGATGTTGACCTGTCATTGGTTTATGTGCTAGTGCAGTAGAGCATTGAATATGATGTTGACCTGTCATTGGTTTATGTGCTAGTGCAGTAGAGCATTGAATATGATGTTGACCTGTCATTGGTTTATGTGCTAGTGCAGTAGAGCATTGAATATGATGTTGACCTGTCATTGGTTTATGTGCTAGTGCAGTAGAGCAGTGAATATGATGTTGACCTGTCATTGGTTTATGTGCTAGTGCAGTAGAGCAGTGAATATGATGTTGACCTGTCATTGGTTTATGTGCTAGTGCAGTAGAGCAGTGAATATAATGTTGACCTGTCATTGGTTTATGTGCTAGTGCAGTAGAGCAGTGAATATGATGTTGACCTGTCATTGGTTTATGTGCTAGTGCAGTAGAGCAGTGAATATGATGTTGACCTGTCATTGGTTTATGTGCTAGTGCAGTAGAGCAGTGAATATGATGTTGACCTGTCATTGGTTTATGTGCTAGTGCAGTAGAGCAGTGAATATAATGTTGACCTGTCATTGGTTTATGTGCTAGTGCAGTAGAGCAGTGAATATGATGTTGACCTGTCAATCATTGGTTTTTGTGCTAATGCAGTAAAACAATCCATATGATGTTGACCTGTCATTATTGTCTGTGTCAGCGCTATGAAGCAGCTGTCATTGACGGGGACGATGTGACAGTGACTCAGGCATGCGGTAACCTGAAGTGTCAACTTGTCTTCCACTTGCAGCTACACAAACTGAGAGGTGACACATACCAGGTAATAATATTAATACTTTGAGAAATTTTTTTTAAAGACAAACCTATTATAAATTCCTGAATGCGTAAACATTTCTGTTTCTAGGATTGTGTGCCATTACATATAATTTGTCTCACAAAAAAGTCACTCTTACTTACATTTCATGTTTTCCTAAATACATAATGAGTTCTGTATACACTCATTCACACACGTTGTTAAGAATGATTTTTTTAAATAACTTACTCAAGAATTAACTAACTCAAACACCATATATATATATATATATATATATATATATATATATATATATATATATATATATGTATGTATATATATATGTATATATATATATATATATATATAATATATGTATATATATATATTATACATATATACTTTTATATACATTTATACTTTGTACAATATATATATATATATATATACATCCAAATTGAAAGGCAATAACAACACCCTAAAGAACTATAAGTGTCTGTCTATCACTGATGGCAAACGGTAACATTAGGCATCAAATGGTTATTAATACTAAAAAATAGTGCTACCATAATTATAGTTGATCGATGAACTTGTTTAAAGTATACAATGCAAAGCGTACTTGTCACTTCACAATGTTGGCTGATGACCAGATCAATCTGGTGGGCTGCTTTGTGTTCTGCTCCATGCTAAATGTTGTATTCTTGTTTCTGATGCATGGAAAATAAAGAAGTAGGATAGGATAACCCATCTGACAGCCCATCTGACAGTCATCTGACAGCTCATCTGACAGCTCATCTGACAGCTCATCTGACAGCTCATCTGACAGCACATCTGACAGCTTATCTGACAGCACATGTGACAGCACATTGACAGCTCATCTGACAATCCATCCGACAGCACATTGACAGCTCATCTGACAGCACATTGACAGCACATTGACAGCTCATCTGACAGCCCATCTGACAGCTCAAGTGACAGCACATCTGACAGCTCATCTGACAGCCCACTTGACAGCCCATTTGACAGCACATCTGACAGCTCATCTGACAACCCATCTGACAGCCCACTTGACAGCCCATTTGACAGCACCTCTGACATCTCATCTGACAGCTCAAGTGGCAGCCCATCTGACAGCTCAAGTGGCAGCCCATCTGACAGCTCAAGTGACAGCCCATCTGACCGCCCATCTGATAGCCCATCCTACAGTACACCTGACAGCTCATCTGACAGCCCATTTGACAGCCCATGTGACAGTTCATCTGACAGCCCATCTGACTGCCCATATTGTTTTCTTTTCCACAGCAACTTGAAGATCAGATTTACCGATGTCTGCAGAAAGCATCAGAGCAAAAGGCAAACTCAATTGCATTTCCAACCATTGGTTGTGGCAATCTCCACTACGACCCTTCGGACGTGGTGCGATGCATTGACCGAGCCAGCAGGAGACATGGGTCAGACCACTCGTGCCATGTGTCAAAGGTGTCTACCTGGTTCTTTTACACTTCTCTGGTATGATAGGGGTCAAGGGTCACCATCAAAAGGCACCATTCACACACACCATTGACACAGAAGACACACTAACATGTTTCTAAACTGATCTGATCAAACACCAGTTATGATATGAAATATATACTGTATCTAATTCTTGCATCCACACGTCTGTCAACCATCCGCCTGTCTGTCCATCCATCCGTCTGTTCATCAGCCATCTGTCTGTCCATCCATCCGTCTGTCTGTCCATCCATCCATCTGTCTGTCCATCAGCCATCTGTCTGTCCATCAGCCATCTGTCTGTTCGTCTGTCCATCCATCTGTCTGTCCATCAGCCATCTGTCTGTTCGTCTGTCCATCCATCTGTCTGTCCATCAGCCATCTGTCTGTCCGTCTGTCTGTCCATCTGCCATCCGTCTGTCTGTCTACCTGTTATGGTTTCTCCCTTCTTTCAGTCCAGGTAGTTACTTTACTATAACTGTGGTAGTTGTCTAAATGCTAGTTATTTGAGTTGTGTGTGTCATGGTTTTTGTGTGTTCTGTTGACAGCAGCAGTTGTAGTGTTGTCTTTCTGTACAGGTGATCATCTGTGCCTATGATGGCCAGATACATCAAGACTTTGAGCTGCTGGTGGGACTTGTTGGACACTCCACAACAGGTGAACTTCCAGTGTCTGTAGTAACGCATGATCTGGTGTCGCACAGTAAAACAAAAACATATTATTTTCTAAGAAGGATCAAAACATGTACATATGAAAACTCACTTAAACACAGGCATACACACAGACACACATACATGCATACACAATGCATACACCTACACCCACCCACACACACATAAACACACACATACAATACAGCATTGTGTAGTTGTACAGTCTCAGCTGTAATGGCAAAACTACTTTCTTTGGATGCCTTGTTTGTAGCTTTGTTTAAACTTTGTCCATTTGTTGGTAGTACTGGCTAACAAACTGTTTGCAAATTATACCACCACTTAGTGGAAGCTGTGCACTCAATTAATAACACATGGCAATAGCATAACTGTGTTATATTGTTCTTGGTGATAATTATTTGTTAAACATGATAATACATATAGAGAAAGAAAGACAACAATAACGTTTAATGCTGTTAAGTATCAAACATAACATTCCCATTGATGTACAACATACTGGACGCATGTGTAAACGTTGCACAGATTCGTCCTTCAATTTATCGTGTTGCAATGATCTTGTGTTTTCAGAAATGGATAAAGATGATGGAAGTGACAGTTGGGAGGACGGCGATGAAATGTAACAATGTTTGCCATTCTATTGTATTGATATTTGATAAAATGAGAAAAATAATGGCATATTGAAATTTAACAAAGTATTATTGGCATAATTATTACCACTAACAACAGACCAAACCTCAAATGCCGAAAATATTAATCCAAGTTCAGCTGAATTTGAATCTCACCACTAACTCAGACCAAATGTTTGCAGCCTACTGGCAGTGGTAAATTGTAACTGGCCACAGGTCTTGTTAAAATACACTTGGCCTCTTTACTGAAAAGTGACATTGTTTCAGTGTGACCCAGAAATAGCCCGCCATATGTGTTACAGGCAAAGCTGGTGCATGCGTTAAGTGGTGACTATTTTCAAACACCAATAATTGAAACAAGTATGCAAAATTGTACATACAACCAGCAACCATTGTACTTGGTAGATGTTGTAATTATTGTTACGAAGGTGCAGAAAAATATTCTGAGGGGGAACTCCGCATACAGCTTTTTGAAATAGTTTGAAACATTTAGCCTCCTGAGTTCTCCAACCCCATACACATTTCTTTGAAAATCTAAATCTGTAAACCATCCATCGGAGCTTGCAAGGTCAAAAACTGATGGAGATGTGGTACACAAACAAACAAACAAACAAACAAACAAACAAACAAACAAACAAACATGTTTGCATAATAGAGAAACAATGTTTTATAATATAGATGACACAGTAAATATATAAACCTGCCTGAAGTTGCTTGAAGCTTGTCAGTAATGGGAGATATAATATTGAATACTTGTTTGCAAATATCTATAAGAGTTGAGAGCAAATAGCAGATGTGTTAATGTCTGCCTCTAGGTCATCCAACATAGTCTTTGAAGTGCAGCAAGACGATCTCACCAGGACTCAGGTAATGTAAAGTTATGTTGTCCCTATAAATATGGTTTATGCCATTCATATAAAACACATGCAGCTTTGCAAAGTATTCAATGTGACATATCTTCATCAAAGCATCCTCTGCACGTGTGTGTGTGTGTGTGTGTGTGTGTGTGTGTGTGTGTGTGTGCATGCACACACATATGCGTGCATGTACTGTATGTGTGCAGTCCTCTCTGCCACATACCAGAAGCCTGCAGACATGGTTGCATGCTTCCTCACGTAATCATGTCAGTGGTTACAGTGCCACATACAAACTGTCAAACCCTCTTCTGGAGGTCATGTATTTTGCAAGCACAATTTAATAATAACTCAGTTTATCCACTAACAGTTAACAAGTGACAATGCGTCTACAGACTATTGTGTGTGTTCTTGTAGGCGGATGTGTTGGTGAACACTCCCGCAGCAACAGACAAGGAACTTGACAAATGTGGCCAAGTTTGCAGGGCATTTTGCAAAGCTGGTGGAGATGAAATGCAAAAGGTATGTGCAATTCTTAGGTAGTTGTGAATACATTTTAGAGCCTATTCTCACATAGATACACAGTTCAGAGACTTTTATACTGACATGTCTCAACACACTGCACATTCCAACCTCACTAGATCATCCTACTGCACATTACAACCTCACTAGATCATCCTACTGCACATTACAACCTCACTAGATCATCCTACTGCACATTACAACCTCACTAGATCACCCTACTGCACATTACAACCTCACTAGATCACCCTACTGCACATTACAACCTCACTAGATCATCCTACTGCACATTACAACCTCACTAGATCATCCTACTGCACATTACAACCTCACTAGATCATCCTACTGCACATTACAACCTCACTAGATCACCCTACTACACATTACAACCTCACTAGATCATCCTACTGCACATTACAACCTCACAAGATCACCCTACTGCACATTACAACCTCACTAGATCATCCTACTGCACATTACAACCTCACTAGATCATCCTACTGCACATTACAACCTCACTAGATCATCCTACTGCACATTACAATCTCACTAGATCATCCTACTGCACATTACAACCTCACTAGATCACCCTACTGCACATTACAACCTCACTAGATCATCCTACTGCACATTACAACCTCACTAGATCACCCTACTGCACATTACAACCTCACTAGATCATCCTACTGCACATTACAACCTCACTAGATCATCCTACTGCACATTACAACCTCACTAGATCATCCTACTGCACATTACAACCTCACTAGATCATCCTACTGCACATTACAACCTCACTAGATCACCCTACTGCACATTCCAACCTCACTAGATCATCCTACTGCACATTACAACCTCACTAGATCATCCTACTGCACATTACAACCTCACTAGATCATCCTACTGCACATTACAACCTCACTAGATCACCCTACAGCACATTACAACCTCACTAGATCACCGTACAGCACATTACAACCTCACTAGATCATCCTACTGCACATTACAACCTCACTAGATCACCCTACAGCAAGTCTGAACTTGATGGTTTATACAGACATATTTGTTACATGGTATAACTTTATACAGACATATTTCTATAAATAGGTTACACATGTCCTCAAATAACAGGTTTATGCAGACATATCTCTATGTACTGTATTGTTTCATAAAGACATTTCTATACAATTTAGTGAAGAATGTCTAGATGTACCATAAGTTTACACAGACATGTATTATCATGCAGATCCTTGTCTGTACACGACCCATGAATCACCCTAAAACCATTCGAACTTTCCACAACCATCCAGCGTGCAGTATATGGAATACCTGGTAGTATTTGTACCTTTTTGATGACAGAAAAAAACGCAATAAATGTCACCATGGCAGATAAGATTTTACTGAAGCATTTTTAACCCACACCGCCCCAGCCCACAGGGTGCCTGGGTAAAAGTAAAAAGTAGAGACCCATGAAGTGAGAAACTGGCAGAGATATGTTTGTACAAACTTACAGTCAAACAGCCGCTTGTGGGAACAATTTCTGATTGTTGTTTTTTCCAGCGCTATGAACAAGTGTTCAGTGATAGTGAAGACCTAATGGTGACTGACTCTTGTGGCCAGTTGAAGTGTGAATGTGTCTTCCACATGCGCATCCCGTCAAAGAGACATCTTTCCTACCGGGTAAATTATTGTATTAATCATTCTATCCTCTTCCTGGCTACACCTGTTAGAAAATTATCTGAATTGTTATTACCTTTTCAGACCAATCCAGGATGGCAGCATTTGTACATATCTACATGGCTATGAAACCTTTTCATCCTACATGTGTTCATTTCTCCATTTTGTAAATTTTTGTGTAACTGATTGCAAAAGTTTTCAACTGCAGTAATTGACAAATTACCTACTAACAACTTACTTGATACATGTAGATGGATTGTTTATATATTATTAGTGATGTGATTTTTTTGGATATCACTAGTGATGATCATTGTAAGTAAATAACGCCACCGATTATACTTTGTATGTAAACATTATCAGTGGAGACAAACCTGCAAGTAACAGCGAAAGTATATTTGGCGTTTTATTTAGTCATGATGCTAATTGTGACTAACATATTTGTCAGGATTACGATTGTGAAATAAAAATATGTCATAAGTCATAACTACATTACTTGTTGAATATTCAACTTTAAGAATATAAATGATCTTCCTCTTGATAAATACGTTATTGCAATCATAAGTTGAAGTGGTGCAGTAAATTGTCATGTCAAGTCACTGGGAATGCAGTATTCAGTTATCACTACCGGGTAGACGTGAGGGCTGTTGCACTGAAATGGTTAGGAATCCATACCAGACATTAATTAATAGGAATTGACCTCAAATTGTTTAAATGGAATTAACCATGACCTGAAGCCAGTGGCTCACATTGTGATGCAGAAAGTTGACGATAATAATAGTTACGTTATGTGCAATGTGTCTTATTCTTTTTTCCATAGAATCTTGAAGATCACATTTACAGATGTCTCCAGAAAGCATCAGAGCAGGGTGCAACGTCCATTGCATTTCCAACCATTGGTTGTGGCCAACTTGGCTATGATGCCAGTCGTGTGATTCACTGCTTCAAGCAAGCCGTCAAGAAACACAGCGCAGATGACGATTGCTCTCTCACAAAGGTTTGTCGCAGTCAGCATTTATTTCTCTCATCAAAGTTCAACTTGTCTGGAAATGCCTAACACAACCTGTGCTAAATACTTAAAACTATTGGTGTTAATAGTTAACGTTACTGATGTTGTTAATACTTAATACAACCCTCAGGATATACACAGCCGCATCAGATGGAAGAAGCCAACTGGAAGAAAGGCAAAACTAGTAGAATCTGGAAACATGGCCTTAAAACAGTGATGATGACGATAAAAAGTCTGTTTCTAAAAGTTGATTAATTTCCGAACGTTGTAAGATGCCTTGAGTCGTCCGTTAGATCATAATGAATGCTTAATGTTTTACAATTCTGTTACCTCTGTAGTGATGTTTGACAGCAAGTTTATTTTAAAATAGCATATCTCAGATGCTATTTTTTACCACTTTCGTGATTTTTGTATGCCATATTTACAAGATTTAACAATATTCATCAGAAATAAAGTTAATTTCTTATACAGCACGGTATCCAATCCTCAGGATTGCTAGAAGTGCTTTACACTTTACTCCTTGGCAGACCTGTTCAATCTAACCCCATCTCGACTTCTCTGTGAAGCATCCAACTATCCTGCAGTTAGTGCATGAAGACTATTCGTAAACAAATATCCTCTACTGTCTATAGCCAGGTTCTCATTCATACAGCTGAATGAACCACAGCAACGTAGAGTGAATAAAACAAGGACCGAGTACTTGACAATCACAATATTTGCCATAATGAGAACTATGGCTTAACATGCAGCAAATACTAAGCAGCCACAGACAGATTTTACTGTGTTGTTGCAGGTGATTGTTGTTGCGTACAATCGTGATCAGATCCATCAACAGTTTGTACAGAAACTCACCAATCAACGGCCTCAACGCTCTCCCACTGGTGAGACCATAACTTTATAGTAGTGCTGATAACATTGCTGTATGATTAAAACAGATGCTATGATATGCAAATTATATTATATAACTAAACCTTCTTGTGTGCTGTATGAGATAGATGTTGCATTATTGACAATCCTAAATCTGTTTTATCACTGCAATTGATGTGTTATTTCTGATGGTGTTGCAATTTTAAGGGCCACACACAATTTGTAATTGGATGTGGCGCTATATTAAATAAAATTAGGTGCAGTGTCTCAATGTGTTTAAATTATGTAATGGTCTGGGCTTGTAGGAAGACAAATGCGATTGGTCGACTCTAGGCCATCGACACCGACACCATCCGAGAAAGTCAGAAAATCTCTCGACAGCCAGTCTGTCACCTCGTTTCACATCCGAGCTCTCAGCCAGGCAAACGTTGATGATGCAGCGGACGAAATCACCAAAGCGGTTGAGTTACATGCACCATCAGAGATTGTTCAGGTCGAATACCTGGATAAGTTCTCACAGCAGGAGCTTGATGACATCAAATCACTGAGTTGTGACGAAGTTGAGATCACCATAGGTAATGTGCAGCTTATTGTCAATTAATCCCAGTAATGTCTGTCATTGTATGGGTGGATGGGGAATCATGAGTTTCATGTACCCAGTAATGTCTGTCATTGTATGGATGGACGGGTGAATCATGAGTCGCATGTACCCAGTAATGTCTGTCATTGTATGGATGGACGGGTGAATCATGAGTCTCATGTAACCAGTAATGTCTGTCATTGTATGGATGGACGGGTGAATCATGAGTCTCATGTAACCAGTAATGTCTGTCATTGTATGGATGGACGGGTGAATCATGAGTCTCATGTATCCAGTAATGTCTGTCATTGTATGGATGGACGGGTGAATCATGAGTCTCATGTACCCAGTAATGTCTGTCATTGTATGGATGGACGGGTGAATCATGAGTCTCATGTACCCAGTAATGTCTGTCATTGTATGGATGGACGGGTGAATCATGAGTCTCATGTACCCAGTAATGTCTGTCATTGTATGGATGGACGGGTGAATCATGAGTCTCATGTACCCAGTAATGTCTGTCATTGTATGGATGGACGGGTGAATCATGAGTCTCATGTATCCAGTAATGTCTGTCATTGTATGGATGGACGGGTGAATCATGAGTCTCATGTACCCAGTAATGTCTGTCATTGTATGGATGGACGGGTGAATCATGAGTCTCATGTAACCAGTAATGTCTGTCATTGTATGGATGGACGGGTGAATCGTGAGTCTCATGTACCCAGTAATGTCTGTCATTGTATGGATGGACGGGTGAATCATGAGTCTCATGTATCCAGTAATGTCTGTCATTGTATGGATGGATGGGTGAATCGTGAGTCTCATGTATCCAGTAATGTCTGTCATTGTATGGATGGACGGGTGAATCATGAGTCTCATGTACCCAGTAATGTCTGTCATTGTATGGATGGATGGGTGAATCACGAGTCTCATGTATCCAGTAATGTCTGTCATTGTATGGATGGACGGGTGAATCATGAGTCTCATGTACCCAGTAATGTCTGTCATTGTATGGGTGGATGGGTGAATCATGAGTCTCATGTACCCAGTAATGTCTGTCATTGTATGGATGGACGGGTGAATCATGAGTCTCATGTACCCAGTAATGTCTGTCATTGTATGGATGGACGGGTGAATCATGAGTCTCATGTACCCAGTAATGTCTGTCATTGTATGGATGGACGGGTGAATCATGAGTCTCATGTACCCAGTAATGTCTGTCGTTGTATGGATGGACGGGTGAATCATGAGTCTCATGTACCCAGTAATGTCTGTCATTGTATGGATGGACGGGTGAATCATGAGTCTCATGTACCCAGTAATGTCTGTCATTGTATGGGTGGATGGGTGAATCATGAGTCTCATGTACCCAGTAATGTCTGTCATTGTATGGATGGACGGGTGAATCATGAGTCTCATGTACCCAGTAATGTCTGTCATTGTATGGATGGACGGGTGAATCATGAGTCTCATGTACCCAGTAATGTCTGTCATTGTATGGATGGATGGGTGAATCACGAGTCTCATGTACCCAGTAATGTCTGTCATTTTACGGATGGACGGGTGAATCATGAGTCTCATGTACCCAGTAATGTCTGTCATTGTATGGGTGGATGGGTGAATCACGAGTCTCATGTACCCAGTAATGTCTGTCATTTTACGGATGGACGGGTGAATCATGAGTCTCATGTAACCAGTAATGTCTGTCATTGTATGGGTGGATGGGCGAATCATGAAAGTTGCAGAAGAGCTTTGAACAGATTAATTATTATTTTTGAGCCATGGAACACATTTTAAATCAAATGTGGCCCCCTCATGTTGAAAGTAGCATTGGTCCATTACGTCAGTATTGATATTTCTGGTGTAATGTGACTCACTAGTAATGTCCATCACTGTGCTAGTCCAACTGTTCTATTGACAGGCATCTTTTGTTCATGTACAAAACAACATTAATTATCTGCCATTCCATTTGTAGACAAGCAAGCCAAGTGCATCTCCATT
Organism: Oasisia sp. SBJ-2009; assembly: GCA_964017155.1. Classification (NCBI taxonomy): domain Eukaryota; kingdom Metazoa; phylum Annelida; class Polychaeta; order Sabellida; family Siboglinidae; genus Oasisia; species Oasisia sp. SBJ-2009. The sequence continues at coordinate 42,571,862 of OZ024862.1, read as the reverse complement.
GCTGGGTCGAAACATGCTACAGGTGAAATAGTTAGATCGGTGACCCAGAAAGTACAGGCCATACAAGAGAGTTCAGACTTTGTCCAACGAGTCAAAACTCGAGCTGAATATTTGGCACACATTGCAACTCAGCGTCCTGAAGTGCCTGCCTACTGGAAATCAGTGACAAGTTTGCAAGGAAGTGCTAAACAAATGAAGGTGCCAGCAGACCCCAGTCTTGTCGCCGCCATCAAAGCCTTGGTACAAGGTGCCTGGGACGCCAGTAAAGCCGGAGCTGGCGCTGATGCATTAGGCCTGACACACAAGACCATCGACGTGACATCTGTGGAACAGATTGAAAATCCTCACCTGTATCTGGCATATGAGCACAAAAAGAACGAATTCTGTACACGTGCTGCTAAAGGCAGCTTCAAGAAGTTGACCTCTGAACCTGGTGAACCAGATGTGCTGACTTCAACGCTGGGGATCAGCGAGTTGGATGACCTGCTCATTCCAGAGATTAATGAGTACTTCCTGTTCCATGGAGCACAACAACAATACCTTGAGCCTATACTAAAACAGGGTATCGACTTCCGTCTAAACAATAGGGCCATGTTTGGTACAGGTGCCTACTTTGCCGAAAGCTCAACGAAGGGTGATCAGTATGCAGGTAATAAAACATTACAAACACATGTAAATACATAAAATGGTAGTCGTTCCACTTCTAGGTGACTTATCTGTTGATATATTGGCTATCAAGACCTTTAAACCCCTCAGTTGTGTTTTTCAACAATGCTATGGCTGTGGTGCTCCCTCCAAACTGTACTGCAAGATTATCTGACATCTTTATTCACCAACATCTTTGCATGTTTCCCTGGATCTCTCTTCCCAGCACCTGGTATTCAACAATGTTTTATTCTCACATAGATTTATAAATTAATATGCAATCTCCTGCAGCTCAACCAAGCTTTATCATGGCAGCAACATTCCGGCCCTAATTGGTAGAGCTCTATGTGCTGTCACATTTTGTTGCTGTATGAATGATGTTTGTACTCTTATTTTTTTTCAGACGACAAAAAAAACAGGACTACAGGCCCGCACTCCATGTTCCTCTGCAAAGTGATACTGGGACACAGCTTCAATGCCAAGAAGCCAAACAAAGATCTGAAGAGACCACCTTGTCTCCACCACTGCACGGGCACCTGTACCCATAGCACGAATGAGTTCTTTGACTCTGTCATGGGCACTCACAGAGATGGTGGACAGCGGCTGTTGTTCCGTGAATTTGTCATCTTTGGTCGAAACCAAATTTACCCGGCTTTCCTGATCACATACAACAGGAAGTGAAGCAGAAGTGCAGAACTGAGATGTTTCTCAACAGGCCTGACCAGAGTAGGTGATGATGCCCTGAGTGGGTCATGAACAAGGTCATTGTCATGAAGAGGCACTGAATGGACAAGGCAGCCTTTGTCCCTACACAAAGACTTTCGATCTGTTTGTCTCTTTCTTATATGTAATGACAATATGTGGTGTTGGTATTTCTATAATGATGATAAAATCATGTCATGATGATATATAACGACGATATGTGGTGTTGGTATTTCTATAATGATGATAAAATGATTAGTAATACTGTGTACATTAAGATTTTCTTATGCTAGCAATGAAATAACCATATGTTTATGAAAACAATATAAGAAGGTGGTTGGAATTTCCAGTTGATGTGTAGTAGTGCTTATTTTAAAATAAGTTACATTCGTATACTACATTATTTATGGATATGCTTCTTAACACAATGGCACACAGAGTATGCTGGTGAGTTAATTATGTTGATTAGTGGATGTTGTTATAACCTTTGTAATGGTTAACAATATAACAGTCAAGGTATAAGACAATATACATTGTATGTCTAACTAACCTTTTTATCATTACGTGATTATAGTTACCGGGTAACTTTGCTTTTTACATTACTTTTAACATTCAAAACGACCAGATATTTTTGGTTGGTGAAAATTATTATTGATATATGTTATACTAACCAGTCTACCTGTTTATTTTATCTTTCGGTTTATGTGTCTATTTACAGTATATGTATATATGTGTATATGTATGTTATCCATGTATACAGATATATTTAATTGTTGATCTTGGATTTATGTTACTGTTATTAGTATCATTTGTTTTACTAACATACATTATATTTATCTCAGATAATGATTTTAACTGGTTTATTCAGCATGGTGACAGGTGTAACATTTCAAATGTTGGACATTTGTATGTCATTCTGATTGTGGACTACTGCCATTTTTATATATAATACTTACAATTTCATTATAGATTAATTATGGAAAACGGTTTGACTTTTTGTAATGCATCTTATTCAAATTGTATATTACTAATAAATCGTCTCTACAACGACACTCAGAGTATGACTGTTGAGAAGAGTTCATGCATTAAGTCATACATTATGCCACTATTACCATCTTCCACAGGATTAACAGTCACCAGTCAGGATTTACCAGGTGTGGTGTGTAAGATAACAGACTGTGTCCTGTCTTAGAAACATGTTTTTCCCAAATAATGAATTTCTGCTATTAATTTTAATCATTCATTCAATTGGTCACGTGTTGCATCTTTCTTTGGTCTGTCTAAAAAGATGGTATGGAAGAAGTGAAAATGTGCATTGTAGCATCAAGAAAGGTTACCAAACAGGTTGGTACCTATACAAACAAATTATGCGAATTAACTTTGTCAAACAGATGAACCAACTTATTTAAACTTGGCACTGGTTTATGTCTTCTGCAAAAGGATGCTCACAAGGATATGTGAGAACATTGACACATAAGTTTGGAATTTGAAAAAACAGGATGACTCGATGCTACTATCTTAGTGAGCCATGCAGGTCATAGAATAACCAGGACCCACTGTGACAGGTCATAGAACAACCAGGTCCCACTGTGACAGGTCATATAGAACTAGGAACCACTGTGACAGGTAATATAACAACCAGGACCCACTGTGACAGATCATAGAATCAGGTTCCACTGTGACAGGTCATGGAACAACCAGGTCCCACAGTACGTGACAGGTCATGGACTAACCAGGACCCAATGTGACAGATCATGAAACAACGAGGTCCCACTGTGACAGGTCATAGAACAACCAGGTCCCACTGTGAGAGGTCATGAAACAAACAGGTCCCACTGTGACTGGTCATGAAACAACCAGGTCCCACTGTGACAGGTCATTAACAACCAGGTCCCACTGTGGCAGGTCATAGAACAATCAGGTCCCACTGTGACAGGTCACAGAACAACCAGGACCCACTGTGACAGGTCATAGAATAACCAGTACTCTCTGTTACAGGTCATATATAGTACAATCAGGTTCCACTGTGACAGGTCATGCAATAATCAGTTCCTACTGTAACAAGTCATAGAACAACCAGGACCCATTATGACAGGTCATAAAACTGTCACAGGTCATAGAACAACTAGATCTAGGAACCACTGTGAGTCTGTGACAGATCATAGATACAGCGCTATTTAGCGACGACCAAACATCACGACGCAAGACAAGTGCAAGTGGTGCCGTCAGCAGCAGCATATGACCGGAACGTTTGCACTGCGAGACAAACCATTTGTCACAATTGTCAGACAGCGGGCCACTTCAGCTCAGTGTGCCGGTGCAGGCCAGAAAAAACCCACGTCGCACGTGTATGGGTGGCCGTTCCGGCCATAACGCGGCAAGTTTCGACTATTTCATTTTGGACGCCTCGATCGGCTAGCCGACATGGTTACGCTGCCGACGCGACCCGGAACCGATACCACCAATTGATTTCCCATCTATAGGCGGCCATTGGCATTGACATTGTAACGTTTCTTTGATTTCCCAGTCAGACCTGTTAAGTCTTGCCGCTTTACGCGGGAGCCTCCCGCTTTTTGCACCCATCTCCCGCCCTCCCGCGCGTGAGACGAAATCTCCAGTTTATGATTCGTCCTCCAGTTTCTAATTTATTATTATGTAAATAAAACACTACATTGTCGTCGTTCTGGCATGATAAGGTTTTTCACACATACTATAGGGCTCTGTGAGTGACCGAGTACGACGGCAGTCACGGAGCGGATATACGTCGTTGCCGCCAGATGTATATAGTGCTGCCCCCTATTGAACATAAATAAAATTAAACGCGAGCGCGGTGATACTGCGTGAATCGCCGCGTGATGCAACATAATTCAACCAATAGACGATCGCACATCACAAAAGCGAAACTGAAAGCAGCATTCGTCATCGTCAGATGATCCAGGACAGATGCATATAGCCTCGCACCAAGCTGCCAGTAATCACTGTAACTTTCACCATCGTCATCATCATAGGCATTGTTGTGCAGCCGTGGGTTCTCAGACGAAGGTTAGTCTTCTGTAACCTCATTCTAAATGTCTACGCTTCGTGCTCAATATACAGATTGAACTGTCAAAGCGGAGGTTATGAGCTAAATTGCCAAACATTATATGTTTACTTACACAAGCCGTAATAGCCAGATGGGTCATTCGCGATCCATCTTTGGCACAGTACAACAAGGCAACACGTAACTGATTCAGATCCTGAAATAATGTTGTAATATCAATGTGATTGTGTTCTTTCAAGTAACAACACCGTGTATGTAGTTGAATCTGAGAGAATGTTTTCTTATCTTTATTTTGTTTTCAATCACAAAGTGCATGGAATCAATCATAAGTTTAAGACATCTGCATGGTGTTATACACTTGACAGAAGGACGATAGATTATTTCCAAATCAACAATTCAAAGTCTCCAACCAATGTTTTATTTCTGGCCATAACTCCAAATTCGCGTTATATATATATATATATATATATATATATATATATATATATATATATATATATATATATATATAATTTAGATATCATTAAAAAGTAACGCAGAGGAGCAGCAGGTACGTAACAAATTATGTCCATTTAACAACAGTTTGGCTTTGCAGTATATTAGATAACGAAATAGACCTACAATATATTTTATCATAACAAATTATTATATCTTCTACTAGAATTATCGAACAGATCCAGTAATGATCAGTATAATTAAACACAATTGTGGTAGCATTAGCAGCAACAACAGCTGCAGCTGAACCACATTACGAGACAAAACGCAACTAGGCCTGATCCGCCCATTCCTGCCATCAACTTGTCATTTCAGTCATACTGAAACTGAAAGGCGCAATAAACAACTGGATAAAAAGATGCTGGTATGCGGTGTAATTGTAGAATCGGTAATGCTCATGGGGCCTCAGTGAGCTGTGTTTCACAAGACAGACATTTCCGGAATGCAATTAAGTGGGGGTGGATAAAATAATGTGGTTTCCCTCAGTGTGCTTCATGGGGTTGCTCACCAGGACGTGACGCACTAGTATGTTGGCGTAGGGCTCCATACCTTGTAGTTTTGTTTTTTCTTGTCCCGCGCTACGCCAGTCAGATGGGACGTCGCCTATGACATAAACATCTTTGAATTTGTCTTCATCATAATCAGGTACACAACATAAAAAGATCTGTTCCAGAGCTGCTCGATAAATAAGAAGCAGTCGAGTCCTTATTTCCCGAGCTGCTCGATAAATAAGAAGTAGTCGAGTCCTTATTTCCTGAGCTGCTCGATAAATAAGAAGCAATGGAGTCCTTATTTCTCGAAAAGCTCGAGAAATAACGCCGACTGGTCTCGTTATTTGTAGAGCAGATCTTGGCGTGCATGCATGGGCTTTTACAAATGTTTTCATGCCGTTTACGTGCACATACTAGTTGTCAGTAGTCAATGCGACGCCGTTGGGTCGTTTACTGTTTGCATTTATCAGTTCTTAAAGAGAAACAACGAGTTTTCTTATGTATCGAGCTGCTCGAGAAATAACGCCGACTATATACGAGAAATTAAATAACAACCTCAATGACAACAGTCAACGTCTTCTGTCAGTGGTGTGTCTCTTCTACACATCACATAATAAAGTCAGTTTAAATTCGAAAAAAAATATAAAATAAAAACGCAAAAGTACAATATTATTTATTTCAGCCTGCATTGTTGTAGGCCATTTTATGAGCTTGAATATTAAAAAAACTTGTTCACATTTAATATTAACAATTGATTGATTCATTGACACTTTCTATTAATAGTTGGTTTTGCATAATGGCATTGAGACTAAAGCGAAGTCGGCGAAGTCGAATTCATGACTGGCTGTTTTGACAGGTATACAGGAGGCTTGGGGCTTGAAACTATAGCTATCTGTCATAAAAACATTTCTTAGTTTTGGTTGTGCCTGAAAACTGTTACTGCACAATCAGGCATACGTGATACCATGATAAATTAGCATTACAACGCAGATAAGTCAGGCTAGCCTATGACTATGTCTATGACTAGCTATGTAAACATCGCGTCTGCGTGCAACTGCAAGGCCAAGGGCCCACGTGCGGTGCCAGTGTGAACGCTCTCCAAAACACTTGCCCTCTTTCTTCCAAGACCAAGATTGTTTTACAAAGCTACCGCTGAAGGAATGGTCATTTGCAACGCTATCAAACGTTTCACAGTATAATTACGGAGATATCTTTCCACTATTGAATGTCAACCAGCGTTTTATCATGCAGACAACAACGACATCGCGTACCACCTATCTAGCCAACGGCAATGTGTAACAAGATCGCTGATTGGGTGAATAATGAGTGATTCCCGCCATTTGCCAATTCACGCGGGCATTTACAAACTATGACTTCCACAATGCATGGAAGTCTTAAGTAATAAGGCATAGATGTACAATGTAACAAAACGAACGTTAATAATTAGACTAATAGTATTAGGCCGTTCTATGTTTCTGTGAAGCCGAAGGGTCGGGTTACGGAAACGTCGACGATGGTCAGTATATTGGTGCGCGGACAAAACCCCCTCCGGACAAAACCCCCTCGGACAAAACCCCCTCCATACATAACTCCCTCTAGACATAAGCCATTTCTGGACAAAACCCCCTTGGACAAAACCCCTCCATACATAATTCCTTTCCGGACAAAACCCCCTCATCAATGATACTAGACAGAGGGTAACTTGCTTGAATAGCACCTTTATTATGCCAGTAATTATAAAATATTTGGTATGTATTTACATTTTTTACATACCAAATTATATATATATATATATATATATATATATATATATATATATATATATTATATATATATATATATATATTATAATAATAAAGCTTTATTGCTATATTCAACGTGCATTACATGATGAATTGGAATGTGGTCTGGCGTTGACTCATATAGTGCCTATATATATATATATATATATATATATATATATATATATATATATATATATATATATATATATATATATATATATGTATATACAATAAAATGAAATATGGCAAATAAATATAAGATATAGATATAAGATATACATATTGTACATAATTTGTTCTTTAAAATGAAAAAAATATTTTAATATAATAAATAAATAAAGACAAAATTAAAATAATAGATTATCTATTTAACAATAATTGTGGTATAAACTAGTTAATAAATAAATAAATATATATAAAATGTCCTTTAAAATTGTTTAAAAAATATATATATTATCTTCTAAAAATATAATTTAAATTAGTAGACATACATTATAAGAGGACTAAAATATCATTTAAAATTATAATTACAATTGAATGCGTCCAATTTTGTTTAAAATATATATATATATATACAATTATTAAGTTAAGCTAACATTTCAGGAGAAGAGAAGATTGTTGTTCAGCACCACCGATCCGCTATATTATATATAGTATGCACAAATATACAGCCAAGCTAAGTTTACTTCTTTTGATAATTCTTGAGGCTAATGTCTATGATGAGGGAGTTTTGTCCGAGGGGGTTTTGTCCGGAAGGAGCTTATGTCTTGATGGAGTTATGTATGGAGGGGGTTTTGTCCGAGGGGGTTTTGTCCGAGGGGGTTTTGTCCTACCTTCCAGTTTATTATAGGAGATTGAATTGATTGAAACCACTTTAATTTAAAAACCGGTGGCCTGAACTGGCCCGACAGCTTAAAAACACGTGTCGGATCATCGGGCCAGTGCCAATGTCGAGCTCTGCCGATAATACGCATGTTGTGTTCTTACGAAAAATTACGCGAAATTGGTGCGAAATGGCTGCGTGTTTCAATTATAAATGATCACCTTTTGTGACACCAGGTGGTGCCACTGAAAATTCCGATGAATTCAGTAATCCACCGGACTACCAAGTTGTAATAGTTACTAGTCCGTGGCGCGATCACGACTATGCTGTCTATGCACAAGACAGCTACACCTTAATTCCTATATTGATTATGAATCTAACTATTTCACTAACTTGATATATCACACGAGTTACAGAAAAGAAAAACAATTAATCTGCAAAACGAAGCACCTTACTGCAAAGTATGCGACAGTATAGTTTGTGAGATGTGGCGAGCTATTATTTCTCGAATGATACCGAGTGACCGCAATAAATATTTATGTGAAACATTTTCAATTGCTGTCATCTCGGACTTGCGGGCAGTCCTTAATTTGCGACCCTGCCTTGTAGGTGGTCTCACATACAATGTGACAGGTGTATTTCAGTGTATTCTTCCTGGTCAGGTAGATTCATTTAAATTAGGACCATCAAGAAACAACACCTGTTTCTTGTGTGTCGAGGATGAACTGCAGAAGACAAGATTACACATGTGTTCTTATTGTTCATGTAGATGCAACAACTGTCGACAGCAGTTGTCAATATATTTCCTTTATTTCTATTCCCCATTGGTTTGTGGCAAAATGCCAAGATTGCCATCTTTGAATGTTCTGTAGACGGTTTTTAATGGCTGTTGTTAGGCACAATTAATGTTTTTGTTGGCCAGGATCTGACAGCAGAAATGCCCACAGAAACAGCAATCTACCCTGCAGATAAGCGTGACCTCCTAGATGTGTTGTTGCCAGATTTGCGGTCATCTCTGCCGAACTGTTCTATGAAAATTATCACAAAAGGAATTGAGCTTAATGGAGCTACTGATTCATTGGCCAAGGCTAAGCTGAAAATTGCTGAAAAGGTGTTCAATTTTAAAAGTCATACAATCGAAGGGAACAATCAATGGGTCAGACTGCTGCAGTCAGACAAAAGCCAGCAACAAGTGCAGGAGTTGTTCTCAAAGGCAGGAATCCAGGCTGTGTTGTCTGTGAGAGACGACCAACTGTTGCTGACAGCCGCAGATGATGAGCAGAAGTCACAGGCATCCAGGATACTTGAGAGGAACATACACAGGAGTGAGATCCCAGTGGATGACTTCCACCAAGAGTTCCTTCAGTCGGCTCAGTGGAAACAGTTTATAGATGATCTGGAACGCAACTACACTGTCACTGTAGAAAAGGTGACATCATCTGTTGTCATTGATGCCTTGGGGGACTGCTCTGAAGATGTTCTGAAACAAGTACGTGACAAACTGGAGGACAATGCTCAACAGAGCAATGACATCCATTTGACAGAAGAAGAATGGGAACTGTTAAAGACTTACCATCAGACAGAGGTTGAAGATTTTGGACGCAGGGAGACAGGGTGAGTGTTGTTGGTTGAGTGCTGATGGAAGAGTGTTGCTGGTAAATGTTGATGGTTGAGTGTGGATGGTTGAGTCAACTGAAGTGTTGATGGTTGAATGGTGATGGTTGAGTGTTGATGGTTAATGTGGATGGTGGAATGGTAGTGGTTGAATGTGAATGGTTGAGTGTTGATGGTTGAAAGTTGATGGTTGAGTGGTGGTGATTGAGAGGAGATAGTTGAGTGTTGCTGATCGAATGGTGATTGTTGATGGTTGAGTGGTGATGGGTGAGTGTTGATTGTCGAATGCTGATGGTTGAGAGGTGATGAATGAGTGGTGATGGTTGGGGCAATGGTTATGTGATGTTGGTTGAGTAAGGTGACCTATGTTTACTGAGACTGTTGTATACTGTGCTGACAGTGTCCGGGTCGCCTTTAAAACATCACCCAAAGGGAAACGTGTCATCCAAGTGACTGGTGAAGCCAGACAGCTGCAAGGTGTGAAGACAGATCTGAACAATTGTGTGCAAAAGATCGGTCACAAGACAGTCACATTCAGCATTTCTGGTAGGCCTCATGCAAAGCTGCTTGTGTGAATGCGGATTGCACTTGGTCTTCTTGGTATTTGGATCCATATTTGAAAACAATGTCGCCAACACTCAATTTTGTAATGCATTGAACTTACGTAGATGTCAAGGTTATGTATTCCACAGATGTCTATGTGATGTTTTGTGAACATTGGAAGTTTTTGTTTTAAAGTGGAAATAGTAACATGCAAATAAAAATGTGCTTGTTGCCAATGGCATTGTGGCAAAGTTACCAACTATTGTTGTGTATATGTATTGATTAAGCATGTGAAAGTAAAGTATAGCTTAATTGGGTTCATTTTGTGGTAGTCATTTAAGCAGGAATTAAGGTTTTCTAAACAGACAGGTGGATAAATAATGCATTTTCAAAAGTATTTTTTTAGTTTTACTGCTGGCAGAATAATGCAACATTTTTGTATTTTTTCCAAAGATTGGGAAATACATGTTTATCTCCTCGGCTACATTAGTGTTTAAGATATTCTGAGTGCTATGTGCAAAAGCAAAATCTCACGACACCAATCAGTGCACTCAGGTACTTCTTTGAACACACCAACTAATGTAGTGGTTTATATAATAACTAAAATGAACTAAAACTGTAGTCTTTAGTAGTTCTAGCCGAAAATGAACTTTGTAATGATTTTCCTTATCAGGTCTGTCGAAGTACATGTCTGAGGGTGGAGGCGGTTCTGTGGTGATGACGGGCATTCGGGCCAAATGTCAAAGTCTCGTGAGAGTGACGTCAGATGAGGCAGAAGAGGAAACCAAAGAAGATAAAAGTGCAGTTAAAATGTAACAGTAGTTTTTATTTGTGAAATATGGTGTGAAGAATATTATGTATATATTATTATACAGGCTTCGATGTTTACGGAAATTTGGCAGGAGTTCAGAGGGCATCATTTTCATCAGACTTTCGTAGAAACATGTATGCAAATGTGTTTCCTTGCGGCTACATGTTGTTCCAGAATTTTCCATGAGAGGTGCTCTGCAGACTATGCTCAAGACAGCTACACCTTAGTTCCTATATTCGTTATGAATCTAACTATTTCACTAACTTGATGTCACATGAGTTAGAGAAAAGAAAAAGAAATAATCTGCAAAACGAAGCAGTAGCTTGAGAGATGTAGCGACAGTAGCTTGAGAGATGTGGCAAGCTATTATTTCTCCAATGATACTAAGTGACAGCAATAAATATGTCTGTGAAACATTGTCAATGTCTATCATTAAGTCAATGGCACAACACAAAATTCTATGTTCTTAGCAAATATGTAGAATGGTGTAATAAATAGTAATCTACCGAATTTGAATGTGACTGAGTATAAACGTGGAATTTAATCTCCATTTCTAATATTTGAATGTGCAGTACATTGATTGATATTTGAGCAATAAATGCGATCCTATGCTATAGCAACAAAATGTCAGATGCTACCTCTTTTAAATCAACAATATACTTTCTGGGAATATGAAATATATGTCTTTGTTTCTTTTGCAAACTCAAAGGGTGATTCTGGAGGTGAAGGAAGGGGACCTTGCAACATTTCAGGTATTCCAGACAAAACTTAGTCATTTTATCTTCAGTTTCTAAGCTGTTGGTATCACCATGTCTTCATGTCTCATCTATTAGTTCCTGTTGCTGTCGCCATGTCTTATTTTTTCAATAGTGAGTTCCTGTTGGTATCATCATGTCTTCATGGCTCATCTGTGAGTTCCTGTTGGTGTCATCATGTCTTCATATCTCATATGTGAGTTCCTGTTGGTGTCACCATATCTTCATATCTCATCTGAGAGTTCCTGTTGGTATCATCATGTCTTCATGTCTCATCTGAGAGTTCCTGTTGGTGTCATCATGTCTTCATATCTCATCTGAGAGTTCCTGTTGGTGTCATCATGTCTTCATGTCTCATATGCGAGTTCCTGTTGGTGTCATCATGTCTTCATATCTCATCTGTGAGTTCCTGTTGGTGTCACCATATCTTCATATCTCATCTGTGAGTTCCTGTTGGTGTCATCATGTCTTCATATCTCATATGTGAGTTCCTGTTGGTGTCACCATATCTTCATATCTCATCTGTGAGTTCCTGTTGGTATCACCATATCTTCATGTCTCATCTGCGAGTTCCTGTTGGTGTCTTCATATCTCATCTGAGTTCCTGTTGGTATCACCATGTCGTCAAGTATTATCTGTGAGTTCCTGTTGGTGTCATCATGTCTCATCTGTGAGTTTCTGTTGGTGTCACCATGTCTTCATGTCTCATCTGTGAGTTCCTGTTGGTGTCATCATGTCTTCATGGCTCATCTGTGAGTTCCTGTTGGTGTCATCATGTCTTCATGGCTCATCTGTGAGTTCCTGTCGGTGTCACCATGTCTTCATATCTCATCTGAGAGTTCCTGTTGGTGTCACCATGTCTCATCTGAGTTCCTGTTGGTGTCACCATGTCTTCATGTCTCATCTGAGTTCCTGTTGGTATCGCCATGTCTTCATGTCTCATCTGTGAGTTCCAATTGGTGTCATCATTCCTTCATTTTATTCTCATCTGTGTCGGTGTCATCATGCCTCATCTGTTCCTGTTGGTGTCACCGTCTTTTATGTTCTCATCTGTGAGTTCCTGTTGGGGTCATCATGTTTCATCTGTCTTGCATAAGCGTCATAATGTATAGGGTGACTTTGGAACCTTATTTCATACTCTCCTCCCTGGGTAACTGTTTCTGTGTTCATTCTTTCATCAATGACATCTTTATAATAGTAAAATAAATATTTTTCAAAACATCATTTTAATGCACAACTGAAGAGTGATACCTTCTACTAATGTCCAAGACTGTTCCCACAGGCCGACGTGTTGGTGAATACTGCAGCAGGAGGATCCCAGGACCTCGCCAAGTGTGGCAAAATTTGTAGGGCAATTTGCAACGTTGGCGGCTCAGAAGTGCAGAAGGTAAGAAAACTCCTTAGATGGACATATAATATGTACATTCATATATTTTATTAGTTAGGAAAAAGGTAAGGTCTCTTGCCTTTTATCAGATATACAATGTATAATGTAACTATAAATGCTAATTCTTGTTTTTAAGAGACAATAACTTTGCATTGATTAGTGCTATGAAGCAGCGAATGTGGTGTTGACCTGTCATTGGTTTGTGTGTTAGTACTATGAATTAAGAAGTTAATGTGATGTTGACATGTCATTGGTTTGTGTGTCAGTGATATGAAGCAGTGAATGTTATATTGACCTGTCATTGGTTTGCATGTCAGTGCTATGAGGCAGTGGATGTCATGTTGACCTGTCATTGGTTTGTGTGTCAGTGCTATGAAGCAGTGAATGTGATGTTGACCCTTCATTGGTTTATGCGACAGAGCTAAGAAGCAGTAAATATATTGCTGAGCTGTCATTGGTGTTTGTGACAGAGCTATGAAGCAGCTGTCAGTGACGGGGATGATGTGACAGTGACTCGGGCATGCGGTAACCTGAAGTGTCAACATCTCTTCCACTTGCGGATACATGGTTTGAGACATGGTATTTACAAGGTAATCTTGTTACGTAATCCTAGGTAAATACTAAATAAATGTCATTTATTAATTTCATCTCTTAGTAGTGTTTTAACGTTATATGTCGCTATTTTTTGGTCATGTAGTTGCTGTAAGGCTGACAATTTTAAAATTCTATTTCCACCTGTAATTGATAATGAAACTGTTATGTCAGTTGTCTGTTGTGATGTTGATGCCCCGCTTCCTGTCTGTCCAGCTGGAGCGTGGGTATCGCGGCTTTCGCTGTGGTGTTTGCGTGTTCCATCTTTACTGTACTGGATGAATGACATTAGTTCTTTGAATCTTGAGAGAAGTCATAATTATAACATCCAATCTTAGGAGGATGGCATCTTCTCTGCCATGTGTCAGTCAATGCCACCCAAACACTGAGAATTTTCATCCTGGATCTCATCAGAACAACTGGTAATAAGTGAAGTAGGAACAGAGTGAACACAGTATGTGCTCTAGATAGTGAAACGAAGCTACCCATGTATGACAAAATGGTCACCACCAAGTGATATGTCTATTACATGGTACATATTATTATTGTTTTCCACAGCATCTTGAAGGTCAGATTTACAGGTGTCTGCAGAAGGCATCAGAGCTAAAAGTGGACTCGATCGTGTTCCCAGCCATTGGCTGTGGTAAACTTGGCTACGACCATGTGAAGGTAGTCCAGTGCTTCCAGCGTGCCGTCAAGAAACATGGGTCAGACGACTCTTGTTGCATCTCAAAGGTTTGTCATCTGTAGTAAAGTCTCCAGTGTAAAACAGTCGACTGGTGTTACATTAGGTTAATTTGGAAATATTTGACCTGCAGTAATTGACAACTACACAAATGAAGTCTCAGCAGAAACAGCTTTGTAACTCTGCTTTCATTGCTGCACCACAAATAGGCATGTGTAAAATAGTAACACATGAATGTTTCTCTGGCTAGGTGACCATTGCTGTCTATAGGGGTGAAGCCTATCGGGCGTTTGAGCAGCTGCTGTCTCAATCAGAGCCATCCCCAGGTGAGTTGTCTCAGTCACTCTCCCCATCCCCATGTGAGTTGTTTCAGTCACTCTCCCCATCCCCAGGTGAATTGTTTCAGTCACTCTCCCCATTCCCAGGTGAGTTGTTTCAGTCACTCTTCCCATCCCCAGGCGAGTTGTTTCAGTCACTCTTCCCATCCCCAGGTGAATTGTTTCAGTCACTCTCCCCATTCCCAGGTGAGTTGTTTCAGTCACTCTTCCCATCCCCAGGCGAGTTGTTTCAGTCACTCTCCCCATTCCCAGGTGAGTTGTTTCAGTCACTCTCCCCATCCCCAGGTGAATTGTTTCAGTCACTCTCCCCATCCCCAGGTGAGTTGTTTCAGTCACTCTCCCCATCCCCAGGTGAGTTGTTTCAGTCACTCTCCCCATCCCCAGGTGAATTGTTTCAGTCACTCTCCCCATCCCCAGGTGAGTTGTTTCAGTCACTCTCCCCATCCCCAGGTGAGTTGTTTCAGTCACTCTCCCCATCCTCAGGTGAGTTGTTTCAGTCACTCTCCCCATCCCCAGGCGATTTGTTTCTGTCACTCTCCCCATCTCCAGGTGAGTTGTTTCTGTCACTCTCCCCATCTCCAGGTGAGTTGTTTCTGTCACTCTCCCCATCTCCAGGCGAGTTGTTTCTGTCACTCTCCCCATCTCCAGGTGAGTTGTTTCAGTCACTCTCCCCATTCCCAGGTGAGTTGTTGTTTCAGTCACTCTCCCCATCCCCAGGTGAGTTGTTGTTTCAGTCACTCTCCCCATCCCCAGGTGAGTTGTTGTTTCAGTCTCTCTCCCCATCCCCAGGCGAGTTGTTTCTGTCACTCTCCCCATTCCAAGGTGAGTTGTTTCATTCACTCTCCCCATCCCCAGGTGAGTTGTTTCAGTCACTCTCCCCATCCCCAGGTGAATTGTCTCAGTCACTCTCCCCATCCCCAGGTGATTTGTTTCAGCAACTCACCCCATCGCCAGGTGAGTCGTTGTTTCAGTCTCTCTCCCCATCCCCATGTGAGTTGTTTCAGTCACTCTCCCCATCCCCAGGTGATTTGTTTCAGCAACTCACCCCATCGCCAGGTGAGTAGTTGTTTCAGTCACTCTCCCCATCCCCAGGTGAGTTATTTCAGTCACTCTCCCCATTCTCAGGTGAGTTGTTTCAGTCACTCTCCCCATCCCCAGGTGAATTGTTTCAGTCACTCTCCCCATCCCCAGGTGAGTTGTTTCAGTCACTCTCCCCATCCCCATGTGAGTTGTTTCAGTCACTCTCCCCATCCCCAGGTGAGTTGTTTCAGTCACTCTCCCCATCCCCAGGTGAGTTATTTCAGTCACTCTCCCCATTCTCAGGTGAGTTATTTCAGTCACTCTCCCCATTCTCAGGTGAGTTGTTTCAGTCACTCTCCCCATCCCCATGTGAGTTGTTTCAGTCACTCTCCCCATCCCCAGGTGAGTTGTTTCAGTCACTCTCCCCATCCCCAGGTGAGTTGTTTCAGTCACTCTCCCCATCCCCAGGTGAGTTATTTCAGTCACTCTCCCCATTCTCAGGTGAGTTATTTCAGTCACTCTCCCCATTCTCAGGTGAGTTGTTTCAGTCACTCTCCCCATCCCCATGTGAGTTGTTTCAGTCACTCTCCCCATCCCCAGGTGAGTTGTTTCAGTCACTCTCCCCATCCCCAGGTGAGTTGTTTCAGTCACTCTCTCCATCCCCAGGGGAGTTGTTTCAGTCACTCTCCCCATCCCCAGGTGAGTTATTTCAGTCACTCTCCCCATCCTCAGGTGAGTTGTTTCAGTCACTCTCCCCATCCCCAGGTGAGTTGTTTCAGTCACTCTCCCCATCCCCAGGTGAGTTGTTTCAGTCACTCTTCCCATCCCCAGGTGAGTTGTTTCAATCACTCTCCCCATCCCCAGGTGAGTTGTTTCAGTCACTCTCCCCATCCCCAGGTGAGTTGTTTCAGTCACTCTCCCCATCCCCAGGTGAGTTGTTTCAGTCACTCTCCCCATTCCCAGGTGAGTTGTTTCAGTCACTCTCCCCATCCCCAGGTGAGTTGTTTCAGTCACTCTCCCCATCCCCAGGTGAGTTGTTTCAGTCACTCTCCCTATCCCCAGGTGAGTTGTTTCAGTCACTCTCCCCATCCCCAGGTGAGTTGTTTCGGTCACTCCCATCCCCAGGCGAGTTGTTTCTGTCACTCTCCCCATCTCCAGGTGAGTTGTTTCAGTCACTCTCCCCATCCCCAGGTCAGTTGTTTCAGTCACTCTCCCCATCCCCAGGTGAATTGTCTCAGTCACTCGCGAGATCCCCATCCCCAGGTGATTTGTTTCAGTAACTCACCCCATCGCCAGGTGAGTTGTTTCAGTCACTCACCCCATCAGGTCAGTTGTTTCAGTCACTCTTCCCATCCCCAGGTGAGTTGTTTCAGTAACTCACCCCATCGCCAGGTGAGTAGTTGTTTCAGTCACTCCCATCCCCAGGCGAGTTGTTTCAGTCACTCACCCCATCAGGTGAGTTGTTTCAGTCACTCACCCCATCAGGTGAGTTGTTTCAGTCACTCTTCCCATCCTCAGGTGAGTTGTTTCAGTCACTCTTCCTATCCCCAGGTTAGTTGTTTCAGTCACTCACCCCATCCCGAGGTGAATTGTCTCAGTCACTCATCCCATCCCCAGGTGAATTTTCTCAGTCACTCACCCCATCACCAGGAAGCTGTCTCAGTCACTCCCATTCCCAGGTGAGCTGTCTCAGTCAATAACATTCCTAGGTAACATGTTTTAGTCACACTCCCCACGGGATATGGCGCTATATTAAATAAAATACATAATTATTATTATAACACAGTATTTATGTTAGATACTGTCCTTAGGGTGAGTAAATGCAAGTGTTGTAAAAGTGATATATTTGCCAACAGCTCCCCCCAAGCAGAGTGCTGGGAAAGGTCGCCACTCAGCACCGAGACTGTCCAGCACCTCCTTTCACATCACAGCTCTGGGCCAGTCCAACATTGACTGCACAGAGAAAGAAATTCAAGACTGCGTGAAAGCTTACGCAGATGAGGAAACTGTGAAAGTCCAGTACATCGACAAGTTTACCAAAGACGAGATCGCAGACATCAGATCACTGCGCTCTGAAAACGTCTCCATCATTATAGGTAATGTAGCTTTATATTATATTAGCAGATGTTGTATTTATGTGATAATACAAACTGCGCTCTGAAAACGTCTCCATCATTATAGGTAATGTAGCTTTATATTATATTAGCAGATGTTGTATTTATGTGATAATACAAACATATGTACGAAGCAGACATCTGACACTTTAAATAGATTGAGCATGAATGGAACCAAGTTGATTATCCATCATGCTGTAAGATGCTTTCCACCACAATGAGCTAGGTACCCAGTCTCATACTGAATAGAATATATTCGTGGGTGTAAGATTTCATGCTCTTTTCACAAAGGCATGATGGCCAGAGTCCATTCACTTCGGTCAGAATTATATGAAGAGTGAAGATTATTTTGATTGCACAAAAACATTGATTTAACAGTGAACAGTATCACCATTATACCTGACATGACAGTAAATAAGAAGGGACATTCAGTCAGTGGCATAACTATTTCGTTTGTGTTTTCTGAAGTTCTCAGCCCTCTGACTCAGAGCCAAGCGGCAGTACAGTTTGTGTGGTCTTTGTCTTACTTTGTGTGGTCCTTGTCTTACTGTGTGTGATCTCTGTGTGGTCCTTGCCTCATTTGTGTGGACCTTGTCTTGCTTTGCGTGGTCCTTGTCTTACTTTGTGTGGTCTTTGTCTTACTTTGTGGGGTCTTTGTCTTACATTGTGTGGTCCTTGTCTTACTTTGGTTGTCCTTGTCTTACTTTGGTTGTCCTTGTACGGTGTGGCCGAGCTGTAGCCATCCACAAACACAGTTTAATCTTATGCTTCGTTATATCAGTGTTAATACATCCGAGCTGGAGCTCTTGAACACACAGCGCCCTCACGTGGATTGCATAAACACTTAAAACAGATACCGTACTAAAATAAACGACGAGGCGTTCGAGATTGAGCAAGAGCTGTGTGCGTTTGGTTCCACAGGGGGGAGTGCCCCAGCTCCTATCTAATAGCTCTGATTTGCTTTGTTTTACAGACCGAGTTTGGTAATTGGTAACTAACACGTTGTGTTGGCTGACATCGAACCATTCTTTGGGTCAATTTCTCTGCATGCTCTTATCATCTGTAAGACTTTATTTTATTCAGTGTTGATGAACATTTGATTGACTGTCCTGTCTTGATGTATCAATTTCGTGACACTATTAGTACTGTACTTGATAAATATGCTGCAGAAAATAATGTCAAAGACAACCTGATTATGAGCAATAGCAGATAGGAAAAGCAGGTGACCACTCCATTTCCTTGTCGATGATCATGTCAGTTACAATAGTGAGGCATATTACTATGTGACTGTTCTGTTGGCAGGCGTGTGAGTTAGTAACTTATCTAACTGATGCCTCACCAAAATGTTCAACCCTTCAATTACTGTTTATGATTCAATTTCTAGACACACAAGCCAAGTGCATCCGTGTTGCGGGAGCAAGACTTAACGTGAATAAAACAGCTGCAGCTGTGAACGAGAAAGTACAGGCCATAAAAGAAACAGCAGCTTTTGTCCTAAGAAGCAGAGGCCAAGCTGCTTATCTGGAGAAGATTTCAAAACAGCCAGATAGTATCCCTGGACACTGGAAGTCCGTGAAGAGTCTATCAGACGGAAAAGCAGTCAGGGTGTCAGTGGACCGTGCCATTGCTCAAGCAGTCACGGACATGGTTAAGCGTACATGGCGTCGTGATGTTGTTGGAAAGGGGGTTGACGCATGCAATCTTAATCACAAGACCATCGAAGTGACAAAAGTGGAGCAGATTGAAAATGCACAACTGTATGTGCCCTACGAACACACGAGAAAGGAATTTTGTGCTCGCGCTGCAAAGAGAAGTTTCCCAAGGGTGACCTCTGACCCGGGTCAAAAAGATCTGTGGACATCAAGACTTGGGATCAGTTTGTTGGACGACCAACTCATTACAGAGATTAATGAGTACTTCCTGTTCCACGGCGCACCGAAAAAATTCATTCAGCCAATACTGAAACAGGGCCTTGACAGCCGTCTGTTTGGTCAAGGCATGTTTGGCAAGGGCGCCTACTTCGCTGAAAGCTCAACCAAGGCTGACCAGTACGCAGGTAATAAATATTACTTATTATTCATATCACAATAGGTTCACTTGACACCACCTGTAGCTCCTGACCAACAAATGGACACCGAGTGACACATAAACAATGTAATGGTAAGTACTTATATAGAGCAGCATCCAGTCCTCACGACTGTTCAGAGAGCTTTACACTTTACCTCACTGGCCGACCTGTTCAATCAAACACCGTCTCAACTTCTTTGGGAATCGTCCAGCCATGCTGCAATTAATACACGGAGGCTGATGTCCAACACTGTCTATTGATGTCCAATACTGTGTATTGCCAGATACTCATTCATTCTACTGATTGAACTTGCCCAAGGTTTAACATCGCAGCACAGGATTCAAACGTGGGTTCTGTTAACTAAGAGTCCAAAGCTCTACTCGTGAGCCATTGCCTTCTACCCTTGAGCCATGGCGTCATCTGTAGTGAACATGTTGAATGTGAACAGGAATACTAATTATAATCCACTCTGCTGATGCTGCTGTTTTTTAATTGTGCCCTGCCTCTAAAATCCCCACCCAATGGAATTTCAAACAAATCTAAATCCAACTACCTTGGATATATTATGTTAATGTACATTATTGCATGTCCACTGATTGTGTGGATTACCTTTTTAAGTTTGAATTGATATACACATATATATATATATATATATATATATATATATATATATATATATATATATATATATATATATATATATATGTATATATATATATATATATAGGGCCTATATATATATATATATATATATATAACAATGACATGTGTGTATTTAATGATTTTATCATAAATTACTGTTTTCAGACGAAGACAAAGACAACAGGGCGGCTGATCCACACTACATGTTCCTTGTGAAAGTCACTGCAGGGCACAGCCACATCGCCAAGACGACGGAGCGTGACAGCAACCGCCCCCCGTGTATCTCTCATGGCAAAGAATACTGTACGTCGTGTAAGATGAACGGGTTCTTTGACTCAGTTATGGGCACACACAAGACACAGAATGGGAAAGCGACAGAACTTCTGTTCCGTGAAATGATCACCTACGAAAAGAAGCAGACTTACCCGGCCTACCTCATCACATACAACAGAAAGAAGTGAGCTGTTCATAAACTGAACTGATCAGAGTGGGTGAGGATGGCTGTGATTGCGACAAAGGCTAATGACTTTTGTTTGATGCTGAATACGTCAATATGGGGTGATTTATGGGCACAGATTGAGTGTGCTGAATGTGTTCATTCATTACAGGTTTGAAAACATTCAAACGTAGTAATGCTGATTGGCAAATCACACAAAAATCGAGTATTTTTTACTACGCATACGTGACTATAGTACCGTTGTATTGGAATATTTATGTAACGTTGACACAACGGTGTGTGTAATGCTGTCATTGTGACCACTACATGTAATGGCAGTGTAAATGTCTGCTCAGTGTATCAATTAAACATAACGTACATATAATTATTATTATTATTCCAATGAGTCGTGGTGGTTATTTTCAAATGTTTGCTTATTGACATATTTTATCTAGACACCAATTACTGTATTTCGTTGATGGACAAAGTAATTATGGTGATTTTGACTAAATGTACTAACATTTGTGATGATTCAACACAACAGTTGATAACATGCCTCATCACATGACATGTACACCTGTATATACATATGTGTGTACATATGTGTGTACACGTGTAT
This sequence comes from Oasisia sp. SBJ-2009, assembly GCA_964017155.1. Taxonomy (NCBI): domain Eukaryota; kingdom Metazoa; phylum Annelida; class Polychaeta; order Sabellida; family Siboglinidae; genus Oasisia; species Oasisia sp. SBJ-2009. The sequence continues at coordinate 42,550,259 of OZ024862.1, read as the reverse complement.
GCACAATTGTATGTACACTTGTGTGTACACTTGTATACACACATGTATGTACAATTATATGTACACTTGTATGTACACTTGTATATACATCTGTATGTCTGAATCTGATCTTGCAGGTACATTCAACGACATTGCCACTGACTGATTACTGCATTATTAGTCCAGTTCACTATGTACAGAAAAAACGTTTCGTTCAATTTTTTTGGAGATTTGCAAAACTATACATTTTTGGAAAGTTTAGAACCTACTGAACCTGAAAAGTAATGTTTACATTTTTTCTAAACACTCTATGGCGGCCATCTTGGATTTTCAAAATGGCGACTATTTTTTGCTCACATTTTGCAATATCTAGGCTTCTAAGCATCTTAGGCTTTTGATTTTGGTGTCTAAACATACATTTCCAGAGACAAGGAATCTAATGGGACAATTTATAATGAGTTATATATAATGCATGACATTATTTTGGAAATTTTGGAAACAATACGTAAATGCTAAGTAACAACCTGAGGCTCAAATAGTAAATATTAGCCAACTTTTCGAGCATTGAAAATCAGATTATCAAATGCATTCACTACAAGCGCTCCCTGCGTGCGCACATCTACTCATACATGGCACTGTATGAGCTGGCGATCAATCAGTTCTTGAAGGACAACCCTGACCTGAAGGATGTGTGCCTAGAAGCTACCGCTGAGATAGAGGAGGCCTGCTCTGTGGCAAACAAGAACACAAAAGCTGAATCTTTGAAGCAAGCCAAAGCCCATCTACTGCAAACGCTGACTCAGGAGAATGTGATGAAGACGCTGCATGATTGGGAAGAACAGAAGGCCAAGAACGCAATGTTCCGTTCCAAGATGAACTACCTGCACCGGGTGGAGACGATTCTCTACTTTGTAGCAGCATCTGGGAATGCTGATCTTCACCTTCATATTGAAGCTGGAGAAGCGCTCAGCAAGCTGTTCTTTGCAATGGATAGGATCAAGTACAAGCGACTCTGGCCACGCTACATAGCAGACATGCATGCACTCAAGATTGACCACCCAGAAACATGGAGAGAACTGGAAGAGCGCAACATTTCTGTGACCAAGAACGCCATCTCATTTGTGTCCATCGGCGCTGATCATGCATGCGAACACCTCAACAAATTCATGAAGGTTCATGCTGGTCTGATTGGGATCTGCAACAACCACAATGCAAGACGACGATTCTTTTTGGCTGATCCAGAACTGTCCTGCCTAGCAAAGGAATTCAAGGACCAGTTCCATGATGTTGGAAGCAAAACAGTGGAACATCACGACCTTTCCCCAAGCAAAATCAGACGGGAGCATGGCACCATTAGTAGGATTAAAGATGCCATACAGAGTCACGGAAATCCATTTGCTGTTAAGGGCAACATGACCTACAACATCATAACCCATGTATACATCCCAGATGAGTACGTGCCACAGATCCTGAACACAGATGACACGGGCCAGAAGCTCTACGAAGACTACGTGGCTGAGCGGGTCAATGGGGATGTCAGCCTATGGGCCCCTCCCTGTGAAGAAGCAAAACAATAAGATGTAAGCCTATGGGCCCCTGTGAAGAATCAAAACAACAACATGTACATGTCTGGCAACAAGACGCATAAAGTCAAGATTCGCGACAAGATCGTAGACCTGAAGGAAACCAAAGACCTGTATGGGAGGTTGATGGTCCTTGCCCGCTCAAACAGAGACATTGACCAGAAGCAGGCAGTTGGCACCTACGAGTTCACACTGACACCAAGGGCACTCTTTCCCCCAAATGGCTCCGTGTTGCCATGCAATGACAAGTCCAAGCTTATCCATGTACTTGAGATGTTGACAACACGGTAAACAACAGAAGCATACCAACAGTCAGACGAATACCCCAGAGACTGATGCAGATCCCCCGATCACCGTCGGAAGATTGCAGTGGTAGATGGCATGGTCCTTGTCCAGAAAATGACAACGAAACCAGCAACTGTAGTGACAGTGAAGGATCTCGGTGTATGCTTCAATGACAGAATGATGAACCTCACGAGAAGCTTTGATGAGGTCATCGTCGTCTTTAACACATACAAGGCTGATTCTCTGTAGAGCACAACCAGGTAAAAGAGGCGAAAAGGGAAGGATCCAGTCCAGTACCAAGTCCGAGATGAGACCATCATCAGGCACATCACAATAAGTCGATTTCTGTCACATGAACATACAAAGGCTTATCGGACAGAATATTTGGCTGAGAAAACTTTGGACTACAACAAAGATTCATCCAAGCTGGTCATCACCTCAGCTGCGGGCCACACCAGGAGCAACAAGGATGTGGGCCCCTTTCCAGATAACAACCACGAGGAAGCAGACACCTTGACGGTATGCTTAGGAGTGTCTGCAACAGAGCGAAACTCAAGGGATGCAGAAATGATATTCTTTTCTCCTGATACTGATGTCCTCATCTTGATCATAGCCAGTTGTGATTTGTTGCCAAAGAACACCTCAATCTCAATGGTTTCTGGTGTCCAGCAGATCAAGCCATTATGGACAGCATTGGGGCCGGAGAAAGCAAAGGCCTTACCAGCATTCCATGCATTCTCTGGGGCAGACAGCACTGGAAGGTTTGCATGCATAGTCAAGGCAACCTGGTTCAAGCTGTTCCTGGAGTCTGACGATGATGTCATCAGGGCCCTGTGCATGCTTTGTGATGACACGGATGGGACGGAGGACTTCCTGGAATCAACCTTGGCCAGGTTTGTGTGCACTGCATACTGTCCAAAGGGCCTCCAGATCTCAAGCATTCCTGATCTGCGTTGGCACCTATTTTGCAAATACATGGCAGAAAGTAAGAAGCTACCACCTACCATGGGTGCCCTCAAGCAGCACATTTTGAGGACGCATGTGCAAGCTAGAATCTGGGGCCAGGCTGCCCATCCCAAGCAGTTTCCGTTGGACCCACTGCAGAATGGCTATCACAAGGATCACGATGATGGCCAGCTCAACCCAACCACCACTGATGTGCCACCAGCATCGAAGGCTATCATCGAGATGGTCAGGTGTCAGTGCAAGGGGAACTGCACATCTAATCGCTGCTCGTGCAAGTCAAATAACTTACCTTGCACAGATCTCTGCATGTGCAACACACATTGTGAAAACGACGAAGACACATACTACGAGAATCGTGATTCAGATGATGACAGTGATGACTAATGTCATTTGCTTGATATATCTTAATGTCTAGAACCAGAGGGACTATTCATTGTTCTAATGTGACGATCCTTTGCATATTATAATTAGACTACTGCGATGAAACATTTTTTTCTATCAGGTACACAAGAAGTACATTTTTTGTCATTTTTTGAGTAAACATTGTGATTTATGCTGTCTTGCATTAAATGTAGTGCATTGTAAGTTGTCTCATTAGATTCCTTGTCTCTGAAAATGTATATTTAGACACCAAAATCAAAAGCCTAAGATGCTTAGAAGCCGAGATATTGCAAAATGTGAGCCAAAAATAGTCGCCATTTTTGAAATCCAAGATGGCCGCCATAGAGTGTTTAGAAAAATGTAAACATTACTTTTCAGGTTCAGTAGGTCCTAAACTTTCCAAAAATGTATAGTTTTGCAAATCTCCAAAAGATTTGAACGAAATTACACAAGGAACTGGACTATATTGTCAATTGTCAAACATATTACAATCTCCTGCTTGACAACAAAAACTCCCCTATTGCTGTTTTTTATTTGATTTTGGTATTATGCCATTATGGATATAAATAAATTTTATAAAGTCACAAACCTACGAATTCTACAGATAGCTAAAATGTTCCCTCCAATGGAAAGATATTCATTAAACCCCATATAGAAAGATTTCTACTGTGACATCGGCATGCGGGATATACCCTATTATTTGTTCGTGATTCATGGAAACTGGGAAGGTCAGCGGACGACCATTTAATTAGGCTGATATTATTATATCTATTTTTAGTAACTTGTCATTACTATATATATATATATATATATATATATATATATATATGCCTGTCTTTTGAAGTGTGTCTCATGCACGATGCAATAGCATATTTATCTGACTACTATAGAATTGTGAAAGTTTATATGCACTTGTTATATTTGGATGAAACCAGCTATAGAGAAATTTGCACCACAATGTAAAATGGCTTTTAAACGTAATGTTTTAAATTGGGGAATTGGTATGTATTAGTTACCATTTTATTCACCCTAATCTGTTACCCTTGTAAACCAGTGTTTGCTAGAGATTCAGCGATAAAACCAACTACAGAGAAAATTACTCAAAACGGAATCAGGATATTAAACGTTGGTATGATATAAAATGGCGAAATTTCATGATACTATTAATTTAGTTTCTATACAAGAGCATACAGCTTAGAATGAATACAATACTATATGATTTGCTTATTATAAACATGTTTTGCACATATTTTGGCATG
>OZ024862.1:42525806-42540806 GCA_964017155.1 Oasisia sp. SBJ-2009 | reverse complement strand
GAAAATGGCTTATCACTGATCCACTTCTACTTCGTTCACGTTGGCAGGCGGAAGCGGCAATGACGGGATCATTGATTATGTCAATCCGCAGCTGCGCAAAGCACGACTTCGTGGTAACGTCAATGTCGTGCCAGTGCACGCATGCGCCAACACACAACGGTGCTCGTCCAAACGCCTCTACTAATGGAGCGCGCGCTGTCAACTTGGTTGTGGCCGATTATGCGACAGTTACACTTCCCGGATGGGAATGTGTAATTTGTTTTTTTAGAAATTACTTTTTTCTCGACATTCACCTGCTGTGAGGTCAGTTCAATGGAGGAGTCAGATATCCAGGATTACTGCTTAAGTCCAGTTCTAAATATTGACGGGTGTCGTACATAGAGAAGAGGCGTTTTAAGAGTTTCGAAGAAAGTGCAGTTGCTGCCAGGGGCGTCGATCCAGTTTGAAAAGGGGAGGGACGGGGGACCAGTTTATATATGTATTTGTGTGTGTGTGTGTGTGTGTGTGTGTGTGTGTGTGTGTGTGTGTGCGTGTGTGTGTGTGTGTGTGTGTGCGTGCGTGTATATATATACGTATATGTGTATATTTATATGTATATTTATATATGTGTATATTTATATATGTGTATATTTATATATGTATATATATATATATATATATATATATATATATATATATATATATATAATTATACTCTTAATTTGTTCTAATTTGTTCTCTTAATTTTCCAGATACCTCCTAATGCCGTCCTTCCATCGCAATTTCGGTCTTCTCGCCTCCCTTTTCCCTCCACTTTCTGGGCAACTGTTCTTTTTGCCATTTTTTCATCTCCCATTGTTTCAACATGGCTGCCCATGTCAACCTACTCCTCGCCACTTTCTTCTTAAAGCTTCTCTTATCAGCTCTTTTAACTCCAAAGGTTCGTTTTATCCAGTTGTTTTCGCCGCTGTTTTCCTTTACGTTTACGTAACATGCGTCTGTCTCCCACCACCCCTTCGATTTTCCTCCAAGCGTTTGCTCCGGCTGTAATCCTCTTTGTGACCAAAGCCATGCATCTAGTCGAACTTGCACTGGGTAATTGGAACGTCCTGTCGTGAATTTATAAATTTCTATAAACAGCAACGTTAGATATGATATTGTGAAGTTACTGGTTGAACACCAATGCCCCATTATTCATGTTAAGGTGTGACTGTTTGGTTATTATTTTATCAAAGTAATTGACTACATGTTGGTATTTGGGTCCGTGTATATACCGTCTTTTGCTTTTTCGTTTTCAAATTTGCGAACGAAAAACAAAATGCCTTTTCGTTTTTCGTTTTCAAAAGTGAAGTACGAAAAAGAAAAACGAATTCGTTTTTGCATTTAGGAAGCTTCGGCCACACATCTACTTTGGGTAGCCGGTAAAAGTTGGTAGTTTCGGCGGGATACTGGTGGCGTTTTGAAAACAAACTCGCAGAAATTGTATCGTCGATGTGGTATATCTAAGTACCTATAAGTGAATATTGGTCGTTTCGGCGCTGATTTTTATGTTCCGATAATTTAATAAACTATACTCAACCTTTTGTGATAAACTATTGTAACAGACCTATCTATAGATATAGATAGATAAATCGATGTAATGATTCAATGCGGCGTAACCACGTAACGAGAGATTGGCTGTTGACGGCACGAAGCCACCTGGCAGATTAGATCTGTAGGTTCCCCATTAGATTGTCCACAAAGCTGAAGGTCTACGACCACCCTTCCATCACGCTTGTACGCACGCGAAACATGGAGTGTGTACAATCGGCATGACAGGAAGCTCAATCACTTCCACATGGAAGTGATTCAGCAGGAAACTACTGAAGATTAAGTGTGAAGATAAGACGCCGGACACAATAGTTCCTGCCAGAGCTGACATTATAGCATTCAAACCATTGCAATGCACGGCTGAGGTAGGCCGGCCATTTTGTCCGCATGTCGGATGAGCGTCTGCTGAAGTTCTTCCCAGACATCTGAAACATGGCAGACAACTCCGTTGTGGACCAAAAAAAGACACAAGGACACCTTGAAAACCTTTCTAAAGGAGTCCTCCGTAGTTCCCGAAAATTGTGAGTGCCATGTGGCACGGCGGCATCCATGCTGGTGCGGTTGTGTTTGAGGACAGTTTAATCAGTAAGGCCATTCAGAAGCGTGCACAACGAAAAGTCACCTCGTTTTCTATCCCTGCCCTGACGCCTGCGTTTCCACACTGCGGATATAACGGTAAACTGATCATGATAAGTCTGTTTAACGTATCTTCAAATGACACAGAATGTGATATGTTGTCAGCGCCTGATGTTACCAACCACATCTGTTTAGTGAGTGAGTCACTATAATGTCAAACAACATACGTAGACCTCTTTAAAAGACGGATTCTCAGAATCGTTGTTATATATAGTTTTGAAGTTATCAACACGAACAATGAGAACACGGATTGTTGGCATTTTCTGTGCCGTATTTGTTTACTATTTAATATATGCATATGATATGCATATGCATAATATGCATATCGATACGTCACTAGAGCTTAGAAATATTGACACTACGGTTCGACTGAATCTACAGCTCCATGTTATACAAGTCCAGTTAGGCCCCAGGTTTTAGAATCGGTTTGCGTTCTTGTTTGCTAACGTGTTTCTCTGTGTCATTGTGTTTCTACGTTATATTTACAGTATGGAAATTCGTGTAGATAGTCGTTGTGTGCAGTGTTACTTCACCATCAGAAATGTTCTGGAATTGTTCAAATGCCGTTGTGTATAATTATAATGCCTAATGACTTTGTTGACGTTGTTACGTAAAGGTGCTGTCACATGGTGCAACTTGGTTGCGTGCAACAGTTGCATGCAACCAAGTTGCACCGTGTGACCGTACCTTTACGTAACAACAGTCTATACATCGTAAAAGGAAAATATCGCCAAATAAATAAATTAGGTAGTATACAATACAGTTTCGTTTATACCATGTTATTACAAAAACAATGCATCACTCTCGTGGAGGCATTGGCGCACTCAAAAACGGTAAATGCAGTTATCCGTGCGAAAAATAGCTGTAGCACAATACTTAATAATTATATTCGTGATCTAGAAAAGGTCGCTTATGTCAGGCTAACGTCTATGAATAATAAAGGGGAAGTAGTCCTCCGAAGTTGTTCAAACTAAAGTTTTGGCACGATGCCTGTGGAAACTACGTCCTTGTTGAGTTGGTTGAATACATTTCTATTGTTGTGGTGTAGCTCACTATAGGTATAGGCTGATCGGTGCGGCTAACTACGCACAAAGCTGCCAAATAGAACGTCACAGCTGGACTTAATAAATGCACACAGCGAACTGTGCGCAGTACAGTTACATGATTCACTAAACTACCTAGCCATGATCGACAGAAAAGGTTAGATGAGGTCATTCGATCCGACAGCAGACGAAAACATGACTAAGTGTGTCATTAGAGTGAAATCAGCGTAAACACGAGACAGGGAGAGGAAGCACACAAAGTACTGGTTCTACTATAAAGCCTGCACTGATCAAACAGTGTCGCTTCATAAGCCGACGTTGGGTAAATGTGCGAACGTGATGGTCACATCGCTGAGCAGCGAGCAGTTAATTCAACTCAGCGAGAAGACACACTTCTCAAGCAACGAAATGCGAAGTCGCCATGAATCTTTCTTGAAGGATTTCCCCGACGGCGTCATTAGCAGGAAGGAGTTCCACGACACGTATCGCCAAGCTTTCCCAGGCTGTCAGCCAAATGACGTCCAGGTAGGCTTTCGTTACATCGGGAGTACGTAACATTATAGGTAACAATACAAGTAACTTGACAATGTTGACGGCTCTTTTAAATTATAAACTTTCGATAGGCCAACAATCCCGGTAAGCCGTTGTAGCCGCCCGGTGAGTAAGTATTGTAATGATGCTTATCAGCTTTTTAATTATAATAATTATTCGTTAGTGGGCTAAATTTGTAAGCAATAATATGTCAGCACCTCATCGCCTCCCAGTTGTTTCGCTTCTAAGTCCATTCTAAGTCCACATATGGTAACACTGTGTTCGTTCTAAGACCACGGTGATAATACTGTGTTCAGTCTAAGTCCACAGTGGTAATAATACTGTGTTCATTTAAAGTCAATGGTGGTAATACTGTGTTCATTCGAACTCCACGGTGGTAATACTGTATTCATTCTAAATCGGTGGTAATACTGTGTTCATATTTCAGCGTTACGCCGAATACATGTTCAATGCATACGACATCGATTGCGATGGAGAAGTCGATTTTGTCGACTACATACGCACGCTGAGTGTCACCGAGAGAGGAACCATGGACGAGAAGTTGAAGTGGGCTTTCTCGATGTACGACATCAACGGGGACGGGCAGGTGTCGCTGAAGGAAGCAACGGAATTCCTTACGGTCAGTAGGCCTAAACTTGAATGCCTGCTGTTGAGAACAATGGTTAATATTTTCGTAAATATTTTTTAATATTATATCAATTTGAGAATAAAAACCAATAAACGTATGAAACAACGACAATTAATTGGTCAACGGAAAGTGCAAGAGGCGGTGCCATATGTTAATTGGCCCTCTGTATTAACTTTCCAAATGACGTCACAGTTAAAAACTATATGTAAGCACACTATATGTCGCATACTTCTTCCTTCTTTCCTACCTACTTTGTTTCTTTATTTCGTTATTTTTTATTTATTTATTTATATATTGAGAATGGTGACTGTTCATGTAACGTTTTCTCTAATATCAACCTGATGGTACAAGATGTGATTGCAATAAAGTAATTATCAGACACACGCAAGCAAATCATATTATAACAGCATTGTTTTCTTAGAATAAAAAAAATCTTTAGAATAATACCGTCGTATTCGTTTGTGTGTCATTTTGAATGTTCACTACTTTCATGTCGTACGTTGCAATGGTCATCTAATCTATTTAGTTATTTTTCGTAAGTTCAATCTCTTGAGGAAAACTTAGAAATCGTTGTATAGTCATGGCTTTATGTATTGTCCTTGGTGACATTTCTGTGTAATTATTATTCTGCATTACTCTTACACCTGACATTTTATATACAAATATAGCGTATAAACGCAATCAAACGTGTCCCATCATTTCCCTATGACTGCGTTATCGTCTTATCAGTCTCCTAACTTACCATCGTTCTCCCACAGTCTGTCCATCGGCTGCGGGGAAGTGGGGATCGAGAATCAGCAGAGAGGGCAGCTCGGAGGATTTTCCGCGACCTGGATATCAATGGGGACGGTCTACTGTCCCAGTCTGAGTTCGTGGTCGGTGCGAAGAACGCGCCTATCGTAAGAGACTTACTGGAAGGCGGCGGTGTGTGACCTGTTCAGCGGCGCGTGACCAAATCAGTTGCGGGAATCCAAGTTAGCGGCGCGCGACCAACTGCGTTGCGCGTGACCAAGTCGGCAGCAACACCGTGATAACGATACCTTCACGTGCATCTTGGTGGCGATGACACGGATGAAACGTACTTATTGCATATAATGTAGACAAGTGTTGTTAGTGTTATTTCTAAATATATTGCAAAGGTTCTCGCGGGGAACTAAAACGTAGAGCATCGTAGAACGTCGGAATATAAATCGAGAGACTCCGAGCTTAAACCTCTTATCTTATGTATGTTATGTGAGAGAATATTATCAGCGCAGTCCGACACGGTTTACTGCTTTCCGTAGACCACGAAGTGGTGTTCAAGGGGACAGTTCTGTCCGAGAGGGAGTTATCCCTAAGAACTGACATGTATTGCATGTATTAACAGGAGTGGCGACAGTATGTAATACGTATGTATAACACATATAGTGTCTCCATTTCCAAAACTGTAAAATATCATTGTAATAAACACATTAACTGTGGAAAGAACACATTCAGTTCGCAGTTACACTGAAGCCCCCAATATATTTAATGATGGGGTAGTTCTTTATAGTGTAATTCCTTTTGTTTGGTGGTTGTTGGAGATGAAAAGTGTGTGAACGTCGCCACAAAATGTTCAACAGCACCACACCCAATCACCGGAATGGTTTTTGAACCTCTGACTCAATACTACCACAGTGTTCCCATTACAGAAGTTTGATTACAATTACAAATTAAGGTACATGTTAAACATGTATTGTAATACAAAATTGTGTATATAGCTACATCTGAACATACTGTGTGTCAAACGTTTGATTTCACATAACACTAAGGAGTGATTCATGTTCCGAAGTTAAAAATAAACTGCCTATATGAGATTAACAACAAATATACCACATTACATAAATATATATTCTACGCACACAAACCGTGATGAAGTAGCACAAAACATTTCCAAAAATACACTCTTAATAAATGACAGCTGTCAAACAGCTCGGATCGGTAAACAACAATACATGTGTACAACACATAGCACTTCACTCGAACGAACTGGAATAAATTAGCTCAACAAATTGCCTTTCCAGAAATAAGTACACATTGGTATGATTAAGTACTGACTGCCCATTGTGCCTCGCTAAGTGTAATGTCAAAGGTTTGCCAATAATAGGCACAATATACAGCCATTTTAGTGTGTTGTATACATTGCGTGCGTGCGTGCGTGCGTGTCTGTATGTTTGTACGTACGTATGTATGTATGTTGTGTGTGTGTGTGTGTGTGTGTGTGTGTGTGTGTGTGTGTGTGTGTGTGTGTGTGTGTGTGTGTGTGTGTGTGTGTGTGTTGATACTTCGTGTGTGTGTGTGTGTGTGTGTGTGTGTGTGTGTGTGTGTGTGTGTGTGTGTGTGTGTGTGTGTGTGTGTGTGTTTGTTTGTTTGTTTGTTTGTTTGTTTGTGTACGTAACACTATTAGTCGGGGCGCACGGGTCCACATTTTGGAGGTAGTGGACGTGCATCTTATTAAACGTCAAACCCTGCCGAACAATATTCCAGAGGGCAACCTTCTCAAATCAGTGTACCTCACTCCGAAAATTGCGTTTATATCCATGCCCTTAATGTCCCAGTTGTATACTTTTCTCTTTCCTCATTTTCACAGTAACTGTATAACAACAAATTTAAGTGTAGTATCAAATAATCAGGAATGACGAGATCTATTATTTATGGCAATAGCTTTTTGATACGTTTATTTTTCAAGATGCCAGATACAAAACATTGGACAAAATAACGATAAATTATTTCGGTTTCCCAGTTGACATCACACAAAAGGAGTTATAGTTACCTTAATATGAAATCAATATACTTATGTAATATATCAAAATTATGTGAATTCAATTACCTACTGAATACTGCAAAGCAATAGTAAAATAGTGCTACGTTATACGTAATCACGAGCCAAACATCTACCCAACCCCCTAAGTGTTGCGCAATCGTGACGTGACGCAAATCGGAGTAGATTTCATTGATTGTATCATTTTCGCGTTCCTTATGGTAATATACACTATTAAAGACAGAGTACTGATGCATAATCTACTGCTGGTTATTAATGCGATGTTTGTTAAGACAACATAAAATTATGATAACATTATTCGAAAATAAAAACATACCAAGGTGGTATTCAATCACATCTTAAAGATTGTTCTGAGTCACCTGTGTCACTCTTCTCACAGCCATTGTTTTCAACAAGAGTCCGAACAGGTATTACTCGCCTACATTTGGTATCGTTCCGTTTGCACTTGCAAGCAGCACAACGCGGCACTTGGCATTTAGCGCAAGAACAATTACAAGGGCATTTGCTGGGCGGCACCGTCAAAGATACTGGTTCCAAATGTGTGGAACCCGTCTTCCAACCAATATCTAATAAGTTCTCCTCCATCTTCAAGTGAGTCTCTTTCAGCACAGCTGTCAACCTCAAGCCTTATACAGCCTTGACGCATCGATCCATTTGACACAAACAAAGCTTGCGGTACCTTAGAACATTCATATTCTCCGATGGTTTCCTCAAGATTAACATGTTCCCCAATACCTTTCTGGTGAAGAAGGCGTATCAGCATGACAACTTCATTGATCAGCTGCTACGTCTGCTTCTGCAGCACAGTAAGATGTTATTGAGGATGCAGTTCTTCAAATATGCTGTCACGTACCTTTTGGACTTTGCGTTGTCATTCAAATATTCCTGGAGCTCAGTTTTGCAAATAGTTTTCACAATTTCCAGAGTTTTCATGATAGTTACAGTGGCTCACTGTTTCGTGGCAATATTTAGTATGTTGCTGGAGTCTACCGTGACGGGATTGATCATGTGCTGTTTTTATGCATGCTTGATTGATCATTTCCTGGTTTCCATCTTCGTGGGATTGTTAGACTGCAGATGGTTCATCACTTCTTTGAAATGGAATGATATATCAGATACACAGGCTTTGTGTAATGCTACTTGGTTCGTACTTTAGCATCCAGGGTTATTTATGTAAGCCCACTCGCACTTTCCTTCACATCTATGCTTTATGTCTGCCCATGAGCTATTTCAGAAGTGATACATTTGAATGACTCAGCTTTTTTCGCACATCATATTGACCTTTCGTGAAGTACTGATATACATATGGTGTTGGGTTCTTCAGGTTGCTCATTTCCTTTAGGCACATTGGCAGCGAATAAATGTAGTTGTGGTGACTAGCAGCAACAACAAATGGGAGCATGTTATTATACTAAACCAAATTTTCCCAGTTGCCCATTTTCCCATTGTTCAAATGCACCCGTGCCTCCCGTAGTCATTTGTGTTCAAAACCTGTGTTAGCCGTTCCTTGCTTACACAAACCAGTTTCTATAAGGATAAGACTCCACATAATTTTTCCAACTGCGCCCATAGCGTTTACAGTGAGATGAAGCTACACCCATGACAATAAGATGCCAATGTCATCATCAGGGGAAGCTTGCTCCCGTAGCCCATATGAAATATCGTGCAAAGCCTGATCAGCCATAACTACTGTGTGTTTCACCCCCAAACTTATTGGCCAGCTTTGCTGCATATTCTAAGCGGATCTATTTGAACAGAATGGATCATTAAACCATATATAAAGCATGTGGCTGGCACTGTTGGAGCCAGTGTTGTGTAGAAAACATTCCAACATTGATAGTGGTTGCTTCCGAGCTCTACTTTCTTTATGGATGACGAACGGCAAAATAGCCATGTCACAATCATCAACTGAAACTATTGATCACATATAGGTTGCAAATATATAGTCCTCATCTTTACAAGTAATCTGGCTTTAAGCTTTTCGCACAAAGAAATGTAGTGTGGTTCAATTTGAGAAGGTATGGCGCTCGACAACAAAAAGATTCAATACGTTATGATGATAACAGTGCGAAATTCTTCGTCCTTGCCGTCACCAAATTGTTATCTTCAACAATCAAAATAGCTTATGCAGACGAGAAGTTACCGTTTTTTAGACATTGTCAAATATAGTGATGTCACATACCATATATTTGGTAATCATAAGGGTCCGTTGTGCTTATTTTGTTAGTTTCGTATTTGTTGTCGGTAAAACACCGTAGACACCAAAGTAAGTTAAAATGACTGATACGCTGCAAAACATGTAATTCAAACATGATAACATACCTCATGTATTTGAAAACAAGAATACCTTACATATAATTTACTTATTAGACGCAACGTATTTATATATTCAAGTTATTCCAGAGATGATGTTAAAATCTAACGTCAAACCAAAATGAGGTGGAAAAGTATACACTGTATGTTGATTCTAGAACAAGTGTATTTTACAATTGTATGGTATAAATCAACCGAGAACTGAATGGGGATACCTTTGATATGTTCACTCATTATATAGCTTGAATATGTAGTAAGGTGACTACGGTACATTTATATGAAATCGACGACAAAACGGAAATGTTTTTCTACTTATTCTTCAATTGTTTGTTTCTCGTTGCCTTAAAATATATACATTTTTATAATATATTTGTTGTCTGTATTCCTCTCACCATTCCGGATATATTTTGGTACAGAGACTAGCTAATTTCATTTAATAAACCATGAATATTTCATAATTAGCCATTGTGACTTAACAGTCATTCAGACACCTTCAAGCCTGAATTGAAGTTTAATTTTCAAGTGCCGTGTTGTGTTGCTTGGCCATACGATGGGAAAGATATCAAATCTGGGCGAGTAATAACTGTTTGAATTCTTGTTGAAAAAAAATGGCTATGACAAGAGTGACACAGATTACTCAGAACCATGTATAAGATGTGATTGAGTAACACCTTGATGTGTTTTTTATTTCGAATAATGCGTGTTATCATAATTTTATATTGCCTTAACAAACATTGCATTAATTACCAACAGTAGGGTATGCATCAGTCTTTATTACTAGTGTATTATTACAATACTAAGAAACGCGAAATTGATACAATTAATGAAATCCACTCCGATTTGGTCACGTCACGATTGCGCAACACTTAGGGGGTGGGGTACATGTTCGGCTCGAGATTGCGTATAATATAGCACTATTTTACCACTGCTTTGCATAATCCAGTAGGTAAATGAATGTACATCATTGTGATATATTACATAAATATCTTGATTATAAATTATAACTCCTGTTGTGTGATGTCAACTGCGAAACCGAACAGATTTTTCGATATATTGTCCAATGTTTTGTGCCTGGCTTCCTAATAAATAAACATATCAATACGATATTGCCATACATATTAGTTCTCGTCATTCCTGATTATTTGATACTACACTTAAGTTTGTTGTCACACATTTACTGTGAAAATGTGGAAAGAGAAATATATGCAGCGCGGCCATTAAAAGACCACATAAGCCTGAATGTAAATGCAATTTTCGGAGTGAGGTACACTGATTTCAGAGGGTTGCCCTCCGGAATATTATTAAGGAAGGTTTGAACTTTAGAAAACGAAAGGGTAACCAAAAATAGCACGAGGTGTCCACTTCGACCCCCGTGCGCCCCGACTATATGTGTACATGTGTGGGCG
This sequence comes from Oasisia sp. SBJ-2009, assembly GCA_964017155.1. Taxonomy (NCBI): domain Eukaryota; kingdom Metazoa; phylum Annelida; class Polychaeta; order Sabellida; family Siboglinidae; genus Oasisia; species Oasisia sp. SBJ-2009. Next base: position 42,529,859 of record OZ024862.1, on the reverse strand, counting down.
GGGTGCTTGGTCGTGCTTGTGTGAGACACATGTAGTACTCTATGCCTTTATTTAATTGGAATTATGTTTTATTGCTCACTAAAGACCGATAATACTTCAGAATGAATCCCTTTCGTGTCCCAAGTCTATCTGTGTGCGAGAGCATGTGTGTTAGTGAGTTTGCTGCCATGCGCGCGTTTTCAAATAGGGTAATTCAATATAAAGGTCGATATGTTTGCAAATATCTATTGCTAATTAGCATTACATTAATGTTATGTATTAAAGCTACTTTGTATCTGCTGAAATAACTTTCTAATTATTAACCGAAGGTCTTGTAGGCAAGACTGCCTACTGCGAAGAAGGCGGCTATTTGTAAAACAGGAAAACAGATTCAGTTCTAAACAGTATTAAGTTTATTAACAAATCGTTTTCACAATTGTCATAACATCTAGCAGTTAAAGTACACTCTACAATATATATATATATATATATAATTGTTCGTTAAAATTGTTAACATTTTAGTACAGTTTCACTAATTATAATAAGATGTACAAATAATCAAAACATGGTAAAATGTAAAAATCATATATTGTGATATGTATACGTTTACACAAAACAGCAATGTACATACGTAATAAATATCACTAGGAAAGAAATGAAAATGAAATTAAGAAAGAAATGACCGTGACGTACATTACGACAACTCCATCAGACAACACGACAGGCGAGAATGAAGAAGACTTTGCTGGAGAATCGCCAGACTGGACTTGGAGGCACAAGATGAAGAAGATGTAATAGCACAGCAGAACGAGACCTTGGTTTACTCTATATATATATATATACAGCTGCCTACAGTGGTGGCTGGTGGAATATGACAGTACTATGTTTAATTTCATCAATATCCATTTTATCACATATAACATAGACTAGCTGCCATTGTAGACTAGGTATACACATCATATTATAACTGACGTCGCACTCAGCCTGTTTCCCCGTTGTCTGTCTGCGGTGAAACTAGCCTTGATTCCGTCCCTTAATTCCAGTTTGTTTTCTTTTTCTTTGTCTATATCAAATTTTTTTTTGTGCTAAAAAAAACCTCGTATCATAAAGTAATCCTTATATCTAAAAGGCATTCAAAATAGTCCTATGAACTACGCAACACCAAACTAGGAGCTAATATCCCTATTGTCCATTATATCAACGATACCATCTACCGAATGGATCTATCAACATTGGCCCTTTTTGTATACGATCACATTGCCGTGATGAAAGTGTTCATGACTGCGGGGCCGTTGCCGTCGAAGCCAGCCATGTCGAGCATGTCCGGATCACGAGGGTCGGCCAACGTGAAGCCGTTGCTGGCGAAGGCGCACACGATCAACTTGGCTCTGCTGATGCCCGACTGAGCGCGGTACTCTCGCAGTGCGTGGGCCGGCGACACTGGGCCCACGTCGGTCTTGCAATCTGTGAGCACAATGAACACGTCAAACTTCTTATCCTCTCTCATCGCCCATTGCATCGGAGCTGCACAGTCAGTACGACTTGCGGATATTGTGTCGATGTTATCCATGACCTCGTGAAGCTTCATATCTGGGCTGATGTCAATCGGTTGCAGTGTTTCACAGAAGCCGACGATCTCGCAATGTTGCTCCCTTCTTGCTGTTACCATGGCGAGTGCTGCAGCCGCTTGACGGGCGTTTATCGCATTACTCCCCATTACTGGCAATGTCATCGAACTGCCTACGTCGATGGCGAGCAAGATGCGTTTGCCGGTCGGCTCGACATACTGGATGGATTTGTAGAAGGCGTTGTCCAGAGCCGTTATGATAGCCTCATTCGGTTGCCATCTCAGATGTCCGAGGTCACCGCGACCTCGTTTGTACATGATCATAGCCAGCAGCACATTGAACGGATGGACGTGAGCATACTGCAGTGCCTTCTCGTTGCTTAGTTTCTCGATGACAGTGTCCGCAGCCTCGCTGTCTGTGTCCAGCATGTTCAGCGATGTCATCTTGCCGAGGTTGCGAAGCAACGCGGTGAGCGGCATGTTGAAAAGCAAGGCCTTCCAGACGTCTGCAGACTTGAGCAGCTGCGTTGGAACGTGTTCCCGGACGAGGCTGTGGATGCGGATGGCTTCACACACTTGCATCACGTCGTCAGGACCGGCCCCAAGCGACTTCACTTGTTCAACCGCCATCAGAAACCCAAGGGTCGTCACGATCTCGACGGGTGTGTCCTCGCAAATCGGATAATGCTTTACTGCCTCCGCCAATCCGTGTGTGATGTATTTCAACACTACTCCGACGCCGACTGGGTCGGGCTTGAGGTGGGCGAGACGTAGCACGTCTTTGTGGCTCCATTTGTTCCGTTTGCGGTACTTCGTCACGAGTTGGGCCAACTTGAGCGACTGGTCTCCGAAGTGCTGGTACCAGTTGCTGAAAGCAAACGAATGACGTGATAATATGCAATTGCATATGGAAAACGTCAGACATGTACAGTACTAGGGGACGATAGATATTGTGTTGTAAGTAGGTGTTATAATGGCCTGTAATGCGTGTAAGATTGTGACGGGGTGATGTTATTTTTTTCACATAGTGTGTGAATTGTTCAGAGAAATGAAAAAGTTCATGGCGTTCGCCGCATTCCACACAAAAATCGAATATTCGTTCGTCATTTCACCGTGGTTATTCCAGGCAACAGCGCTACTTCCTACCTCGTTGTGACTCGCAGTAAATGAGCTCTCCAAAAATATGTTACGAGGCCATTTCCTACCTTATTTAATGACGTATTTGTATTGTCACCCATGACACATAAATATAACACAAGGCAGAAATTCGCATATAAAATACCGTTCTGCAGAACAGTGTGCAGACAATTATCTTTGGCTTATGTCGGACCAAAAATATGGAACACCCTTATCTTAGATAACTGTCTACAATATTCTCCCACTTTACATATCCTTAAAAAAAAGTGTCAAATATCTGCTTATGAAAAATCATTAATATGTTGTTTCTGTTCTGAATGTACGGTTATTATACGTTGCTTTTCTATAATTATATTAAGCATTTATTTAAATACAATTTTACTTGTTACACACGTGCATCGATGTATTTAATTTTGTGGTACACTTGTAATTCACTATTTCACTATTTTATTTAACTAGTTGCACTACTATGATGTTGCTATATAGGTTTTTGTATTTATGTTCACGAATTATAATTGTTTCGAAATTGTTAAAATACATTAATAAGGAAAATAAGCACGGTTGCTTAAGTCCAATTGTTACATTGTAAACTGTACTTAGACATGTAATTATTACTTTACTGTTGCTGATTATTATATGTACATGACATTATGTAACAATAAAGCTATTATTATTATTATTATTATTATTATTATTATTATTATTATTATTATTATTATTATTATTATTATTATTATTATTATTATTATTATTATTATTATTATTATTATCGCTTTTGGCACTAGAAGGAACTTAGCTGTGAGGTAGCATGAAGCATACTGCATAATAGTAATTACTGACTGTCAGGATGATTCATTTATTTGTCTTGATGCGCTTCTGAGTTTGGCTTTCCAAGAATTTATTTGCAAACGAAATTACCTTATTATTATTATTATTATTAGTAGTATTAATAATAATAATATTAATATTTATATTTATATTTATATTTATATTTATATTTATATTTATATTTATATTTATATTTATATTTATATTTATATTTATATTTATATTTATATTTATATTTATATTTATATTTATATTTATATTTATATTTATATTTATATTTATATTTATATTTATATTTATATTTATATTTATATTTATATTTATATTTATATTTATATTAATATTAATATTAATATTAATATTAATATTAATATTAATATTAATATTAATATTAATATTAATATTAATATTAATATTAATATTAATATTAATATAAATATAAATAGTAATAGTAATAGTAATAGTAATAGTAATAGTATTATTAATATAAATATAAATATAAATATAAATATAAATATAAATATAAATATAAATATAAATAT
>OZ024862.1:42503306-42523306 GCA_964017155.1 Oasisia sp. SBJ-2009 | reverse complement strand
CACATGCACAGACACACTGTAGATTCACACATGTATGCACACGCACCCATACATGTAATCACGAATACATGCATATATACATGTACACGCAAACACAGTCACATCCCAGTATGCATGCACACATGCACGCACGCACAAACACGCACGCACAGACAGGTACATACATATAACCACTCACGGGATTGGCAATTCATGCCTTCTGTTGACGTTGTAAACATGACATATCAACCATAACCATGGGGGTGGTTAGTTTTGCTATAATTATATACCGGCTAAGAGTTGTGTGTGTCTCATTCTATACCCGGCAACACTAGTTCACTGCATAGATATCAAGGTAAATTTTGGGGTCTACTGTAACATATAACAATAACGTTACAAAAATAAATTTTGTAATGTCCGACTACGTTTCAAACATCAACGTTGTGGTCTTGCCGATCGCTAACCACCAGATGGCGCAACTGTTCTTTTGTTTATTTATGGGGCAGACTAAAAGGCAGACCAGAATTGGCAGACCGCGCGGAAACGGCAGACCACATTCACAAGGATGCCACCGATCGGTACGCTCCATGTTTACGTGTTTATGTGCGTTGTTATAGTTGTTTTTACGGTATTCTTGTGAGGTTGAGATGTCTTTCAATAATAACATACGTGTAATAAGCAAATGTAATTACAGTACTAGAAGTTAGCATATAATGTTTGAAAGGCGAAATAACAATTCTTGGATTTGTTGTTTGTTTGTTTGTTTTTATTTTCACCAACACAACACAGTAAGTATTCTTACTATTTTTCTTAGTATTACTATTTCACCACAATTTCCTATATAAACAACAATCTCATATCTATATTATATATATATATATTATATATTTATTTATTTATATATATATATATATATATATATATATATATATATATATATATATATATATATATATATATATATATATATATATATATATATAATATACATATATATATTTATATATATATAATATATATATATATATATGTGTAATATAATATATATATCATTATGTATACCATGTTAAAAAATTATACCACTAGAAGCGACAATATCACAATATCCATATTTTACCTTACCAAAAAGGTAAAGTAAAGGTTTTTACCTTAAAACAAATAAAATATAATAACAGCATTGGCCAATTAAACTCATAAATCAGTCTTTTCATTGAAATACGCACCACGCATGAGAAGATATTAAAAAAAATACTTATAATAACATTCATGATTTTTTATTGAAATTTTGTAGGCACTTTATTTGGTCTTTTGCATTGACAAGATCTGCAAAAGCATGGAGTATTTATTGTACATTGAAATTCACAACATCTGTGGTGGTGCCATTTGTGACATATGTCACAACTCAGCCTGATGAACAGAAAACAAATAAATGATAGTTAAATCGCAATGCACTTTCAGTGAAATAGCTGGCTTACCATGAATGGCTATACTTATTCCAGTTACAGTTGTCCTAGTTGCTTAATTTAGTTTTATCTAAAATGTATCAGTATAGGCCTATGAACTAACTGTGAAATGTATTCAAATATATTATTCAAATAACTGTTTCGTTTCAGGTGTTACAAACAAATAATATGTATATGTATCCATACGCAAATGAATGCAGGCATATAAATGCACCTGAAGAGCCATCATGTACTGCATATAAAACATTTTTATAATTTAACATGCATATGACTGTGTATGGCCTACATTCATATTCATATTTTAATGTTATAAAATTGATTTAAATGTTTTATTCTATAAATAAAATATTAATATTTGTTTTGTTATTAAATTTATATTAAAATATGTTTTTACTATTACTTTAATATTACTTTTAGATAACTTTTTTATATTTATATTTAGGATGTGTGCAATATATACATATTAATAATTATTTCTTATATTATGGTTGTGCCCACAAATATTGTGTGCGGGGATACATACTACTACAAGTTTTTAACTTCTTGTGTATTCCCTTCAGACAACATTACCTGTATAGCATGTTTGTATAGTCTTAAATTGTATTGTTATTGAATGTTGTTTGAATAAATCATATTGAACTGAATTGAATATTTATTTATATTTTATGTTATACATTGTTATTAATATACCTATAGGTCATATCAGTGTTTTATAATTTTAATAGGGGTGATAAAACGAGTGTGATTGTAATAAGTACTCATGAGTCTCAGTACTAGTAATAACGAGCGAATACTCGTAGAATTAATTAGTAATTAAGGCCTAACATTTTAATTTAGTTCTATGATTTTATAAATAGAAGTAATACCATTCGGTATTACATTTATAATTGTTAATACAATACAATAATAAAAGTCTCCAATATTTACGATCGCACGCGCAAACAACAACAAAGCTTGTAAACATGGAGCGTACGATCGGTGGCATCCTTGTGAATGTGGTCTGCCGTTTCCGCGCGGTCTGCCAATTCTGGTCTGCTTTTTAGTCTGCCCCTTTATTTATAGAGTTGGTTCCGTGCGCCACCGCTGCGCTATTTACAAACATTGGATCGGACCAAGGTGAATTTCATCACTCCGATACGTGCGGGATTCCCTTCGTGGCAAGCTTTACATTTGATCTTCTCTGCGGCTCGACAAAGTGAAGCAGTTGTTGTTTCGGCTAGGCGCAGGGCCGCGTTCGGCCCTCGCCGCAAACGATACCACAACGACGATGTTTAAACGCGTCGTCACCGGAATTTTCCGACATGGCCGCCAAGCGCTCGAGGGCGTCATCAAACGCCCCCAGCCAGGCCACGAGTTGCGCCGCTTCACGCAACTCGAGGTGTCCCAAAACCGGACGCTGCAACGTAGTTGGTCCGGCAAGGAAAATCTGTCGGCGTTTGGCCGTTTTGTGACACGCTATACATCGCAGTGCTTGGCGGCTGAATTGCGCAGGAAAGCGGCTCTCCAATTTCAGGCGGGATCCTTCCGCATATTTGGGGGTGCTTCCCGGGTGGGTCAACCGCTTCCACTGTTCGCCTTCCTTAGCGTCGGGTTGGCTGCGGGAGTCGGCATACAGAGAAATGAAGCCGATCGCTACGATCCTGTCTGCGAACACATCAAGGTTAGTCCACGCAGTGCCTATGAAATTGAAGGGGCAATTCTTTGAGCTAACTACGCAGTAACACTCGCTGCCAGTGCCACTCACACAGTCATGCTGCCGATACCGAACGGTGCAGAGAGTTTAGAAATGTCACGTAACATTTGTCAGTCTAATATTGTTTGTTTAAAAAGGCAGTTGTGATGCAATATTACTAATACATTTTTGACATTTGATCATCGCTCAGAATAACTCCCCACCCCCGCAACATGTTGTAGATAAAAACAGCCTTGATTCCTTTAAGATACGCGCGAGCAATATCCAGACTGCATTATTTCACTTTTTAGATATAACTACCCCAGGGGTAGTATTGTATTAATGTATTTGGTCTCTAATGCACGCATTACTGTTTACATGCACTAATTACTGTTCTGGCACATTGCATTGCACCAAAAAGAAAAAGAAAATATTTCTGATTTTTCCTGTTCGCCCGCCTGTATCCTCAACATGTTGAGGCTAGGCAGTATCCGGAAGAAGCAGAATAGTGCATCATTAATGGCAAAATCAGGTTATAGATAATCAATAAAAAAAATGGAGGTGGGGAGTGACTTCCCCCGGTGTTGGAGATAGGAGTAGCCTCACAATATAAATGGAATATATGTTTTACTGCAATGGGAACTTTTTTGAGAGCCTGAATGTGTTCTCCCCATAGGTACAAATCGATAATATTTCCAGACAAAATTTCACATCACAGAAATAATTTCTACCAGCATTTTGCAATGTCATTCGTGAACTGAGACAGCATTAGTTGACCGCAGAGTGGCATGAAAGAAAAATTCTGACTAACAAGAATGTTAATGAAACCACACCTAGGCTTTGTTCTGACTCACTGTTTCGATCCATGTATTTTCAGGGTCTGTTCCTGCGGCGTCAAGATGAGGAGGAGGCATCGGTGGACAGAGAGGCTTTGGGCTGTGGTGTCGCTGATTACACGTTTGGTCGGTTGATTGCCAAGGGCTGTCATGCTGCTGTGTATGAAGCTAGTGTCAGTCAGAGCTCAGGTAATGACATTACACATGGCGTGAGACGGTGAGACCCCCTGCCATGAGTATCACAGCCTTCTTCATACTTGGTCTGGTGTAGGAATGTCTATCACTTGCATTTGTTGTTTTGCATGTAGCAGCTGACTTTCCAAGTGATCTGCCAATAAAAATAGGATTATACCAATTCTGCAAAGTACGACTCTGAATCATTTTCTCAGGCTGTAGATCCGTCCAATCTAAGTACTTCCCAAATCGATTGCAATATTTAAATTTCGAGCACTGTTACACCTTCTAGAATATAAAATGACAGTGACACAATTTTTTTGAATGCTTCAATATTTCATTTAACATGTTGCAGAATGTGAATTTTATGTTTTGTAAATGATTGATAAAATGTTTGAGATTAATATTTTGTTACATTGATATGTGTTTATACATATAAGTTTGTATACTAAAAAAATGTATTTGGTCTCATTGTGTAATAAAAAAACAAATCAATTGCAGTTTAATATTAAAGTAAGAATTGTACAGAATATAACTCTAGCTTTGCATCAACATAATACTGTTTAGTCATTAATTTACACGTAAGTGGTTATTGTTACAGAAACACATTAATATTTACAACATACATTTCTGATGTATTGCCACAGAGGAAGATGACAGCTTGGATGGAACGTACTCGGAGGATGACACAGATTCCCAGATATCAGTTGGTTCTGACAACAGTGACATCAATGCCAGCACTTCTGAGGATGACAGTTTTGTTGAAATAGCAGCAGGTAAAGCAGGCCAGCCAACAAGTGATTTTAAATGTTAACTGATTTTGTTAACAATAAGAAGCATGTAATATAGGGGAATAATTCAAGGGATGATAAACATAATTTGAAAGTCGTAAACATAATATCTTTGTACTAATTTGTTTGCATGTGCTTGAGCACAACTTTGTGCTTATTGAAGAAAATTAGTTTTATGCACGTTCATAACATCCACATAGTTCAAGACATAGGGGTAGGCCTGAATGTTTTGCCATTTTAGATCTAGTTACGCAGGTTACTTTCAAACTGTGCATGCCACATACATTTGGAGAATTTTCACAATCACATCTCCGATAGTTCTCTAAGATGTCATTAACATTTATGTCTGAGCGAACCTGCCAGTTAGTCACGGTAGGACCAGAAGAATGGAATTGATTTTTGTGCACTACTGTCTAGGAATGCCATTTAATATAGCAAACAAATTGATATAGAATAATTTATGTCTCTGATATCGAGTTAACTTTGTGTGTTTATAGATGAAAGTGATCAAGAGTCGTTCGTGCTGGTCAGTGAAGAGGACACCAGTGACAATGAAGTGACCGGTATGAAGACAGAGAACACTGATGAAGGTGACCTTTGACCTGTAGTACTACAGCGTTCTACTAGTAATAAGTATTGGCTATTGATAATCAATTTAAATTTTACATAGCATATTTCCTTGATGGTGCAAAACACTATAATGATGTGTGGAATAAAAAATTGCATCTGCTGAGTATCTGTAATGCATTAATAAATAAAACACATACAAATATACACATAGAGAGATAAAGTACATTTGCATACTGTGTACTAATATATAATTATATAATAAGTGAAATTTACAGTACTTAAAAAATATACATGCAATTAAAAATATAAATTAAATACAAAATGTTTAATCTAAAGTTATTTATTTAAAAAACTGGCAAAATTAAGAAGTATTATTATAATTATGATTCGAAATTTAGAATTCCTTAGTAAAACAATACTAAAGATCAGTTTGTATCATATACCAAATACACATGCAGAAGTACTTTTTATATACAATAAGTTAGATAAATTATCGTTAAGAGTATTAACCTAAATTCTGTGTTCTACAGAGACCACCAGGTGTCAGCACAGTGCAGACTCACCTCTCGACAACGCAACACTGGATAAGTTTGAGCTGGCTGTGAAGATGATGTTCAACTACGCGGTTGAGTCGACAGCAGGTGCAATAGTGACCGCGATGGAGCGTGAATTGTTGCCAGTGGAGATGACAAGTCATGATGAAGTCAACATTTGGCAGAATGGGTGAGACATTATGCAATTATATACATATGATTCTATTAAGTCAAACATGGACGCATAACGAATATCAGAGAGATGTATGGACATACTTATGGTAATTTGTTTTATGCACATTTTATTGTACTGTATATAATCACATAATTGTACATAATCCTAATTTTAGTCAGTGTTATTTTATGATTATTAGAATTTATTTTTTAGAAAATTTGTAATCTATAACAGTTACAATAAAATTTTCTATTTATTTATTATTTGCTATAAGCACATTAGGCAAATTAAGACTAAAGTCACACTTAGAACTAAAGCAAAGTGATCATAATACAGTACAGAGGTGACCGCATTAGTGGGAGAAACTTTACTGCTACAGAAATAATGTACGATCGTCTTACCATGGTAGCATTGCCAGCATGCCTGAGAGACTGTATGACTGTATTTAAAAATTTCTATTACATCTATTTACCTAAGCCACATGTAATTTGCAGCTGAATATTTGTAGCGAAATGTCGGTGCAATGTGTGTGTTTAGGAGACGACCAAAGAAGAAGCGACTGCCGCCCCATCCCAACATTGTGCGCATGGTCGGCTGTTTCATCGATGATGTTCCCAGTTTGCCCGGAGATGTCCGCGAGTACCCGGCAGCCCTTCCCACGAGGCTGCACTCCCAGGGCTGTGGGAGGAACAAGACAATGTTCATTGTCATGAAGAGGTACGACTGATGACCTTGTGTGATACTTTCAAGCCCATTAACCCTTTCTCCCTCGCAACCGGTGTGGTTACATTTCTTGCTCACTCCGACAGGAAAACCCATACAACATGTCACTAAATTCTGCGAAAAACAAATGCATATGAAGGCTTATTCTATTTAAGTCGGTAGAAGTCATGTCCTTTATCCAATGTTTGAGGCTATGTTGTTGGAGCATCGTTTTAGATGTCCCGCGTGCAAAACTAACTATGAAAAGTAATCTTTTATGTATGTATCATATACAATATTTTTTACACATGTTATACACAATGCATGTCTGAACGATAATGTAACTGACCTTATAGGGATAAATAAAGTTTATTGTATTGTACTGTAACTTTGATTGACCAGCGTAATCTACATGTTATTCCCAAAGCTAGGACCAAGGCTTATACTTACAATTATTTCTTGGTGGCTTCACAGCTTCTTTGCAGTTTAATTCATCTGCTGATAACTTGCATGTTGTATATGATTACAAGATTGCCCAAACCCAGTTTTACTGTTAAAAATCAATGTAGCTCATTTACTGTGAAAACTGTCAGGCCATGGTTTGCAGTGCTGGGGCATTTTCATTGTGTGTCACATAAAATAATGTCCTCGGTGATTTTATTAGTGACGTGTTCCCATGAATGTTTTCTCTGCATTCAGGTACACCTGTACTCTGAGGGAGTATCTGCTCACTCAAAGTGTCAATGTGCATGAGTCAACTCTGCTGCTGACTCAGCTGATGGAAGCCATTGTCCATCTTGGTGACAACAACATAGCTCACAGGTGGGTGTTATTTGAGAAATTACAGCATCACTTCCACATCTTCTAAGTTGACAAAGCAAATAGCGTTCTCCCCTCTATACAATGGTGTGTGGTGGCGGCCTTTAATGAGGGAAATTAAGGAGTATTCTTTAATGGTGAATTTATTTTACCTAAACTATGGATGAACTCAGTTGTTCTGTTTCTACACATGGCCCCTACTGCTCACAAAAATGTATATTTGATTTTCTGTATTTAGTTTTAATCAGTGAAGCAAGTAAATATATCAGGCACCAATAAATTTAATCAAGCTCAAAGAGCTAAAAGTTATTTGATCAGATGTAAGTTTAAGGCATTTATTTTAAATTGTGGGGATGTTCGAAAAAAAATAGTGATTTCCCATCATATTTTGGAGGATATTCTGTGGTGTGGTAGAGTGACCAGTCCATTTTTCAACATTGTTACTGATCCAATGACTGTTTCATTTGTTCAAAATCCAAACCTGATTGAAGTTCTAAATTATAAAATCGTCAGAGCTATTTATTAAGAGTGAATATGACGTCTGATTTTACATCCCCGCATTTTCAGAGACCTGAAAAGTGACAACATTCTGCTGGAGGACACTGGACAGTGTCCCCACCTGGTGGTGGCTGACTTTGGCTGTAGTTTAACTGGTGGTCGTCTGGGGTTGCAACTGTGGTATCCGACAGACGAGATTAACAAGGGTGGGAATGCCGCCCTCATGGCCCCAGAGGTTTGTGTCATGGTGAAATGTTTCTCCCATTTGTACAGCTGTATATTGCATTTGTCTCATTTTGATATCATTTTGTTAAAAACTCTCCGTAAATCAGTTACATTATCACACATTCCGGGACAAGATATAGTATTACGTGAAGCACATATCTATCAGATTTGTTGTCGGACCAGAGCACAGTGTTTTGAAAGTGCCACGCTGCTGTTTCCTCCTAAAATACCTAGACTTCTGGTTGGTCAGTATGTTGTATTAGTTTATGCTAGATAACGGGATTTTACTATAAAGCTAAAAGAAAAATCACCGGATGTAGAACCTGTAACATCTTGCATGCAGGTTCTATATACTACATTGCTTGATAGTTTGCAAAATTGTTTGAAAAGTATTAAACAAAATATGAGGTATGAAAAGTGTAATTGTAGAAGCTGCGTAAAGACTTACTCATAACTCTGAGATAAAAATTATAACATGAATTATCTTTACAACCTTTTTCGTGATATTTTACCATCCTCATTATATTGTTCTGTGCAGATCGTTTCGGGCCGTCCCGGCATCTTTTCGTTTCTCGACTACACAAAGTCTGACGTCTGGGCAGCAGGGGCACTGGCGTATGAAATATTCGGTTGTGCTAACCCATTCTATGGGCGAGTGGCGACACCTGGCAGGAAACTGCAGAACGACACCTACGCTGAGAAAGATCTGCCAGATTTTCCAGGTGAGACAATTCTATTACTCGTGTGTTATGAATTTGCAGTTTATTAAATAACAGTATCGTGTTACTGCCAGTCGTATTATTAAGCTTAATGCGAATGGCGATAACATGCGTAATAGTTTCCAGGTGTTCAAATCGATTTCAAACTGAATTATTTGTTGATCAAGTTAGAAGAATCATATGCAGAGGGGGGGGGGTCTAATGTGGAGAACATCTTGGCCTGGAGTCATGGTTACCATTTGAAACTTTGGCAATTTTATTCACTTTACATGGTCTTAGTTCACCTAGTTGCAGAAGCACATACCTGGCAAAAGCAGCAGCGATGTTAGTACTGAGTTATTGCTAGAAAGGTAAGGTGCAGGTTAGACAGATCTGCTAGATGGTGAAGTAAATGGTTTTGGGATGTCTGTGGATTACATGTCCTGTAGCATAAAACTTACCTAAATAAATTATGTTTTCTGATTGATGGAAATCATTGTATTTCAATAAAATAATCTCTGCACATTTCATACAATTACTAAATGTTAGGATGGACAAGTTGTAGGCATTCAACAAGGTTAAACTGAAACTTAGGAATGATACAACAGTTTGTGTAAATCATAAAATAATTGTTAACCTTTGTAGTACAATGTCTTTTAGATTGGGTGCCTTCCTATCTGCAAGGTATTGTGAGAATGCTACTGCGAAGGGATCCATCACAGGTATGTATTTAACCTTTCTAAGGCATTTTCATAGGAACCAGTTGGGCAGGACAATTATATGAAATATATTAATCATTAGGCTATGTAACATTAATCTTATTTAAATATGTCCTGCAAAACTTGATTCATTTAATGTATAATTATTAATCTAAATACCTGTTCGAATACAGAAGTAAAATATGTTTTCTATAAGACCAGATTAATAAGTTAATTTGCCACATGTAAGAAATATACTAAAACATATCTTAGTGGCTGGTGAGACTTGCTCCTTTGATAATATCAGCATACTTAGAATAAAAACACCTCAATGATTTGTTGACAACATACTGATGAGAAACCAGGAATTATAATTATGTTGTTTTACATTCACAGTAAAGTTTAACTGCGTTGTCAGGGAGGTGTTAGTAACCTAGTTATTTGTCATATGTATTTCAGGGACATAGGTCATATAAACAGAAAATTTCTTACGCAGTACCACTCAATTCTCCTGCAAGAAATCAAATGTTAGATCACCTGATTTGACATATTCTAGAGCTTTCGTGAGTTTTAACAATGATGTTATTTGTTTTTAATAAATACATCAATCTTCCTAATAAATAGAAGTCACATTCTAACTCCTCTTTTGGGGTTTCAGAGACCCAGTGCGGTGTGTGTTGCCAACATGTTGCACGTCCTCCTGTGGGGCCCAAAACTCTGGCTGACCAACCTAGAATCTGGAGCTCTACCGCCAAAACGCTGGGACGTGATGCGCTGGCTTCTGACCCTGAGTGCAGAGGTCATGTGTCAACGCTGGGGTCACGTGTCTCCAGCAGGAGTTGAGTACCAACTGAAAAACCAGTTTCTGAGTCGGCTGGACTTGGACAGTGTCATGGCAGCAGTCGACTGCCTTTGGCGTCTTGTGTGAATCATAAGACAGCTTCTTTGTGTTTTCAACTTTCGATGACGCTGTGTACATCTCTATCCTGATTGATGTGACTAAGATACTTCTTATTACTTTGTAATTCAGTTACGTTTATTGATATAGCTGAAGTATCTATGTAATGCTGGCTTATTACTGGAGAAAATGCTTATATTAATTACATGTTTTTGTCAATTTCTGTTATTGTTTTGTGATGCATACAACCTCACGCCTGTTTACTGTAGAAGTGGACACTGTTTCTTTGTAACCTGGGCTGCTTAATTGAGAAATGTTTTTGGTGTGTCTGAATGGATATTGCCGTCTCTCATATCATTTGCTTATTTCAGGCCAGGGTCAACTAGCACTCGTAGCCACTAGCAAACTAGCAGTTACTATGATATGCAGATGTTTCCTTTTGGGGGGAAGGTAAAACCAGCTTAAAATATTAACACATTACAAGTAGGTGTTTATGCTGTGTCCTAATAACGTATTAATTTTATTTGGAATGTCTGCAATTTAATCTTGTATGTAATTAGTGATCATTTCCACCATTACTGCCAGTATACAATAATGCCCAGGATGGCAACTGTTGTTTCAACAAATGTTTCATGTGGCTGAATCAAAATAAACCAAATGAATAGCTAACTGATATAAAACAGTTGTTGTTTATTTGGGGTGAACGTTTGCAGTAGTAACACCCAATGAGAGTTACCTTTATCTAGGATGAGTTAGTTTGTGACAGGTTGTACAGGAGCCGATTCAGAGTGGGTTGTCTAACGGCGCCAAAAACCTCAAATTGCATGTATTACCCAATTGCACCACTTGAAGCTCACCAAACAACCTCCACTAAACCAAATTAACACATTCAGTGACCTGCACCATAGCTTCGAAATGACACTGTCGGGTCCTGACGGTGCAAGAACAGGGTGGGGCTGCTGTAGAAAATGTTTCGTCACTAGCCACATTCCTTAGGTCCCGACACGGCACATTTAGAAACAGATTTATGGATATGCCAGTAGCCTAAGGGACACGTGCCCATCGTTCCCCTGGATTCGTTGTTATATACTATAACGCCGTCATGTGATAGGTTACATCTTCTGGAATAGATATTGATCAGAAGTGTGAAACAGTGTTCCGTGTCTCGTCCGAATGACAAGCAAAGTTGGAACGAAAGTAATATGTAAGTATAAGCTAGTTTTGACGAGACTGCCCGCTGTAATACAAATGTTTGCCTGCCAACTGTTGTGTATGAAATCTGTAAGATACATAACAGGTTCTTGATGTCTTCATATGAGGGATACTGGTTCACATTTTCGCTAATAATTAAGCAGTCCGGCACATCTAGCCGTTGTCGCTCTGTTGACGATGATGAAGAGATCGTACGGACTTGTGGGGGTGCTGTTGGTGATTTGTAATCTACCTGTTGACCCTTATACCTAATCTCGTGCTGTTCTCATTTGTTTCAAAAACTACTTTTTGGTATCGCGTTATCCACTGCCGTATTGGTGAATGATCAAGTCAACAAAACATGAAGTAGACACAGTTTAATGAAACAGCATCCAAGAACACAGCTCCATTGGTTAACGCAAACAACTGACATAAGCAACAGCAATTATTGATGTGTCTTTGGTGGTCAACGCAGAGCAACAACAAAGTTGTATACTAATGTATACGACATGCACATATAGGCACGGTATATATTTATATTCAGAGCTACAAACAGCTTAAATATAAACCGCAAACAACATAGGTACGTACATGTTTCTTGACTCCTGCTAAATGACCACCAGAACACCGTGCTTCAGACGGAGAAGTAGCATACACTATTGCTTAGCAATGGGTCAGATTGGCCTATCTATATCCATTTAAGTAATTACATGTCTTTAATGAAGGTGTTAATTAGTGCGGGGCCGTTGCCGTCGAAGCCAGCCATGTCGAGCATGTCCGGATCACGAGGGTCGGCCAACGTGAAGCCGTTGCTGGCGAAGGCGCACACGATCAACTTGGCTCTGCTGATGCCCGACTGAGCGCGGTACTCTCGCAGTGCGTGGGCCGGCGACACTGGGCCCACGTCGGTCTTGCAATCTGTGAGCACGATGAACACGTCAAACTTCTTATTCACTCTCATCGCCCATTGCATCGGAGCTGCACAGTCAGTGCGACCTGCAGGTATTATGGCGATGTTATCCATGACCGCGGGAAGCTTCATGTATGGGCTTATATCTATCGGTTGCAGTGTGTCACTGAAGCCGACGATCTCGCAGTGTTGCTCCCTGCTTGCTGTGACCATTGAGAGTGCAGCGGCGGCCTGTCTGGCGGTGATGGCATTCGTCCCCAAACTCCCCATCACTGGAGTGGTCATCGAGCTGCCTACGTCGATAGCGAGCAAGAAGCGCTTACCAGACGGCTCGACATACGTGATGGACATGTAGAAGAGATCGTCCAGAGCCGCTATGATAGCTTCATTCGGTTGCCATCTCAGATTTCCGAGGTTCCCGCGACCTCGTTTGTACATTGTCATACACAGAAGCACATTGAACGGGTGGATGCGGGCGTACCGAACTGCATCTTCGCTGCCCAGTTTCTCGATGACACGTGCAGTGCTCGCTGCAGCGTCGCTGTCTGTGTCAAACATGTTCAACGACGTAATCTTGCCGAGGTTGCGAAGCAACGCGTTGAGCGGCATGTTGACAAGCAAAGCCTTCCAGACGTCTGCAGACTTGAGCAGCTGCGTTGGAACGTGTTCCCGGACGAGGCTGTGAGTGCGGATGGCTTCACAGACTTGATTCACGTCGTCAGGGCCGGTCCCAAGCGACTTCACTTGTTCAAATGCCTTCAGAAACCCAAGGGTCATCACGATCTCGACGGGTGTGTCCTCGCTAATCGGATAAAGGTTTACGGCATCCGCCAATCCGTGTGTGATGTATTTCAACACTACTCCGACGCCGGCTGAGTCGGGATTTAGGTGGGCGAGACGTAGGACGTTTTTGTGGCTCCATTTGTTCCGTTTGCGGTACTTCGTCACGAGGTGGGCCAATTTTTGTACGTTATCGTGGAAGTTCTCATACCACCTACTGTAACCAGAAGAAATGTAAAACTGATCACTACGCATTATACTCATACTCATTTAGGCGTGCATATACAGAAATATAGAGGCTAAAACATAATGTAGATGAAACTATCTGTACACCCTATATATACCTAGCGCTGTATGGGCCCTTATATATGGTATATATAGGCCATATACTTAGATAATTAAATCTATTAATCATTTTTAAGAACACTCAGTATATCTACGTATCACAATTATATTTATAGGGTCTAGACTAGCTAGACCCTACCTGACTACGGTTACGTGCAGGCTGCCTAGGCTATTGGTGGCCACATCATACTCCATAGTAAATGTTATAATTTTCATGACACAGCTTCACAAAGACGCAGCTACTACTGGTCCAATGTATAGCCAATGCATGCTTTTACAACACTACACATACTGAACAAATTCCTGTTTTATGCATTAGGCCTGGATCCTGAGTTATTTGACCAATAGTACCCAGGCAATAGTGAATACAGACGACTGACCTCTTCATAATATTATAGGTCAGTGATACATACCCAGGCCATGGCATTATATGATAATTCTAGTGTCGCCGTCTACCAGGTTAGATTAAAAAAAAATCCGATGCCTAATACAATGGACACTAGCATGTGGTGTCACTATTTGTAAACAAACGATATTGCAGAATCAGATTGCTGGAATGTGGTAACCTGGCCTCCACTCATCAAACCAGCCTCCAATTTAGAGTAGAATGCATGCATCAAAATCATCAATCATTGGTGTATACAAACTACAATTATTACTTACCTTAGTAAATATAAATTCTCAGGACTTTAACACTATCGATAATCCACAAGACCAAAGTAAAAAATAACAGTATAAAGCCAAGTTATTTTCACCCAAAAATCTGTTTACATGGGGCCATTCCAGAGCCTATGTGTACCTTTGAGCAGGGAAAAACATGATGAGAGGATCGGTAAATTTCCTCAAAATTCAGCATACACATCATAAATAGACTGAACAAAAATATATTATAGGTTTCACAAATAATTTTGCTTACATTAAATGTGATCGTTGATGGTTTTATTAAACTCTCTTGGTAAAAAAATGGGAAAAATTTCCGCATGCAAAATTCACAAGCTTATCGGTTGCCGATTCACAAAATAAAACTCCGAGGCTGCAGAGGAAGATGTGAACTACATCATCAAAACAAAAGCACATAGCTTTCGTAGAACACAGAGCAACACAACACTCCGCAAGGTACAGTATTTTGACCGATCTGCGCCAGTGGTGGTAGTCATATCAGGCACACGATCCGCAGATCGAGGCCGCTGTGATAAGCCAGTTGACCGGGTATTCACACATAGCTACCTGTTGTAATTCATTCGGTATAACATAACCACAGGTGTGGTTATGATGTAAAAGTAATCTTGCTTATTGCAAAACCATAAATGTGGTTATGTGGTTATAGCTACTATACACTAGCTTATACCCTTCGAAATAGAGTAACAAACTAAGGGCAGCAGCTGTCAACAGTACAATATTTGGATCATTTAAAGATCCATCCCACTTTGGAACACTATGGATGAGACAAGCCTTCAAGAAAAGCAGAGCATATCAAATACATACATGTAAGTAACATTACAAAGTTGCAGTCCACATGAGTACACGTTTGTGCACAGGTAAGATAAACACATTGCTATTACTGCTGTATAACTAAATACTGTCATAAATGCGCTATTTGTAGGAGTATGAATTAAAGAATTGCCCCACTAGCCGGGGGACTGGTAGCTAGCATTGATATGTTACTTGTATCCCCATGAAAAATCCACAATTTGGCAATATTCACAACAAATTGTGCATTTTTCATGGGGAAATAAGTAACATATGAATGTCACCAGTCCCCCGGCTATAGTGGGTCAATTGTTTAATTCTTACTTTTATGCATAAAACATCGTTATACCTGTAAATTTAAGGCTCCTGAAACATATGTTTTAATAAATGACAGTTGCAGTTGATGACACAAAGTAACTAATTTAGTCAAATAAGTGGAAAATAACTACTCGTCTAGAGTGTTTGCCAAACGTAACTCATCCCCAGGCATTTCTCCTGACCATGGGCAAGAGAAGGGTTAAGTTTGATCCCTGCCTACTTGATAGATCAAAGGACACAGTCCATGAGTCTGAAACTTCTTGTTTATATAACCATTTGGAATGAGTCTATAATACCCACACCTTTAAAGATGATAATTAGTGTTAGAGTGATCAAAATTAACAATCCATCAGCATGCATGCATGTATGCTGGCATCTTGTATTATCGTTGGTCTGTGACAAGTGATCATACATGCATTTGTTAGTTTAGAAACACTTGTTCACAGGGCATATCACGATGCTTTCAACCATCTTGTGGTATGAACTACACAGAGGCTGACTTCAATTCGTCTACCTGGGTAAATTGAATAATGCATGTGCCATTCAAACAGTCAGGATCACTTGTCCACATGATCATTCTTGACCTGAATTAGCAAGGTGAAAGGCAATGTCACCATGCTGTTTGGTGAGAATTCATTTAAGTAACTAATGTCGGTAGCAATGACAGCCAATAGATGTTGACCCCAAATTTTTCAGCACTCCCCAAGTATGACCACACCAATTTCCCATAACAAATTGATGCTTGACAGTTGTTGGAGAAAGCGAATGTATGTAGAAAGGTATGAATGAATCATGGACGTCTTCACCTCGGGGAAGAGTTGCATGTTCATGTACCTTATCAAGTTTCACATTCATCGGACTTGTAAACAACATAATGCAATGTCTAATCATGTCAGTTCCCCATAGGAACTGACAGGGTACTGTAGTAGACAGTAAAATACCACGAGTACTTAAAACTACTTAAATCACACTGTGTTCACTTCACATTGCTTCAGTTCACTCAGTAGTAAGACTAGTAGTATGAATGAGTATGTGGCTATAGACAGTGAAGGATATTTTATATGAAGTTTGCACATTAATTGTAACATAGCTGAATGCTTTCCAAGTGAGCTCTACATAAATTATTATGGTGTTTTTAGTGAACAGGTCTGCCAGGGAATAGTGTAAAATACTTGGAGCAGTCCCAAGGACTGGATATTGGGCTAGAACATAAAAAATTACCTTTACTTTTCTTAACCTGTTTTTCCAAAATAAAACTTGCTGTTTGTCTTGTATGTCGGATATTTGAATATCAGATGCTCAGATAAATAATTACAAACAATCAACAAGATATTGTACGTGAAAAAATACTGTAAATTTATTTCCAGAAAATCACACATGTTCACACGACCCCATAGCTACATACGACCCCACAAATAAATGCAACCCCACATGTACATACAAACCATGTACTGTGCATGTTACGACACAAATACTGTTTACATTATAAAATCTCAATAGCCTATCAGGCATGCATACACCAACTTTCATCTAATCATTTGAAAGTATGATACAAGTTTGTGAAATATGTTAGTCAGTCGAGAGTGAGTACAGCAAGACAATGCCATCAGGGCCATGGGGGTCCGTTTGATCTTTAATGGGCATCTTCTAGTGATGGCCGACTGACTGGTATGACAATAATTATATGGGGACAGTTGATTATTTTTCTCTTGGTCCAGCAGGTGAAGAACAGTCACAGGCCAGAAGTTGGTTTTCCTTTTAAGGTAGTTTAACAACAACTAACATTTTATAATATATAGCATATTATAATTATATGTTATATATAATATATGACTTAATTTTTCAGTTAATTACTGGAATAATTAAGGAAGCACAGAAATAAATGTTTAGAGCCTATAACAGAATGGAAAACTGCATGTCACAAGACGGTTCAAGTAGCTCAGTGTACACAAAGCCCTACTTCTGACTCGGGGTATTTTGAGCCCATACATGGTTTTTACAGTGTCTCTCTGTTTTTGATCCCCAAACGTCGACCAATGTAGTTGACATACTTGAAGACTCCTGTCATGCTTGGTGCTTATGCTGGTCAAATGCGTATTATGACATTCTTGTCTTAGCTAATTATGAAAACACCGATATGTGACCGTGGAATGTTTTAACAAATAATGGCCTTTGACGGTTACACCATCAAAGGTGTATCTGTACTTGCATGACTCTAAATAACAGCTGATGTTACTAGTAATTTCTATACCTACTGATATCTGAAAACAAAATATGATTACAATGGCACACATACTAACAATGCTGCAGACTGGTTGGCATGCTGCATGGACTGTACTGTACACTAACTGCAGTATACGCATTACACAACATCACAGACTCAGTTGATTTCACCAGTCATGTCTATATATCTATTAGAGGCTGCATTTGCAAGAGAGAGTTTTTGATGCAAGACACTGGTAAGGCCCGAGTTCTACATCCAACCTTTAGATAAAGAGTATTCAGACATCAAGGGTTACATAAATCATGTAATGGCCATTTTTACATAACTTTGGCAAGAAACAAACAAAAAGAATGATTTTACAATATTCGCTAGGACATCTGTTATCTGAAATACACAGTTTTCTACCTGAAATCAAGTTTAATTAGATAATCACAAATGAATGTTGGTGTATACCTTGGGCCACGGTAGTACGTGTATCACATTCCCGACATGCCAAGACACTTGGTAAAGCTTGTACCAACACCACCCATATCACATGCCATGCCTATTTCACATCCAACACAATTTAATGACAATATAGTTTATAAAGTTTACGTTTCTATGTACAACTGCCTGGGAATTAGCCTTCAGTGTCTTTGTAATGAGCGCTGTGTGCAACACTGACAGATGATTATGATTAACAAATGACTTGCGATGGTATGGCTAACATGGTAATAGGTGGCAAGGTATATAACACAGGTCTCTCACCTGTCCAACACAGCCACACTAATGTGTGTCTGCTACAGCTATAAGTGTAAACATTAAAGCGTCATGGTCCGTTCGTGGCTTTTTATTTTTATTGCGAAATCATGTTATATGGTATAAATTATACCTATTATAGCGTAAAGACAGTCAAAATATGTTTTCATGTACCATTTATGGGTTGAAAATAGACGCAGTAAGGGGTGCTTAACTCTGTTTACACATCGACCACGTGGCGTTTTCGAAACTGTTGTAGGTGTGGCTAAAAGCCCAGAACGAAATGCATGATCACGCGATGCAGTATCACGTGAACACAAATTGACGCCACACCCAGCCAGGTGCACAGCTCCCAGTTGGTAAAGGTCAAAGGGTGGGTGTCGCTCGCGGCCATTTGAGTGACAGCGTATATAAACATTCGACGTTTAACATTACGAAGTCAGTTGTGTTTCGGTAAAACATTTATTGGCGGTCAGGACGCTATAATAGTTATAACTTATACTGATTAACATGATTCGGCAATAAAAATAAAAAGTCACGAACGTACCATGTCGCTTTAAACTGCCAACCAGATGTCATCATGCTTTTTGGTTTTTACCATCATGCGTTTTTGCAACAGCAGCACCACGGCCTGCCACAATGAGTATAGTTACCAGTGATATGCCAATTCATTTGGACCGTAGACGGGGTGAGAAGACAACCAGCCTAACGAACACACCACTACCTCTCCCCCTACAGTTGTCACCCCAACATACCCTGTAGAATACCTATATATTACCTACCATTTGTATCACAATCAAACAGCCCCCACCATGAAGTCATCACACTCTCCCCACTGAGGGAACCAATTCATAGCAGCAAGCACCACAGGGATGAGAAATGATAATCATCCCAGATCTAACTTCACAGCTGCTCATAGGTTAGAATTCTAAAAGCTTGTTACATATACAAGTAACATAACATTTGGTACAGAGTACTGTGTACCACTAACAACAACAACAATCTCTCCAGGAATGTGGTTACACACTACAATGGTCAATTTGCATCCCAATTTCTAAAATCCTGTTTCTGCCCATAGCACTGAGGCACAAAAAGAGTATGATATTCTTTGGTATGAGTTAAATACCTCTGCTGATTTATACATATATGTAATATGTATAAATAATCAGACACTACTGGAAGAATTAACAGTAAGATTTCATTGTTGACAATTATTGTCGTTTACAAGCGTCAGTATTGGAATTAAAGGTATATACATCAAACACATCCAGTTGCATCTTGATGACAACTTGA
>OZ024862.1:42285806-42498306 GCA_964017155.1 Oasisia sp. SBJ-2009 | reverse complement strand
ATGCTCAGTGAACCATGACATTTTGGTCAATCAATTGTTAGCATTTGATTTGTAATTATATGCTCTCAGCTGATTATACCACTTTATGTATACTGTGAGCTGTTTATATCCATACTCATACAACCTGTTGAATGAATGAATGAATGAATGAATGAATGTTTTATTTTCGGAAACGTACAAAGCATATATGTAATAAACTAAAAATGTAACAGACAATTATATAATGCACGATTCCGGGCAGACAGCTGAGCCAATTAAGGCTGTTACCAGTTTGTATAGATACCAGTAATTATTATTACGAACCCATTTGTTATAAATTAAACTGGTCGCTGCCAACCCTACCATGGCTGTATAAACATATAATGTTATAATAGTAATTTCACGTGTAACACATACTTATAGTTTTTATAACTGACCAGGTATGTAAAATGTAACAATAATATTCAATAATAAATGTTCAATTCAATAATAAATGTTCAATTAACATGTATAGCAAACTTGTAGTAATACCAAATAACGACAATGACAAGGATATAATTACAAACGTATATGAGCAGATATTTTATATTTCAGTTCAGTACCATACACTGCAAATAATCATCATCATAGTTAATATACTGGCAGTAAATGTACCCAAGCATACAAAAGTGCAACCCAGGTCTTAAATCAAAGTGAATGTGAGAAACCAATATATATTAGGAATTAAATTACAGGCTGATTAAAAAAAAATGAAATGAAAAACACACTGAGTGCTTGCAGCAAAACCAAGTACCTTGTTCAGGTACCCAAAACATTAGTTGTGTTTAATGTGTTATGAGCCTAAATAAAACTGATTCTATCAACTTGATGATATTCACCACTGTATTGTACTTGGCTACAACTGCATAGTCTGGCATAACTGGCTAAACAAGAAAATGTAAAAAATGTGTACATGGTACTCACCTAAAAAGTCCGACTAGACTCATGTTTCGGTAGAAGTGTGGAGGCTTAGCCGTGCTTTCTTGTCGGACCTTTTTGTACATGCCGCATGGGAAGTGAATGTTAATGAACCCAAACACTGCCGTTGTTGTCATTTGTACAGTTGCTGAAGCAAACAACACAAATGTTTCAGTTTTCATTTTTAACTACCAGCTTTTGCTATTGTAATGGTGGTTAAAATGTAGTTTGTTCTGAATTTGCTGTGTTCTTGGTAAGAATAATTAATTTAGTTATAAAAGTTAGATGTTCCAAAAGTTAAATTACATTGATGGATTTGGATTCATAGTACCCAGTAGATGACTACACAAATTGTGAGGGGATGTCACCGACTGCGACACACTGATGTTTTGAACAAACACCGGCCAAATGGTGTATAGCCATCCTAAATTTCTTTTCAAATCACACCTGACCCCGACGATTGACCAGTCATGATGAACTCAATTAACTGCAGTGCAAACATGCCATATGTCTGGCTTTAAGAGAGTCTGGCAACAGTCGTCATGAGAGTATAGTGGCACAGAGGAGTCAGGAGTCAAGCTCCAGACTCTCAACTAAGAGGACCCACGTTTGAATTCCGTGAAACCTTGGGAAAGTTTGTTCACTCTACATTGGTCCAGTTCACTTAGCTGTATGAATGAGTACCTGGCTATAGACAGTGGTGGATAATTGTACAAGCAGCCTTCGCACATTAATTGCAACATAGCCGGATTGCTTCCCAGAGAAGTTAAGATGGTGACTGGTTGAATAGGTCTGCCAAGGAATTGTAAAGGACTGAGCAATTCCTAGGACTGGATACTGTGCCATATAAGAACTTACCTAATAGGCTAATACACTTTTATATGATGTGGAATCAATAAATGCAGTAAATTACTTTTCTCACATAGATTAAATGTTGCCAGTTCAACTTTCTGAATTTTTCAGTTGAATGAATATAGTAATTTTATGATAAAAGAAAGTAAGTAATTTTCTAGATGACCCACTAGTTTCTGATACCAGTGATCATCACAAATATTACTAATTGGTTGCACAATTTTAATGCAAGCTTGATACCAGATATTTATCAACACCAAATAAAAATAATTACAAACGAACAATTTAATAAATAATAAATTCAAGCCTCACCTAATATAGTGGCATCACACTTGAGTGTAGAGAGGATGTGTTTGTTGAGAAAGAGTGTGACACAACTGAAGAAGTACCAGAGCCACACCACTGACATTCCCTTCACTGTAAACAGCCCCTTGTCCTCCCCAAGTCGCACATGTCGATGTCCCTCTCCCATTGCTGGTCCTGACTTCACTTCCTTCTCTCGGTCGATGTCATCATAGTTCAACGTCACCCCATTGGATGGACTGTGTACCATGTGATGATGACCTGAAGTCATTTCTCCTGTCACGATTGGGGCAACATGAAACGCTGTATATAGACAGGTTTACGTGCAGTAATCGCAGTGTTTATGTCAATATGCAAATCCACTGCCACTGTCACCCTACAGGGTATTTGCGAGTATGAATTGGGGATGTGTTTCGAAGTGCCACAGAACGCTCCAGTGTCATCGGCGGCGGACACTTGCTGTTTTTCAGGATGCCATGCTTGGTGCCTGCAAGAGTTTAGACAGTACTGATCAAACTAAATAATACAGATCTATATGTTCTACTGTCATTCTAAACTGGCAACTGTGTTATTCTAAAGGAGCAGTAGTTATTTGCTCCACTGATTTCATAAACAGTACCCATCAATAATTATCTGGGATTATGTGCCATGTAGTTTCGCTACATAACATGGATTTCTATATAAACACATTATCGTCTTTTCTGTTTCTTGTTTACAGCACACTAAATTATTAAAATATAACAACAAGGTAAGTAGCTTTAAAATGAGAAAAAGGAATTTATGCTTATACTTGAAAGAAGATAATATTAATGTCATGAATGGACCTGATTCTTGATGTGACTATCGGTATAAAATGATGGCCTCATATAGTAATTTTTAAAATTGTGTTTTAGAGCAATTTAATGCTGTTGAGTCAACGTAAATAAGCCGATGTCACAGGGAGTTAGCAGTTGGCACATGCCAGATGCATCAGAGCTGCAAATTAAGGCAATCTTGCGTGTGCACTGCGAATTCGAAATAAAAACAATTAGCAACATGTATTTTTTTATTTAAGCTTAAAAGAAATAAATCTGCATTATACAGAATAAAAATGAGTGATGTAGCCTTAGTTTTGGGGACATTCGCAAATCGGAATTAAGACAGCATGGATTTTGCGGTCGTCATGTGTCTGGGCCTGGGGTGTGCTGTGACTGCTCACGCCCAGTGTCAGTGACATCAGCTTGTTTACGTCGACTCAAAGGCATTGAATTGATCTAAACCACAATTAAAAATAATATCTTACTTTTTTTTACCAGAAATTATGTAGAATGACATTCCGAACACATAAAAAGTTCGTAAATGTACGTAATGACGTAAATTTGGTAAAACCGTTTTGAAAAGGCCCTAATCAGTTAGGCGAGTTAACTGGAAAATTACCTATTAACTTTATCCAATGAAGCGAGACGACACTCTTTGCCTTATTCATCAATCGACCACGACATGTTGATAATCAAATTTGCAAGTCAAAGCTGACAGTGTCACTGTCAGTGACACTGACAGTGACAGTCCCCGGCCGCAGTGAGTGACAAGAGCCAGGGACCGGCGGTTTTCAAGTGACGTGTAAGATTATCGGGTCCTAAGATTATACCATTTGAAAACATACCTAAACGTATACACAGGTCTATGATTCTCATAGATAAATTACATCACAACTGTGTGTTATAATAATAACAATTGATCAGGCTCTTAGATTTGATGTAGACATATTTATATCGGGTCCTATTTATATTGACAAACCGAACTCAAAACACTCGTGTCGTCCGCTGTCGTCCCACCGGAAGCCACGTCGTGGTACGCCCAAGTTTTATTTCCGGGTCAAGTCAGCGTCACAGGCGGCGCAAGAACAAGGAATAGAAATAGACGGGGTTGAATGTTTTCTGGCTGTTTTCAAAAGCATCGTTACGTCTAAATAGAGATGAGTGAACTCACCCCAGAGGAGGTGGGTATGACCAGTCGAATTTGGGAATTTCCATACATACTCGCCCGCTTTGAACTTAGCTTCAGCACGGGATTTCAACGCCGTCAACAATATTACAATGACATATCCAGCTGCACTTGTCAGTCTACGCTGTGTATTGAGACACAATTATAATCACTATGCCTGTGGCATTAGTCGCAATTCAATAACGCATTGATAAGGCACGTTTCAGTTGTGCTGCTAATTGAGCGAATAATAAACTAAACGTATTCGTAATAATTATATTCAATATCTATGGAACCAAAGAAAATCGAACTTGTTTTGTTCAGACTTCTACTTCTTCTAGTTCTAGACTCAGTCTTTCCATTTGCGCAAAACATTATTCGAAGCCAACATTATTCCTTTGTGTTTTTCAGTTTGTGTAATATGGCTTGTGTTAATGATGCATTTTCAGAGCTACTATATATAATTATTACCTTTAGTAAATTTATATTTAAAGCCTTTTTAAAATGAATAATAAAGGTTATTCATTAATTGAACGTTTTTAATTGTTCTGGCTGTGTCATATAGCAGGTTCTCCTTAAATTCTGAACACATCTTCTTAATCATTAGTAGTATTTAGAACATTAAACTGTGTAAACAGGTAAAATTGGCATACAGGAGTAACAGATCATCAATTCAGACTACATACAAAAGAACACGACCACTGTCAACATAAAAATAATAGCACGATAGGTTACAAATAGACACCACCAGACCTCCTGCGTCAACTCCATCATCGAATCTCTTGCCTGGCCTACAACTCCAACAACACTGTAAAATAGCTCAACTTGAAATGTTTTACAAATTTCACCACTGCCTCGCCACGATTGATTCTGAATACCTACCACAGAAAACAGATTGAGCCACAGAAAGAACAACACACACAGCTACAAGATCTCCTTCTGCAGGGCACATACAGACATGTATGTCATTCTTCCCCCGGACTATACCCGAATGGAACAGCCTGCCCCAGGAAATAGTGGCAGCCAAGTTCCTGGACTGTTTCAAGTCCAGGCTTGCTTGCCACCTGTAACCACGACAGACCACCCACTCCCCTTCCCCCTCCCTCTTTGTTTCTTATGTCTACTACCCTCCTCTACTAATATGCCACACACCTTTTCACTACATTTCAGAAGTGTCTACTGCAACCTCCACAAATCAGCATAATCATCACAACATTGATGTTGGCTGATCAATGGAAGAAGAAGGAGAACCACTGATACAAATATTTTAGCTGATGTGTCAATTGTGTCAGATATCCACCCAGTTTTCATGGAAAGCTTTCAGAGCATATGCAGCAAACCATCCAATGTTACCCTGTACATAATAATATAGGCACTATACATGTTTGACATGCATGTTTAGATCACTTATGTGAACTTATCATCAAATGAAACATTTGTTTTGACTATTCAGATACGACGGCGACGATTGGCCAGGCTGACTGGTGCTAGCAATGCCCCCATGGCCAGCGCATCAAGTGTATCCCAGCCTGACCCTGCAGGGGCAGCAGTCTCCCAGCCTCCTATCTCCCCATCCCTAGAAGTCTCCATGGACACTGGCTCCCTGCTTGCTCCCATCGTGGACACCCCGAGAAGTGCTGGGGACAGTCCAGTACAGTCAGGTATAAGTCTACAGCTGTGTTGTCAACTCGCTTCTTAACTGGTCAAAATAAAAATGATCATGGAATACAAGTGTAAATTATGCTTTATATTCATGAGTTGTTCAACTTTATTACACTATTTAAAATTTATAAGCAGTAGGTTTTCCCGTAGAAATGTAGTGTGATTCAGATTAACTAATATTGTCAATAAAAATAACTTATGTCTGTGTGTCAGGGGATGTAAAATACCTAAGGCAGGGAAATGGGAAAATCTAGTCATGGACTCAAGAGAGCTGGTGATTTCTATAGATCTGTAAAACATGTTCCACAGAAATTTAAATGATGCCGAAATCATTTCCAACGAATATGTTTTTATTAATGGTAGAGATTTCTAATAAACTCACCTATTTGCCTTAATAAGTTTAAAAACAGTGTGTTGTTTGTATATATTTGGTTGGTCTGCTTGTAGCCTCCCATAAAGACGAGCCTGAAAGCATGGAAACTGATGCCGTACAATCAGAGAAAACGTGAGTTTGTAAAGATCTCCTTCACTGTTTGTCTTGTTTGTTTGCATATCACTCAGTGCTCTGCAGTGTTGACGTACTTATTAGGCATATAATCCCACCTTTTCATTTCTGCCTTGCTCTGTGCATTTCATACATATTGTTGGTATGTAACTAATACATATCAACAATAGCAAGTAGACTACAGCAGTTCGTTAAGCATACAGAATTCACTGAACCCCCCTTAACATGTGGTTTGTATGCTTCGATTTTTTTGACAATTATGTGTGATTAGTACCTGGTCCATGGTTTCTGCGTGTACTTGAGTACTTGCTACTACTTGTATTGTTTAAAGTTTATGTTATGTATATATGTGTATGAATGAATCGGAATGATGCTAACATACTGAATTTTTTGTATCTATATAAATAGATTTGTACCAGTCAAGAACTGTCTGTTATTTTTATAAAATAAAGCTTAAATGATAATGTTAAGATAATTACTCTTTTCTCATTGTGATATTGCTCTAATGTTGTTGTTTATAATATGAATAACGTTAACTAGGCTAAGAGCTAGAATGCTTCTTTCTGTAGGCTACAGTCGCAGGTGGATGTCGACTCGGGCATTGACACAATGGAAGTTGATGATGTTGACCAGCAGAGGGCTGAGGCAAAACGAAAACGGGTACGAGCCATTGGTGCTCTTGAGCATTTTCATTGTTTTCTGCAAAGTTTTCGATTGGATGAACCCTGAATAATTTCATGATTTGTCCAGTCATTTCATTAGAACTAAATAACAGATTAATACAAGTGAGTGAGTATGCCATTGTCGATACTAAATTTGTGAATGACAATTTCTTCTGCCTCCATGGGCCAGCCTGGAGTGTATGCGTCGTCACAACATTTTCCAGTCTTGGATGTCTTCCTCCTTCAGCCCCCTCAACTTCATGTCTTTCTTTATGACCCTGGTTGTAACACATGCAGGGTTGGGTTCAAATACACATTTTGGAATCAAATACAAATATATTGCTTTTACAGATTTCAATTCAAATACAACTACAAATTTCCAATTCAAATACACTGCCATTTATTATTCAAATATGATCCAAATACATACATTTTTGAAATTAGTGGGTACATCTTCCCCTGCACTGGAGGAAACCTGGATTCCTTTGTCTTAGCCCAGGATGTTTACACATCAGACTTCCCATTTATGCATTGATGCTAATGTTTGACCAGCTTCACTGTAGACCAATTTCAATTTTCTCAGTTCTGCCAGCCCACTGTTGACCAGGTGTGAAACACATTCTGTCTTGACTCCTGAGCCAGTTTATGTCAGGCAATGCTTTACCTTTTGTTGGTAATTTGTATATGTATTTAATTGTATTTGCCAATACTTTTCAAATACAGATCAAATACAAATACATCCCTTTTTGTGATTTTCAATATAAATACACAAAACTTATGTATGCAAATATGTATTTGAACCCAAC
Organism: Oasisia sp. SBJ-2009; assembly: GCA_964017155.1. NCBI lineage: Eukaryota > Metazoa > Annelida > Polychaeta > Sabellida > Siboglinidae > Oasisia > Oasisia sp. SBJ-2009. The sequence continues at coordinate 42,490,618 of OZ024862.1, read as the reverse complement.
CCTGAACATATGACCCTGGTTATAACTCGTTTCCTTGGTTGTAGCCCTGGGCCCAGTTTCATAAAGCTGTGTAACTTTACACGGTCGCAGCGAATAGTGAATGCAGCTTATGGCCGGTTTCATGAGACCAATTTAGCATTCGTGCCACTAAATCTAGCTGCCGCCTTTGTCGATCACATAGCAAATGGGAAGCTATGATGAACGTAAATTATATCCAGTGTAAAAATAATTTTGTTGAGGGTGGGCGTGTCAGGAGCATACTGTTTGTATTTCAACTTCGGGAGCATACTGTAAATATTTCAACTAGTGTAAAGTTACGCCAACTAAATACATGGTGCAGACTCATGAAACGCAACTAGCGCGACTTTACAACGTTTTAGGCTTTCAACGGGTTATCGCCCGCTACAATATAATAATAATAATACAATTTTTATATAGCGCTAATTCCCGCACGGCGGATCGATGCGCTGCACAAGAAAAAATACTAAAATTAATGTATATTAACAAATAAAAAATTTAAATTATATAAAATAATATAAATCGTACTAACTCGCAAATCTTTGTATGTAAATTATATAAATAAATTATATTAAACACTGCTTTTAAGATGTATAGTACTAAAACATGGTATGCAAATTATATGTATTAATATAACATTAAAACGCTTTCTAAAACTCTGTACGTAAACATACATATAAATCTATAAATTAATCTAAAACATAAACACTAATTAAAATATTATTACACTAAAAAGAAATTATAATGCAATGTCCGTCATTTTAAAACAATTTAAATTAGTTGAAATGTATACTAAAAACATATGTCTTTAAATACTTTCTAAATATAAATATATCTTAAGTACGCTCCATGAAACTGGGCCCTGGTCATAATACATGGCCTGGTTTCCTGACGTTGTAGCTGCGGACACCCATCCAGTGTACGGAGGACGCGAGGACTCAGATGCTGAGCACGCTGGGACGCATACTGCAGGTGTCATTTGGGGAGCAGCAGCCGGACCGTCTGTCTCTACAGCATCTACAGCTGGACACAGGTCAGTCTCACTGGTGCTGTAGTGACCGTCTGTCTCTACAGCATCTACAGCTGGACACAGGTCAGTCTCACTGGTGCTGTAGAGACCGTCTGTCTCTACAGCATCTACAGCTGGACACAGGTCAGTCTCACTGGTGCTGTAGAGACCGTCTGTCTCTACAGCATCTACAGCTGGACACAGGTCAGTCTCACTGGTGCTGTAGAGACCGTCTGTCTCTACAGCATCTACAGCTGGACACAGGTCAGTCTCACTGGTGCTGTAGAGACCGTCTGTCTCTACAGCATCTACAGCTGGACACAGGTCAGTCTCACTGGTGCTGTAGAGACCGTCTGTCTCTACAGCATCTACAACTGGACACAGGTCAGTCTCACTGGTGCTGTAGAGACCGTCTGTCTCTACAGCATCTACAGCTGGACACAGGTCAGTCTCACTGGTGCTGTAGAGACCGTCTGTCTCTACAGCATCTACAGCTGGACACAGGTCAGTCTCACTGGTGCTGTAGAGACCGTCTGTCTCTACAGCATCTACAACTGGACACAGGTCAGTCTCACTGGTGCTGTAGAGACCGTCTGTCTCTACAGCATCTACAACTGGACACAGGTCAGTCTCACTAGTGCTGTAGAGACTGTCTATCACTACAGCATCTACAGCTGGACACAGGTCAGTCTCACTAGTGCTGTAGGGACCGTCTGTCGCAGCAGCATCTACAGCTGGACACAGGTCAGTCTCATTAGTGCTGTAGAGACCCTCTGTCTCAGCAGCATCTACAGCTGGACACAGGTCAGTCTCACTAGTGCTGTAGAGACCGTCATAAAATACTTTAGTTAAGGTACCTTAAGGGGCAGTTTTGATATGACACTAATGTTTATGGTTTCTTTTTGTTTCTTTTTTCACTGTTCAATGTTTACAAGTTTTTCATTTGACGAGCAGGATGGGGGGTTGGAGCCAAATTAAAGTAAATATGTTTCATATCAGACATTGAGATGATCCCTTACTCTCACCACGTTTGCCTCTACACTGGTGCTGTTTTGTGTGTAGATAATGAGGATGCGAAGGACCTCCTCAGTGAGATCCTCATTGAGGTCCTGGTCCTCCTACAACAGAGTGTAGAGAACCCTCTCAAAGGTCTGCAGCGTCCGGCCGGCCACTCAGGCACCTCACCCTCGAAGTACACCAGTCACAGGTGAGGTACTACCACATTCTGACACCTCACCCTCCAAGTACACCAGTCACAGGTGAGGTACTACCACATTCTGACACCTCATCCTCCAAGTACACCAGTCACAGGTGAGGTACTACCTCATTCAGACACCTCATCCTCCAAGTACACCAGTCACAGGTGAGGTACTACCTCATTCAGACACCTCACCCTCCAAGTACACCAGTCACAGGTGAGGTACTACCACATTCAGACACTTCACAATACATGTATACCTGTCATAGGTGAGGTACCACCACTTCAGACAGGTGTTTCTGCTATCTCATGTTTAAATTTAATCAATTGTTATATTTTATTAATTAACTTGCTGTAGTGTGTATGTATAGGTCTGGGAGGGTGTGTGTGTGTGTGTGTGTGTGTGTGTGTGTGTGTGTGTGTGTGTGTGTGTGTGTGTGTGTGTGTGTGTGTGTGTGTGTGTGTGTGTGTGTGTGTGTGTGTGTGTGTGTGTGTGTGTGTGTGTGTGTGTGTGTGTGTGTGTGTGTGTGTACCTGTGTTCGTGTATGGATCTCGGGACTGAGTGTGTGTGTGTGTGCGTGCATCATATGTGTGTGGGCGTGTGAATGCTTGCACATAATTAGTAAGGAACAACAACCAGACAGTCTATGACACACTATAGAGAGAGAAAACAGCAGCATCTATTACTGAACTTTTCTCAGGATGGTTCATTTTTAGATCAAGAAATAAAAAAATTCATATCCAAACCGAGATGCTCCTTTTACCTGTAAAGAATTTCCTTGAATGTTACATGATGAAATTGACATGTAATGTTCAACAAAAGACTTTACGAGTAAAAGAAACATCTTGATTTGTATATGAAAATGAATTTTTTTGTAATAGCATCCGTTATTGGTTATTATGAACAAATAGTAGTGCTGCTTTGTAGAAGACAAAGATCACCATGTTCCATTGTCAGACTTAACTCCCTGACGAGTTCTCATCCACTGATCTGTTCTTGCCCTCACAGTTCCGTACTTCCAACTCGACAGTTCCCCTTTGACAAGTTCCAGCCAGAACAGTGTCGAGAAACTGACATGATAAACTACCTGCTCGATTGCTATGAGAAAGTCAGCCTAGAGGAGCGCAACTCTCCAAAGGTCAGTCCAAGAAGACAGGTTTGAAACTAACAGACGTTTTCCAACTTGTTTTGTCATTTCAGCATCTTGATAACAATTTTATAATTTTATCGCAGGTATTTTAAATATCTTTGGATAAAATAACTAAAGATTTTGTGCTGTAATATAGTATTGTTATTGTAATAGGCCATGTAAGTCTCACGTTAAAAAACAAGGTTGGGACTTGGGGGCAGGAAGTCTATTTTCTCCATGTTAAAAATAGGACTGTTTTGTTTTTGGTTGTAATAATTGGACTCACTCCAAATTGTGTTTATAGTTTCATCCGAAGGATATTACAAGAAGAAACAGTGGGATGCTTTGCTACTAACAAACAATAATAACAGAAATCATGCATTTTTATCTATTATTATGATGGTTGCTGTGGCATCAGCGGCTACTAGCATTTGGCATCTTGACAAGTAATGTTGAATGCCATCTTTTGTGCAGTACCGTCTGTCTTACCAACTCTACTACCCATGTGTACATGCCATCGGTGGTCGTGCGGACTGTCGATCGAGGGGATGGTGATTCAATCTCACCTGCTGCCGTTTCGAAACTTAGGCAATTTCATTCACCCCACATTTGCCTGTGTCTTTCGGAAGAGACACTGAAAGCCGGTGGTCCCTTCTATCTGGTTTCTATGCCAGGGGAAGTAAAAGATCCCACACAGTGGGTAAATGTGTAACCTGTAGTGGACTCACTAATTCTAGAGTAGAACACCTGCGTTAGCCCAAGTTTGGGCTGTTTGGAGGAAACCACCTAAGAAACATCCTTTGGAAACAATGTATGAAATAATGTTACCACGTTTTGGTAACTGTGTGTTTATGTTGTAGACTGCGAGTGCACCGGCCATGTGTGAGTTGTTGTCGGAAGTTCGGGCCCAGTGCGTGTGCCACACGACTCTCGTGCTCTGCGGCAGGTTCTCTGTCAACAGGCAAGTACAACAACTCCGCTGACACCTAAGTCATCTTTACAACACCAACTTGTGCAATTCAGATTCAGACAGGTTATTGTCAGATAGCATTTTAAAATGTACATAATAATAATAATAATTTTTATTTGTAAATCGCCATATATCCGGAAAACATTCTGTGATTGTTTCGAGGTTGTTGCATTGCAGATCAAATTGCAACACAAATATATTCATTCAGAGTATTTACATCACAATTTACTAATACTCTGAGAAAATATCACTAGTATGTTTGTGGTGCTAAATGGTCACTGGCAATGGGCATTTCATTGTGTAACTTAATTTACTGCGCTTAAAAGTACATGAAAATGTTGTTAAAACAGTCTTAAATTTCTTTTTGAAATAGCCTTGAAAAGTCTTGAATAGTCTTGAATTTCAAATGGTGTGTACAGACCCTGTAAATGGTCACTGGACAGTTTTGCTAATAAATGTAATGCTGACTCGTCACTTACATAACTTGTCTTGTGTTCCCAGGGTAGAGAAGAAATCCTCCTCCCCACTTCTTGCCTTCCTCCTCAACGACAATCTCCCACCAGCCTTTCTGTCCGAGCTCGTCTTCCGAACGTCCGACGACCCGGACACATTCACGCATGTCTTTGAGCCGATACTTCGGGGCCTCGTGTTGACGATGCGACGGTTGTCGTTTGACACTCACGACTACAAGCAACCGCTGGTGGTGCTCAGTGCACTGTGTGATATAAAAGTAGGAAATACTCGACCTCTGTGCAATCTGGTGAGTCTTGTCAAGGTTTTGTTGTGTCGGTTGTTTTATATTGATAGGATGCTAGATTATCAAGTTAATCTTATTAAGCTTCCAATCAAGATTAGTGAGTTCAATCAGCAGATAATAATCAACTCTTTTTTATGTTAGATAATTTAGACTGTTTGATGGTGTACTGGTTTGAGATATAACATTGTGAATTCACTCTCTAAAAGTGTATTATTAATTCATAAATGTAGGTGTATGCCACAAGAAATCAAAGTGTCTATTTGTCTGTTATTGATGCTTCATTGATTTGCAATCATATCGTCTTAATTTCATTGGTTTTTCAAAACATTAGCCATATTCCCTGCCTTTCGTTTTCATCCCAGACGCCACATTGTCAAGTCTGATGCTGGCATTGTTCATATACCTATTATACAGCTACAACAGGTTTTAGTTGTATTTACATAAAAGATCCATGACATTTGTACAATTTGATCATACACTGATTGTGTTTTGATACAGCTTGACTTCCTCTTGCTGGATTGATCCTTTCCCCATTTTGTTTTACACTTTATGTGGAGGATTCGTCACTGACATCAGTCAAGGAAAATCCAAATTTAGCCTATATTGCTTTTATTGTTCTCCATGTTTCAGAGCTATACAATAACATTGATTTTTCATTGGAATTAATAATCCTCATTATGTATATAACAACAAAATCAGTCTGCCCTGCATGTTGTAGATTGTGCGTCAAAGTAACTGGCTGCCTGAGCCCATCACCCAGGCAGTGGGTATGGAACTGGAGAAACTCTCGTTCTTAGGACCCTTCTTTGGGCTCTCCGTCTTCGCTGATGACAATGTGAGTGTGTATGTGTGACTGTGTGTGCATGTGTCCTTGCGTGCATACTTGTGTATATGTGTATCATATAGATGTAAGCTTGTCATTGATATGTGTTATTAGTTTGGTCATAATCACTGCTGGTTATTTTGGTATTGGGCCAGCAGGTTGCAATTTGTGTCAAGTTTGCAGTCACCGGTTTACCAAGAAATGGTCAGTCAGCATTGTGACATTTCTTCAGATAATAACTTATAGTTTGTGCACAGAAATCTATTGTATTGGGCGAATATTTGTAATTGTCTTGGTTTGACTCTCGTGTGTTTATGTAAGAATTTTTTTATCTCTTAACTCAGTAAAATGAATAACTGCTGATAGAATTTGCTTATGAGCTCATTGTCCGCACAAACTACAGTGACATGTTCAGTGACTTCAACTGACTTGGAGGCTTGTATTCTGTCTTCAGTCTAGTGTTGGTGTGTTTCATCTAGTGTTGGTGTGTTTCATCTAGTGGTGGTGTGTTTCATCTAGTGTTGGTGTGTTTCATCTAGTGTTGGTGTGTTTCATCTAGTGTTGGTGTGTTTCAGACGAAGGTGGTGGAGAAGTTCTTCAGTAACCCACAGATGACGGCTGCTAATGCTCGACTCATCAATGACACCCTCCAACACTCCATGCAGTTTGCTAGGGTCGGTTGTTTCTGCTTTACTTTCTTCATAGATTTGTTGCCAACATGTTCTGTGGCTGTGACGAAAATCACTTTAAAAACATCTTAATTTCTGCCAAATTTGATTGTCTTTATTTCTTTTTACTAATTTGCATTTCCTCCTAAAATCTTTGTGCAGATGATTATTTTTATGTGGCCACCATCCTGATTTTCCTAAATTGATGGTGTCTGGTTCTTTTTGTAGAATTAGCCTCCTGAGTATTTTGTAACAATATGTCTGTTTTCTAGAACATGGGAATGTTGAACATCAAATGATTTATTTGCGGTTAACTTTGGCAAAAAAGCAACGGGAAATGGCAAACTTTTTAAACTGGACATTTTGTTTACCATTTAAATGTTTTGTACGGTGGAAATTTTCAAATCTAAAAACTAAGTAATGAAACACAATTTTGCATGCTATGTACCTTCAGCATTGTTGCCCTTTTGACCTTGGGTTTCACGGATTTAAGTGGCATTGAATTTGTTGTTATAATTGTTAAACATTACATCTAAGCAGCATGCATACATGAGTTCATGCCAACACACAAACCTTGTATGTATATGTGTGCACATGCATGTCTATGCGATTTATAATAATATACTCTGTCTTACTATACTTTTTTCATGTATTTCAGATTATCTGATTATGACATCATTGTTCTTAATTATTTAATTGTGCCAATGTTTATATGTAATCTGCGAACAATTTGTGCCAGTGTTTATATGTAATCTGTGAACAATTTGTGCCAGTTTTTATGTGTACTCTGTGAACAATTTCCAGGAGGAATTGTTCAAAATCATGCACACAATTCTGGTGAACAGTGAGACGAGAGATGCCGCTATGGCCTACTTGATGGCTGGTGTCACCAGGAACCACAAGAGGTCTCAGATCCAGGTAGATAGGGTGAGGGTAGATAGAGTGAGGGGTCACAACATGTAGCTGAGAACTGTACTTGTTTCCATCCTTTTGGGAAATGTTCTGCTAATTTTTGTAAGTTTTTGTAGTTACAGACTTATATAATTCTTCGTGAAATGTCCTTGTACAAGGCAACACGCCATAGAGCTTTCGTTCCTACATACTTAGTGATAACAATTTGATGAATTGAATTTGGAGAAATTTTGGTAATCAACGTTAGCAGATAACAGCATTTTTATGCACCAAAATTGGTGTTTAATGTTACATTTTGTGAAGTGTGGCATTTTTTGGATAATGGTAGATATTTTGGAAAACAGTTCCACTAACCATTGAACTTGACCTTTTGCATATAGATGATCACGTGACTCGTGTATGATGATGGCTTCAGGCTTTATCTGTTATAGTTCTGTCTATAAACAGACATGTGACTAGGTGTGATGATAGTTTCAGGCATCATCAGATGTGTGATGATGGTTCATTGTGTATATGTTGTCTCTCTGTGTGTAGACGGATGAGAGACTGGTATGCGGCGATGGCTTCATGCTCAACTTCCTGTTCGTGCTACAACGTCTCTCCGTCAAGGTCAAACTAGACAAGGTCGACCCGTTTTACCTGAACAATCCTAAGTGTTGCCTCAGTGTCAAGGACGACTCCCGTCTCCATGCGACCTCCGCCCAGGTGGCAGAGTGGGTGGCTCAACTCGGTACGTACGACGGTGTAGTATTGTAGTCTAGTAGCTGGTCCACGACTGTGGAACTCTCTCCCTGCTAAGATGAAAAAAACCAGTTGCCTCGTGACTTTTAAAAGACTATTGAAAAGCCACCTCTTCCGGGCTGTGTATGAAGTGTAGACATCTGTCAGTTTATTTAATTTGTATTTTTTTTACCTATTTATTATCTTGTACATGTTTTACATTAATTTTACAAAATGTCATATTCATTATTTTATCATCAATATACCATTTATTTAAATAATTGTCTTTAGCTAACTTATTTATTTTATTATTTATTACTATTACTTTTTTATACATATTTTATGTATTTTATTTACCTTAAGAAATTTAATATTATAATTCTACGACACATGTATTCATACTCATGTACAGCGCCTCCGAATGGATATTTCTAGATTCATGGCGCTTTATAAATGTTCTTATTATCATTATTATTGTAAGATGTTGTCATTTGGAAATTTGACTTCGAATGGATTAATCAGTATGAGTGTATAATTGGCCTTGATATGTAGGAGAGCATGTTTAAATTATGTGCATAAGTTTTGCCTTTGTCGAGTGAGGCACACATCGCACATACAAGATCTCAGTTGTCCTTTCTGTCTTGAAATCTACTCGCTGATGAGCCCAGATCATTCTGGCTGAGTCTGGAAGGAGAGAATGGTGGAATTGCCTATTTGAAGATATTTCATCCAGTAATAGCAGAGTAGCTTTATTCTTTCCTCCAAATACAGTTGATTGTATATGTCTCTAGGAAATACATGTAGACTATTTCTTGCATTGTTTGGAACCAGATATTGTACGATTTAAAAACACATGTTATGTGGATACGGTATTCAACACCCATCAACAGGCAGATGTGTGCTTTCTGCATACTTTGGAACAATTTACCGCCACACCAAAATACTTGGTGTAGATAATATATAATAAAAATAATTTGTTATTTGTAAAGCGCAGTATATCCAGAAATATTTCCGTTCAGAGGCGCATAAAATACATTGTAACACATACATGTTTAAAATATTCATAATCAGTTAAACTTGCACGTAAAGACGAAATGGTATAATAATAGATAATTAAATAAAGCTTCTAAAAGTCGTAGTTCATAAGCTAAACTTATCAGCAATAAATAGATAAAATAATCAATAAATAATAAAATATATTAATAACTTAAAAATAAAGAAAGTAAAAAAATACAGCGTTCACCCGGTGAGGGGTGTGGTTGGGTGACCACCCTGTGTTATCACCCAGTGAAGGGTGCGTTGGGATGACCACCCGGTGTTATCACCCAGTGAAGGGTGCGGTTGGATGACCACCCTGTGTTATCACCCAGTGAAGGGTGTGGTTGGATGACCACCCTGTGTTACCACCCTGTGAAGGGTGTGGTTGGATGACCACCCTGTGTGATCACCCTGTGTGTTACTCCGCAGACAATGACCCGGATCACCGGTGGGAGTCGCCCAAGTTCCCGACGGAGTGTTACTTCCTCACCCTGCACTGCCATCACCTCAGCATCTTGCCCATCATCCGCAAGTACCAGAGGCAGCTGCGGGCCATCCGCGACCTCCAGCGCATCATCGAGGAGACCCAGAACCTTGAGTCCCAGTGGCGGGACTCGCCCGTCGCCCTGCGCAACAAGGAGCTGCTGAAGAGGTGGAAGTCTCAGGTCAAGGTTCGTGCGTTGTCACTGGTGTCATGTCGGAAATCTGACGTTTGTCACAGATATAATAATAATAATAATAAATAACAGTATTTGTCTACGCCATATCTCTAGCAATAAAACCATTCAGAGGCGCATTACACTTTACATGAATATACAGATTACCTTAAGATAACAAATAGAGACGTAGTTATAAAATAAATAGATCAGTACAATTTGTTCAATATAAATAAATAATATTAGTCTTAATAATACTAAAATACTAACACTGATAACTAATAGTTAATTATATTACAATTTAAAAATAAATATATAAATAATAAAATAGTTAATAAATAGTAGATATTAAAAATAAATAATAGTTAATTATATTACAAATAAAATAGTTGATAAATAGTACATATTAAAAATGATGTGTTTGTAGCGTGTTAAATTACAGTCATCACATTTAATATTTAGATAGGTGCAAAGATTCAAGGAAATATTGTACAGATAGTTGTGTTGTAGTGCAGTTCTTAGGAAACCAGTGATGGTTTATAATAGGAAAGAAACAGTCTCTACAGTACTAGCTGGCCATCAGTTCTGTAAGCTATCGTTAAATAGTGGTAACATGCAAGATAAATGGTGCAGTTTAAATTAAGTATTAGTAATGTGTCTTTATAATTCAGACCCAGACACCAGAGTGTTCAGGTAAATAATGGTAACCATTTTTAATGTGCTCATTAGAAGACATTCAGGTATTTCTAACTTAGACACATTTTATGTTGAAGTAATAGCTAAGTTATCATTTATATTGTTACAGTTACATGTGACTTTTAGTAAGTCTAGAATTGTAGATTTCACTGCTGTTGTGTGGTTGTTTCAGCGACTACAAAAGGCGAAGTTGTGCGTGGACTCGGCCCTCATGGACGAGTGTCTCCTGCAGCACTGTCTCCAGTACTACGCCACCACCGCACAGCTCCTCATCAGACTCGTCACTCCAGCCAATAAACAGTAAGTAGGTCACACTCATTCCAGCCAATCAACAGTAAGTAGGTCAGACGTATTCCAGTCAATTAACAGTAAGTAGGTCAGACTCATTCCAGCCAATCAACAGTAAGTAGGTCAGACTCACTCCAGCCAATCAGAAGTATCACAATTAGATCAGACTCCAGCCAATCAACAGTATGTAGGTCACTCACTCCAGCTAATCAACAGTAAGTAGGTCAGACTCATTCCAGTTAATCAACAGTAAGAAGGTCAGACTCATTCCAGCCAATCAACAGTATGTACGTCAGACTGATTCCAGCCAATCAACAGAATGTAGGTCATACTCATTCCAGCCAATCAACAGTAAGTAGGTCAGGCTCACTTCCAAATATTTTGGGTGGGAATATAATTTTAAACATGTAAGTCTGCTTTTTATTGAGACTGTATCATTTCTGGTGATTTTAAGGTGAAGGTGGTGTGGTATTGGTTCATATTATATTTTGGGTGCAGCTACAAGGCAAGGATATGTATTCATGTAAAAAAAAAAAAACGGCTAAGCTTATAAAGTATTTATTGTAATTGATCAGAGTATAACTCTGTGTGTTGTGTTTGTAGCCCAACTCTGCCCCTGCCCCAGGCAGTGTATAATTCTGTGTGTTGTGTTTGTAGCCCGACACTGCCCCTGCCCCAGGCAGTGTATAACTCTGTGTGTTGTGTTTGTAGCCCGACACTGCCCCTGCCCCAGGCAGTGTATAACTCTGTGTGTTGTGTTTGTAGCCCAACACTGCCCCTGCCCCAGGCAGTGTATAACTCTGTGTGTTGTGTTTGTAGCCCAACCCTGCCCCAGGCAGTGTATAACTCTGTGTGTTGTGTTTGTAGTCCAACACTGCCCCTGCCCCAGGCAGTGTATAACTCTATGTGTTGTGTTTGTAGCCCGACACTGCCCCTGCCCCAGGCAGTGTATAACTCTGTGTGTTGTGTTTGTAGCCCGACACTGCCCCTGCCCCAGGCAGTGTATAACTCTGTGTGTTGTGTTTGTAGCCCGACTCTGCCCCTGCCCCAGGCAGTGTATAACTCTGTGTGTTGTGTTTGTAGCCCGACACTGCCCCTGCCCCAGGCAGTGTATAACTCTGTGTGTTGTGTTTGTAGCCCGACTCTGCCCCTGCCCCAGGCAGTGTATAACTCTGTGTGTTGTGTTTGTAGCCCGACACTGCCCCTGCCTCAGGCAGTGCCCATGGTGTTTGCCACTCTCCCAGACTACTACCTGGAAGACCTGGCAGAGTTCATCCTCTTCTCCATACAGTAAGTCCAAGGGTTACTCCATGGATGTGACTGTCGCGTAATATGTAAGGACTATTCACACATGGCTGTACTGCCCCTCCCAGTATTTGTTTGTCTATGATACGCGTCTAGGCAGACTTTTTTTTAAAGCAACTAACATTGTGATACTAAATCATCACAAACCACTCGTTTAGATATGAGGGGATGGTGGGGGAAATATGTTTGCTGTTTATCTAATGTTGCATTCTGAGATCAACCGTCGGGTGAATGTTCAGCCCCATACACTGTGTATAATTTGCCTGAATGCCTAACAAACTTTCTATACAATATTCAATTTTAAGATAGCATAAAAGATAACGAACTATGCCTAGTGCCTGCACATGTGCTACATTAATTATTTCATTTGGTAATCAGTGTAGTTTATTGCATATAAATATAAACAAAGCAGTACATATGATATAAAGTATGAGCAAATAAGTAAATATTGTTCTTGTTTTTAAATATACTTTCTTTAAATTGGTAAATATTCTCAGAATGAAACGTTCATGTTTTTGCCTATTAGAAGAAATTATAATTAATTCAGAGTAAATGTGGGGAGCGGTGGTCGCGCGGTAGAGCGCCGGACTGTTAATTGAGGGGATGGTGGTTCAATCCCACCTACCGCCGTTTCAAAATTTAGGCAATTTCATGCACCCCACATTTGCCTGTGTCTTTCGGAAGAGAAATGAAAAGCCGGGGGTCCCTTCTATCTGGTGTCTATGCCAGGGGAAGTAAAAGATCCCACACAGGGGGTAAATGTATAACCTGTATTGGATTCACTAATTCTAGAGAGAAGGATAATTCCTGCGTTAGCCCAAGTATGGGCTGTTTGGAGAAAACCACCTAAGAACTAAGTAAACAAAATTCGCCTTTGCAGGTAGCAGAACTTTAAAATGACTTGATTTACTTTGCCCCCAGGTACCAGCCCGGCGTGCTGGCGGACCCGAGCATGAACGACTTTGTGACGTTGTTGATCGTGTTCATCTGCACGGCTCACTACATCAGTAACCCCTACCTCGTCGCCAAACTGGTCGAGGTCGTCTACGTGCTCAACCCCGGGGTACAGCGCAACACGCAGCAAGTGAACAACACCCTGCTCAACCACCCTCTCGCCCTCACACATCTTGTGCCCGCCCTCATGAAGTTCTACACAGGTGGGTGGGGGAAGATGTGGATCGGGGGGGTTATGTTTCGTCGCCTCCTGTAATGATGATTATGTGTTATGATGATGTTTTGTAAGTGATTACTGCCCAACTTTTTTTCACATGTTAACACAATTATTGTAATATTTGTCTGTATAATTACAATATAATAAGATTGCCAGCTAACATCAGTGTGTGTAAAGTTAAAATGTGACACATTGTTGAATGCTGAATTGATTATAACAAATGGTGTACATTATTCCAAACAAATTTCATAATCTCACAACTAGCAATGTTCTACTTACTTCTAACATAGCTAGTTGTGTGATTATGAAATTTGTTTGGATTAATATACTGCCAACTTGATGAACAATTTCACGAATGGTTTACAGTTTTGAAATAAATTATAATAGGCACAACAAACAACAAACTCTGCAACACGCCCCACTACAGATTCGTTTTACAGTTGTACTTCTACATTAAATTTCTTGTCTCTCAACAAATTGCTTCAAAATACACCTATACAAAACAAACATGCGACCTTCATAAAACAAATGACAGTTTTTACAGTCTTATTGTTAGCCGTAGTGCTCATTTCCCCCGGCAGTAGAAATTTGGAGTTCACGACTGACCGCATTATATCTAACCTGTGTTATAACGACGTGTCTTATAATGAGGTGCAACTGTATATATATATATATATGTGTGTGTGTGTATATATATATATATATATATATATATATATATATATATATATGTGTGTGTGTATATATATATATATATATATATATAATATATATTAGTTATATAACAAAACTATTTTATTATATATTTATATATATATACATATATATATGTGTGTGCATGGTTGCCCACATACACAAACAAATTACATATAAATAATATATATTATCTGTTTACTGTCATATATTTCAAGTTAAAAAACATGACATTTTTGTGATGTGAAGTTCACTAATTTAGTTCAGCATCAGCCAACAAAGTTGTGATGTTTCACAGACATTGAGACGACAGGCGCCAGCAGTGAATTCTACGAGAAGTTCACCATCCGCTACCACATCAGTATCATCTTCCGCACCCTGTGGGAGATTCCCGTGCACCAAGCCAACATCATCCAGGAGGCTAAGTGTGTACAGCTTTCTTCAAGATTCATATAAATGTTTCAGTAATCTTTTACCTCGTAGTATGCATAAAAGTAAAACTTTGGAAAGTCTTGTATTTTCTCTTGGTTGTTATAAGTTTCTGGGTTTAAAAATCTCATTGTACAAATTCGCCTAGCCAGAGTAAAATTAATTGCAGTTAAAGAAATGTTTGCGATTACAACTCAGATGGAACTAGCAGCGGTGCAGTGAAAAATATTATAAAAATAATATTTAATTTATATTTTATAACAGTTTGGAGGCTGTAAAATGTATGTGCAATTGATAATGTAGCAGTCCTTACAGTCGTAGTTGTTACCAGCGTGTCATGTAATCCCCCGATCTCTGTGTCGGCCAACCATTCTCTCACTGGTCACTTGTGTTGCAGTTCTGGTCAGCAGTTTGTGAAGTTTGTGAACATGTTGATGAATGACACGACCTTCCTACTGGACGAGAGCATGGACACACTGAAGAGTATCCGGGAACTTCAGGAGCTGCGGGAGAACAAGGCTGAGTGGGACAAACTCTCACAGGTAGTTGTCTTGTCCTCCAACAAATATATGTAATAACTTATAATTAATATTTACTTAGGAGGGTCCATAAAGCAAAATGTTTACTTCGGAGGATGCGTAAAAAACATATTTACTCAGGAGGATGCGTAAAAACATAATATTTACTTAGGAGGGTGCATAAAAACAATATTTAAATTGCATAGTAAGGTATGTACACAGTAAAATCAATTGTGTGTGTATGTATGTATGTATGTATGTATGTATGTATGTATATATATATATATATATGTAATATATATATTATATATATATATATATATATCCTATCTATTGTGCATCATCTGTATTATGTGTATCACAGTATTCCATGTATCACGTGTATCAAGTATATCATGTGTATCATGTGTATCATGTGTATCATGTGTATCACATGTGTCACATGTGTCATGTTACAGGAGCAGCAGCAGTCGAAGCAGAAGCAGCTGTCCCAGGAGGAGCGTCAGTGTCGGTCGTACCTGACGCTGGCCACGGAGACAGTCGACATGTTCCACTACCTCACGGAGCGCATCCAGGAGCCCTTCCTCACATCAGTGTGTACTCTCATTGCTCTCCTCTAACACACACAGGAGCCCTTCCTCACACCAGTGTGTACTCATTGCTCTCTTCTAACACATCCAGGAGCCCTTCCTCACACCAGTGTGTACTCTCATTGCTCTCCTCTAACACATCCAAGAGCCCTTCCTCACACCAGTGTGTACTCTCATTGCTCTCCTCTAACACATCCAGGAGTCATTCCTCATACCAGTGTGTACTCATTGCTCTCCTCTAACACATCCAAGAGTCATTCCTCATACCAGTGTGTACTCATTGCTCTCTTCTAACACATCCAGGAGCCCTTCCTCACACCAGTGTGTACTCTCATTGCTCTCCTCTAACACATCCAGGAGTCATTCCTCATACCAGTGTGTACTCATTGCTCTCCTCTAACACATCCAGGAGTCATTCCTCACACCAGTGTGTACTCTCATTGCTCTCCTCTAACACATCCAGGAGTCATTCCTCATACCAGTGTGTACTCATTGCTCTCCTCTAACACATCCAAGAGTCATTCCTCACACCAGTGTGTACTCTCATTGCTCTCCTCTAACACATCCAAGAGTCATTCCTCATACCAGTGTGTACTCTCATTGATTGCTCTCCTCTAACACATCCAGGAGTCATTCCTCATACCAGTGTGTACTCTCATTGCTCTCCTCTAACACATCCAGGAGTCATTCCTCATACCAGTGTGTACTCATTGCTCTCCTCTAACACATCCAGGAGTCATTCCTCACACCAGTGTGTACTCTCATTGCTCTCCTCTAACACATCCAAGAGTCATTCCTCATACCAGTGTGTACTCTCATTGATTGCTCTCCTCTAACACATCCAGGAGTCATTCCTCATACCAGTGTGTACTCTCATTGCTCTCCTCTAACACATCCAGGAGTCATTCCTCACACCAGTGTGTACTCTCATTGCTCTCCTCTAACACATCCAGGAGCCCTCCGACCTCCGACACACCAATGTGTAACCTCTTGCTCTGTGTTGAGCTAACCTTAACCACCTGATCACCAGCTTCATCCTGAAGCTTTTACACAAACAACCTCCCAAATGAGTAAAACAATTTTTTCCCTTATCGTCGTTTTCATTTCCAGAATGCTTTCAATTTTTGGAGTGGTGTACTCACAAAATTGAAAGCATTCTGGAAATGAAAACGATGATAAGGGGACAAAATTGTTGACCAGAGTCAGCCATTTGTATTATTTAAAAAAAATTGTTTTCTGTTGTTTGGTGTATATGCCATGTTTGTTACATTACCACACTCATAACATTGCTTCATTGTCGGTGGCTTGCAGACTTTGGCTGATCGACTCGCTGCGATGTTGAACTTTAACCTACAGCAGCTTTGTGGCCCCAAATGTAACAACCTGAAAGTGCGAAACCCAGAGAAGTACGGCTGGGAACCAAAGAAACTGCTGAACCAGCTGACAGATATCTACCTGCATCTCGACAAGAGCAGCAAGTTCGCTGAAGCTATCGCTAACGATGAGGTGCGTGCATGCTGGGATTTATGTTCTCAATGGATATGCTATGCATCATGGGATATGTTATTCTCAGTGTATGGGATTTGTTGTTCTTCATGCACAATGAAACCAGTTGTTCAGCCCACTATGTGATTTATTGTTATCAATACAAATATACTATATTTTGTTTGGAATCTGCCTCAGGTCAACTGCTACAATTGTTAGATATGTCAGTTTATGACCTGCACCTGATATATCTAGCAGGAAATTCTAGTGGGATTTCAAGGACAACAGATTGCTTAATATGTTGAACGTTTAACAGATAGATTTCTCCATGCCATTTGTCATTCTTGCAGAGGTCCTGTCGAATGGAGTTGTTTGAGGACGCGGTCGTGCGTATGATGCGAGCACAAATCAAGACACCAAGTGAGATTGAGCGGTTCCGCAGCATCCAGGGCAAAGTTCAACTGTTGCTGATAGAGAAGAACCAGGCAGAGGAAGACTTTGGGGACATCCCCGACGAGTTCAGAGGTCAGCAATGGCTGTGTCATGGACAGCGTTGTCTGGAATAATTTATGACCAGTTTTTCTCTCAGTTGTACGTCCAACATCAGTTTATTGATAATTCTATCATAGGGATTTTTGAAAATGAAATCGCTGCTCAGTGAGACCATAACAGGTTTTTTGTGTTGCGTAGTTTACTCCCCCTGACAATGACATCACATAGAGTGTCTCTTCAAAAACACACAGGCCATGTGAGGTCAATGCACTTGCCCAAGTGTCTGTACAGCATTCAGTACCACAATATGAGTCCCAGTTCCTTTGATGATTGGTGTGGTACTCTAACCACTTGTCCACAGCTCCCCACTGTTAAAGGGGCTGAAGATTTTCATCTGTATTGTCTCAAGCTAATTTCACCCAAAAATGAACCCAACTGACACCTTGTCTGTATAAGTTTGCTACTTTGTACTGATAAGTCGTTATAAAATATTGATGGGATCCATTTTTGACAGAAATTCTACTGGGACAATAAATACAGTTTGTACACTGGAAAACATACGCATGTTAGTGCATTGATTTGACAGGTGAAAGGCAGTAAGCTGACCTTTGGTGTTGTTTAGATCCACTGATGGACACCCTCATGACTGACCCAGTGGTGCTGCCCAGTGGCACCGTCATGGAGAAGTCCATCATTGTCCGGCACCTCCTCAACTCACAGACTGACCCCTTCAACCGACAGCCACTCACAGAGAGCCAGCTGCAGCCAGGTGACCATTTGCCCTCGGTGCATTCTGGGATAGGGTGCACCCAGTGTGATTTATTGTTCTCCGTGCAAGCTGGATATGTTCTCAGTGCATCTTGGATGTGCTGTACATTCTGAGTGCACCATGGGATATAATGCAGTGCATCATGGGATATGCAGTGCTCAGTGCATCATGGGATATATGTTCTTAATGCAACATGGGATTTTGTGTTATCCATGTAGTGTAATGGTTGTTATATAGTACAGCGTTATAATATGGTTACATATTTCCTAGAAATGCACACATATGTTTTTTATTAGATTTAATTTAACAAGATTTGAAAGTACTTCTTTATAATATATAACTTCATTATTTTATAACAATGTAATACATTCTTCCAATCCATCTGATATTTTGCTGCATAGTTAACATTGAGGTGTCACGTCATTCTGATATATTTACGAATTTGGAAATAGAGAAATCATAGCTGCCTGCATTGGTGGTGGTGTTTTTTCACAGTGATTAAACCATTGGGTGGGTGAGAAAATGTTAGAAATCTGAGGTAGCTGAATGATGCATAAGTCTTGTTGTTGAACTGATGCCTTGTCTCACATAACTAGTCTTGTTCCTATTAGTAATAATAGTAATAACTAATCATAAAAATTACTAAAATGTTTGGTGACTTGCAACACCAATGTCTGACAATTGTTGGGTATAAATGACTTATGCCAGTGATCTGTTAGAGTAAAACTTGTGACATGTTTATTACAACAGCATGCAAGAGTTTGTATCCAGCTGTTGTCATGTCTGTCCATTAGCCCAAAGAGGGATTCTTGTTGCAGTTTAATCTTCCAATGCGGTAGTTTGTTTATTTATTGGCACCTGTTTTACTTTCAGCCACTGAACTGAAACAGAAGATCACAGATTGGGTGAAAGAAAAAAGGAAAAAGTGATCCCAATACGTGCAAACAAGTTACAGTGATCACTACAGACTCCAGATATCAACTGTAGACTCAAGTGATCATCACTACAGACTCCAGATATCAACTCAAGTGATCTTCACTACAGACTCCAGATATCAACCGTAGACTCAAGTGTTCAGTGTCTATACACTCCAGAGATAACAACCGTAGACTCAAGTGTTCATCGCTATACACTCCAGATATCAACCGTAGACTCAAGGGATCAATACTACACACTCCAGAGATCCTCCATAGACTCAAGTGATCATCACTACAGACTCCAGAGATCATCCATAGACTCAAGTGATCTTCACTACATACTCCAAATATCAACCGTAGACTCAAGTGGTCATTATTACAGACTAAAGAGATCAACCGTAGACTCATGTGATCACTACAAACTAGAGATGTCAACCATAAATTCAAGTGACCATTACACACTGCAGATATAAACCATAGATTTGTGTGATCATTACATACTCTACCAGCCCAGTGATCCCTACTAACTCCAGATGACAGCCATAAATACAAGTAATCACTACATACTCCAGATATGGACTCAAGTCATTACTACAGATCATGCAGACTCAAGTACTAAATCCAGTGACCTCTGACCTCTAGTGGGAAACGACTCATAACTGTTACTCAACTGACCACTAAAGACTAGTCACTGGTACAGACTCAAGTACATTGCACAACTGTACATGTCCAAAAAGCACAGATCAACTGCTCACCAATGATCATTACTGAAGTTAAAGAATGTCGCACACAGCAGTCATCGGTTATGACTCCAGCGGTGACGACATACTTGCATAATCACGTGAATGAATACATTACAAATCACCATCTGTGTGACCACTGGATGGACACCGGTCAGTCAATGCAGTTGGTGATGGAAGGGACGGCATATGTCAAGAGTTCTGCTATGGGGACTATGTGCACCATAGCCTGCTATCAAATAGCAATTATGTGTTAATGACGATTGGTGTGATAGAAATAATGCCAAAAAAGGCTTGGGAATAACTGTGTGTCTATCAGTAAAGTAGCATACATGTGTACCATTTAAGAGAACTTTTGTAGCCAGTTTAACATCAGATTTACTGCTGTTGATTAGCACATTTGCAGACTGATGAGCTATTTATAAATATAATATCATAAATTCTGTGCACAAATTTTAAAATCTTGTTCTTCACCAGTGATCTTTTTAATGGGCAATATATTGTTGTTGGTCATTTTTTCTGCATGAAACTAGGTATGTTGACTGCGGCTGCCGCCTGGTGTAGATATATGTCGTTTCTGAGTTAGTTTATTGGTTGGTAGTTGTTTTTAAAAAGTTTGCATTAGCCAAAATGTGTCCTATATATGGCCATATGTACTTGTGTGTGTGTTTGTTTGTAAATAACATTGTAATTTTGTACAGTGTCTCAGCGGGTTGTTTTACTTTAATTTTCATAAATTAAATCTACAATGTTTTTTGGTTCGTAACAGATTTATGTTAATTTTATGATGCATAATTTTTCAGTGTTGTTTTCTAAGGGATAGAATTGTTCCCTAATATACAAAATGTACGGATGTGAGCACTGGACGATTGATTGAAAAATAAATAATAATTATGTATGTAGGTTTTTGGTTTTCTAGAAGCATATAACTGCATGGTTGAATACTTCTCAGGTTTCAAAATAATTCAACTTAACTGGAATGTTGGATGAGTACATGCCTACTACATGGAAGCAGTTCAGTGGAAACTCAAAGGCCATTGGATGGATTTGGGCTACTGTCTCCATGATGTCTTTTAAAGTACCCCGGTAGTTGCAGTTTTGTTCTCAGTCCACATGAAAAGGAAACTATGGTTAAGCATCAGCTTGTAAAGAATTAATTTAGCTGAAATTGAGATGTCTTTTCACAGAAAATGTTTATCACAAATATGTTATTTAGCCACATGATAATACATTCTAGTAATTTAAGAAGATCTTTATATTGTTAGACATGACTGACACACACACACACACACACACACACACACACACACACACACACACACACACACACACACACACACACACACACACATTAACACCAAGGGGTTGGATCTGAAAACAATTTATTAACAATTAAATGTTTAAACTATTATTCAACCAATATGAATGCACAGACCAGTAAGCTGATAAGGTAATTTAGCCTCAGAAAGTATCTGTACCAGTAGGCCTACTCAATGAATCAGTACGGGATTAGCTACCCAATTAGTCCCTTTTGTTATGTTGGCCAGCTCTGCCATATACTCGGCATCATGCCATTAACTGGCACTCCTTGATCCAAATACATTACTACTGTACTTTAATTGGTAAGACCACAACAGTGTGTTAAAGTAATTAAGTGATATCCTGGTAATAGATTAAGATTACTGTAATAGAGCAATTATATAAATTAATTTGTTATCAGCATTATTAATTAAAACAATAAAAAGTCATGACATCTATTATATTATATTACAATTGTCTCTTTAAATTGTTATCTAGACTATTACAATATAATAACATTTTGTTCCACTTATGTATTTTTTTATGCAAAAAACAGTTATTATAATTATTAAAATGAACTTTGTAAATTAATAAAAAATAATGCCTTCAGTATGGACCTATATAATGGTAGCTTTAAAAAGTTACAGCTAGCAAGCATTGCCAATGATCGCTTTATAAGTTTATAGTTTATAGCCAGCTCATAGGAAATGTTTGCCAATCGTAATTAGGTATGTTTAAGTTATTGACGCGATTGTGGCTGTTCCGTTTTAGTTAGCGCAAGTCGTAACTCGTCACCTAATATGAACTTGGCAGGTACGTGGTGTTGTCTGTCAAGGGGGGTCAGCTAACTGCGCTGGCCCTCGTCAAAACAAAAACATTAATGTTGCGCATGCGCACGTCAGTCATCAACAATGGCTTCGGCACTTAGCTTAGCGAAGTTCCTCCGGCCAAATAATGGCTTTCTCAAGGCACTCCAGGTAGGTTACAAAAATATTGTGTGCACACGTGTAGGATGTTAATTTCTTGTTGGAATGAATCGCATAAGTTGGCTAAAGAGTGATGAGCGCAGCAATTGCAACGACCTTTAGTATGTTTTTCAGGTTGTGGCCGGCTGCTTTGACCTTCACCTCTCGTTTGACACTGACAGCTTTCCTTGCCAAATATCCTGTATAATTCTGATGTTTTAGTTTGGGTATTTCTTTGTCAATCTTAAGACCTAGCACCACGCAAAGAAATGAGGTTAAACCAATTGTTCTTTTGCATTATATTAGCATGCCATATGAACGTGTATCCGAGAACGTAGAATGATAGAATCGGCTTGTCATCGCACGCGTTACAACAATAAAATTGACAATATTTGTCTAAACAGTTCCTAAAAATATAAATTATAACGGTAACGTAAAATGTGGGATCGTAGCACAGAATGCACTTTCTTTTGGTCTACAATTGTTGGTGTGAATTAGAAGCTTATAACTTTTTGCCAGGCACTGTTTTAATGAGAAAGGTCAAGGTCATTAGCTGCACGCTATCATACGGTTAGAGGCAGTTTGATATGATCTGCCATTACAAGTCAGTAATTTAAATAACAATTATTCCATTGATTAAATGCAAATAAACTTAGATAAAATCATCCCCTTTTGACAACAATTTAAAGAAACTATTGGGCATGAGTTAGCAAATAATTCTAAATCACCAACAATTATATAATAATCAGAATTAAGAGCGCAATTTGTTTAAAGAAAATTTGGCTTTATTAAATATGATTTTGGCATGATGGTTAATGTGAAAATGCCCCATTTTGCAATTTTTTTATGCACCAGCTGTTTTAGAAACATTGATGTTCACAGTAGCAATCCCAGCAAACAAGGAACCATTTCTGAACCAGTTGGTACATGTCATACTGGCTCATAATTGGTACCGCTCCACCAGTACATGTTTTCATGTGTATTCATTTGAATACACGTGTTCTGCCTGTTGTCACAAGTTTTGAACGAGTTTGACACGAATCGTACTGGGTCAGAACTGGACAGTCCAACTGGTACAGTTTCACTGGTACGTGTCATCACGTGAAAAAAATCGTGATTTCACGGTAAACACGTGTCGACACACCAAATTTGTTCATAGAATCCGGTGAATTCACATGAATTGAACTCGTGAATTCACTTACAGAACATGTGAAATCACGGGTCGTTGTTTGCTGGGATTTTATGATTTATGATGGCAAAATTAGTAAGAATTTCAATATAAATATTTTACTGGATTATGACATCGTTGAAATTTATCTAATTATTGTAAAACTATTTAATAAAACCTCAATTCATACTAATTTAAATTACTAACATCTTTTTAACACATAGTGTAGTAACATTGCTGATGTTCTTGATTTTTTACCCATAGCATTTAATTTATACATTTGTTTATTCTGTAAGAAGAGTTCAGCATGCAATTTCACCTCAAGATAATAAAGAAGCTATTAACATGTTCTGTGCATTGATGCAGCCTTTGCGCCTGGCAGCAGCCGCCTCTACTGCTGCCCCTCGCATGAAGGCATTCAAAGTCTACCGATGGGTGAGTAGTAAAAATTTACTGAATCATTGTTCCTCCATTGGATGAGAGTGCCACATGATGCCCACATCATGATGTAACAACCACATCACTCTCTCCATTCCTTCCGTTACTTAAGAACCATGGAAGCAGGACATATTCCATCTATCAGATCTTACTTTTCTACTTCCGATTTTATCCATGTCTTGCCTGTTCATTCCTTCTCTGTCAAAATTTATCTTCACAAGGTCATACTGGATAGATATTCATAGCTCTTCACCCAGGTTTTTCATGCAGGATCGCATGTTTGCCAGTCCAAATTTTTATGTAGACAAGCATGTTCATTCACATTCCTATACTGGTATGAGATTCTTCCGTGGAACCGCGGAATTCTGTGGTTCATGAATCTGATTTGGCTATTTCTCTGATTCATCCAAATTATTGTTTTTTTAACTGCTAAAAAATAACAAATTAAAAATGCTAACAAATTAAACCGTTATGTCAATTTCTGGTGTGCTGTAGATTGCATTTGCAGCCGCCGTATGCTAACAGAATACGCTCGGATTCTGGAAAGCATGGTACCAGTGGAAAATTTACGGATTAGTGTATCCAATATATATAACATCATGATCAGCCAATGTTAATGTTATCGCAGGTTTCCTGCTGACCTGGTTAGGCTGTTTTTGTTATGTATCGCTTTGATGATCAATATAACTTTTATAAGTCAACTTATTTTCAGTTTTGGAGTCACTATATTGGCAAAATGTCTGACAGTGGCCATGGATAGAGTTAAATGCTAATTCAGGCAGCTAGACCGACTTTTGGGAGCTGCTTTAAAGTGGACATTCAGCGAGTTGCCGGCGAGTAACGTGGGCCATATAGTGGCATAGGCATAGCCAGAGATTGCAGGGGCCAATTCACCACCAGTCGGCAAAATGTTCTTGAAATTGAATAGTGCCAATACATTGTTGGTAATTTGCATACTTGGTAATTTACTTCTACCATTTCCAATACATTTTCAAAATTTGATGTTTTGTAGGACCCCGACAAGCCCGGAGACAAGCCACATATGCAGGAGTACCAACTTGATCTTAACCAGTGAGTAGCAACATTTTGTAAATTGTAATAATTGGTGCTTATGCTGTGTTTTATTATAATAATAATAATATAATAATAAATACAGTATTTGTCTACGCCATATCTCCAGCAATAAAACCATTCAGAGGCGCATTACAATTTACATGAATATACAGATTACCTAAACATTTTAAATAGAGACGTAGTTGTAAAATATTATCAGATCATATATTTAGAAAGTTGT
This sequence comes from Oasisia sp. SBJ-2009, assembly GCA_964017155.1. NCBI lineage: Eukaryota > Metazoa > Annelida > Polychaeta > Sabellida > Siboglinidae > Oasisia > Oasisia sp. SBJ-2009. Next base: position 42,465,462 of record OZ024862.1, on the reverse strand, counting down.
ACACTTGTATTAAGTAAGTACGTAAGTAACTGTTTTTTTCACAACGCAACATGTACAAGAACAAAACTAAAGTGTATATTAAATTGTCAGTGTGTTACATTGCATGGATGTCACTTGGCTGAAAGCCGTCTTCCAGGGACACAATCATCATAAATGGTGTGTTTTTGTCATTAACTATCTTTGACATTTTTATAAACCATTATCTGTATATTATAATTATACCTTCAACAATTATAAACAATATTACAAAGAAATATTATAAGCATAACATTAGAGAACATGTGTTTTATGTTCAGTGCCTGATTTCACCTGCAAATTTTAGTAGATAAATTGATTGTCTGATTAAATATAACTCAATGTAACTCATTACTACAAAAATCCTATATTAAATATTTTAGTGATACAAGGCTAGAGAACTGTGTTATTTCACCCATAATAAAATAGTTATCTCCTAAACTGCTGCCTGGACATGCATGCATCCATAGATGTGTAAAGTGATCTGACAGTTGTGTAACTCACCCCGTGTATTGTAATCGTCAGTACGGGAGTGATGATACTGGACGCTCTCATCAAGATCAAGAATGAGATTGACCCGACGTTGACTTTCCGACGGTCGTGTCGTGAAGGTATCTGTGGCTCCTGCTCGATGACAGTCGACGGTGTCAACACACTAGCATGTCTCTGGTGAGTGACATCACTCACATGTGTACAGTGAATGACATCACTCACATGTGTACGTACACACACGCACATACACATGCACAGTCATCATGCGGATGTTGCCTTAGAATGTTTGCAGGCTTATATACATGTGAGATCTAGTGAACTTGGGAGTTTCTTTCCTATTTAGTAGGTGATTCATGTTATAAAGTTTGACAATGAATTTGTTCTCTAAATAATTTTGTTCATTGGTGCTACAAGGACATTTTCATAATGTGTAGTTTTCAGCATATCTTATGTTAACGAACCTACTTAATTTAATCTAATGAGAATTGTGGATTGAAACCAACCCTCTTCCCTACTCTTCTGATATATCAGCCCGAATAAACAAAAACAATTTGACTTTGTTTAAGGTGTTTTATTTTTAAGATAATAATAGGCAACTTGATGACGTTATATAGCTATAAATTAATAATTTGCAATTACAATAACTATTTTCGCACTAGTGGTTTCTTTTATTCCTGTAGATCCTGAAGCTGATTTTTCTCTTTCATGCATGAACATCTATTGTGCACGTTTTTTTTACAAATTGTTTGATACATGAATGTACGTTTGTTCGCCCTACCCTGCCAGATAGTAAGTGCATGTCCTTCTTCAACGTGTGTGTCTCTTACAGCAAGATTAACCAAAACGAGAATCAGACGACCAGCGTCCGTCCTCTGCCACACATGTTTGTCATCAAGGATCTTATCCCAGTGAGTATCATAGTATGTCTCCTAGATATCTCCCTGGCTGTGTACGACAGTGACCAAGGACGGCCTAACAGTGACTGGTCAGAACATTGGCTCACATTAATGGAAGGTGCATCTATATAAACACACCTGATTCCTGCTCTGGCTACAGAAAGGTTGTCTTTTCTTTAGGATAAGCATGGTAGTACACCAGTGGCTAAATGTATTCTTAGTCCTCTCTTGTCCCATATATCACCCTGTCATGGTTTTAGCTGTTTTATTTCCACATTATATAATAATATAGTTGTCATTTTGTTTTTCTATTGACTTAAAATTAATACGTGTTATGCTTTCTGTAGTAACTATTAAATTTTCATGTTGTTCTTGTGGGATCTGAGTTAAGGATGGGATTAATATTTGATTCATATTCAAAATGTTGAATATTCAAACTTATCCCGCTGTTTGATGCAAAATTAGAAAAATTGCAGCTATATAAATTAATATTGCTGGAATGTTTGCCTTCATGTCCTCCGCCACAAAATCGGTCCCGGGCGATATTTTACTTTCTGACTTAACTATGAAAAAGACCACAACTGCTAAACTACTCCTCACATATCTTCTTATCTTAAAGTACCGGCCCACAGTATTATATACATATTAGGTTACAAAATAAAATCACTAACATTATTTCAACGAATAAACTTCACAAAAACAAACATGCGTAAAACTTGCTGGCAACGCAGTGTTATCGCCATCGGTGGCGGCTACACGTAGCTTACCATAATATAGGTATTGTGTCAAGGGGTCTTTTGTTAGCAGTGTCGGGTTAAGGTCAAGGTTTCGGGTAAGTTTAGGATTAGTTGAAGTTGAAGACTTGTGCCCATGGTGACGGGATGACACTGCGTCCCGGCAAGACATCTCGACACCGTTCAGTATTCTAATCGAATTTGAAGCCACTGAATATTCGATTTGATGTTCAAAATGTAATCAAAATTTTTATGATATTCGATTCAAATGAAATTCCAGATTTGTCCCATCCTTAATCTGAGCGACTATGTGCAGTACCAGTTCATTGAACCGTGTCTATTGTAGGATCTGAACAACTTCTACGCGCAGTACCGATGGATTGAGCCATGGCTGAAGAAGAAGGATGTGAAGGATGCTGACATGGGACAGACCAGTTTCTTGCAGTCCCCAGAGGACCGGGACAAGCTGGTCAGTCTAACACGCATCCGTGGTTACATGTGCACTCTGCATAAACAGATAATACTATAGGCAGTGTCTTTCCTGATTCAGCTATTCCTTGTTCACTTCATCTGTCTAGGATGCAGTATCTGCTCTTGTTAGAAGTGACTTTGCAATCTTTTCACTGTCTGTTTTCTTGACATTTTAGTTTTCTTAACTCGGTTCATGTCTGCCAGCTACCACACTACCATAGCAGATTTGTGTAGTTGACATACACACTGACTGATTTTGTTTTTTGACATGTGCCATGTTCGCGTCCATCCAATATTGACTTGTGTTTGTTCTACAGGACGGCATTTACGAGTGTTGACTGGTGTTGTTTGTTCTACAGGACGGCATGTACGAGTGTTGACTGGTGTTGTTTGTTCTACAGGACGGCATGTACGAGTGTTGACTGGTGTTGTTTGTTCTACAGGACGGCATGTACGAATGTTGACTGGTGTTGTTTGTTCTACAGGACGGAATGTACGAGTGTTGACTGGTGTTGTTTGTTCTACAGGACGGCATGTACGAGTGTTGACTGGTGTTGTTTGTTCTACAGGACGGCATGTACGAGTGTTGACTGGTGTTGTTTGTTCTACAGGACGGAATGTACGAGTGTTGACTGGTGTTGTTTGTTCTACAGGACGGCATGTACGAGTGCATCCTGTGTGCGTGCTGCAGCACCTCCTGCCCCAGCTACTGGTGGAACGGAGACAAGTACCTGGGCCCGGCCGTCATCATGCAGGCCTACAGGTGATATATCTAGTCGTCACACACAAGTTGTCCTGGTGGCGCAAATGTCAGTAGTTTTAAGATGTTAAATATAGTTTATGCTTTCTACTCAAGATTACACCAGCTTTGTATATGTAATATACAGATAATATAACTACTGGCCACACCGTTCTATGCCGGATCAAATTTGTATTAGGTGAGATATTTTAGAAGTTTTCCTTTTACTTGTCTGTGTGAACTATTGGTTGAGGTCGGACTTTTTGTGTGCATAATTTGTTTTTCCTTTTAAATACAGCATAGAGTAGGTAGACCAGCATTAACTTAACTCTGGAAACCTGTGATTGCTCAGCAAGCCAAACTAAGATGTTATGTGACTTTGCTAAGAGCGTCATTGTTGTTACCGTCGCTGTGTCCCTGTGTAGGTGGGTGATGGACTCGCGTGACGACTTCCGCAAGGAGCGCATGGACCGCATGCGAGACAAGTGGATGGTCTACCGCTGCCACACCATCATGAACTGCACCAAGACCTGCCCCAAGGTCTGTAGTCATCTTCATCCCTCCCTCCATCCCTTTCTCTCGTCTCATCTCATTATCAGACTAGACTTGATCTACCGCTATGAACTCACCAAAACTTGCCTAATTCTATAGTTGTCTACTCTCTATCACCATCCCTCTCTCCTTTCCTCCCACTCTCCCTCTCTCCCTCTCTCACTCAGTCATTCATTCACTCATTCACACTCACACCATCCTTATGTCAGGGATCAAATTTGGAAGTATTTATTATGCGTATTGGGTTGAATTAGAAAAATACCATATTCCCTACAACTATCTAATATGAATATTTATTTATATATAATATATATATATATATATATATACATAAATAAATAAATTAAATATTCATGGTTGTGTAGACTAGCCCAACACTGTGTAAGTTTAATACAAAAAGCTCCTACCGTATCAACACTGAGTGTTGAAACAACAACATTTGTAAACATACTGTGTTTCATATAAATTGCAACTAATTCGCTTTGCATTACTTTGCATTCAGTGAGAATTTCACTTTTAGGGTCTGAATCCTGGTGCTGCCATTGCCGAGCTGAAGAAGCTCATGATGGGATACGAGTCGAAGGGTATTCCCTACCAGTAGAACACTCGACCCTCTAGACGGCATGGCATACCAGATGGAGAGGTCATTGTCTCCGAAGGCGTGTGGCGACTATGAGGGTTATAGCGACTGCACCCTAGAGATGTTGGCTACCTACATACACCGTGCAAATCATTGTCTGTAGTTTCCAGCTTCTTGTATTTCGCCGAAGGCCAAATCTGCTGACGATAGTTCTAGTTCTTCTTCCACTTTGTCTTTGTTTTTGTCTGGTAATTAACCTTGCATTAAATTACACTTGGCAGGCGTCGTTGTGTTGCCTTAGTACGCGTATTTGCACTTGTGGCTGATAATCGACGTACTGCTTGAAGAAAAGACTGTAGTAGCACGTCTAATTGTATGGTGTCAGCTTCTTAAATCTTGTCGTCTCTGTGTCGAAATTCATCACTGACATGTCAGCAAATGCTATAGGTAAGAAAATATTACATTTTCTTGCAATAAAATGATGATGACTGATAACGTGCGTTGTTCTGTGAAAATATTCGGCTAGTAGTGAAACTTGGCCACAAAATGAAACTCGTTGCACCAAACTTATTTTATGACACACATCAACTAGTTGATTTTACCTGCTGCTCACAAATTTGTATATAAACTGTCAGTTTTGTATAAGCTCTAATGAGAATATGTGTACTTTCATGTATATTCTTGAGAGTATTTCTCACAAGTGGTTTTTTCTGCAACATTAAAAACTAAAATTTAATGCATTTCATGTGGTATCATATTCTTGTCATTGGAAAGCATGTTTTTTCATAGGGTGCCAGTACCTAGAAAATGGTGGATGGTACAACCATTCATTTTGTGGTAGAGGTTCACTTGAAAACATTTACCACAATAGCATGTGTGTTTTCTCCATGCTCATGTTATTGTAATGTTTGTCAAGTTTGCAAGTTGTTCGTACGTCTCGCCATGGCCCTGACGAACCCACACAAGTTTAGAGCTGTCTTCCTTGTGACATAGCATACAGAGGTACCAGAGTGGCGGTTTTATTTTATCAGTAGAGGGAGATATTTGCAGTAAAATACAGTAATGATACCTTTGTGTCTAGAGCTCTTGGGCCCAGAGCTGTAATGCAAACCAACTGTTACACCAATGACACGTATGTTAGCATGCGTAAGTGAGCAAGTCGGTTCTTGGATGTTTAGCTATAAAAGATGCAACCATTCTAAGGAAAAGTAATGCCTTTATAATTCCACACGGTTCAGTAATGATTTTTAGAGGATGTATATTGTTGGTAGTCTGTGGTTAATGTGTGATGTCAGGCATCTCATTGTTCTTCTGCCTCCCTTCTGCTAATTCTTGTCCTAATCTGATGTAACTGACTCAGATTATCTATGAGCGACCATGCCTGACTAGCTTCCTTGTCTTGGTGAAACATGACAGATCTCCTCCTTCAAAAGCCAGTCTATTAGACCGGGCTGACCGTTGGTCTGTGCAGCCAGCTGTGTCCCATGCCACTATAAGACAGCAGTTTGTGTCTCATCCTCATGATAACAATGCCTTAACATACTTATGCCTGTTTGCTCGCTGGGAGTATAGGCAAGTGTCACTTTAGAAGCTTCTCACTAAACACTTTGTAAGTGTTTCACTGATGTTTTCCATGTTATATTGGAAGGAACGCCACCGTTTTCTGTCCGTGGCCATCCTCTCCATATCTCTCCTTTGTTTCTTTTTCCGTGTCTCTGCCAGGTGTTTCGTTGCCTACGTCGTCTCCTCTTCCATGTGATAGGTTGACGGGTGATGGTTTCTGTTGGTTTCCCGAGTGTATGTTCTATCCACCTCCATTTTATCTTCTTGATTTCAGTTTCTATGGGCAATTGCTTGGTCACTTACCAGAGTGTAGTGTTGGATACCTTGTCTGTCCACTTCAGGTGTAATATTCTGCGCAGGCATTTGTTGAAGGTTTGTATTCGTTTTAGTGTCTTCTGTGTACTTCGCCATGTCTCCGATCCATGGAGTAAAACTGCCTTGACATTTGAATTGAATATTCTCAGTTTGGTGTTAATTTTTATTTGTTTTGCTCTCCAAATTTTTCTCAATATGGTGAATGCAATTTAACATACCCAATCAAATAACAATGTCTTCATGGTTTTCAGATATTGAATTTATTCACATAATATACTGTATGTTAGTCACAGTTCAATGCAGATGGTGACATTCAGTTCAACTGCAAGTCATGATACACAACTTGCCAGCAACCTTGGCACTGTCAATCTACAAAACCCAATTAAACCATGAGAATTCAGTTGCTATATTGGCAACATAATTCTGCAGCTGTTACATTAGTAATGGAATTTAACTTTTACTTTGGCGATTATCATAATACAATTGTCATTTCAACAGTGGAAAATCTGTTTCTGCACTAACAACTCAATTTGACAATGAGTATTGGAAATTTAGTTCTTATCTTGGCAGCACAATTCGATAAGTTTAATTTAAGCAGTGGGAACGCAAATGCTCCCAGGGTAACACAATTCTGCAGTTGTTACATCAATGTTGTTAATTCGGTTGCTAAACTGACATTGATTATCATTCTACAATTATAATCTCAGCAGCAAAGATGTGGCTGTAACGTTGACAACATCATTTGGAAGAACAATTTCAGCAGTGAATATTCACGTAACTTTGGCAATACCATTCGATTGTCGCATCAGTAGTAGAAATTTGGTTGTAACGTTATTACGTCGACAACAACATTATGCAAGTATCACTTCAGAAGCTTCACGCTAGACACTTTGGAAGTGTTTCATTGGTGTTGTCCATGTCATGTTGGTGTCACCAGTGTCACCAATGTCATGTTGGTGTCACCAAAGTTGACAACAATGTCAGCAGTGTCACTGAGCTTCATAAAAACATTCATGTCACCAAGTGACTAGAACAAGAAGGCTTCAATCACTGGGACATCTGAGAGAGAAACAGAGCAACAAGTCATAAAACAACGTATTTCAGATCAACATAAAATCTAGTCCCAGCTGTAGAAAAGTAAAACCAGAGTGGTTGGTGTGGTGATAAAAATAAGCTGTAAAAAATACTGTAATTGCTCTCAAAATAACAAAAACTCATTTGTATGCACACTGGACATACAAACTTTGATATAATCCACTAATTTTGTAAACACCAATATTGGTGTTTCGGATGCCCAAGTGGAACCAGGGACTCTCTGCCAAGACAATCCAGACAGGCAACACTTCTCATCAAACGTCAACAACTATTTACACTGACTTCCAATACGCTGTTGATTATGTGCAAGTCATATTCCCACATTTGTAGAAATCTTTGTGACATAGCATGAACATGTATGACCACACACACATGCGCAGGCATTCCTATTTGCATAGATGACATTTGTCAGCAAACAGGAAATGCATGGAAGATGCATTCTGGGAAAATGTCCTGCTCCAAAGTATACCTCTTTACCTATATATATACAGCCGGTATTCCGATACGTGTCTGGCGTGCAATGTTCTGCCCAACACGTACATACATGTTCCACAACACGCGTTCCTTTCCTATATACACTGCCAGGTTCCTCTCTGTGCGGGTCTTGTTTGACAAGACCATTTGTCTCAGCTCTACACAGATGACATTGTTCCTTTACATGCAGATGAAGCAGTCCACACTGTCTCTCATCTCAATGTTCTGAAGAGACGAGTCTCTTCCGTGATCACAGCAAACACTCCCACCTATGGAACACGTTCCTGTTTCCCAATCTTGCCGAACTTGCACGTGACAGGGATGTTTCTTTGTACGTCAAGGACATCTGAGTACTCGTGTTCTGATGCCTATTGGCCGTCATTACACTTACACAAGTTAAACACATTTTTCTTGAGTGCGAGCATTGTTCTACTGCATACCTTGGTGAGTATTCACAGTTTCTGCAGTAAGAAAAGTCTGCAAGACAACACCAGTTTCACCAGTGGTCATTGCTAATTAGTCTACATTTCACTGACGATGACCGCTAATTAGTACTTCTCAGAGCAAACCAACAGGTGGCACATATCCATGTTTAAATTTAACAATAAAATCAGCACCAATCAAATCTGTGCAAGTAAAAACAAAGTGACTTCGCAGATGACATCCATCTTGGTGAAGTAGTTCGGGGATATTCGCAGGGGTCAAAAGGTCGCTTGGGTTTCATAAATCAGATATATCCATCGCCAATAAAAAATAACTCGGACATTTGCTATTGTCAAACGGTTGCAGTTCCTCAATTTTCAGAAATATAAATCTCCGACGAAAATCTCACGCCTGGAGGTCTGGGAGGTTCTTGCCGGTGGAGGAGCAGACCTTCCTGTAGTCTTCTTCCTCCTCATCCCTGTCCGAGTCCCGGAAGGAGGGATTGCGGGAGTTGCGGGGAAGACGCAGGGTGCATGGGAGCATCTCCTGCATGACGGTGTGGTGTGTCACCAGCGCCGTCAACGTCTGCCACTCCTTCTCCAGACCCTGTCAACATAAACATGTGTCAGTGTCGGGGTGACGTGTCATCAGAGTGGTGACAGCACCAAGTAATGGTGGTGATATGTCACCAGGGAGTGGTGACAACAAGTAATGGTGGTGATATGTCATCAGGGAGTGGTGACAACAAACTTGTAATGGTGACACGTCATCAGGGAGTGGTGACAACAACAAGTAATGGTGGTGACGCGTCACCAGTAAGTGGTGACAACAAGTAATAGTAATGACATGTTACCATGGAGTGGTGACAACAAGTAATAGTGGTGACATGTCACTAGGGAGTGGTGATACCAAGTAACAGTGATAACACATCACCAGGAATTGGTAAAAACAACAAACAATTGTGATAAACATCTTGGTGATAAACAACCGAATGTTGTACAATGTCTACCACGGAATTAGAACCCAAATTGTGCAGTGTACAAATAAACCAAAAATCCTAAAATGCCATTTTGATCACAATGTATGTGCTCAAAGTGTCGAGAAATCTTAAACTGTTAATGTATTAATATATCTGAAATGTGGTGTTTCGCACATTTTCACAAGCACAGAAATTAGAATACAACACTTGACCATAAATAGCAATGCCACCACCAATGGTTCACGTGACAGGTTTCTTAATTCCCTAAAAACATGTATGGTCAGGAGAGACGTTTTTGTATTTTTCATCACATAATACTAGGTCTCTGTTGATTATATTTGCAATTTCTCTTTCACATAATAAAGTTTTTTAATCGCAATAATCTTGTAATGTGTTTTTGCAGGTATAGTGTACATGTAATATTCATACATTTGCAATCAACTGATTGGTAGAAACACTATGAGTATATTAATATAAAAAAAATTCTAAAACATCTCCCCACTCAGTGTACATGTTACGCACTGCATCTGCCATCTACTTATGAGCTGTGAGTTTGTGAATTGTTTGAGGATCTTTGGTACCAAATGGAAATCCAATTCCTGGACTGGTCTGAGAAATAAACTGGCACACAACATTTATGTATGTGCAGCATAGTGATTTGATTTAAATTGTGTTAAGACTAATATCATGATAACTGTAAGGTATTTTCCATGGCACACCCATATATAATATTTAAAAAAAATATCACACATCTTAGCACCAGTAATTCTATTAATTTTATTTAATGAACATCTTGTGTGATCTGCTTACAGATGAATATCACTCAACAATCTGCAGTTCCCCTTTACCAAACTATACAAATTGGATGAAATCATTTTAAAGATAATTTCTTGTCATTTGTAATTCCAATAAAAAAACTAGAAAACGCAAGACGCAACTTAAGACTTGTACATATTCTGCATTTTGTTTCAGTTAAAATATTCTATTTAGTCAGTTAAACTCGGTCATGATTACGGATGCGCCACCAATTATGTCTGACCTAAAACCTGGCCTAGGCCGTGTCCCTCTCACAACTGACACAGAACTCTGTGCAATTGTCCCTGGTTGACCTTCTTCTAGAAGGCATAATTATTGGCACTGATCACATCTGTCCCAAGCTGGCCTGGGTAATCTGTGGTCAGGTGGTCTAATTATTGCCACTGACCACAGGTGCAGGACTGGACAAGACTGCAGTAGTCTAGTCAGTGGTCATTGTAAGGGAACAATGAAATAAACCGTCTTCAAACCAGATATGTTGTAGCTCTCCAGAGCCCTCAATGTTCCTGACAACCAAATTTACCACGTTACGACATTGTGTTTGAATAATGGATAAAATTAGGCAAATTTTGCTTTGCTTTGTCTGATTTACAGATTTCAAATTGTGGTATTTCTTTAAGATATCAAACATCTTCCGAAAGTAGTGAAATAAAAATAAATAGTGAAATATGTGACTGTTCGTGTTTTTTTTGGGGGAAATTCAAGTTTCCTAAATAGTTCAACAAAGAATTATAACACATATAGTGACAAACAAATTTATGAGATTTATTTATTAGTTTTTATATGGATGCACGTTATATAATTTATGGATGTTTTTATTTGTTTACTGCACATATAATTATCGATTCTTTTCATTATAAAACACCAAATAGTGTCAAAAACAGATAACTCCTAAATAGTTCATTAAGTTTTAACTGACCTTCACCTTGAAGCCGGCCGACGGCGTCCGTGTGATCAGATAGTGCGAAATGCCGGTGGGGTTGTCGAACTTTGGCACCTTGACGGAGAGGGCGAAACAGCCGGGGTGGGTGGTGCTGCTACGCACGATGAACGCCCCAATGCCCTCCTGACTCAGCTTCTCCAGGGCCAGCTCCCTACGACACAATCAGTCACTCAATCAGTCTGTCACTCAATCAGTCTGACACCGAATCAGTCTGTCACCGAATCAGTCTGTCACCGAATCAGTCTGTCACCGAATCAGTCTGTCACCGAATCAGTCTGTCAATCAATCAGTGTCACTCAATCAGTGTCACTCAATCAGTCTGTCACTCAATCAGTATGTCACTCAATCGGTATGTCACTCAATCGGTCCGTCACTCAATCGGTCCGTCACTCAATCGGTCTGTCACTCAATCGGTCCGTCACTCAATCGGTCCGTCATTCAATCGGTCTGTCACTCAACCAGTCCGTCACTCAATCAGTCCGTCACTCAACCAGTCCATCACTCAACCAGTCCGTCACTCAATCGGTCCGTCACTCAATCGGTCCGTCACTCAATCGGTCCGTCACTCAATCGGTCTGTCACTCAACCGGTCTGTCACTCAATCGGTCTGTCACTCAATCGGTCTGTCACTCAATCGGTCTGTCACTCGATCAGTCTGTCACTCGATCAGTCTGTCACGCGATCAGTCTGTCACTCGATCAGTCTGTCACGCGATCAGTATGTCACTCGATCAGTATGTCACTCGATCAGTCTGTCACTCGATCAGTCCGTCACTCGATCAGTCCGTCACGCGATCAGTCCGTCACTCGATCAGTCCGTCACTCGATCAGTCCGTCACTCGATCAGTCCGTCACTCGATCAGTCCGTCACTCGATCAGTCTGTCACGCGATCAGTCTGTCACTCGATCAGTCTGTCACTCGATCAGTCTGTCACGCGATCAGTCTGTCACGCGATCAGTCTGTCACGCGATCAGTCTGTCACTCGATCAGTCTGTCATGCTATCAGTCTGTCACTCGATCAGTCTGTCACTCGATCAGTCTGTCACGCGATCAGTCTGTCACTCGATCAGTCTGTCACTCGATCAGTCCGTCACACGATCAGTCTGTCACTCAATCAGTCTGTCACGCGATCAGTCTGTCACGCGATCAGTCTGTCAATCAATCAGTCTGTCAATCAATCAGTCTGTCAATCAATCAGTCTGTCAATCAGACAGTCAGTTTAAAGATAAGTTCTTATATCACAAAACTGGCCATGCTGCAATTAATACACAAAGACTTTATACACAAATATCCACCACAGTTTATAACCAGGTATGAATTCATACCGCTGAATGTACTGGAGCAACTTGCTCAAAACGTAAGCAGAGGATCTGAACCCGGGTTCTCTCGACTGAGTATAATGCTCAAGTCAACATACGTGTACAACATCACTATAGTTCTCACCCTTAAGACCACCCACAGTGGCCTTTATAGCAAGGTGACCAGATTGTAGTGATTATCTTTATTGTTAACTGTCACGAAAATATAGTTTGTGTTCCTAGCAAACTTGTGACACAGCAAAAAGAGGTGGCCTAGCTATGCTATTTGCTCCTGCCAGTAGCATTGAGTTCACAAAGTTGCAAAAACAGATAATCAGAAGTTGTTTGTTGGTCATGTTTGCTTCGGTATAAAACCACATGGACTTGATCAGAAAGCACAGAGTTAAAGGTGCACTGTCACTTCAGCTGATCAGCTCTGAGACCACTCAAGCCTAGTGGCAGCGGTAGGTTTTAATCACCAGCGTTTTTCTTCTTCTGAATTGCGTAATACAAGTTGCATTGGACTCATAAAAACTGTGATTAATTTACACATTTTCAGAACCAGAGTTTGTTCAGGCTAAGTATAGCTCCGGCAGACAGAGTGTCACCTTGTTGGATGCCAGTGACAGACTCTATAATAGGATGTCAGGGAGATGAATGAATCCAAATGAAATGTGTCCAAAGATAAATGTTTTGTGAGCAGTCCTGCAAAACAAAACCACCAATATATGGGCGCACCTAGTTGTAGCAAGCCAGTTGTGCATAACTGAAGGATAATTGAATTCTACACAAGATGGATTAAATATGCTACTCTCCTTTTTTTAAATTAAACAGGAAACACGATATGCTGTTTTTGGGTGTGTTTGCATACATTGCTATGTATTTCTGCAAATGTCTTTGTAAGTTGATATTACCAAACACTGTTCATTCAGAAACGTCCAATAACAATTTGGAAAATATCTCTAATGCATGACAGATATACAAACAAAACTACACAAGTTCAATATGAGATAATGCTACCTCTACACAACTGTGTTGTCAAATCTAAACTACGTGTCCTGGAACTTGCTCCTTTGACTGGTGGATCTTGTTAAAAACAAACTTCACACACCCCGAAATGTTCACGTGTTGTGAACACTCACAGTCACAGATCAACCTTTTGACATTCATTAGCACTTAGCAATGTGTGACAGCATCAACCAGCTACAAGCAACAGCTGCTGTGTCAGGAACAACTAACTGCTCCATTCCATGGAGTGTTGTGTAGATAGTTAGATACATCGCCTAAGCAGTTGCGATGTAAATTCCACTGTGTTTTATACTTATTTGTACTAAAGAAACAGCAAATTAGTCCCTTAATCTTTCCAGTCACTGGCAGTAAATTATGATCAGCAAAGTTTGTCATTTGACAGAGGAACATTACTGAGCTCATTGATGTTTACAAATGCATCTTTCATCTAACTTCAATGACTTACAGTTACTCAGTATTTAGCCAATCTTGGTAGAGACCATAAGTTAGTAAACAGCCTGAACGTATGTGATATTAAAAAGATGCTGGCTTCATTCAAGTCGGCTGCTTTGCAGCATTTTAGGTTTGTTGTAAATATAGATAGTAGAATATAAAAGCTAAGGATCTTAAGTAGCAGTTGCTATCTTATAAACTGAACTTTTTAGTTTCATTTGTATATGTTTCTACCACCGACGGTTAGCTATTTTTAAAATTATCAATATGGTTATTAATAATTGGCTGGCTGGCTGACTGACTGGTCAAAACTAACTATGAGTAACGAACTGATCGTATCATGAGATTAATTTCCTATATTTGACAAGAAAACTAAATTGCGTCCTTAAATGTGAGATGTCTGTAAAAGAAGGTTCGAATGTTCTACATTTCTTCTTCTTCTTCCATATACTGGACTGGGCCCTTTTTAGGGTGTTAAAAGTCCAATCGAAGCTTGTGCACTTGGGGGGGGGTGTAAGCTCCCTTAAAACAGTTAATATAAAAATAATAAAGTTACCTCTGGTGATTTAAAATATATATTATTATGATGTACATAGTCTTATGAAGAAATCAAAGAAGATGTTAAGGCACGAAGGCCAGCCCTGAAAGCCTCTGGGCATGTGGTGGCTGATAGACTTGTCAGGAGCCTATTCCACTGTCTAAGGGTTGCAGGAAAAACTGAATGGTAAAGGGCTGGGTGGTCTGCCCTTGCATGTAAAAAAACCTGGGCTTCCCAAATTCTGGGGTACCGTTTGATTACATTTACAATGGTACGGTGTGTCTGTATTGTGATACATGTACAGACACACCGTACCATGGCCACCTGTTACACTGCAAGGGACAGTACAACTGCAACACCAGTGACAGACAGCAATGGCTGAGGGATGACACAAATAGAGATTGATGTGACGAGGCGTGACACTGAGCGACCAGACCACCTAGGCTGATGTCTTTGTGTCTGCTGTCTCAAGTGGTCAATTCAGACGCAGGACAATGGTTTCTCAGGCTCACCATGTAATGGACACATGTTCCACAGGCTAGGACAGTCATTCATGTTAGAGTCCCAAGGTATGGATGACTTTCTTGGGCTATTTTTGGTGGCCATGGCAAAGACGTCTGTCAGTGGAACAAGTCACCACGGACAGTGACCGACACGTAATGACAGTGACATGTCACCAAAGCCAATGCATTATTCACTATTTACTTTTATATGGCAGATTAAGCTTTTTAAAAAGTAAAATACACAAAAATAGAAAACAATGTCTTTAAACACACTACAAAATACAGCATAAACTAGCATATCCAGGGTCTTGAAAAGAAAGACTGAGGTAATCATAACTATCCAGTATTTTATTTTCTAAAATGTATTTTCCATGCTAAACTATTTCTAAAGTAAAACATAAAACGTAGCAGCTAAAATAAGACAAATACATTTTCAAAACGGCCACAGCATGACGCTCCTCCTACATACATGACTGCTGCAATGAACAACACTGTATGACACCAAGTTCATGTAGCAATGAAATTCACTAATTTGAGATGATCCCTTCGACAGAAGTATGAAAGTGACATACCTGGCAATGCCGGCCTGGAACCACGGAGCGTGCTTCAACTGGTCTCTGGTGGTGTCCACTGCTGGGTCACTCTTCTTGAGTTGTTCATCACTGCAACAAACAACAGGCAACATCAGCATCAGCTTAGACCACACCACCAACTACCTGGACCGTCTGTCTTCAGTTCTGGGGCCATCTGTGCAAACCCCACACCACAGTCACGCAGTGGAACATGTTGTCTGACCTTATATATAATTATATATGCAAACCAAGGAGGGAAGGTGATTACATACACACATACAAAATTTAAAAAGTGGTTTAAAAAACATCAATTGTAAAAATATTTTTACCATTTAAAATCTGTTTTGACTAAGTTTCTACCATGTATCTTTTTATGCTAATTTTCAAATGTTTATCATATATTTTTCAGCCATCTATCAACCACGTTTCAGCCCCCTGTTAATCACTATTCACCCATCTATCAATAATTGTTCAACTATCTGTCAATCACTTTTCAGCCATCTATCAAAACATGACAACCATCTATCAACCATATGGAACATATTGTTCAACAACCATATTTCAGCTGCCTATCAGTGTTCATCCACTTTCTGACAATCTGGCAACCACTTTCAACAACATTTCAACCATTTACTCACACTGAAATACTAATAACTTACAGACGTTGGTACAAATTACAACTGACACTACAACTCTTTGTCATGGCAAATCCATCATAAATTATAAATTGAAATACCAAGCCAATCACTAGTAAAACACTGGTAAATTATTAACTGTTGCTGCACCAAGTACACTCATGCTGCGGAGTCAAGAATGTAGCAAATATATACATTTGAGAGGAGGCTGAGAAAGCTCACAGGTCTTTTCAACAGTTTCAACAGAACTATTTAGATGTTTCCTGTGCCCCAGGGACTGAGATCTCACAGGCCACACAGGTGCAATCAGCTGCATGCTGTCCCTCTCTACCTCTCTACCATTGGCCGTCTGTTTCCAAAGCAACTCATATCATTCATTCAGAAATATTCAAAGGCCAGATCAGATATTTTTCCTTGCAACTTCACATGATACAAATGTCAAAACAACACGAGCAATACCAATTCATCACCATTATCAAATTGAGTTAAAATGTGTCTTACATAACAAATGCTAAGTTAGATAGTAATACCAAAGACTTAATAATAATTGTTATTTTGCCTATTATGATCCAATGACAATTCTTTCTTGTCCCGATTTATGATTATGTATAATGATTTTGTTGTTTGCGCTTCTGAGATTGAATGTTCAAGGATATAGGCACTATCAAAGTGTTACTATTACTGTCTAAATCACATTGTACGCAAATAAATTATGTGATTGCAATAACATCAGTTTCTCTGGTGACTACATTATTTGTTGAATATTTACATACAATCTTATAATTCTTCCCATGTTCTCAAAGTATTAAATCACCAATAAATGAAGATAAACCAACAAAGATACACCCTCACGAATATTATACATCAGATCAATGATGTCACAGAAAATAGGTGTGTACAATAATTATGTGGTTTGACCGACATGCTGTCAATCAAGCACATCACAGTTTGCATTAGGCTACTTTGGTCACCCCGTGTTGCCTGAATCTTTCAGAAGAGGCTTGTGTCTCCCTGGCATGTGTAGTTGTGTACCAAAGGAAGCAGAACCTTCACACAGGTGAATGTACAACCAGGTGTAGACAAACCCTCACTCAACACACGCGTCATGACAGCAACATTCTGATGTCAGTCAATTCTACCGTTCACCTCATTTATACCCGCAACTGGGTACACAGAAAATACCAGTTTGCACAACACAGCCCTTGGATTTTCAAATTTCCTTCATCAACACACGCATTCAGAAACTATTGCAACTACAGCACCAAAACTGACAACATTCAGAGACAAGAGAGGCTGACTTACAATGCAGATTATTCAACTACTGCTGCGACACACTGACATTCTCCTGTTCTTCCAACTTACCGGTATCTCTGAAAGCATTCCCACGTCAGAGTAGCCATTAAATTCTCACAGAAATCTCATTACAGCGCAAGAAAAAACAGCAGTAAATAAAGGCTGCATCACAGCGCTGATACAACGCGAGTACCCCAGAGCATCGGTGCTAATCCGTCACGACTGTTCGCCAGACTGCTCTCCTTATTAATCGTCCCGGCAGGATGAAAGGTGTGCTCCCACCAGACCATAACACATGTGGCCTCCATGTCCCATCGACATAACCATTGTTATCCCACCACTAACACAAGCTGAGTAATCCTGCCGTCAAACGCAATACACCAAACCTGGCATTTATCGCAAAAACAACCATTTGCAGTGGAGCACTGGCAGTAAATGACACAAACAGTCGAGTGTGGAGGAGATCGGTGAGGAGCCACGGACGGGTAATTACGCAGACATTTGATGACGAAACGTGCGAAATTCAACACTGCTGTGTGCGTTTTGTAGCACGCTGCCTGACTGATGCTCACGTCAACCGCCCCTGCAAAAACGTTAACGTTTTGTGTGTGCGGGTAATTGAAGCCGGTGTGCTTATGTCACCCCCTGTTGTTATAGGGTTCTGCCCCCAAACAACCCATTCAACCGAGTTCCGACTGACACCACCCAAATAACGTCGACTTTGTAATTACGATCTTTTGTGTCAGTTTTCAATTGCACCTCCCTGCTTGTGGGAACAACGCCGACGGTGTTAATGACAGTGTGTTGGCGATACAGTCGGGTTGGAAGCAACAGACCTCAGAAACGTCATAGCCTCCTGGAGAACACGAACCATGGACTATTGCACAAGTGAAGGACAAACTAATATCTTTGCCTCTTTTTGTGACGTTCTAAAAACAACCTGCACTAAAAGAACACCTGTGACTGGGTGTGTACATAATCCATTTAAATAAACAGAGACGTGAGAAAAACTTAGTTAACTCAGCCCCGGGCAATCTCTGTGAGGAATGCTTTTGTGATTTTACAAACCACTTTTGAGATTGAATTTAAACAGTACAGATGTCTAACATAGAGACGGATATTATGTGGTAATTTTAAATAATAAATGGTGTACCTTACGAAAACCTTTCCCATCGATATTCCGTCAATATTCTATGACACGCATGCAATGTAATGTATGCACATAAGTATGTGCATAATCATAGCTGTTTGAAAAACTATTAAGCAAATCAAACGCACCAGATCAAAGCAACCATTTGAATACAAAATGCAGTTGCTCACAAATGAATGACTTGTACTATAAAGAATACGTCGACCCCTGGCCCCTAGCAATGAGAAAGGGAACTACAAATCAATGATGGCTGCACGCTACAGCTGCTACCAACACGTTACTGACATGATTCAATCAATAGTTGATGTACAATGTACAACTGCCACCTGTCACCATAGTTACTGATAATTCTTAAACACAATATTACACACAGCACATTGATTAGGTTCCATGACTACAAATGTGATGGGCTTTAAATAGACTTGACAGTGGCATTTACCTAGGTATAATGTGGTTATGAACTTACTGAATTATGAATATTTATATTTGTATTAACAGTTTTTAATTAACTGAGCAGTAATATTTACTTGCCAGTTAGTGATATATGTGAGTACAACACTAGTTATGATAGACAGTGCAGATATTTGACTTTATTTAGAAAGAATCTTCATTTTTAACTTATATACTTGAACTGTCTTAGCTGTGAAACTTGCCAATATGTCAACTCTTTATAACACAGTAAAGCCTGTCCTGGTTTCGATAAATGTAATAACTCTTTGAGCTGAAGGAACACTGACATATCACTGCACTGCACTGCACTGCACTGCACTGCACTGCACTGCACTGCACTGCACTGCACTGCACTGCACTGCACTGCACTGCACTGCACTGCACTGCACTGCACTGCACTGCACTGCACTATATTAAATGTAATTACATTATACTGCACTAGTATATGACATGACATGACATGACATGACATGACATGACATGACATGACATGACATGACATGACATGACATGACATGACATGACATGACATGACATGACATGACATGACATGACATGACATGACATGACATGACATGACATGACATGACATGACATGACATGACATGACATGACATGACATGACATGACATGACATGACATGACATGACATGACATGACATGACATGACATGACATGACATGACATGACATGACATGACATGACATGACATGACATGACATGACATGACATGACATGACATGACATGACATGACATGACATGACATGACATGACATGACATGACATGACATGACATGACATGACATGACATGACATGACATGACATGACATGACATGACATGACATGACATGACATGACATGACATGACATGACATGACATGACATGACATGACATGACATGACATGACATGACATGACATTACATTACATTACATTACATTACATTACATTACATTACATTAATATTTATTTCACAAAGGTGGCCCAATGGTTCAGTGTTGGCCTCAGGACTAGAATATACTGGGGCAACCACAATGGTTTAAATATAAAATGGGAAAGCTGGTCTACTTGCCTTTAGACTGCCAGGCAAATGGTACAAAGTTTGAAGTTCAGTGGAACCTGTCTATTGGGTCACCAATGGACCATTCTATCTGAGGGGATAAAGAAGAAGCATTCAGACATGCCACAATTAATGCACAAAGATTACTCATACACAAATATTCATTACTATGCATAGCTGAGCATTCATTCTATCACAGAGTGAACTGGAGCGACCAACATAGAATGAAAGTTACCCAGGGTCTGACACCAAAGCACAACATTGGGTTATCTTTATATCTATGGGTTATCTTCATCAAGAGTGCAATGTTTTAACCACTGCAATGTGGCACCAGTGCATCTGACATCAAAACTTGCTCACATATTTCAGACATGCAAAAAGCAATGATATGTCATTATTGTAAAAAAATGAAAACTTTATTTACATTTTGTTGCCTTTGGTCCTATGGTGTGTAGAGCCCACACAGCCACTTTGGGGGGGCTAGGAGTTGTATGAGTGGTGTGCAATGCTAAGGGTGCATGAACATGAAAGTGAATTTAGAAGAAAAATAATAAAAACTGAAACGGGTAACTGTATAAAACAAGCGTAATAATTTGTGCAGGTTAAAAACAGTCTCTGTCTAATTTTAATTAAGCTATAGTCTGGTGAGGTGGGCTGGAGCAACAAGGTGGATTGCAGAGCGCAATGATTCAGGGGTAGAGCTTCTGACTCTCAACTACAAGAACCTGGACTCGAATCCTGTGCTGCAGTGTTAAAACCTTGGGCAAGTGTTCACTCAATATTGCTCCAGTTCACTCAGCTGTATAAATGAGTACCTGGCTATAGACAGTGATGGATATGTGTACAAGCAGCCTTCACGCATTAATTGTAGCATATGGCTGGATGCTTCCCAGAGAAGCCGAGATGGTGTCTGAGTGAACAGGTCTGTCAGGGAAGTAAAGTGTAAAGCGCTTTGAGGACTGGATACTGCGCTATATAAAAACTTGCCTTTAGATTTCATTTGACATTTTACACGCGTAAAGTTACATCACTGCCCCTTCGATTGGGTTCAATGGCTCACTGGAATGTAATCAAGTGTTGTTGTTCTGTTACCAAGGTGATGCTACCATACCCCACCAATGTATGTGTGCCCCCCAGGCCCCTCCCCTTTCACCTGCCCACCCCCCCCCCCCCATCACCAGTTATTCCAAAGATCACATGGAAATGTTGGCAGTTGACGCTGCTTTCTACAGTAGAAATGTGCAAAGGTAATTGTAAGGTATGACTCATCTCCATCCCTTAGCATCCTTCTGTTGCTTGGGGCTGTAACACCTACACACGTCTTACATTTCCTACATCCCAGACAAGCAATACCTGGAGGAAGAATGTGGAAGGGACATACCTTTCAGAGAAAGAAGCTCATTATATTCCTTCTGACTTTCATCTTGTAAAAAAGGCATTGTTTATTCCATCTGGCCAGGATATTCACTCTCAGACTCAGATTTCAATGCAATAAGCGCCAGTATCAAATTGATTGTTTTGTTTACAATATGAATGCTTTGTTTACAATTTTAATGTTCTGTTTACAAATTGAATATTTTGTTTACAAACTGAACATTTCATGTGTACTACTTCCAAACTGCAAACACTGTTCCATGCATATAAAACACAATTTGACAGGCAGTATATGTTCCACATAAAACAATATATTATATCAATCAGTACTGAGAAATGGCAACTGGACATGGTCGTTTTAATTATTGCTACCTGAAGTGCATTGCACCAAAGTTCCATTAAAAGAGAGTCTGCTAATCCAGTGAGTCGATGACAGATGTTTGTAGAGCACAATGGCTCAGGGGTAGAGCTTCAGGCTCTCGACTAAGACAACCCGGGTTCGAATCCTGTGCTGCAGTGTTAAAACCTTGGGCATTTTTTTTCACTCTACATTGTTCCAGTTCACTCAGCTGTATAAATGAGTACCTGGCTGTTGACAGTGGTGGGTATGTGTACGAGCAGCCTTCATGCGTTAATTGTAGCATATGGCTGGATGCTTCCCAGAGAAGTTGAGATGGTGTTTGATTGAACAGGTCTGCCAGGGAAGTAAAGTGTAAAGCGCTTTGAGCAGTCCTGAGGACCGGATACTGCGCTATTTAAGAACTGACTTCTATCTTTTTACCTTCTAAATATTTACCCCCCTTTGTGGGGTCGTTTACACCCCCGACACAGACCAGGTAGACAGGATCCTGTGTCACACAGAAACACACATTTCATGAAATTGCATACCAAGTGTAAGAACTCAAGGTAGGTGACGTCTAGCTGTCCATATCTGGGCCTGACACGTCACAGACAGCAGCACAGTGACACGTCGATTGCGTAGGTCTTGTGACATGTCATCTATTCCCAAGTATGTCTAGCATTTCGTCAAACGATGTAGATAACTAGATATATTGCCCTATGGCAGTTGCCAAAAGTATCAATGGCTACATACCACAGCAGCTAAAACATATGCCTCCAGTGCTATATGAGGGCGACTTCTAAGTGAGCTCAGACCTAGCTCATACAAACTGGGAACATCAACTTTGATCATTACAACAAAGCTGCGTTTATTTGGCAATTCAATTTAAGTCAATTAATCTGCATTGGTTAGATTACTATCTGAAGAATTTCTCAAATATTTTCATGCACAATTTTCTGTCGTGCAACTGCCTCTTTCTAATTCATAGGCACTTCAAATTGATTGTCGCCTCATGGCAATTTTAAAATGCATTCATTAAATATTTTTAATGCTTATAAGTCAATCTCAAACAACACCTAAAAACCATTACTTTTATCATGACACAGTACTTAGCTCTTACTTTAAATATTCCACAAAAATATGCATCTGGAAACAAGATGTACAGGAATAGTATTTGAGAAGATATTGAATTGGGTGGTCTAGCATGTAGAAAGGTGGACTGTCAAATAAGATCCCAACTCCAAGTTCAGTTCAAAACTTGGGCTATTTCATTCCTCCACTTTGTTTGTCTCTTTTGAGAGAGACAACAAAAGCTGAATATCGGTTCATTCTACCTGGTGTCTATCCCCGGGAGAGGAAACAATCGCACAAGGGAAATGGAAAAAGCCTATCACGAACTTCACAGAGGCAGTGTTCTCGATTTACAAACAAAAAACAACTCATGCATCGGCTGCTGCAAAAACACTCAGTGTGGTAATGGAGTGTATTGTCTACACCTGTACAGGCAGATAGTGGTGATATTAGACTAAACTATATATTATCATCATCATGTACACAGTATACCTCAATGTTCTCAATTGTCAGTGGTGTTTTATTAAATCAGAACAGGTTGATTGTATTTTATTTGAATTTATCAAAATGTCATTCAACACATCTGTGTAATTAAATTACAATTTTAATTCTAATTTACCACAACGGCTTAAACCAATTTGACTGAGATGACACAAGTATGGTTCAGGTTGACGTCTGGGTGAAGGAAATAGATGGAAGGACTTGTCTTGTCTGACCAGCAAGAATACCAACTATCACCCGCTCAAATCGTTTCATCCAGATAAATACTTCACGACAAGATGAAAGGAAATTAAATGACAACACCTCGAGTACAACATCGTCAGACTGCCAACGTTTGTTTCCTATGTCACCCGCAAGCTTTGTGGACGGGAGAGTTACCAGGAGCAACCAGGCCAGAGTACTCAAACATCTGCCAGTGGCAGACCGCCAGGCTGTCAGTCAGAACACCTGGGTTCTAGACAAGCTACTATGATTTTGAAGCACTGCCAATTTTGTTTATCATACTTTGTCTGTACCTTTTGGAAAACATACTACCTCCTTCCTATGCTACACACCAGTCCGTCCCTTCCTCCTTAGTTCTTAGGTGGTTTCCTCCAAACAGCTCAAACTTGGGCTAACGCAGGAGTTGTCCTTCTCTAGAATTAGTGAGTCCACTACAGGTTACACATTTACCCCCTGTGTGGGATCTTTTACTTCCCCTGGCATAGACACCAGATAGAAGGGACCACCGGCTTTTAGTGTCTCTTCCAAAAGACACAGGCAAATGTGGGGTGAAATTGCCCAAGTTTTGAAACGGCGGTAGGGATTGAACCACCGTCCCCTCGATTGACAGTTCGGCGCTCTACTGCGCGACCACTTCTCCCTATTCCAAGTGTTCATTCAACATTTCAACATCAAGTAAAACTTCCCATACTGCGCAACTGCTGGATTCTTCAACTCTATAGAGCATTTCTAAGTGAACTATTCCTTACAAGATGACACGGCTGTTTTCATATATAACCCGATAAGCCATAACTCAATGAGACATTGTCATACAGCAATGAGAAAATGGGTAAAAAGTCATGAATAAATTACACTTAAAATACTCTACATATTCCAGCCATGCACATATCTGACTCTATGTGTCATGTGACCGTGGGAACGTGTTTTCCCTCGTGCAGGCAACAGGAGCTGGCAAATGGAATCATTCCGGCAATGACCTAATGACCAAATTATCCTATCAATTTTCATGTGTCCCAGGCATTTTCAAAACACACGGCAATGAATAGTTGGAATAACTACACGGTTTCATTTCAGGCTGAAAAAAGCAACTCTGTACCCAATCCATAAGTACAGCCGGTGTTGATAGACCTCGATTAAGGTGTTGATTTCCAGCAGTCAGTTGATCAATTACATGCATTCGACCCGAGCAGAGTGTGGTGAATTTAATGCATTGGCCTCAGCAGCAAGTAATTGTTATTTGTAAAGTGAGCGGTGCTACTCAAACCAGACCTTAGTTATGAAAAATACCTAATATACACCTGTAGTAAGAATGTAGTCTAGCAACACTAACAAACCAGCAGATTATGAGACCAAAGTTATTCGAATGTTTACTACCTATGAAGATTTGCATACGGATATTATTGGCAACCTTCGTTAAATTCCGATACTTGTGTGTACGCAAGAAAAGACTGGTACCTGATATAAATTGCTTTCTATCTAAAGTGTGTTGCATTTGTTGTTATGAGAGAGTACTAATTCTCAAAGACGGACACTTACTGAACATTTGTTATAATTTACCTACCTGGTACTGATAGTGCTAGTATGATTATGATATAAAAAGAGCTGATAATGGCAGGCTACACAACGATAAGAAATTGCTGGACCTGAGATAAGACAATGGCGTCATTGTTCTCATACAATCTTGTGCTTGTTTCTGTGGTAGCAATCTTGTTAAATCTAGATTAGATCTCAGTGAAACCGCAATTAATTCTTGGTGGCGTTTCTATAGCTTTATGCAGAGACCCGTCCACCCATCATTTGGACAGGTAAAAACCGTTGTAGACGGGTAGAAATATGGGTGGACGGGTGGTGGATGGGTAAAAAAATGAAGCCGCAAAAAAGGTCTTCCAAAACCATAGATATTGTAAGTTATGCCTTATAAGTAGGTTTAAATGGTGTCACATGTGTGTTTGTAGTCCATTTCAGGTCATCAGACACATTTAAAAGTTTATAAACTGGCTTAACAGTTAACATCCATGTGTCCACCAAAACATGTGTGACTGGCATTAATTTGGTCCTGCATGAAGCCCTGGGTCTTTACCATAATTGGTCGACACTTGTGAAGGGGATGGGCATGGAGACAGGACTAAGACAATGTCGTAATGGATACAGAAATACTTGGTATACGAATAGTGTCGTAGACAAAAGTATGACGTATGGAAGCAGTGGGAGCACATGATATCTGACCCTGTCTTCATTTACTTGCTGCGTGTACCCCCCCCTGCCCCCCCCCCAGCTCTACTGGTGGGACATGCACAGATACATACAGACTGTATGATATATATATAATAATTACTACTACATGTACATACACTGTACTGAATCAGCTAGAAAACATACATGACTATCAGGTGCATAGTTAGACCAATGGTGTCGTGTTTGGCTCGTGGCCAGGCTGTACTGAGACTGAACACAACACAGTCTGTTGTTTCATGACTAAATTGTGTGATATGTGCTACTTTATTCAACATTCATATACACAGAACAACTGGGTTGATAATGTGGTTAAAATGCTAGATAATAAATATATATATTAATAATATATGTATATAACATATATATATATATATATTATGTACATAGGATTACCATATATATATATATATATATATATATATATATATATATATATATATATATATATATATATATATATATATATATATATATATATATGTAATTCTAAAAGCAGCATACCCACAGTTCTTCTTCAGGAGCGATAGGATATACACTGTATTGTATGACCTCCATGACCAGTACTCTCAAACTGACCAAAACAAAATTTAAATAGAAAATAAATAAATGAATAAAATACAAATAACCAAATGATATAACAGTGAACAACTTGCTAACTTATCTACCAACTATCTATAATAATATATATATATATATACATATATATATATACATATATTAATATATATATATATATATATATATACATATATTAATATATATATATATATATATATATACAGTGTATATATATATATATATACATACATATATATACGCCAGTGGAGGACTGACCTGTTGTAAGGAGACAGCCACTCCATCACGACACTGCCATAGCAAGCCTGTGTCCACAGACGTCCAGTGCCAGTACATCCAGACGTGCCCACTCCACTCCCCCTCAACTCACAACTACAGCCAGCGACTCCGCCACACGCGCCACGACACACCGCACTCCCTCAACCACGGCCGCCATATGGCTCAGTGGCGTTGCTTTTTTCCTCAGCTACCGACGGCGATTGTGTACACAAACACCACTAGTGAGTTGTCACTACACGCGGCAGTCATACCCCGGTCGACTGCGGCGATATCTAACAATTATCAGGGCGCAAAACACGACCTCGGCATGTCCCGTTGACTCATACACTCAACTGGTTAAAATTATCCCGGCCACTGCAGGATATAACTAACTTCTGAAAGCACCAGCAGGCAAATAAGATCTTGTCAAACATTGCGGATTGTCATACTCAATCAGCCAGACGGATGCACAGCGGATTGTTGGAGTTGAGTTATTCTCATTTGAATCACTGTCTACGACACACAATTCTTGGGTTTAATCCCACAGTGTTTGTGAAATTCAGAGATAATGATCGCCAACTGTGGGGTTAGTCCAGGCCATCTGCCCATGTTTGGGATGTGTTACTTTCCATGGCCCCAGGACGCCAGTTAGAAGGAACCACAAGTTACACTTTGTATCAAGTCTCTTCAAAAAGACATAGACAAAATGGGGTGGACAAAACCAAAAATCTAAGTTTCAAAACAGCAATGGTAGTATTCAAATAGTGTTCTCTTGATCAGTTGTTAGGTGTTCGACCAGCAAACTACTGCCCCCCCCCCACACACACACATGTATGACAACAGAAGGACATGTGACCTCTTATCTGATCCATCTCCACCTCTGGAGCGTTTACAATAGGGAGTAACCAGTAATTAGAAACACATCATAAATATGTCCTGTTTGAGATGAGATCTCCAGAGTCCAGTCAACAGCGAGTAAACTTCTAAACGAGAACACTATTTTAATAACAAATGATAATGTCAAACTGAACAATTAGGAAACAACAGACAAAATCGACAAGCGATATCCTCCTGCACAGAATTCCTGCCCTCAGGACAAGACGTGCCAGTGGTATTTTGCCCCATGCCATATATCTAATCTTTCCGCATCAAATACACATGTACCTCCTATTTGTAACATGACGGAAAATTGAAAAAACCCTATAATTTCACCAAACTAATCTGCATCATGTTTCACAAGTTCTCAGCGTAGCAATTACTCGAAACATATCATTATGTAATGTTATCTTGCATTGACAGCTGTCACCAGGATAGGACACTGTTGAGTGTGAAAGACAGAACACAAATCCCCACGAGACACGAGACAGCTAGTTTAAAACGTACCAGTCCTGCGGATAAACATCGGAACACAAGAGCAGTGGTTAAAACCTGAGCTGAGAACTTGATTGTCGCTTGACCTTTGACCTTGTATAGTTGGAGGTACGTTGGATCTTTTATCATGTAAAGAGCGCAGTGGCTCAGCGGTAGAGCTTCAGACTCTCAATTAAGAGAACCCGGGTTCGAATCCTATGCTGCGGTGTTAAAACCTTGGGCAAGTTTTTTCACTCTACATTGCTCCAGTTCACTCAGCTGTATAAATAAGTACCTGGCGATAGACAGTAGTGGCTATGTGTACGAGCAGCCTTTCGCACATTAATTGTAGCATTTGGCTGGTGGATGCTTCCCAGGTAAGTTGAGATGGTATTTGATTAAATTGGTCTGTCGGGGAAGTAAAGTGTAAAAGTGCTTTGAGCAGTCCTAAGGACTGGATACGGCGCTATATAAAAACCTACCTTTACTTTAAAGCTGGTGGTTTGGTGAACTGTCAATTATGTACAGTTAGAAGTTGAACTGTGTAAAGTTAGAAGCTCAAAAAGTGCCAGTCTTACACTTAGTAGGGCTATGAATAATTTTGAAGGTCGTCCACGCTACATCACCCATCTATCTTTCCATTATTTCTATACTGGAATAGAATTCATACTCTACATTCCACACAACTATTGACGTGCATCTCCCTCAACTGCATATTTTTATATTGTATAAATTCGGCCTGTTTTCAGGACACTTTCAATATGTCCTGCTACATGTTTTACCTTTTATTTTGTGGCCCCTCGATAAACCAAAAGACTTCTTTGTCCACCTGTCAATCTTGATGGCAATCTTGTTAGATGTTGTTAAGTATATGTATGGCATTTTAATTCCATCATCCTTGCTGGCCTAGACGTCAGGTGAAACAGACAGTGACTCACCCAAAAGACACATCCTTCCAACGTTCCAACCACACGTTGGGCACTACGCCAGTTAGTTAGCCAGTGTAACTAGTTTTTAGGAAAAAATTATTTGAGTCCCGAATCTCCAGGTGTCGACAAAGATTCCATACCACTGAGTCACTGCACTGGTGTAGGAGATCTTTGTGCGCAGGTATAGAACCTCTGTACACAGATGTAGACTTTAGAATCACCACTTGACAATTGGAAGAACTGTCTCAAGGTATATGGTGATATACAGGGTAAATTCAATATCCAGGGAGATCTTCCCAATGTGATATTTGATGACAGCTAAACCATTGTGACGTGGTTCTAAGATTCAGTTCATACAAGATTATCACTCGGGAAAACTGTTTATTTCCGACATTTTACCACAGCTAACCTTCAGTTTGTGATTACAAATCAGTGTGCTGAAGAGGATTGAATTGGACAATGTATTAAGAGTTTGTTTACAGTAACTTGCCAAGAGATGAACAATTTCTCATAACTGCGTAGCCTAATTTTATCAGTTCAGGTGACAGCATTTACACAATAAGAAAATGATGTTATTTTAAATAATAAAATATCAAATAACACATACATAACAAGGAGTGTTCTTGTAGTGGCTGTTAACAGTTTCTAGTAAAACTGTACTCTTATATTTTCAAGTGCCATGAACAGTCCTGAGAACTGGATAGTGGGCTATATAAGAATTTACCTGTTTTAAAAACAAGTTGTGTATCACTTCCTGAAAGACATTCTTCAAAGTAACCTCTCCAGACGTCTGCCTGATCCTATCAGAGTATGCATGATCAAACATCCAATTTTTCCTCTTCTTTGCAATGACACATCACCCAACAAGGCTAGCTCTTTGTAGCTAGTAATATAAAAAAAACTAGATAATAATAGTGGTGTTTCGTCTTTAAATTAAACGCACACTTGGTACTCAAAAACTGACGTAACTAACTATAGGCTGTGTGACACTGTTACATAGAACGTAGACAACAAAGGCTTTCTTTGAGCCAAACACTGCAATGGGAATGCCCTTAGAAGCAATCTCGCTGTCACTGATGAGGGGTAACTTTGTAAAATTAGGACGTGTTTGTAAAAACATGTTACTTATTCTGTTATTACATGTCACGTGTGTGTTCCTGCATGCACACTGATGCTGACAGGTTTCTGCAGTGGCATAGCTGACTTTCAGTTTCAGGGATTCACAGCATATGCATACTTCTGTGTACACACTGCTGCACATACTCAAGTACCCAACATGCATGTATTTACACTCACACCCAAACACGCACACACACACACAAAAACACACACACACACATACACACACCACCCCCACCCCCACACACACTCACACTCACACGTACGCACACACGCACGCACGCATGCACGCACGCACACACACACACTCCTGTGCATACACACCCAATTAACCTTGTGCCAGTTCTGTGTGATTAACTAACCAAACTTGCAAGTATTTCCAGAAAACGTCAAGTAAACATGCCCAGCTGGAAAAAAACTAGTAGTATAAACAGTCCTGCTGCCAACATCCTTGATTTGATAACCAAACAAACAACCACCGGCGGTGAAACTCATTACTGCAGACCAAATGTTATCAAAACACAATAGACACTTACAGTACAAGAGTAGCAAGTCCATCTACTGGGGGCTTCTAAACATTGTAATCAGCCAACTCCTGAACCAGTCTGCTTTGACAGCCTGATACTAATCCAGTGTGAGACTCTGAGACAAGTATTTCAAAGTGATCCTGCTTTTAAAATGCACACTTCTGTTTTTAATCTCCAAGATACATTTATATAATTTACACATATGAGACTCATTTAGGGCCAGAGTAACTTGATTCTACTGAGTGACTGATTCGCCCACACAGCAGACTTTTACACTGCAGAAACAGGAACTGGATCTGTTCGTGACAATCAATTTGATATTAATGAATGGCTGATTCTGTTATACACAGCTGTGTGAAACAGAATCCCCAGTGTAATCAATAAAAATGATTGATGCATATTAGTGTGTGTATCTGTCTGTCTGTCTGTCTGTCTGCAAGCGTGCGTGCATGCATGCGTGCGTGCATACGTGCATGTGTGTATGTGTGCCAGTGTCTGTGTGTCTGTAGGTGTATATGTATATGTGTGGATGTATGTCCATACATGTTAATGTGTACACATATGTATAGGTATCATGTGAATGTAAATGCATATTTATGTGCATAAGCAAAACTTCATAACCACACCCACATAATCCTCACACACCAAAACAAACCTCTTTCCAATCCGAAACCTCCAACGATAAAACAAACCAAAACAACAACTTCCAATCATCCACCCTGACCCCCAGCCCGCACACCACCCCCTCCAACCCCCAACCCCCCCCCCACACACACACACACCACCCCCTCCAACCCCCCCCCCTATATTTCACCCCTCCATCATCCACCCTCCTGATCCCCCCACCCTACCTGTCGACAGGAGAGGGCGTCAGATGCAGCCAGTCACACATGCCCAGTGCTCAGCCTCATCCCCACTGCCAGACACTCCCTGTCTCTTCCACTACACTGTGTCAACTACACTCATACACACGCAACGTTTACATATAGCCTGTCACCATGGCAACAGGTCATGTGACCGCAGCCACCTGTAGACTGGCACAGAGGGGTGTAGGGCACAATTCATCACGGCCAGTTGTCATACACGTGCCAGTCTAGCAGGCTGCCAGTCTGACAGTCGCCAGGCATGGCCTCTTTTTTTAAACAGAGTTATCAATCCGGCCACTGATTTACAACTTATTGGTTTGGAAATATAACACAGAGGAACGCCTTTTTTGTGTGATTACACTGTCGAGAGAATTTTTTGGTCACTACTTTATAATCGGAGGACCGTTCTTTATTATGGCAGTGACATAATGGACTATTTTATGTGACAATGATGCATTATTTACTTCATCAAAGCAAGATAATTAAACTGTAAGAATTAGCCTTACTGTGGTCGTTTGGAGCATTTTACTGAGAACTTGCAATATTTCTTGATCAACCATCTGACTCGGAAATCAGTGGTTGATTCCATTAAAATGCTCCAGAATATGTGCTCATTCTGACAGTCTAGTCTGTTAGTTGCATGTGCTGAGAAAAATGAACCACAACCACTGTCATGGACGTCGATAAACCAATGAGTCGATAAACCAATGCCAGTGATTGGGTATCATGCAACCGACCAATCGTATTGTTGCATATTGTGTGACACTTCAGTCAGCTACTTGACTCGTGATTGACCTTCATTTGAATAACAATCAGTCTAGGTTTACCAGAATTGTTGGCGAGTCACAAACTGGAAAGTCAAATCACATCATGTCTCAGCATTCTGTATTGCAAGTCTAGTGCCCACAGTAACTCATGTCAATAGCCTTACTTACTTTTACCTCTCACGTGAGGTGAGAGGTAAAAGTAAGTAAGGCTATACAGGCAATATATTTCAGAAAGTACAACAGTTATCTACTTACATTTTGATACCCAGTTTATTATATTTAACATGTGTTCTTAAAAAACGTTGCCCTTACTTCAGAGAATTGAGTAGGGAACTTTCCTCTAGAGCGCACTACCATGGGAACTGGCTTTAAAAGGGCTAAATACTGTAATGATTATAACTGATGCCATCTGTTTATTGTCTCATAGACAACTCCATCAGCTATCTGGTAAAGTTGAAACTGTTCAAGTCCCTAGTGGTTTCCATCCTTTATACGGATGTGAAAGTTGGACCCTCACAGCTGATCTGGAGAGAAGAATCCAGGTATTCGAGCACACGTGCTACAGAAGACTCCTGCGCATCCCATACACAGAGCACAGGACGAATGAGTTCGTCAGACAACAAGTCACCAACTACACTGGCAGGCAGGAACCACTCCTTGCCATGGTAAAGAGACGGAAACTAGCTTGGTATGGCCACATCACCCGTCAGGACTCCCTGGCCAAGAACATTCTGCCTTCAGAGGCAGACCGATGAAGTCCTGGTTGGACTATATTAAAGACTGCTGCACTGTTCAAGAATTCTTAAACTTCAAGATTTAATTACACATAGGACTATGGTTATGCTTTATAAAGCAAACAACCACTGTTTAGAAGGTCGTGTACAAGCGTTCTTTGAACCAACTGCAGCCGTACACAAGCATGATACCAGACAATCTAAACTATTTTATGTTAAAAAAGCAAACACCACCCATAGACTACTGTCAATTACTGTCAGAGGTATACACGTATGGAACGGTCTTGCAAGTAATATAAGACAGTTGCCAAGTTTACAACAATTTAAGAAAAGTTTAAAGTCGACTATACTTTCTTCGTATTTATGAACAATTAACATAATGGAAAAAAAATATTATTGTTGGTTTGTATTAAATCTTATAACTTTTACTATAACTATAACGCATTTTAGTTGAAAAGGGCATAGCGCCTTACAAGTCATATGACTTCTGCTGTGTCCTTTTAACAACAGCACCGATATTATATTGTATTGTCGTTACCATTATTTATTGTATTATTTTTCATATTATGTAGTATATTCATGTGTTGCTGTTGTTAAATAAACTTTCATTCATTCATTGATGGTGGACGACCAACAGGGCTGGCACATCATGGTTGTGAAGGTATCGACCGTGTCACTCAATGATTGTCTACGATGCTCATGGGATAGAAGAATAAGGTGTTTGTTGTAAATTTGTTTTGTTTGTTACAAGTTAGGTTCTCGCAGTAGACAGTATCAATACCTGGTAGTTGTTTCCATTAGAACTGTTCAGTCAGTGCATTCACTTGATCAGACAACACATGGAAATGATGCCTGATTACACCAAAGAAAAGGACTGATCAGCTTGCATCCAAGACAAGACGAGTCAAGTATCAAGACAAACTCTGTGTCAAATCTCTATCATCTCTCAAGATTCCTAGTTAAATCACAGATTAAGAAACAGTTAGGTAACTAGCTCTTAGCTGCTGAGACATAAAACTGGGCATTTTGGGGTTTAGCCACTACTGCATCTAGATGTACCCAAACATACAGATATAATGGAGAGTACAGCCACTAAAGTAATAATAGCAATTATCAAAAACTTCTTAAATGCTCAAAACCTGAGCTCAGCAGCTTGACAAAGTCATTAAGAACTACCTCAAAGAGGGACACAAAAAGTCGCCAACAGACAGGGATTTAGGGCACAGGCATAATTTGGACTGGAATCAATAATTTTATTGTGTTCTTTTTTCTGCAGAAATCGAGGCTACAGTTTCAGATTTGTGAACAGCAGTTTGTTCAGACTTTTTAGTGACGCTATAGTGCTTACATTTTTCCAGCGTTATAAACGTTCCGATTGATGTTTCTGCGCATGCGTGATAAATGTAAAATCATTAATGTCCAGCGAAATGACAAAGGATTTTTGGTGTAAATGCCATGGGCTGTTTGTTAACTCTCCTGTGATGATTACTGTGAAGCGTTTCTTAAAATGTCTTTCAATGCAATAAAATATGACTTTTTTTATAAATCACTGATGGATTATGGCGCACTACAGTCATGTGATTTACGCTTGCTATCAAAATATGCCTCAAAACTTGTTTGCCTCATGTTAATTTGCGACAAGTAACTTCGCTGAGAGATTATGTACATCCTAACGAACAACCCGTGGTATTTATGCCACAAATGTTTTGTCCTTTCGCTGCACATTGCTGATTTTTATTTATTCCGCATGCACAGAAACGTCAATCGGAACGTTTATAACGACCGGGAAAATGTAAGCGCTACAACGCCACAGAAAAAGTGCACTTGCCCAGGTAGGACATTATCCCAATGTCACACCAACGGGTCAACAGGCAGGAGGCCAAGTAAGAAACATCCACCTACCCTTCGTTCGGTCCAGTAGGTCCAGGACTGCCATCCCCTTGCTGTTGCTGTTGCTGCTGCTGTTGCTGCGGCTGCTGCTGCTGGTCAAGAGCCCGCGGTGGACTAGAGTTCTGGTAACGGGTCGACACCGGCCGGCCAGTAAATTGACTATTCTGCTTCCTGAGTCGAACAATCTCCGGTCTACATAGATTGTCTGTGAGCGCGTGACCGTCGACGAGGTCAGGGGTCACTGAACTGTGACCCGATTGGTTCTGGTAGTCAGGGGAAGACGTCGCTGCTGCTTTGGTTCTCATTGGTGGCGTCCGCTTCACGACGCCATTGCTGTTGCTGCTGTTGTTTCTGTCCTGAACGACACAAGCAAACATACTGTGTTATTGTGGTGTATGGATGCTGGAAAATATGACACAACTGTGTCATGGAATGATACAAGCATTGCTAAACAAAACCTACAGTGTCAATATGCAATATATGCTGCAATAAGATAAGGTAAAAGTGCGCAATATGAGTTTGTAGAACAGGCACCAGATTAAGATGGCATATGTTAGTATAATTCATCTGTTATCATAAGAAAACAAGTTAAACAACCCAGATATAACATATACATTCACTACATTTTGGGTTATTTCCTCTGTATAGTAGCAAAATTATACTCAGCCACTAGTTATAAACTACCAAGCAGTACATATTTACAAACGCATCACTGAATTATTGCCCTTGGTGAATTTACATAAAACAAGGGTGCGTACACATCTGGACATTTGAAATTCAAGGTTATTCAAGACTTTTCAAGGCTATTTGAAACAGAAATTCAAGACTGTTTTAACGACATATGTACTTTTAAGCACAGTAAATTCAGTTAACATTAATTTTTTTACTTGACTAAGAAAACAATGGTACCGATCACAAAGAAATGCCCATTGCTCAATGTGCACATTTTTGTGTGCATAGACATTTCTTTTTCTGGCTGTTATTCATCACAACAGTTGAGTCAAAACAATGTTTTATTGACCACACTTAAATTCAAAAACAAATTCAAGACTACTTTGTAAAAAATCAAGGATTTCAAGGCCTTGAATTTGGTCTAATCAATTTCAAGGCTTTTCAAGACTTTCAAGGCCCCATACGGACCCTGATAAAATCATGACAAGCCTCTTTCTGTGTCAAATATCAGTTAATCATTGGCAGAAAACAAAGAAGCGCTGGCCACAAGATTAGGGCCCAAGACTAATAATAATAAATAATAATAAATACAGTATTTGTCTACGCCATATCTCCAATAAAAGCAATAAAACCATTCAGAGGTGCATTACACTTTACATGAATATACAGATTACCTAAAAATAAAAAATTAAGACATAGTTGTAAAATAAATAGATAAGAAAAAAAGAGTTCAATACAGGTATAAATAAATAATATTAATACTAAAATACTAATACTGATAAATATTAGTTAATTATATTACAAAAAAAAAGAATAATAAAATATTTGAAAAATAATAGATACTAAAAATAGTAGATATTAAAAATAAATATTAGTTAATTATATTACAATTTAAAAAATTAATAAATAATAAAATAGTTGATAAATAATATATATTAAAAATAGTATATATTATAAATAAATAATAGTTAATTATATTACAATAAAAAATAAACAAATGAATAATAAAATAGTTGATAAATAAGGTATTAAAAATTGTAGATATTAAAAATAAATAATAGTTAATTATATTACAATAAAAAAATATATAAAAAAGTTAATAAATAGTACATATTAAAAAAATTCAGATATTAATTAAAATATATTAAATTATATAAAAAACATTATTACAAATTATATAAAAATTTCTTTTAAAGTGAAAAGCGACTTCAAGGGCACACAGTGACGACTCACTTGTCCAGTGTTGCTGCGTGAGGCGGCGCTGAAGGCGGAGGTTGGAGTGAGGGTGGTGTGTTGGAGGAAGGAGTCGAGATGACAGGAGCAGGAGCCCCCGTTGGTGTGCCCGCTGCTGTAGTGGGAGTCGATCTTCTCCTTGAGCGTGACCACGGGCGAGCCGTACGGACGCGAGTTGTTCTGGTTCACCGAGTCACGCGCCCCGCCGTTGTCTGTGGCGCCGCCTGGTGTCCCGTGATCGAGGCTCCCTTCGTTGCTGCCGATCGGGGACCAGTGCTTAGCCTTGTTGACTAGTTGCTTTGCCTGAACGTGAGAGAGGGTTCGTCGTTTCATACACAAAGACAAGTGCCATATACAAGGCTATTTTAAGGGTAATTAAAGGAAAATTTAAGACTAACCGAGAATGAACTGGCACAAGACCACTGACCACGACTTAACATGACAAAATACTGACAAAGAAATGGTTTGGGTGGACTGTTTTGACTGCTTCGTTCCTCTATAGCAGGGTCCGTACACATCTGGACATTTGAAATTCAAGGCTATTCAAGACTTTAATGACGTCTGTACTTTTAATTGCAATACATTCACATTGAAAACATCAATCCAAATGAATCGCATCACACTCGACCTACTTATTTTACTCGACTAAGAACAGCGAGTTATTTTTGTACGTTGGCTTTCCCTTCCGCCCGACTGCCTCTGTTAGTTTGTCATGACAATTGAGTAAAAAAAAAACATTTTTATTTATCACAATTAAATTCAAGACTTTTTAAGACTCCTTTATAGAATTCAAGGATTTCAAGGCCTTGAATTTGGTCTAATCAAATTCAAGGCTTTTCAAGACTTTCAAGGCCCCGTACAGACCCTGCTATAGGTGTACGGGCAGCTAAATCTTAGTAAGTGTATTAAACACCTGTCCTACAAAAAGGCACTGGTCAATGTGCTCTGAATTATGCAGGATAAGCTGATGAAGTAACCAGGGCCTGGAGTTGAGGTCAGCAGGAAATGCTCTGGCTTCTAGTGGACAAAGGTCAGAGACTGAGGATAATCAATGCTTTTCAACGCTGCAAGCCATAATCCAAGGATGTCAGGGTCTTGAAATGGGATTATCTTAATTCACTGTTTTCAAGAGTTTTGTTGAAAGAGGGACAGGCATATAGTACTGGCAACCTGCAGTTATGTTCACCTTTTATAGGGGTAATTATAAAACATACATTTCAATATTTCCAAGGCTCAGATATACGCTTACCAAAATATGTTCACAACAAATATGTACACACAGCTCTTGTCTAAAACCAAAGTACCTAAAGGACTTTTATAACGAGCTACCCAACTGCAATGAAAGATGAGGTTAACATACAATTATTACGTGAAGAGTACCAACCACTGCCTATAGCCAGGTACTTATTGAAACAGGAGAATGAACTGGAACAATTTAGTGAGAACAAACATGTCCAATATTCAAACATCTATCACAACATATAAATTACACTTAAATTACTAATACAAAGAGTCATTTAAAAGAAACATTGTGGTATAAAAATGAAAGCTTAGCAGCAGCAGCACAGCAGCAGCGTAGCCGCAGCAGCAGTATTGTATTGTATTGTATTGTATTGTATTGTATTGTTTTTGAACATGTTTGTTTAAAACTTTCATTCACACATTATTATTATTATTATTAAATTCACATAACATTGTTGTTAAAGTTATACTACACTGGTGGGGTAATACCCCTATATGACATAAGAAAGAGCCCTGTTCTCGATCACAGTAAAATAGGAAAGTAGTATGTGTACAAACAAAAGTGGGCCAAATGAACTACAGCATACTGTTGCTATTACCACATTA
Organism: Oasisia sp. SBJ-2009; assembly: GCA_964017155.1. Taxonomy (NCBI): domain Eukaryota; kingdom Metazoa; phylum Annelida; class Polychaeta; order Sabellida; family Siboglinidae; genus Oasisia; species Oasisia sp. SBJ-2009. The sequence continues at coordinate 42,426,901 of OZ024862.1, read as the reverse complement.
ACAATATCAGTCATTCCTGTCAAAATTACACCACATCGACTGGACACGACCTCTAGGGACGAACCCCTGCTCCCTCCCCCCACTCACCCAGGTCTTCCTCTCCTTGCTCCCTCCCCCCACTCACCCAGGTCTTCCTCTCCCTCCCTGCTCCCTCCCTCCACTCACCCAGGTCTTCCTCTCCCTCCCTGCTCCCTCCCCCCACTCACCCAGGTCTTCCTCTCCTTGCTCCCTCCCCCCACTCACCTAGGTCTTCCTCTCCCTCCCTGCTCCCTCCCTCCACTCACCCAGGTCTTCCTCTCCCTCCCTGCTCCCTCCCTCCACTCACCTAGGTCTTCCTCTCCCTCCCTGCTCCCTCCCTCCACTCACCTAGGTCTTCCTCTCCCTCCCTGCTCCCTCCCCCCACTCACCCAGGTCTTCCCTCCCTCCCTCCCTGCTCCCTCCCTCCACTCACCCAGGTCTTCCCTCCCTGCTCCCTCCCCCCACTCACCCAGGTCTTCCCTCCCTGCTCGCTCCCTCCACTCACCCAGGTCTTCCCTCCCTGCTCCCTCCCCCCACTCACCCAGGTCTTCCCTCCCTGCTCGCTCCCTCCACTCACCCAGGTCTTCCCTCCCTGCTCCCTCCCCCCACTCACCCAGGTCTTCCCTCCCTGCTCCCTCCCTCCACTCACCCAGGTCTTCCCTCCCTGCTCCCTCCCTCCACTCACCCAGGTCTTCCCCTCCCTGCTCCCTCCCTCCACTCACCCAGGTCTTCCTCTCCCTGCTCCCTCCCTCCACTCACCCAGGTCTTCCTCTCCCTGCTCCCTCCCTCCACTCACCCAGGTCTTCCTCTCCCTGCTCCCTCCCTCCACTCACCCAGGTCTTCCTCTCCCTGCTCCCTCCCTCCACTCACCCAGGTCTTCCTCTCCCTGCTCCCTCCCTCCACTCACCCAGGTCTTCCTCTCCCTACTCCCTCCCTCCACTCACCCAGGTCTTCCTCTCCCTGCTCCCTCCCTCCACTCACCCAGGTCTTCCTCTCCCTGCTCCCTCCCTCCACTCACCCAGGTCTTCCTCTCCCTGCTCCCTCCCTCCACTCACCCAGGTCTTCCCTCCCTGCTCCCTCCCTCCACTCACCCAGGTCTTCCTCTCCCTGCTCCCTCCCTCCACTCACCCAGGTCTTCCTCTCCCTGCTCCCTCCCTCCACTCACCCAGGTCTTCCTCTCCCTGCTCCCTCCCTCCACTCACCCAGGTCTTCCTCTCCCTGCTCCCTCCCTCCACTCACCCAGGTCTTCCTCTCCCTGTTCCCTCCCTCCACTCACCCAGGTCTTCCTCTCCCTGCTCCCTCCCTCCACTCACCCAGGTCTTCCTCTCCCTGCTCCCTCCCTCCACTCACCCAGGTCTTCCTCTCCCTGCTCCCTCCCTCCACTCACCCAGGTCTTCCTCTCCCTGCTCCCTCCCTCCACTCACCCAGGTCTTCCTCTCCCTGCCCGCCATCCGTTCCCTCTCAGCCTCGGCCTCTGCCTCCTCCGCCTGCTTCTGCCTCAGTTCCTTCAACTCGGCCGACCTCTCCGCCACGCGGGGGGTGGAGATCTGCGACAGACGCTTCTCAAAGTTGCGTCGCTCCGACTCGAGCTGACGCTGGTGGAGGATCTTCTGCTCCACGATCTGCTGCTCTATGAGCTCGTTGAAGCTCGGCACTGGGGGGATCTTCGTCGGTCCCTCGGACTCCAGAGAAAACGCCATGCGGAACGCGTTGCCCAGGATCGCGTTGAGTTCTTCAGCCTGGGAGGCGGTAAACGTACTTTTGTTACAAATAATAATAATAATATTTGTTATTTAATATAACGCCACATCCAATTTCAAATGGTTCGTGGCGCTTTACATACATTAAAATACTAAAATACACACCAGAAGAAAAAACCATAAATATACTAGTAATAAACAATAAAAAAAATTAAATATCAATATAAAAATAATAACTCGAAATATTGAAGCTGAATAAATGTATATATGTATAATAAATATATAAATAGGTTAAATAAAATATTGACAAAAGTAAATAAACATTAAACTAAGCCGCGGTAACAGTCAGAAAGAAATGTGTCTTTAGGCGTGCCTTAAAAGTGGCTAAACAGGAATACTGACATGACAGTGGATATCTTCGCCAATCATTACATGTGTATAATAATTTGCTAACTTGGATGAACTGTTAAGTGCATCTCCTCCATGTCACTTCCTTCTATGTTTACTCACTTCCTTGACCCATTGACCTATGACCTACCAACTGGCAATGTGGTTCAAAAACCAAACGGTGTAGCTGGTGACTTTGAAACCAATAAAACAAGGCTGAGGTAACTTATATTAATTTTGATAATACTCTATGAAGCTGAGCAAAGGAAACTTAGCGAACACAAAATGTATCACGTTCTTACAGCAGCAACATGTTGTCAATTGTTCACAATCACCTTGTTACGATTTTGTGTTACAGTTACTGAATTAGTAATTTTTTGCTAGTAATGAAACAAACAAATCAAGAGACAAAATTAAATCAGATGCAGTTAGCCGTAACTGTTTAACGGAATTAGCAGAATCGGCTAACACTGATTCTGCCACACATGGTACAACTTTGGATTATTATTAAATACACCCTAAACTGAAGCTACGGGCGAATTGCTGTGCAACAGTGCTGACCTCTTGTGACGTTTCTGTGCGGAAGGCGTGACAGTATTGTACGTCAGTGCGTCCCTTTGGCTCGCGAGCCAGAAAGGAGAATTGTTGATACTCAGGATCACAGGCTGCGTACGAGATGCGCTTTAATGCATGGGCCATGTACACACTCTGATGAAAAAAACAGAAACAAAAGTTGTGCATGTTTTAACAGAAGATGAATTTTCCATCTTTGGTCAACCAACAATATTAGTAATCCATTTATTTTCCATGCTAAAATAGTTGTGTGAAAGGTATAACATTACTAAAACATTAAGGACAAAACAGCAAAAAAGACTTCCATAAATATACCACAATAGCATGGAACTAAAAATTATCAATTAATGAGTTGGTCATCATCATTCAGATAACATGATCTTCTATCTGTGATCAGCATTTCTAAATTATGTTCATACAGACGGATATAAACAATTATAATTCCCATGAAATTGCATACTGGCCATTGACTTAATTAATTAATGAGTCATAACCATAGCCTGCATGATCTGATAGCTCTGTCAGTGACAAGTAATACATGCAGGCTTCATCACCATTACCCATTCAACTGTACCACCTAAGTGGGGAGTTAATCACCAGGTGGAGCTACTGTGCATCACCAAACTCCAGTACATTCCTTCATAACAACCCTGCTTTATTAGATCATTAGTTTACTTCCAAAAATTCCTAAATTCATCCCATACAAACCACTTCAATTCATACAAACACAGGGCCCCTTTTTAAATGTCCACTCCCTAAAATAATTAATTTAACAGGAATGTGGGTGTATTTAATGACAATGTTTGGTATGGGTCAATGATGGAGGCACCATACACTGTATAAAGTGTTGCTTTTTATAAAACATGTTACAGGGTACTGTCTTACTTGTTCATTGTCTTCAGAAACAAACAAACAAACAAACAAACAAACAAACAAATATATTTCATGTGCATTCTACACCATGTCAGTGACATTACGTGTCGTGAAATTTAAATCATTACTTTGCATACAGGACCGACCATTTTAACACAGCTGGGGAATCAAATACTGATCAGTCAATTGTATACGGTAACTATCCCAGAATGCACCAGTACTTACATCACCTGCCCTTGAACTGACCCTGACCCCGGAGAGTGAGATGATCAGCAGCACTGGCTTCAACTTTGTCACATTCTGCAACGAAACAGACAACTCATCTTCCAGTGCAACTGAGTGCTAGTTCTAGCAATAAATTCCCCTAAAACCAAAACAATTCTGCCTTTGAATATAGGAATTGGACCTACTACTTAAAACATACAGCAAAATAAACAACCTTTGTTACTTGCAATTTTTTTTATCAAATTTTAAGGAGGAAAATGTTTTCTCAATGTGGATTGTTTACAGCTGTGTTTTCCCAGAACTCTTGTTATATACAAATAGCATCATTTCCTAAAATCCAGGTCATACAACTAGAGTTACTAGACAGAAACACCTATAACACTTTAGCATTGTCATCAGACTAGCTACACATACACTGCACTTTACATGCGTCAGTTCCAAATACCGGGTAACTAGAATTATATTTCTAATTAGTACAGTTTGGCATTTAATTACTTGTTATTTGTAGCAGAAGGTGGAAATGTCTGGTGGCTTGCAGTGGTAGGAAAGGCTTGCGTGAAACTATTTTATGAAGTCTTCCTGTGTCCTATAATGATCACTGACACTGCTAACATCATGTCACCGACATCACTTGTCTGTTGCAATTACCCTGATAAAACTACTCCTTTACACAATGCATTCACATCACGTCACATCATGTCACCAGACAGAATGGTAAGTCAGCCTACTGAGTACTGACCTCTTCAAGCAAGACACAGTTAACTTGAGGTAATGACAACCACATATTCTGACAGTGGCAAAGTCGTCACTGCCACTGTGTGGCTAGGCTGCCTGTGATGACTCACTGGACTGTCTTTCCTGTCCTTATCTTGATCTCCTTTGATCTTCCTTTCATTGTGTCAACAATCCATTGTCATCCTCACAAGTGCTCTCTACGCTGAGGCATGTTTCTAATGCCAGTGGAAGTGTATTGTTTAACTTAAACCAAACAAATGTTGTTCTGAATGTCCATTGGTTTTTGTTGCCGTTTGCTACATGAACGATCTACCGGACAGTCTGCACCTAATGTACTCACTTGAACTTTTTAAATCCAACTTAAAAACACATCTTTTAAGGCCGCATTTGTAAACCACATGTATAGAGTATTTTATAATGAATTTATTTTAACTGTAATTATAGTTTTGCAATTTTTTTACTTACTTTATTATTAACTTATTCATATATTTTATTATTTATTATTTTATTTTATCTCTTTATTGCTGATAAGTTTAGCTTATGAACTATGATTTTTTAGAAGCTTTATTTAATTACCTGTTATTATCATTTAACATTTTGTCTTTACGTGTAAGTTTAAAGTGATTATGAATATTTTTTAATACGTATGTGTTACAATGTATTTTATGTGCCTCTGAGTGAAAAAAAATTCTCTAGGTATACGGCGCTTTACAAATAAAAATTATTATTATGAATTATTATTATTATTACATGCTATCGTTGTGCATTGTTCCACACCTGTGTTCAACTCTGTCAAGCACGGAGACTTAGCTGACAATCTACACCATTCCGTCACTACATCTACTCCATGTCCTCTCGTTCCTTGCTCCACTTGAAGTCAAACAAACTACTTGACAAACTACTTCTGTCAATATTTTCATACCGAATCAATACCATAAAACTTTCTATTTGATCTCCTCCTGACCTCATTGGCTCTACGGTTGTTCACTCCATTATCTTAAGACTAATGAATGAATGAGTTTATTACAAGTACACATAATAATTGAGTACACAATAGATCAGGATATCACGTTATGGCCTTTAAATGACGACAGCCACCTTGAGAATCACTTTGAATAATAATTATAGTATAATTATAATATAGCTTTATGCAGAGACCCATCCACCCATCATTTGGATGGTTAAAAACCATTGTGGATGGGTAGAAATATGGGTGGATGGGGAAACAAAAAGAAGGAGCAAAAAAGGTCTTCCAAAACCTTAGATATTGTCAGTTATGCCTTAGAAGTGAGTGTAAATGGTGTCACGTGTGTTTGTAGCCCATTTCAGGTCATCAGACACATTTAAAAGTTTGTAAACTGGTTTAACAGTTAACATCCATGTGTCCACCAAAACAGTGTGACTGGCAATAATTTGGTCCTGCATAAAGCCCTGAATAATAATGATATATTATATTTACATATAGATTTAGAAGATAACACAACAGCGTACCATAGTAGATATTATAATAGGTGTATACAGTAGATAACTCATACAGACACGTCTACACATTATAATAGAAGTGTGTACAGTAGATAACTCATACACAGACACGTTTACACATTACAATAGAAGTGTGTACAGTAGATAACTCACACATAGACACGTCTACACATTCACCGACAGCGCCACCTACCCTCATCTGCAGGAGTTGTCGTCGGACCTGCTCAGCCCGGGCATGTTGGTCGTCTCCCGATGCCGAGAAAGAACCCATGTACTGCAAGGAAGAAATGGACGTTTAGACGTAGACACAACAGCAAAAGGCAAGTTCTTAAAAAGGCAAGTTCTTATATAGCGCAGTATCCAGTCCTCAGGACCGTTCAAAGCGCTTTACACTTTACTTCCCTGACAGACCTGTTCACTCAGACACCATCTCGGCTTCTCTGGGAAACATCCAGCCATATGCTACAATTAATGCGCAAACGCTGCTTGTACACATAGTCTATAGCCAGGTATTCATTTATACAGCTGAGTGAACAGGAGCAATGTAGAATGAAACAACTTGCCCAAGGTTTTACCACCGCAGCACAGGATTCGAATCCGGGTTCTCGTAGTCGAGAGTCCAAAACTCTACCCCTGAGCCATTGTGCTCTACAACAGTTATTCCCCATCCTCAGCCACAACTGTATCTACACATCCCTGGCTGGCCCACGTGGCAGCGGAGAAACACCAATACGTCTACACCAGTAAGGATCATATTGCAGCATATTTTCTTTTCGCAATTACAAGCTATTATGATGAATTATCATCGCTCTCTTCACACCTTTCTAAGAGTGTTTACATATGGAACCCAAAGATGTTTATGGTTTATATCGTAGATCAACATTAATTATGTGATAACGTCACAAAACACACGATGTCTATACTGTTTATTTCAACTGTACACATATGTCATGTGACACACCCATAACTTCATTCCGGTCAAGACAACCGCTGGATGTGGTTGCAATAATACAGAACCACTGCAGGCATATATAATATTTATAACCAAGAAACCAATCCATCAATCCACTCTACAAAAATTAATTACATTAGACTTTGGACAAGGTCATGCTTAGCTTCTCATTCTGGTGTGCACCTGTTGCTTCAAATCCTTATTGAGCAGGAGACATTTTAGGCCATTCTGCCATTCTATTCCTAGGAACATGTCACCCAGGTAGATGGATACACCTTATAGCCAGTGGATCAGCTGTTATTTGTTTAATTAAACATGCACTAAAAAACAGTAGGCTGGTAAATCTATGACCTTAGAAATCACCTGCTCGATCAAATAATCTAGGATTAGCCGGCCAATTACTGCTGAGTTGTGAAGTGGTGGCTGGCTTATGTATAGCACACACATGGCACCATAACCCAAACATTTCCATTAACCAACACTCAGTGAAGACCCTGTAGTGTGTGTGTGTGTGTGTGTGTGTTTGTTTGTTTGTGTGTGTTTGTGTGTGTTTGTGTGTTTGTTTGTTTGTGTGTGCACGCGTGCATGCATTCATTCAGCAAATTGCATTTTTGCTTTGCCAACCTGACATTTAGAGCTTAGAACTTTAGATACCAACCTTCTTCAATCTAATTATACACAACTACACTCTGGGGGTTATCTGGGCACATGTATACTGTTCATGGCTCTATAAACAATGTTTCAACATTTGGTCCAAAGTAAATGTATTTCTTATTGTCAATGCCACACCCATTACCTCCAAGTCTTTGTAAAACACATGGTAAGGCAATTAACCATATTCAGACATGTGAACGTTCACCAATCTAGGGCACCCACACTAATGTGCATATGTTTTAATACTGTGTACCTCTATGTCGCTGCTATTTTTATGGAAACTGACACCGTGCATCACCATTCTCTTCTGAAAGGACCCTATTACAAAGCACCCAATTGTAAACATCCCATGTTTTACACAAGAGTTTATTTTGTCTGGGAAACAATGATAGCAGTCACTGGCGAACATCTACCCTACTGGTCAATCTGCATTGGACATGCCACAACGGCTGGATAACATCAGACTACAATACACATGCCGTGAACTACAAGAAAACAGAACAAAAACAACCATTCACCAAAGAACAGTACACGTTATCTGCAAATGTAAACCCAATGTACTGCACATGCTTGCATGTTCAGAAGTGACATGTCTTTGATATGACAACTGGGACAACGTCATATATCACACTCCTTGGCTGCGGGAACATGTTACATAGAAAGGGCAGTCATCTCACTTTGTCTTTCCATCTGGGGTCAGATCAGCATTTTGTCTATGTTGTCATCAAATATGTGATCTCCACATTTTCAAGCAGGATCAAAGCTGACCTTTGTGTAAAGGGAGTGCAAATATGGAATTCTCTATGCGGTGATTTAAAAATAGTTAATACTGTTGCTGCATTTAAATGTAAATGCAAGAATCTTTTATTTTAGAAATATCTAGTTGTGGACCATCTCTCTTAACCTATATTATATGTCAAGAACTGTTTTTGTCATGAAGAAAAATCAAAAGTGTACCAGGGGTTTACTTATGTTATACTTTGTATATGAATTTGAACCACTATTTAAATCGATATTATGTGTCGGGGTAAATTGACAAAAAGTCATTGACTTCAAATTTACTCCTTTCATACATTGTATATTGTAGTATTGTAGCTAAATTTGCCTGTTTGTATTGTATTTATTGTAGTTAACAATGTTCTGAGTTCTGAGTACAATGTTCTGAATAAACTTTCATATATCAGCCAACCTACAGAACCCATACTTGCATACCACCTCCTAGACCAAGTTACCAAAGTACTTTATTTAGATAGAAGAGGCATAAAGTATTGTACCATGGTAAATATTAATGTGTGATTACAAGAACAACAACGTACGTCTTAAGTACATTATAAAATTTAAAAATTACCATTCTCAAATGGCCTTGTCAAAATGTGTCTCTATGTTTACTTAATTTATTAATTAAACTTGTTTAATAATAGCTTTATATAAATAAAATATAATCATTAAGACATTTGCCTCCGTATAAATTTATGTTTATATCCGATAATACCACAATTGTCAGAACAGTTTATTATATACAAAATGTGGTAATAAATGACTTTGATATTTACAGGGTGAACACATTTCCTGTCTTGTGGTTTGTTATCAATAATATACAATAAGACTGTTTGGCAGTCCAGTTAGATCAAAGTAGTTATGACAAACATGTCAGTGTAGTGGTCCAACAACCAATGGGATTCCTTAAACGCCTTGTGATAAGATAACCAGTTTCCCTTTCAGTCAAACAGTGTTTTCTGATTTTACACTGAGGTACTAGTGACCAGTCTAACTGGACAAAGACCGTGTTGGTATGTCCGAAACACACCGGTGATCAGATAAATGGTGAGAGGTCGAGAGATGATTATACCAGCAGAGAACTGGGCGAGCTGTGTTTTGTTTCGACTGCGAACACTGCACGGTGATCAGATGCGCTTAATTCCTTTTAATTATACATCAGCTCCACACAGGTCAGCTGTACCGGCCAGTACCTTCTGTGGTAAAACTACACATTCCTGATACATCTATCTGGTCAACAGAGAAACAGGTCAACTGTGGGGTATACCGTATACAGCTGTATACACTGCTACCTGACCTATATAGTCCAACAACAGATGAGACAAGAACATTCATATGAAATGCACATTTTACTGGGCATAATACAGATAAATGCATTTAAAGCAATTCATGTTAATGTTTACAAAATAACTATAATTAAAAAGTAATGTTAAAATAATAATTACACACCTGGTATACTTTTGATTTTTCTCCATGACAAAATTCAACACAAAATCACAAAGATATTCCTATCCTAGATCATCGTATATTCTCTAAATTGAGTCCTTTATGTAGTTACGTCATTTGATTAAAGATGACCTTTTTGATAAGTGCCATAACATCGCATGATCCAAAAGAATTTACGACCAACTCCAGAACTAAACTTTAACATCTGTTTTATTTACCACTGTAAATGGTAGTGCGTACTATAAAATGGCACTCTGCACCTAGTGCATGCACCATAAACATAGTGCCCCACCCAATAGCAGGATAACCACAAGCTAATCTATCAGTCGGTGCTCAGTGTTTATCAGACCCTGAAATGACACAAGCCACATACCCTGACGTAATTGACACTTTTTTCTGGAGCATCAAGGCATCGAGTCCAACTTGTCATCCTTGGATTCAAATGTCTGTGGTGGGTGACATGAACCACTGTCTGGGAACTCTAGCTCAAACTGTCTGCATCGGGGTAAGAATGTGACATTTTCACAGACTCTCCAAATAAGTACCACACTGCAGACATTCTGAGACGGGTCCAGTGTCGACACATGTCAAGTCTGAGGCAATGCAGTTTTGCAACAATGTCATGAATGGCATTTCTTAGACAGGAAAATTTTCTTGCAAATTAACTTGATATACCCGCATAGCTTTATTCAGAAACCCGTCCACCCATCATTGGGATGGGTAAAAACCGTTGTGGTTGGATAGAAACATGGCTGAACGGGTAAAACAGGACCAAAAAGTCTTCCAAAACCATAGATATTGTCAGTTATGCCTGGCTTAACAGTTAACATCCATGTGTCCACCAAAACATGTGTGACTGGCAATAATTTAGTCTTGCATAAAGCCCTGTGTACCCGCTAATGTTTTGTACCAGAGACTTATAGTATCTTGATATTATTTTGAACTTGAAAGAGTCAAAATAATGTAATGCCTTCAGTCTGCAATTTAATTAATATTGTAAAAACAAAAGAACATATTTTACACATGAACAACACCTTATTGTAATAAAATAATTTAGCATCAGATTATTGTTAACGTATCTAGAAACTTCAACAAAGAATTCACATGCAGTCATGTTTGGGTCTACAAATTACATTTTACTGCACATATTTTGATTGTTACTAAATGCGCCTTCAGTCTACAATCTCTTTAACAAATATTTGATGTTGCCTAATATTTGCAACCTCAGTGAGGTTTGGCAAGTACTGGCAACCTGTTTCTGTGAAATTGTCAATGCTACAAAAAGAGACTTTCAAAGTACACAGGTCACTGTACATCAACTGATTATCTACACAGGGAATCTTAATCTCATATGTCACCAAAGATGACACCAAACTCCATGTGATGACTCGTCACACTTGTGTCAAGCAAAGTTACACATTCTGTCTCCCGTCTACATTTAATGCTACAAGCTTATAAAAAGGCAAGTTCTTCTATAGCGCACTATCCAGTCCTCAGGAGCGTTCAAAGCGCTTTACACTTTACTTCCCCGACAGACCTGTTCACTCAGACACCATCTCGGCTTCTCTGGGAAGCATCCAGCCATATGCTACAATTAATGCGCGAAGGTTGCTCGTACACTTATCCACAACTGTCTATAGCCAGATACTCATTTATACAGCTGAGTGAACTAGAGCAATGTAGAGTGAAAAAAACTGCCCAAAGTTTTAACACTGCAGCACAGGATTTGAACCCGGGTTCTTGTAGTCGAGAGTCCAAAGCTCTACCCCTGAGCCATTGCACTCTACAACTTATATATAAAGAACAAAAATGAAACTCAAATGTAATTTCACCATGTGTAGCTTTTATGCATGCAGCCAAAACATCAGAACAGGTCATCCAGAAAGTAGAAAACTATGTACAAAATGTTGCAATTGTAAATGTTAGCAAACAGACACCATTACATGTGTATTAAAAATAGATCAATTGCAGTACACACACTAGCTTCTGTGTACATGAGTAATAATGTTCAACAAGAGTGTGTCTGTAGTTCGCCGGTGTAGTTAGCCATGGCATGTTGCTGTCAAACAGGTTGATCACTATAAAAAGGTGGCCTATGTGAAAACGAATCCGTAGTCAAGAGCATGTGTGTCATTGTTGCCCCGCCAGGAATTTTCGCCAACAGTCAATGAGCTCCTTAATTATCCCAAGCATAAATCAATGAACTGAGAGGTAAATCTATAGGGTCAAGGAGATGTTGGCTGTGACTGTAAGTGAAACTACACCCAAGTGTTGTACACTTGTTATGGATTTCTATAGTTGTGGACATTCAGTATCACTGTGTATTTCCTTTTATGTTAGAGGAGCACTTTAAACAACACTAATGTATTTTTAAAGAGGCATTGGTATGTGTATATGTTATAGATAGTTTTTATATTTTAGAGATTAAGTTCAATATAGATACTTTATAATTTGTATATTTTAGAGATCTAATTTATATAATGCTCTTAGAAAAAACTACATTTATTGTATTTTGTAGTGTGTTAATGAATTTAGAATGCACCATTCTTTACGGAGTTCAAACTACTGATAGTAAAAAAACATGCTATCTAGATTGATAATATTTAAAAAGTTAATAGAAAGACTATTAAATAATTCAAGTGACTGTTCAAAAATGGGAATCTTCACATAAATAAGCGCTATGATTACCAGGTACCGGTGTGCCCTGGTCCTGTGTTGATGTACAATGTCTTCTCTCTACCATTTCAACAAATGGGCAAACTACTTCCATCACATCAGGACTTTGAAGAACCGAATTAAAAATTGACCAAAGTTCAGGACGAAGTCACAGAATGCAAGAACGGCCCTGAGACCAGGTGTCTGTAGTGTACACCAACTGAGTTCCCTGGACCGGACTGACCGGTCCACTACAGAGGTCTGGTCATCTTTGAAGTGGTACACAGACCTGAGGTGATTCCAGAACAGGAACTGGACTTACAGAAGGTCAGTGGGTGTTGACTGGACAGGGTGGACTCAGGCTCAGTGGCCGTGGAATGTCTGACCATGGAATCAGAAGTAGAAACAACATATTTCTTTCAATATCACAAAAAAACTAAAATGTGTTACACTGCATACACGCTACAAATTATGCAGCAAAATCACACATGTCATTGTCCTCTTTGACCACTGTTTCTGTATTATTATATAAACACTGTTTCCATGTTGTTTGTGTTTCCCATATTTCTTTCAATATCACAAAACAAAAATGTGTTACACTGTATACATGCTACACATTATGCAGCAAAATCACACATACAGCTAGCTGGTAAAACGTTTATGCCAAATACATAGCATGATATCATTACGAAGCAACTAAAATTTAAGTTAAAAAAAATTAATAATGTGTAGAACTCAGAATTTATGACAAGTCTGGGCTAAAAGAATTAACCACATCCCATGCATAAAATGGTGTAATTAGCCTTTAATTGGACAAGGGTTGAAATAGTGGAGTCTGATAATCCGAGGACTACCAGAAACTCAGTCGGACTACCAAAGATGGTGACAGCAGTAGTCCGATGGACTACCACAACATTTATTAATATTTTTGAAAAACAAATTTGTCATGTTATTTTGCTTAAATCTGGGCCACTTCCTGACTACCAGATATCTCTGAGGACTACCAAAATTCTCAGCTAGGTAGTCCTGCTGACTGCCAGGAATGTTGGAGTTATTTCTACCCCTGTTGCACCATTCCCATCTTCCCCCAACATCAGATGTAGTCAACCAGATGATAATGAACCTGCACTGTCTGTGACTAGAACTGGTGCATTACAGAGTGCAGTGCTGCCCTCCCCTCCACCCCCCAGACATCTTGTGAAATCACATCAGAGCATCAGGTACACGCCAAACTTCAAAGGGCAGCAAAACAGGTGTTGACTACATTACAGGTGTATTATGGGATGACGCAACATGTGAGGTGGAGGTGATTTATCACGACAGTTCTGGCTTCGGAGACGAGTTTGGGATGAACAGACCACACAGCAAGTGGCATCTGACACGTGCCCTGCATGCACAATCGCACACACCGTGTTAAGTACTGTATTTCATTTACGATATATCATTAGCCGTACCATGTTTTATAAATGTAGTGTTAGATTTACAGTGTTATACACACTCTTACAGATACAGACGCGTGCAGACACAAGCATGCACACACGTGCGGAATCATTTTCTTCTTTGACCACTGCTTCTATACTATTATGGCCGCATATGTAAACTACTTGTAGGGTATTTTATAATGAATTTATTTAAACTGTAATTATAGCTTAGCAATTTTGTTAGTTAGTTTCGTTATTAAGTTTTTAATATATTTTATTATTTATTTATTATTTTATCTATTTATTGCTGTTAAGCTTAGCTTATGAACTAGGACTTTTAGATGCTTTATTTAATTATCTAGTTATTATCATTTAACATTTCATCTTTACGTGCAAGTTTAAACTGATTATGAATATTTTAAATATGTATGTGTTACAATGTATTTTATGCGCCTCTGAGCGGAAATTTGTCCGGATATAAGGCGTTTTACCAATACAAATTATTATTATTATTATTATATAAACCGTGTTTCCCTGTGGTTTGTAACCCAAAAATTCTGTCAGTTTTACATGTTTCGGGCTAAAATGTTGCATGTGATCTAGTAGGCCTGCAAGGATGGTCCATGGATTTAGGCTTTTTTCACTCAAGGGTTGGAGAACGTGGGGGCTTAATAGTTCTATAGAATTTCATGTTTTTCAACATCATTGCACGGAACAGCCTGGCTAAATGATTTCATCTGTGTTCATGACTCCATCAGTGAAGGTAAACATACACAGCAGGCCTTGTTTACAAACTAAAGGCCCCACAGACAGTGCCAGACCCACTCTCTCCCTACCCCCCCCCCCCCCCCCCCATCGCCTCCCACCCACCCACGACACAACCCACAACTACAGGAGTCTACAGTGACTTACACATTACACAAGCCCTGTGTACAGGTGTACCTCTCTATACAGGTGTACTGTATGTCTGCCAGTCTGACCAGTCAGTCAGCCAGTTGGTCAGTCAACAAGGCAGGAATGAATCACTTCCTCATGAACAGTCACATCTCCAGAGAAGCACACAGAGTGCTTTATCTGGTCCTACCTGATGTAGCAGGCCTACCACAAACCACAGAGATACTACACGACTAACGTACAACATACAGATGCTTACCTGACACTGACACTGCCACACACAGGGTCCGTACACATCCGGACATTTGAAATTCAAGGCTATTCAAGACTTTTCAAGGCTATTTGAAAAAGAAATTCAAGACTGTTTTAACGACACATGTACTTTTATGCGCAGTAAATTAAGTTAACATTACATTTTTTAATGAAATGCTGATTGCCCAATGTACACGGGTTATATTTTTTTGCGTAGGCTTTTCTTTTTTGGATATTATTCGTCACAACAATTTAGTCAAAACTAAATATTAATGACCACATTTAAATTCAAGACTTTTCCTGACTACTTTGTAAAATTCAAGGACTTCAAGGCCTTGAATTTGGTACAATCAAATTCAAGGCTTTTTAAGACTTTCAAGGCCCCGTACGGACCCTGCACACACATGGGTAGTTTATAATAACTACAGTATTATTGCTGTATAAAACGTACCTCTCAGTTTATTTTAATTCATCAAAAGTGGTTTATCTAATCAAATGTATACATATTACATAAAATATCCCAATAGTAACACATCCAGTATGGATATTAATGTTGCCTTAACTAAGATGTCATAAGGTGATGAAGAGGTATGAGTAAAAAAGGCTAGTTCTTAATATATAACTTCTTATATAGTGCAGTATCCAGTCCTCAGAACCTTTCAAAGCGTCTTACACTTTACTTCCCTGACAGACCTGTTCACTCAGACACCATCTTGGCTTCTCTGGGAAGCATCCAGCCATATGCTACAATTAATGCGCGAAGGCTGCTTGTACACATATCCACCACTGTCTATAGTCAGGTACTCATTTACACAGCTGAGTGAACTGGAGCAAGTAAGTGAAAAACACTAGCCCAAGGTTTTAACACCACAGCGCAGGATTTGAACGCGGGTTCTCGTAGTCGAGAGTCCAAAGCTCTACCCCTGAGCCATTGCGCTCTATGAATAAGAGACAGTATCACAATATTTTTATAAGAATCCTTCAGTGAACCGTTAACAACTTTTGTACTATTCATCCCTTATTCCTTGTACAATGGGTCAATTTTATTAACAATATAACACATGAATAATATTATTATTCATAAAAGCAAAACATGCCCGGAGACTGTATTATTTGTACCCTACTACCCTTACGGTGGGTGGTAACTGGTCAAATGAACCAATTGGCCACAGTCATTGGCAGATCTGAGAGTGACCACCAAGACTTGGCCATCCTCACTGATGATGTCATATCCTCTTGGTTAGCCTAGACCTGCCTTCCTGTCTCCGTTGCGCCATCCTCCACACCTCAGCATCTGTCCTCCACACCTCCTGACTGGGGGATGGGAGCGGTTTATAGTGTAACTCATGTAACACAATTTGGGTCAATCCACCATTACCCATTGAAATATCCCCTACAAAAATAGTGTTTTGGTGTGGCGTGATGTGTGAAATGTTCAAGCACTTTTCCTTGGGACATGCTGGCTGAACTAACAATGAATGAGTCCATCAGTGAATGTTCCAGTACTACTACATTAAATCTTTCACTGTTTTATTGAATGCACCAATATTTCTCAACTCAAAACATTGTCACAAGTTTTAGCATGGTTGTTATTCAAATTATCTCACTCAACGCCGAACATTTGCATACCTGATTTTTCAATAGTTCAGTACACTCTTTACTGCTACGAATAACAGACACAACTATAATATAAGTCATGCACAGGCCTATATTGCCTAGAAGCCAGCATCTGAATTCCACCAGTGTCTTTATAATTACAGAAATGAAATGTTTCATCACGCATATGCAATTGAAATGTGAAAAATTAATAGTGCCCTGTGACATCAGTCAGTACATTTTAATTACATCAGTTGTACCAGTGAACATCCAGGTGGCATTCCTGCAATACCTGTGGGTGTGTTGAGAAAAATCACAGCCATGTCACCTGCTTGAGTACAGTTCAGTAGGACTGTTTAGAGTGGCCTCAAGCCGTCTGGTGGCTGCACGACATAACATACACATTTTTAAAGCTTGTGCCTCAAGCATATAACATGCTAATAAAACTTCCGAACAGCACAAAAGAGCTATATCGCAGCTTGTAAACATATTCCCACACATAGATACAATAAAACCTTAACAAAAGGCATACAAGTGTGTACTAAGAGTGGTCCACTTGAGTTGTCATTGCCAAAAAGGTAATGTGACAATTCCCGTGAATAATAAACATGTGACCCTATTACATAGTCATTACTGTATAAATGAGATAAATATGTTGGTGCACAAGGGTTCTTATGCGACACACATACTACAGGATAAAAAATAAAAGATTATTACTACCAGATGCTAGACTATTTCACTGATTTTTATGTGTCAACCATATCTGCAAACCATGTACACCTGTATCATGCAAATATTTAACTCTCCACAGCATTTTTACAGTATCCTTCTACCAAAACAAATATTCACGATAAGACACAACATTCTGGCATAAACTAGTAACTTTAAAAATAGTATAATCCAACATAATTGAAACTATAAAAAAATATTAAACACTCAGCTGTCAGATATAATTATTGCTACTCCCACGTGACGTGAAAAGAGAGCACAGAAATGGAAATTCTGTGAAAGGATTCTAAGAATTCTTTCAATGATCAACAAAAACTTTAAAAAAATTACACTTGACTGATTCACCTGTCAAATTTAATTGGACCACCGCAGTGGGTAAAATATACTGATGAGGCAAAGGTCAAAGAAAAAACAGTCAGTGTAAATGCTACTAGTACACTGTGTATCAAATTCAGTTTTTTGTTCAATCCCTGCCTAATAGTTTGTAGAATATTCGTCTGTGTCAACATGTGCTGTGGCCATGTCCTCTAGCGATGGCAGTGGGTGCCAACTGTTCACAGCCTCGGGGACAATGACTACATGTTCTTGTCACCAACACCAACACGGTGACACTGGAGGCCACATAATAGACATTTCAGGACAGTCACTGTCTATTGCAGAGTTCTGACAACCCAGAGTCCTTCAAACATTATTTATTGCCAGCAGCTGCAACAGTGTAACGGAGACAGATGGCATTTCGGGTCTTGTCGGGTTTGTGTAATGTTATAGGACCCCTGGGACCCAGGCCCTGCATAGAGATGAATACTGAAACAATTCAATGTGAACAACTTAGACGCGGAATGGTTTTATTGGTAAATCGATATTCAAATGTAACAATTCTCCAAATTCTTCAATCTCAAAGTACAACTAAATTAACCATGTTATACCCTCGTACTTCAGGTTGATTACATTTACCATCAGAAAATATTATATACCAAACACTAGAAATGTAATTAAAGATATTTCATCTACAAATTTAAAGGTTTATGAGTATGTCTGGTGTGTAGTAAGCACTAGTAGTAACACTGAAGTATGTGTGTGCTAGTTTCAATACACATTGGTAAATCAGTTTGAATTTGAATATTAAAATCTTCATATTTCAAAGTGAAATATAAAGTTTTTCACTGGATGATTTGTACTGTAATTGTACATAATTATATATATATATATATATATATATATATATATATATATATATATATATACACCTGTATATATATAATTTTCATTATCAGATGATATGTTTTGATATGTTATTACTTGATCTAATATATCCGAGATTACTACTGGTAGTCAGCATTAAGAATTTACCAAACGTATACCAGACTACCAACAGCACATGAAATACCTGTGAACATAACAACAATGCAGGGTAGTGAGGGTACTCATAATACTCGCGGGCAGTGAATGCCTCCCTTGACACACAAAGGATGACACTCTATGGCACCATCTGCCATGTACCACTAGGCAAACTACGCCACAATAGGACACCAAGATTAGAACAATACCACAAAGGCTGAGCATCAGGCAAATTATCATTAATCTCAAAATGACACCTCACACAACCCACAGTGAAAGGCACAGATCTCGGCTGAAGAGACCGTTGGCCAAGTCCGGTTAGGTCAATCGTAAACGTTGCCAACAGCAACATAGCACACAATCTATCAGATATAATGCGGCCAATTTTTTTATCTTCACCTTTGTCATAGTTGGCCCAGATTCTGATGCGAGGTGTATTCAACTTTCAAGTAGTATTATTTTCCAACAGCAAGGTACCAGAGGCACTGATAACTGCATTATTAGGTTCATTACGTCTAGCAAATTTAGATAGTCGACCTGAACTCTAGTTACTCTACTACATATTAGGTGCTGGTCATGTAAGATTAATGGCCACTGAAGATCTTTGGTCCTCACTCCTTGGAAGCCCCAAACAACGTTTTACACAGGGTCTGCTCATAACATTTAAACTTTATTCCCCATCGAACACCATCTCATGTTATAGGAAGTATTCAGACATGCTGCAATTACTGCACAAAGACACCGCGTACCACCACTGTGTATAATATAGACACGCATCCAAACAGCCAGGCGCATTGGAGAAACTCAAAGAGAACAAATTTAAAAGCTTCCACTGTCTCAGGGCTTTATGCAAAATAAAAAAATTCACAAATTCGTTGGTAGATATGCGCATATTAACTCACATATACCCACATACCCAGTCGAGATGTGTATTATGATCTGACATAAACTACAAAAACACCCATATTCTAACTATTTTTTGCTCCGCATGTTGTGCACTTGTCCAGTGTTATATTTCTACCTGTCCAAAACAGGTTATACCCATACAAATGACTGGTGGACGGGCCTCTACATAAAGCTATACTTCGCCTCTGCCTCTAGTTATGTCCATTTGTCATATTACATAACTGAGTAACTGTGACAGTCATCAAGCTTCCACAGTAGCCATGATTCCCCACAGACAAGAATAAAAACAAAGACTTTCATAAACCAGGCCTGCATAAACTATGCGGTATATGATGATGTCATATACTCTAGAACATTGTTAATGCCGATGATGTCATCCTGACAGACCTGACTTGATAGCGAAAGTTTATTACGAGAACAAATTGCATGTCATATCATAATAAAAATAAGCACTGTATATCATAATAAAAATAAGCACTGTATGGTAAAGATCTACAGAAACAATGATTAATCTATGTAGGTAGATGTGATTTATTCATAACAATTATGCCAGTCTCGTTCAATAGAAACATCCACAGTTGGCATGTCACATGAATGATACAGATGCATCCAAACAGCCAAGTGCGTGGTAGTCTTTGTGTGTACATGTCTAATTGTGTTTTAAGTTGACAATTACTAACCAATCAAGAGTCGCACATTCCACAGCGAAAAAAGCAATAAAGCCAATACAAATGAGTCCAGTGCATTTGATTGACAGCGAGTCAATTCTAGGAATGCGGCGTGGTTGGTTATAGGCACATGACAACAGGCACGGGCCTTCATCCAACCCAGTATGCGGGATCAGATTGGTGTCTGCAATTACATAAATGTGTGAATCTGATACCTGGACCCTGGCGACACTACACAACTTGCACCTCCCTGACACACTACACTACACAACAAGTTCATCGCGGTGAAAAGCTGTCCAATATGAAACAACACACATGTAAACATTCAGCCTCCCTGCTACTGAGTCACACTCCTGGGGCTTGGCACGGCTGCGATTAATTAACCAGGTTGGAATAATTACCTGTGCAGTGATAAGCAGGTTGACCAGGTGTAGGAACAACATGGCCAGACGGAGTTCAACTGACCAAACAGTGGTCATCCAACTGGACATAATCTTTGTTTGTATACATAATAGACGTTGGTCAATCGGAATCGAAAGTGTTTACTATACCCACATACTGTAAGTAACAAATTTAATGATACACATTTTCAAAACAAAGATGATATATTAAATGATATATTAAATAGCGGATTGTATTTTGTTAATGTTTAATATTATCAATACTTGTTTCGATTTTGTAATAGCAGACATAATTTTACAGTATTATTATAGCGATATGGCGCAAAACTATAGATCTAAGCTAAAGCTAAACATGACCATGTCAACACAACCAGAGAAACTGGATACACGACATGCCATGATACATTAAGCAGCCTAACCTACATGTCTACAATGTGTGTTTGCTAAAGGAACTGCCAACGTTCGCTTACAAAGTGTATTCTTAGTGAAGGATCTCTTGTTAAACAATGCTTACATACTTCAGAAAGCAATGTAAATTAATGAGATAATTTAGCACTATTTCAGGTTTAGCCTAGATATGTCAGCCCCTGTGCCAAGGCACTGCATAGATAATATAGAAGCAATGGGGATGTGTTTCCCTATTCTCATCACAAACTTGAGGGTTATGGTCGTGGTGTCTAAATTGTTGAACTATCAACCAATATAACTTGGATTCTAGTCAACTCACTGCCACTTTTACACTCTGACCTGAATGATGACACAAATTGGCCAATGTTAATGTATGACCCAAGGCAATATTTGCACAGCAATTTCACAAAGGTTGGCATGTGCAACAGTATATTTAAAATCTCTGCAACATAATAATACATGGGAATACACTGTTAATGAATAATCAAGATTCATGTGCACGGGTAAAAGTATGAGTATTATTATCTATTCAAAGGAACAAACTGCTCAAAACAATACATAGATTGAAGAGCAGGGATAACTCATGTAAAACCGATACGACTGTCACCATGTGTCAAAGGACAAAGCAAGTATTAACACAATATGAGACCATGACTACCAGTAGCATGGAAAACAACAAATATGAACATAAAACTTATTACTGATAAGAACTAAATAGATTAAATTATATGGCCACTGGAGTACCGGTACTCACCAATCACCATACACATTTCTATATTGCAGTTCAATAAACCTACTTTGCCATGAAGTAGGAGATCATTCCATGGTAACGTTGTACACAGATCTGATCATCAAAGGCTAATGCACCCCATGGCCAGGAATGTTACATAAGTACTGACTGCATATAATTAATATGTCCATGATGGAGATACTGGATGGCCTCTAGCCCCGGATATTGACCAGCTTGCTCCAAGTTCAAAAGTAAGCTGACTTAACTGACTCTTGACCTTAACACCATCGTTGTCAATTAAGTTAGATTTTTTGTACATCTTCACCAATCGTTTTTGTTACATTCATGTTTCCCCAGCCTGTTATATGAGCAACAAACAAACAGTAGCAGCACATTACTGAACCTGGATAATCAAGGTTAGTTTAACGGGAGTTGTAACACTCTCAAATAGAACCCTTATTACCATATTCAATTTCTGTCCATGATGGTATAACGTGCACATACATAACATTGGCCATTTATGTAATAAACACTGGGTATTATTACTGTAGCACTGGGAATGATATTCGTATGATTGGCACGCAGTATCTGTGAATAGAGGGGCACGGGTAGTATAGTGGTTAGCACATCCACCTGGTATGCTAGTAGCCCGAGTCCAATACAGAGTTACGACAAGCATGGTATATTTGGTGGTTAAAACCTGATTCTGAACATTAGGGACTGTCCGTCGGAGATTCACGTTAATGTGAATCAGAGAATCACGTTAATGTCATCAGTCCTGGCTCAAATTGAGACGTAAAACATCTACTGATCTCAGTGATGACAACAAGCACCCTGGTAGTGCACGGATCAGTATCAGAAAGGTCAGTTTTGCGTAAATATTCTCTGACTAGTTCAATGAGACATCATGATCATAAGATCGTAACATTGTAACCACAATATATATAGACTAGTCAGTTAATAGAACCCTGCCGAGTGTTGGAAACAACTAGAACTAGAACTGAACACCGCCCACCCCGTCGTAAGAGGGTAAATGACAGCCATACATACCTCCACCGGTCGGGTCGTCGTCGTCTCGCTTTCTACTCCACGTTTTACTTGTAGCCATGGACATGCTACTGTAACTGTGTCAAACGTAGAGGAAGGTGCCTGAGAGAGGGCAGCTCCCGCAGCCGCCATCCCTAAGGTTTGCCCGTCTGCCGTGGGTCCCGGTTGAGACTGAGACGGTTCGTCCAACGCCCCACCCGCTCGACTACCCGTTATGTGAACGTAGCTCTTGTCGTCGCGATCGACTAACCTTCGCCTGTAATCTTCAAAGTCTCTGGCGTCTAAGTTCTTCTTCGCCTTGAAAAGGTACATATTTTATGCGGGTGGAACGCCGACGCATCCCAGTGGCAGTGTTTAATCAAACAAGGTGGGTGATTTCGGGCTTTGTTTCCATTCAACGTGCGGTTATTTAGAACTGACATCACTTCCGGGTGACCCTTGACCCCGTTCCACTTGACCAAATGCATTTCTCGTGAAGATAGTCGTTTGGCCAATGAAAACGTACAGAAACTAGGACAGTTCACGCACTTACTAAACCAAATGTTTTACAAAAAAATAGAAACAGTACAATAGAAAATAAGTAAAATTTGCGTAAAGCATTAAAATCTACCTGGTTCTTAAATGACGCAGTTAGATTTTATTTATATTAAACTGAAGGCAAAAATTATAATTTACTATTTGGCAAATCTGTTTTTGTTTACGTACATTATGGAACACGGTGATGTAAGTTTGCAAACTGTTTGTGCAAATTATTGAGTTGACTTTTCAGACAAATAAAACACTCGACGATAAGAATTTTTCGAAAAACGTATGTGACAGTTCTGCCATCTGGTGACTACAAATGCATACTGGACCTGGAGAGAAAGCTAGATCGAAGATTGAGGAGCTGCATGAGCTCCGAAATGTTTTTGGTGGGGCTGGAGAGGATTCTAAAGCCTCCCCGCAATGTCTATGCCTATGGGCGATTTGCATCTTGCAATTGGAGGTTTTTAAAGAGCCTGGACGTAGGACTTTATTGATACCTGAGGGACTCAGTTTCAGGGGAGCATCACTGACACTGATCAGGGCGAGAGGACGGGGTCTTGTTTGCGACGCGTAATTGCACACCCGTTTAGCTCTAGATGGTTCTTTGGTATGTACTTAATTGCCAGAGGACGTAATTGCCTTGGGGAGTTCTGTAACATACCATATATGCATTGCCACGTGTACACATTTGTGGATATAAACCTGTACTGGTAGACGTAAACCACAGGACAGAGGAACGGGAAGGCACAGAAACAGTGCTGCCGTCGGGTGGCTATATTTTTCATTCATGAAGAAAGGCGTGCTCAAAAACAAACCGGTTTTATATCGGTCCTAGCCACCATGTGGTGCCACCTTTTGTAATATTCACATTCGCGCGTCCGTTCGTGTGTGGGCGTGTATTTGTGTGCGTGTGTGCGTGCGTGCGTGTGCAGCGTGACTGGATGTTTCCCAGGGTAGCCGACAAGGTGAAGAAAGAGAACTGAAGACATATTAAACCACCTGGAGTTAAATAAATACAGCAAACTATATCAAGCGTTCGAGAAGCATAATTTTGACTTTATGTTCTTGTTGTAGCAAAGTGGAATACGTAATTACACATAAAATAACGTTTGCAAAAAAAAAAATTGGGTTCACAATTGACAGCATCGTCCCATTCACATCATCATGCTGTCGGTCGCGAAGCGACAAAGACTGCTTCCATCACTTGACTCTTGCTCTCCATTTGTCTCTCTGCTGTGAGAGTGATGTCCAGGAGTCGATCTTTATGTCTCTCAGCTTCAGGTTTCTCTTGATGGTATCTTTGAACCGGAGACGAGGGCGCCCTCTCTTTCTGTGACCAGAAGACAGTTGGGAGTAGAGAACCTGCTTCGGTAGCCTGTCTGATGACATCCTCATGAGGTGTCCAGTCCACCGGAGATTCTTTCTGATCAGAAGATTTTCCATAGATGGCAGCCCTGTCCGTTCGAGTATTTCCTTGTTTGTCACTTTGTCCATCCAGGTTATCCTCATGATCGAACGCAGATGTCGCATCATGAAGGCATGCAACTTTTTCACCTGTCGTCTGTACACTGTCCAGGCCTCGGCTCCGTATAGGAGGGTGGACAGCACAATTGCACGGTATATCTTGCCTTTAACCCGCATGGACACATGGTGGTTGTTCCAGAGTCTCTGGCGTAGTCGGCCGAAAGATGCACTAGCCTTGGCCATCCTCCTCTGTATTTCATCGTCAATGCATCCGTCACTTGATATAGTGCTTCCGAGGTAGGTGAATTCCATAACAGAGTTCAGCTTGTTTCCATCAACCATGATATCCTCCTCTCGGGTTCTTGTAGAGTTGGGTTGGTACAGCACCTCGAATCTTCAGGCCGAACTTCTTTGACGCATTGGAAAAAGCATCCACTATTTTCTGCATCTCTTCAGCAGAGTGTGCAACCAGTGCACTGTCATCTGCGAATAGCAGCTACCTCATCAGTATCCGTGTAGTATTGGTCTTCGCTCTGAAGTGTGCGACGTTGAATAGGTCAGCGCTCTGTCTGGACTGTATGTAGATGCCATCCCCCATGTCTCGGAAAGCATTGTCGAGCATTGCTGATAGGAAGATGGAAAAGAGCGTGGGCGCCAGTACACAGCCTTGCTTGACCCCATTTGTGACCCTGAACGATTCCGAGACTTCCCCTCCAACATTTACAGTCGCCATCATTCCGGTATGTAGTGCCTCGATCATTGTTGTGAACTTCTTTGGACAGCCATACTTCTTCAGTAGCTGCCATAGTCCGGTCCTCCCAACTGTATCGAACGCCTTACTGAAGTCGACAAATACCATGTACAGTGGTCGGTCCTGCTCAATGCACTTTTCTTGTAGTTGTCGGAGACAAAATATCATATCCACGGTGCTCCGGTTACCTCTGAAGCCACATTGTGTCTCCGGAACTACCTCTGGTGTTAGGTGGGTAGATAGTCTGTTGTGGAGGATCCTGGCGAAGATCTTGCCTGCTATGGAAAGAAGAGAGATTCCTCTATAGTTCCCACAGTCTGTTCGATCACCTTTCTTGTAGATGGTTATAATGCTTGCATCCTTCCATGCTTGTGGTACAGACCCCATCTCCCAGGCATTGGTGATTAGTTGGTGCAGTCTCCTGAACAGATTGTCTCCTCCATGCTTCCATACTTCTGCAGGAATTCCATCTCCTCCAGGTGCTTTGCCATCTTTCAGGCTGGCGATTGCTCTAGCCATCTCATCCATAGTTGGAATCTCATCAAGGCTTGTCTTGGTAATGCGCTGCGGGATGTTGTCCAGAGCTTCGTGATCTATGTCGCCAGGGACGTTGAGTAGCTTCTGGAAGTGTTCACTCCATCTTGCCACAACTCTCTTGCTGTCAGAGAAGGTTTCCATTCCGTCTGTTGATTTTAGTTGAACAGGTCCCTTCTTTTTGGGTCCCCACACTTCCTTCAGTCCATTGTAGAAGCCCTTCATGTTGTTACTGTCGGCAGCTCTCTGCAGCTCCACTGCTTTCCTTTCCCACCAGTCCGACTTCAGTGCACGGGTGTGTTTTTGTAGCAGTCTGCAGGTATCTCTGTATGCTGCAGTGGTGGATCTAGTGCTCCTGGTTTGCAACACTCTCTGGTGGGCTTGATCTCTTCTGCTCATAAGAGTCTGTAGCTCCTGGTCGTTGGGGTCGAACCAATCCTGGTGTTTTCTGTCTGGCTTGCCAAGATATGTCTTGGCTGTGTTGTACACTGTGCGGATTGTGCGTTCATCCTTCTGCTTGAACATGGTGTTCGTCACTATCAGTTCGAACTCAGAGCACAGAGCCAGTAGAAGTTCGCCATTGGAGTTGCATTTCCCAATCCCATGTTTGCCCATGACCAATGGCCACTTGTCATTGTCTCTTCCTATCCTCGCATTGAAGTCTCCTATCAGCAGTAGCTTATCGGTATGAGGAATGCCCCTGAGCACACTTGCGAGCTGGTTGTAGAAGGCCTCCTTGTTTTCATCTGGGTTTGTCATTGTCGGAGCATACACGCTGATAATTGTAGCAAAGTTGTCCTTGCTCAGAGGTAGTCTCATCGTCATGATTCTGTCACTTACTGGCCGTGGCATTTCTGTCAGCTTTGTGACGATATCCTTTTTGATAGCAAAGCCCACTCCGGCCTCCCTTCTTTCTCCTTCGGGTTTGCCACTCCAGAAGAAAGAGTATTCCAAGTCGTTGAGACTACCAGACTCTAAGAACCTTGTTTCACATAGGGCGGCGATGTCGATGTTGTATTTGGCAAGTTCCATTGCTACTAGTGCCGTACGTCTTTCTGGTCGGTTAGCTCCTTCTCGGTCGAGGAGAGTCCTGACGTTCCATTGTCCAATTGTCAGTAGTTGTCTTCTTTGTCTTCTTCTTCCTAGCTGATTTTCCACTGTCGACGGAAGATGAGGTCGAGCAGCGCGGTCCTTGGTAACCCGGGCGACGGCCTATCCGGTATCATGTTTCGTGCAGTTGTACATTTCATGGAAGCTGCTAGAAGCTGCTAGCAAAAACTGTTGAAGTACCGCTGGCTTTTGCAAGTTACTAGCGACACTCTCTCGGGGAACAAATAGAGGACTCACACCGGCAAGAACATGTCAAGACAGGCGCAAACTATTTGTCCCTGCAGTGGCTGGTCGAGAGATGTTGGGAGTTCCATACACCAACCGCCCTTGATGCTGTCACAGTGACATGGTTTTCTGTTTAGGGTTTGCTCCCTTAGCCTTCGGTTCTGACAAGAACCTATACCACAAGGCAGTGGTTTACAACTCTGCATGGCAGGGGCGTCAAACTCCCTGAGGTATTGCAATACCTGAGGTACTGCAATACCTGCATACCCCATTCACAACGTGTTATCAAACTGGTGTACAGGTGGAATTTCACCTAGTATAACTCTAAATGTAATATGCCTGATGATAATAATCTTTATAATTTATTATAATATCTACAACGTTCGTAGCGCTTTAAATAAAACTATACTACAAATAGTAAACATTTTGCATAACTTAAATAATAAATACAGGGATTAACATAATAACAGTGTATACAAATCGGTAGATTAAAAGGAAAACCATTGCTATGTACTTAACATGTTCTTCCAGCGGTTAGATAAAATAAAATTGAATAAATTAGAACCAAAATGTTTTTGCAGTGTGTAGGCCTACGCCGTAATAAATCGATGAGTTTTAAGGCTGCCTTCATCTTCGTTATCGTCGTCGTCGTCGTCGTCGTCTTCTTCTTCTGGTTACCTCTGTAACTATGTAGAGGAACATTCCACGCTTTAAAACCGTTGATTAAAAACAGTGTTTTATATATTATTTGTCCGAGTTTTTGAAATGTGTTGATCTAGGTGTCGTTTTTGACCCAGACCTCAACTGCTTCTTTGAAGGTTGTGAGGGTTCTGGCCGAGGACACTCTGTCGGGGATCTTATTCCACAGTCAGAAGGCTGAGCGGTAGAATGTGCAGGTGTGCGTTCGTCCTCGAGTGAGGCAGGATGAGGGTGTTGGGTTGTCCTCGAGTGAGGCAGGATGAGGGTGTTGGGTTGTCCTCGAGTGAGGCAGGATGAGGGTGTTGGGTTGTCCTCTGGTGAGCTGCTGCTAGATGTGGTTAAGCAGTCATCCAGCTACCATGTATCATCGGCAGCTACTTTGTAGTCTCGCTTGCTATATTGTAGATTTAGTGTAATGGTAAATCTGCGTACGGGCACCAATCTTTACATTTCCTATCATTGCCTCCTCCCGGCGGTGGTCGCACGGGCATGGTGATACACGGTGACACTCGGTGACACTGGGTGACATACGGTGACACACGGTGACACGGGGTGACACTCGATGACACACGGTGACACTCGGTGGCATACGGTGACACTCGGTGACACTGGATGGCACTGAGACTGTATGCATACATCTATCGCTACGGAGAAGTTAGAATCGTTTAGCGTCTGGTTTCGATATCAGCTAACTCTGACTCTGAGTATGACATGCTATACAATATTTTATAAACACGTAGAAAGTGAAGTCGTACCATTGCTGCCGCAGAGCAAACTCACTGAAAGGGCTAATTCAACCCAATATCTGGGCATTTATCTAGACTGTAAGATATCATGGTCTGAACATATTAAGGAACTCTGTTCAAAGGTTTCTAAACTGTCGGGAGTATTCTATCATATGGCCTCCTTCAAAGATGCTGATATGGTAAGACAACTATATTATGCTTGTCTTTCATCACATTAATTTTGGGATTGAATTATATGGATCATCACATAAAACCAACTTAATTAAACAAATTATAAGTTCTCCTAAATGTACTAGTTAAAAAATTGGCATAGCGTAACCGTTGTGATAGTGCCAATGCCAAGTTCATGAACTATATCAATTAAAATTTTTATATTTGTGTTACAGTCTGGGGGCAAGCAAAACGTACAAATGCAACCACGTTGAAGCCCGCCAAAACTAATTTATTTATATTGATCTATTTCGTAATACTAGCGCATGCATAGCACGGCCAAATTCCACATCTATGTGGCTAGTATCATTAATGAGGCAGTATGCACTACATTGTTTAGTGTAACAAGCATTCACCAGATGTCGCCACTATTCACATCCCGCAGTGTCGGCTAAATCTCGTGCGCGGACTGGCATCGCTAATCATTAATCCCTGTGGATTATTGAGTTATGTGTTCTATTTGTGGCCGTGATCTCGCGCGACGAAACAAGTTCCACAAACGAGTTGTGTCGTATCTATAATAAATACTTCAGTGAGCGGTGGCGGACTTAGTCTAGAAGGCTGTCGCGTCGGTGGAAGCCATGCGTGATTCACCAGCTCCTGATCAATGATAATCAATGTCGGTTTTGCGCGATCACGGATTACATTGACACAGACTAGTGTCGTAATATATAGTCACGCGAGTGCTGTCTGTCTCCCTCCCTCCCTCCCTCCCTCCCTCCCTCCCTCCCTCCCTCCCTCCCTCCCTCCCTCCCTCCCTCCCTCCCTCCCTCCCTCCCTCCCTCCCTCCCTCCCTCCCTCCCTCCCTCCCTCCCTCCCTCCCTCCCTCCCTCCCTCCCTCCCTCCCTCCCTCCCTCCCTCCCTCCCTCCCTCCCTCCCTCCCTCCCTCCCTCCCTCCCTCCCTCCCTCCCTCCCTCCCTCCCTCCCTCCCTCCCTCCCTCCCTCCCTCCCTCCCTCCCTCCCTCCCTCCCTCCCTCCCTCCCTCCCGCTCCCGCTCCCGCTCCCGCTCCCGCTCCCGCTCCCGCTCCCGCTCCCGCTCCCGCTCCCGCTCCCGCTCCCGCTCCCGCTCCCGCTCCCGCTCCCGCTCCCGCTCCCGCTCCCGCTCCCGCTCCCGCTCCCGCTCCCGCTCCCGCTCCCGCTCCCGCTCCCGCTCCCGCTCCCGCTCCCGCTCCCGCTCCCGCTCCCGCTCCCGCTCCCGCTCCCGCTCCCGCTCCCGCTCCCGCTCCCGCTCCCGCTCCCGCTCCCGCTCCCGCTCCCGCTCCCGCTCCCGCTCCCGCTCCCGCTCCCGCTCCCGCTCCCGCTCCCGCTCCCGCTCCCGCTCCCGCTCCCGCTCCCGCTCCCGCTCCCGCTCCCGCTCCCGCTCCCGCTCCCTCCCTCCCTCTCCCTCCCTCCCTCCCTCCCTCCCTCCCTCCCGCTCCCGCTCCCGCTCCCGCTCCCGCTCCCGCTCCCGCTCCCGCTCCCGCTCCCGCTCCCGCTCCCGCTCCCGCTCCCGCTCCCGCTCCCGCTCCCGCTCCCTCCCTCCCTCCCTCCCGCTCCCGCTCCCGCTCCCGCTCCCGCTCCCGCTCCCGCTCCCGCTCCCGCTCCCGCTCCCGCTCCCGCTCCCGCTCCCTCTCCTCCTGGTTGTTCCTCAACGTGTATCCCCTTGTTCGTCGTGAAGATTGTTTTAGTAAAAGCTGGACACTTCGCGCGCCAATTCCCAACGAGCAGCATTTGCTGTAACATTTGAATTAATTAACTTATATTATGAATCCACGTGGCTGAACAATTATTGATCGAATCAATCGTACCAACATGCGTATTTTTATAACAAATGAGCTGGTGAACTAATCAATAATCAGGCAAACCAATCAACCCTGGCATTTCGATGAATAAATTAAGTCAATCAATTTATGAGTGATCTTTGTCCGCGCGTCCCCTGAAGAGATTGACTAAGTGTCCTTAATAGACATTTCTACGAATTGATTTGAAGGACGTTAAGATGCGTTAAACATAAAGTTTTTTTCTCGTATGCGTGTGTAACAAAATATGCCACCACACGGAGACACATGAATGGGCTGTGAAACGGCGCACGAGAGCGGTGATTAGTGTATTGTACTATCAGTGAAGAGTCTGGACTTGTATCGTCTGTCTGTTTTCGTGAAGTGTAGACATTCCCGTTGTCGCGTCGTTGCTTGAATACATTCAGCCGAGTAAATGAACGTTTCGTTAAAAACAGCTATGAATATTTATGTACAATTAATAGTCGTGGCTGAAGGTTTCAGAGAGAATACACGATGGTGTTCGAAAGAAGAAACGCGAATCAAGTCCTCAGCAGTGCTAACGAGTATACACCACGGATATATTTTTGATAACTTCGTACCCAGTCTTATTTGATTAATTTTGATACGTTATGTTGATTTTTTTTAAAGGTGCCATCCATTTCGTAGATACGGTAATGGGGCTGAGTGTCCATAGGGCAGCGTGACGACGTGTCACATGCGGAGTGGGAGTAATTCATAATGCTTAAACATTAATCTTATTCTTACATTTCCATGAAATCTATTTTAATCAACCTAGCTTTGAATTTCGACTTTCTCCGTAATCTTGATTTGTCATGCCTGAATAGGTCCGTAGTTGTACAAACGCGACGGATATGCAAGGTCACCTGTTTTGAATATAATTTATAGTGATCTGGAACTGGCAGGACTCTTTAGTTCATGATACAGTACGTTTAATCTTTGTTAGGACCGAGTTTTGCTTTGTATAGACCAATCAACCGCTGGCTCTAGCTTAATACAAGCTCTGTGGTGTTATTAATCTGCATCACGTAAAGACCGCAGACGCACTTGGTCGAACCGGCGGAACAAAAGTCTTTTATTTAATCGGGTCATTATTCAGGAATACGCCTAATACCGATTATAATATTTATGTAAAACACGTCTGGCCCAGTTTTACCTTCATTAGCAGATTACGGTGGATTTACCATAAAGCCACTTCATAATGTGGCCTTACCTGACAGTAGTAGGGCCTAGTGTTATATTCATGATTGTTCTACAAAAGAAATCAATGCGTCTACTGTAAGAACTGACCAGCAGGTGGCGCACACAGTCGTTGACTACCGAGCGGAACAACAGCCACCGCCATATTACATCCCGGAAGCCGTATTCTGTTGTTCATCCTATGCGGCAACAGCATGGTTGATTCCCAGGATAGACTTATCCTCGGATATTTTTGCACCGCACTTTCCCAGACCAATTTAAATAAACCAACTGTTCTTTTTATTTTGCCTACTACCTAATTAACCGCAACCACAATGTTATATATGCACGTTAATAAATATGTTTATTGGTGTCTAGATGTTTAAGGGAAACGCCGGGGTTGAACTGTTCCAAATCGAAGCATCTTCGACTATGCAAAATGGGGCCGTGATGGGGGTGGGGCAAATGTTCAACACACCCCTTGCTTGGGTCCTTCATGCGTGACCTACACTCGTTTTCTAAATTAGGTATTTAAGTGTTGCGTCACATGTAACGTGTGGAACTGGCAGGACTCTTTAATCGCTATAAATGGTAGACCTCTGATCGACAAGGAACAAAAGGCTTAGATCTATAGCAATGCTCCCTCTACGGTCTACTTTTATCAAGTATATAACGCGATATAGTCTATTAATATGACTTTGGTTGTGCATATTTATCATCTTCCAAGGACAGCCAGAAACACTTAATTTTAGTATAATTTTAGTTCTTGCTATGTATATTTGGACTGCATACAAAGACAACTCACAGACAAGTGCTAACATCCGGTTCAGCCAAGAGATCTACAATAGACGTGGAGTACCGTAAAAGGTTGCTGTTGAAAAAATAGACCTATAAATAGCTTATCCTTGCCTGAAACGTATTTGAAGCATGTCAACATGACCTTTTAACGAGATGGCTGTGTTTCTCGGTAATCCCCGACTAATTAACATAGTTTGCCTGTTCTCTTGGCCTACATTGAACAGTTGCGATGCTGTCACCTGTCCCCAAAGCCACCGACCGAGCAGTCGGGTCTACTGTGGAATTTGTAACTTTCCGTAGATGTTGTTAACGTTACGTGCCCGCTCCCGGTTTTTGGAGCGACAACGGAGTGGATGTGATTTGGAGCCGCAGGTGGTACAATGGTTGGAATGTTGTGTGCTTCCCCATAGATGACCTCCGGGCGGTCTCTCCCAAGACTGACCTCTCTAGAGCTGCCCCCGACACTTGACCTAATGGAAGAAACGTAGCGCATGTAGTTCTTAGAAACGTTATTCTATTGTTTATAATGTGTTATGGTTCATATCAAACGTGGGTTCATTTACTTTAGCAACTTCTGGTGACGCGAAAAACTGTTTCAAATTCACATCATAATAACATACATCGTTTACGATCTCCTCATGGAAGCTATCCAAATGATTGTCAATTTGTCTATTGACTCTAATGAAAAAAGATATTTTCGGAGAAGAAACTTACCCGGGAATACCATCGATCCAAACAGCTAGACGAATTGTTTTGGATGAATGATCGGCATGAATTGGAACATCAACACTAGAGACTAGACGATTAATATGGGTCAGAAGTGTTTTAAGATATTGAATGGATATAAGGTTGTTGATAGAAATAATAATAATTTTGTTACTGAAAAATTGCAGTATAACCTGAGGGCACAAATGTAGTATTAGTATAGGAACAGATAGGAACAGTGTAAGTTGGATATGAAAAAGTACTCATTCTCTCAGAGGACAATACATGACAGGAGCAAATTAAGTGACAGTTATATTAATGCTAACAGTGTGAATACTTCTGGCGAGGGCGGATAATAAGTAGGTGGAAAGTTGTCGGACTATCCATAAGCCAAAGGTTTCCTTGTCCGCAAGCCGTTTGAAGCGTGTGGCTCTTTCTTGTAACTGGTTTAATTTCTTTTTATGTCATATTAATATTTGGACGATATTATCTGGTTTTAGTACTTGGTGATTTTCAAGGCAGAAGTTTACCGCATTTCTATAATAACAAAATTCCGTTACAAGTATATTGTACATAGTTATGTTTATGTAATGATTTCAGCAACACAAACCGAATATGACCGTCTGGCTTTGGTACGTGCAGGACTGCGCGTGCCCCTATAGGCTGTGTCCCTTGGCAGGTCGTACAGTCCAGTGAATGTGTCATTAATTACCCTGTCCACAACTTGTCCGACGTTCGTTGCCACTACCCCTGGTGCGCTAATGTTCGTCACCGCGTGGAGGATGTTTACGTCCTTCGGCTTCTAGATAACTTCGGTTCAACGACAGGCATCGACCCGTGAATTATCAGCACAACGCACTGTCATTGTTAATCTGAAACACTAACGTCACCAGTGGCAAGTTCAAGTTACTCCTACAAGCGTATATGTGTGCGTTTAAAGAAGGTTTAATAATAATGTCAGCCAAAGCAACGAGTTCCAGACGATAGTTTGACACCGATGCTATTATTGGCTCCATGTTTATTTGGGTTGGGGTCAAGCGCGTAGGGGTAGATGAGAATCACATACATTTTGGGGAAAACATAGAACGTTTTAAATAACTGGAGAAATTGCCTAATGTGTGAGTTTGGCTTTGATTCGGATCATCGATTTCTTAATGTTATCCCTCAATCTTTCTCAATTACTAAATTAAGCATTTCTTGTTGTACAAGTATGGTAATTAAGGGATCGCTATAAATAATTAAGCCAAATATGTCCATGTCCATATGCCAACTGGAGTTTTATGCTTTGGTTAACAAGCCTATTAAATATATAAATACACCATTTCACCTAACGTATCGTATACATTTTCACGTAGGGTGTACCTCGAAACCTCACAACTTAGAGGTACGTTTTAGTTGTAATAATCTACAATGAAACGTTCTATTCGTATGTAAATTGTAGAGTTTAATTAAATATACATATGTACTCAAATATACGTTTCATTAACAACATCACATTACAATATAGCATAATTCCTTCACGACGCCGACTTCAAATTATTTTTAAAGTATAGTTGATCTAACTGATCTATATCGCTTGATACACTTAGGCGAACACTGCACTTGAATCCTCGCTGACCGACAGTCACGGTGTGGGGCCGGAGTCACCATGTCTAAGACAGAAGAGATCAGCAAGCAAACCCTCTGTAAAGTTTGTTCGCAGATAATACTAATGCGACCAGGCTTGGATGGTGGGATATTTATTTAACCAGAAATAAGATGTTGACGTTGAAAAGCTTTACAGATTGCTATCGCTCCGACGAAGATGGAGTAATCTCACACATTGTAAATTCAACACGCGAACGTGATGATTCCACCTATCAAATAAAAAACAGATTCAAATCTGGGTGCTTTTTTCCTTAATAAAATATTATTAACTAACATACTAGCGAACAACTTTTGAGCAGCACGTCAAATGGAGAAAAAGACTGTGGAGAATTCCATGACGTTTGAATAGAGTGATAAATGGACGTTTAACTTCAATGCCATTCGCTTGACCTCGCTCAGTCCTACACACCTCCACGGCGGCTTGCTTTGATAATCACATTCAAGTCCACCGTACATATTGATCTATCCAGAAACACCGTCCAGTGGTCTGTATATTTGGGTGTCATTAGATATGAATACACATGTACGCTGCATAAACAATCAAGAAATCGGATCATCTATCCATTCAATCAAATTCAGTTCCAGTGCCAGACGGCTGCGCCTGAGCTATATTTGTATTGACAATAGGATCAGCCGAACTGATTGGCCGTCTTACCGACCGTAAATATAATGGAACGTCGTGCAATAGGATTTAATGACTACTTACATAACGAGCGTTTAGCCCCGCGGAGCATGTGTCGAAAACAACTACTCTACGTGTACTCATTTCTCGGACAGTTCCACTAAATTCGTTCCACAGTTGATCCGAATAAGTTTAGAATGAATTAAGATGGTTTTGCACCTGCTATTTGTTTATGAACGGCCACAATTGGTTGTTGTTGTTGTGTAACAACAATAACAACGTTGTCTTAGTAGTTATTAGATTGTAGTTCATGACATGTTTGATTGTGCATGGGGGGGGGGGGGGAGGCGCGGGCGCGCGTTTATATGTAATTATGTGTAGGTGCATATACTCAAGAGCATACATACGACATTATACGTAGGTCTACATTATAGTAGTAAACCGTTGTTTGATAAGATAATAATGGAAATCAATAAAGTAAAGTTGGTAACTTATCATAAGCCTAATAACGTTTTAATCGCAACTCACGAGTGGTGGTATACCTTACGGAAGATAGGAACGAACGCGGGTGTAGATCGGATATGTCAGTAGCTTATTTTAGGTTTAGACTTACGTGATACTACGAGTCCAGAACCAATATTAATTCGAAAGCTTGTTTACTAAACGAAACACGTATACGTGTCATTTAATTTATTTGAGTATTGCTCAATTTGACGCGCTACTACACTAGGGAATTAGATAGACGTATTCTTCTTCTTAATAATTATTCAGTTATAGTTACTGTTTAGTATTACTACTTTACTGTAAACCGAAAAGTGTATTGTATTGCGAGTTGTGTAATCACACCTGCCCTCGCGGACACTGTGACTTGTGAATGTCAACGAACCCGAACGCCACTAATTACGGATGAGCCAACATCCCGTTGTCACGATGTCACTGTGGCGCAATTTCGCAGCGTCTATCCGGGGTCACCCACCCACTGACGTCACGGTGGGCAGCGATTGAGGCCACGCTCGTTATTGTGCGGCCAGATGAGGTCATCCGCGGTTTGAGCGTTACTCAATCCGTCCGCCCACTCAACGGTCAGTGAGCTGTGACATCAGAGCGTCCGCTTTGATAGGGCAATTACGGATGACCCAGCTATAGTCTTTTCCACAGTCGCGCGACCTATACTATAGTCCTTTCCGCACTTACTCTAAAACACTGGCGTTGATGAACTGGTGGTAAAACAGAACATACAGACACAGGGTAATAGGTCTAATTATCTTACTGAGATTGAATAGATATGATTACTCTTTTAAAATGGCATCGTACCCAGCTGATAATTCTTTTAACTGTCACTCGGGCGAGGTGGTAAGACAACGGCTGAGGCGGGCCACTGCTCTGAGGCAAACGTCCTTTGAAATGATGTTGCCTATATTTGATGACACGATGGGTGAGTTGGGGACGATGGTGGATCGCCCAAATAAAACTCTTTAATGGGGAGCTGTTTCTATGAATTCACCGGTCTTAATTAAAGACCACATTTGATTTTCAAAATGTATAATCTAGTACTAGGAATAATTAATTTACTATCTACTCACGCAATTCGATGTTTAGCATTACACCAATTAAATGACATCTTCCATATTGCGTAGAAATATGTCATTGTCATAATTAATTCGACCTTTCTAATTCGTTGTCATTCAAGCAATTAGCAGTTAAGCGTGCTTCCTGCTAAAGTATGGTGGCAGTTACCTAAATTAATAAAACAAAAGTTTTCATCGGTCGTATTATAACATCATGATAAATTAACAGTACACTGTTAGATCTTTAGGCATCCCAAATATATTTACGGCCAATTGAACCACATTAAAACATGGAATTCGACCGTTAGATCTAGTCAGTCAGCATGTAGTGGAAAGACGGTTCTCGCCCGGAAACATAATAAATTATAATGGTCAAGGTATACTACTCAAGCAAATGTCATGATTACACAACTAATTATTTTGTTGTTGAGTAATATACTTCCAACTTGATGAACATGTTCACGGATATTCAAAGTATACTGTAAAAACAAACTAATGTGGTCTTTAAAACACATTTAGAACACCGCCATCTTCGACAAACCTTGTCAAATTTGAAACATTAATTAATGTTTGCTCTCTATAATTATTGTAGACCTAGTCTAATCATGGTTTCACAAATTATACGTAATTAACAGTTGTTTGTAAATACCCCACTAATTCACTCACTCACTCACTCACTCACTCACTCACTCACTCACTCACTCACTCACTCACTCACTCACTCACTCACTCACTCACTCACTCACTCACTCACTCACTCACTCACTCACTCACTCACTCACTCACTCACTCACTCACTCACTCACTCACTCACTCACTCAGTCATTCACATCTCCGAATTCTCTGTCATTGTATATTTATTTGCCTTTCTAGCTGTCTGTTTGATAGATTTTGACATTCACGCGAAACATTTATTGCAGTGGCTTTCGCGCTAATAAAACACTATGGATTATATTAGTAAACCTTTGAATGTCACAAAGCACAGAACCGCCCAGAGACCAGTATGTCCTGACGTGTCCTGACATATTAGTAGACACCACGTCCCTTGGCCTACTATGACAACAGCTGTCTGCAGAATAGATTCGATTACAAATGCCTTCCCAGACAGCGCTAAGCTATTTGCATTGTAACCAGGACTAGTCGCCCAGGCGCCAGATATAGTCGTGTAACGGGATATCTAGACTATACCTCCCTCCAGAACTGTCCATTACTAGTGTCCAACTACACCAGTTCAGTAACAGCTCTCCTCCGGACAAATAACCCACGGTCACCCACCTGTTAAATATAATAATTGCGTGTACATGTTATGGATGGTACAGGATGTATGCTTCGATGAACTGGTTTTAAATACACTTGTGCAGTTCCGCTAAGGATTAACCTCTAGGACAAAACGTTTTTAACATACGTTAAATGCAATATAAAATTAAATTAATATATATAATTATGTTGTATATATATATTATGTTTATATATATATATATATTGTGTTTGTTTATATAAATATATATATATATATATATATATATATAAACAAACATACATACATACATACATACACACATGACACATATGAATCGTTGATACAGAGAGTCTGTTATATTATTTTAAGATTTAAGGATTGATAAAAAGTCAACATAATACGTTATCACTGATTTTACATTGCCCCTTTGTGGATGTGGATTCGTTGAAACCGAAGAATGAACACAAACAGAACAATATAATGATGCCAGCCTCACTCAAAACATCGGGGACAAAGACACGAACATTTGCAAAATATAAACCATAGGCAGCCCCTCGTCATTCCGGAGTTTCATTTAAAACCAGTCAACCAACGATAGGTAATCGTTGTTCTCTATAGCTGGACCTATCAAGTCCACCAGTGTCCTCTATACCAAACCAACCAATGTCCTCTCCCCCAAACCAGCCAATGTCCTCTCTATTAAATCAACCAATGTCCCCTCCACTAATCTATCCAATGTCCTCTCTACCAAATCAACCAGTATCCTCTTTCCTCCCCCACTCACCTCCCCGCCGAGTCGATCAATGATCTAATCCTGCATCCACGATCATACCGCCGCACAACCTAATAATAATAATAATATTAATATCTATTTAGCTGAAATAACATGTTTGTTTATTGATTAAACAGCGTTGAATCTCATACATATAATCATAAACATAATACCATCGGGTATAACGAACTGTAAACCTCAAACATTACAAAATTTTCGATAAAACAAAACATTTGAAACAAGAAATCGCGCTGATCAGCTACTTAACATAAAACAGCAATGTGCCACAGCCTTGGTAATCATATTCGGTGGCGTAAAATCGTTAAGTATCCGTTAACGAATCGCTGGTTAGTGGTTACTGTCGTGGGATAATCGATATACGCTGCCGCGGTGAGCTGCGTCGAGGTCTACGTGACAGACGGTGCGTAGAAAGTCAGTCAGCGACCTCGACGGTCAGAGCGGCTCATTCACCTTGCGTGAACCTGACCTTAGCGGGCTGCGCGCTCGATATAAAGCCGCGCCGGGCCGATGTGAGCGCCAGTTCACTCACAGTGAATCGTTGTATTCAATCATTCTTTCCTTCGTTCGCCGTCTGTCGTTCGTTCGCACAATCATGGGCAAGTTCAAGAGGGTTCTCGTACTGGAGGTCGAGATGGCCAAAGACAAGAACGCGTCTACCCCCGGGGGTAAGTACAGGAAGGATACCCCGTGGCTGGTGGAGGCGTTCAAGAAGAAGGGAGTCGAGTCCGAGGTGCTGTTCGTGACGAACAAGGACACGGCCGAGAGTCTGCTGGCTAAGTACCCCGACACCGCCTTCCTGGGACGCGTTAATCCGATGGATTATCCCGTGCTGTCCCTCGACGAGTACGTCACCATGCTGACCGGCCTGAACGCGAAGGGCGCGCTGTTCGGCCCACTCCCCGAGCACATGGACCGCCTCGGCAGCAAGATGATCCTGTACGAGCTGAAGGACTCGGCCATGGGAGACCGTCACGTACGTCTGCACATGCTCGCCGACCTGAAGGCGAATACGGGAGAGATGGACAAGATCATCCCGAAGGGAGGCGAGCCGAGGGTGCTGAAGATGATGCGCGGGTCGACGGGACTCGGCGTGTGGAAGCTCGAGAACAAGGGAGACAACGAGATCGCCATGACGGACGCGTATACGTCGACGACCGAGGTGCTACCTCGCGAGAAGCTCCTCGTCAAGTTCTGTGAGCTGTCGCAGGAGGATGCCATCAGCATGTCCTTCCTCCCCCTCATCAAGGACGGAGAGTTCCGCTTCCTCATGAGCAAACACAAGGTATGTAGAACGTCGGTCATTACAGTAGGTTTTATTTTTACGTGCAGGCATGTGTAGCATTGCTGAGTAGTACGTCTGCGTTAACAACTAACTGATCAATATCTATCTTTGGTAATCTTATAGTCAACTATTACCCTATCTTTGTACACGATCTTTTGTCGACAAACACAGTCACTACATATACGAAGCTAATGAGAGTAATGTAACAATGACAATAATTATGTCGATACTTGTCATCATAGCAAAATAGGTATATCGTTTATCAATGTTACGTTATCTGAATTCCAAAATATATAACATATTTGCTATTATACCAGTCAAATATTTGATAAGTTCAAGTTCATATTTTTATAAGCGTAATTGGTAAATTATATCTACACTGT
Organism: Oasisia sp. SBJ-2009; assembly: GCA_964017155.1. NCBI lineage: Eukaryota > Metazoa > Annelida > Polychaeta > Sabellida > Siboglinidae > Oasisia > Oasisia sp. SBJ-2009. The sequence continues at coordinate 42,385,775 of OZ024862.1, read as the reverse complement.
GAGTCAATAGTTTATGGTTTCTCCCCACCGTTTTATACAAATAGGTATTGCACTCTAGTTTACATTACTTTTTAATACACCAACACATGGTAAAATTACGCAACATATGGTGTGTGTAAAGTGTAAACCCGTCCACGTGGTCCTCCACATGGTTCCCCCTCTGACCTCCTCTTGTCGCTGCAGATCCTCGAGGTGGTGCACAAGAAGCCGGTCGACGAGACGGCCTTCACGGCGACGCTGCGCAGCGGCGCCGTCTACAACATCCTCGACCTGACGGAACACAAGAAGATGGTTGACGCCGTCGAGCAGTGGTCGAAGAACATCAAGGAAATCATGAAGATCGACGACGTGCCCTACTGGTGGTCGGTCGATTGTATCGAGGCCGAGGGCGCGCCCACTGGCGACCAGATCCCGAGCAGTAACCCATCCCGTCACCTCCTGCTCAGCGAGATCAACTGCAGTTGCCTCGGTCTCGTCGCCGACACGTCGGAGGAGGCCAAGCAGAAGGGCATGAAGTTCGCCGACATGATCGCCGACATCGTGCTAGAGTAAGACAATCACTAGTCCTCATTCACTGTGTATAGGTAGGCAATCTGCCAGCACTAGATTTCTCTACAACGGTTCAGTGTGAAAGAACTCGCCCCAGCAAAAGAAAAAGAGCTGCTATTTTCAACACCATGCTATACTATAAAAGGCGGCCCAGCGAGCGAGTGTGCTATGGGCAAGATTGGTAAGGTTTTTTTAAGCAGCTGCAGTACCAACTGTGTGTGTTTACATATCTGTACAAGTCGGTCGAAAATGGCAGGTGTATGTGATATTTTACAACAGGTGTACGCGTAGGCTGTGCCTTTCAGGTTGGTTGTTTCCTGTATGTAGTTAATAATTCATACTCTACAGTACCGCATAAATTGGTCGTTTAGCTATTAACCTTATATCAGGGTGAAGGCATAATAATAGGTCTTGAATTAGGAACACGGATACGTTTATGTTTGCCTGTTTGGAATGGCGGATGAGAGCTTTATTCAAAATTCAAAAACATGTCGTGGACGTCACTGGGAAGCTATATCGAATGTGTGCCAGTTGACGTAATATTTCCGTTTCAAATTGCGGTAAAATGATCCTACCGCTGAAGTGTAATCAACGACAGGCGGTCGTTGCCACTGACAACAGACAGTGGTGTGGTGAATACGACATGTAAACGAGATGGCGACTGACGCAAAAACTACCACTGGTTCACGCTGCTTCATCATTCCTCGGTCGCATTATGCGCTACACATAATCCGTTCTGTGTTGATGGATAATCGGCGCGGCCGGTCAGTGCCGTCTGAGTATTCACCTGGTAAGGTCACGCGCGTGTGTGTGTAATGGAGACGGCTGACCCTGGTCTAGCCTAGTACTCAAGCCATGGGGCAGTTGGCTGTAATCAGCTATTCAGCTATACATTTGAGGCATCCATGCCTCAGGCGCTGTCATTCACGGTCGTCACCCTAGCCCATCCCCTAAACCAAACTGAGTCAAGCGTACGTACGACAATAACAACCCGTTTCGGGGTAAAGTTACATCCGCGTTGGAATGCGGTATCTATAAAGATCTGTCAAAAGGCATCACATCACATTGTGTCCCCGCAAGCGGAGGGGGCGTGGCCTCGCCTCTGGTTGCCATAGTGACGGCAAGCGTACCGCGGTGTGCGGGGGTTGATTGACAGCGCTTGATGGGGGCAGTGGCGGTAAAATCTTTGTTTGTGCGAGCGTGGCCTTAGTATATAACAACCGGTGTTTTTACCGGTACTCTGCTGCACTACCAAATGTACTCAGGCGTGGCTTTCACAGCAGGTGCCATTGCAAAAGAATAGCACAGCAGCGGGCTGGCGAATCAGGCAATTAATAATGTAGCTCTTCCATCGATTGCTACGTCAAAAAGTCGCTACAGCGCGGGTATAATCGATACGTTTAGTTGGAAACATGATCATTTTTGATGATCTACTAGCGCTTAGGGCAGATTTCTGCATATTAAATGCAGTGTGGTTGTGTTAGATCAGAGAGAAAAAATCTGCGTTCATCGATCAGTGAGCCTGACGTCATTCCACTGCGTTGTGTAACGATGCTCTTGTGTAACGATGCTCGTCACTCGTGCTCTTCCGGTGCCAGACGTCGGTTACGTCTAGCATGGCTAATCAAATTGATTACACCTAGTATATGCGTACAGAATGTCTGAGTGGTGTTCCGAGAAATCCCGTGTGTTGTATATACGGGACGTGTCTAACAGATAACGTATGTTAATGTTCATCTATGCAAAGCTGGCCAACAGCCAGTCTCAGTACGCGAGTACTACCAATATAGGATGATGATTCCCGGTGATTTGAACGTCTCCTTATGTGTAGCTGGTAGCTAGGGTCTCCAGTCGATTTATGTTAACTAGTAAACTGATCAATTTAACGCATAAGTGATCATTTTATTAGTTAAAATATAATCGTTCTGTACTTGACTAGTGTGGTAAATGTCTTGTCAGGTAGATAGGTTTTTTAAATTACTTCGTTCGTTAGTTAATTGGTCGTTTATTCGACCAGTTATTAAGACCCACGCATACTTAACGGTGCGTACAGGTCGCTTCGGATGACAGCCCGGTGATGTATAATTATTATCACGCCAAGCGCGTGTTTTAGATTTCCCTGTAGATAGGATCGGTGATAGTGCACTGTATTGTCATAATTTGCCAACCGTATATTTTACATAGATGGTGTATACCAGTTTTCTGGTAAATTACGTCACATTTAGGCAATTCTATAACGGTGTGTGACGTAATGTGTTTTTTACGTGTTTTCTCAATGTGCTATATTGTTACGTCGATTAAATGCACTATACGGTGGCGTGTTATGTTTGAGTATATTATAACTTGTGGGTATTCTATTGTTTAGCGTGAATCGCGTGCCATAACTGTATCATAATTTTACTATGTATATACATTTGCACTGCATTTATTGACCGACTATTGTTTATGCGAATAGTACAAATAAAACTGAACCGCACATGGTATAACTTATTTCGTGTCGTACTTAATTACTGAGGGACGTACTTACTCGCATGCTTAATCCACCTCGCTCAAACTGGATCGCACTTTCCCAACTTGTTCTGTTCCTAACTGAGTTATATTTCCAAAAGGCGTAATCTGATAGATGGTGTTCCTGGTTTTCTGTTCCACTGAGAATTCAATCCCAATGTCTGTTTGTGACATTATTAGTTTCTTTCTCGATGAAGGATCCTATTAAAGTCAAATTACCTTTTCATAAACTTCCTGAAGTTTTGTTCATAGGTCTTCTCCCTAATCTGACAACTGTCGGGCTTTTATCTTCTTGTGTCGTATCTATATATTCTAACGCGTCTTTGGTCTTTATCCCACGTCAACATCATCTCCATTCTGCCTGTTCTACGGGTTTCTCGTACCCTCTCTCCTGTGTCTCTTTCTTCCTGTCTCTATCCCTTGCCCCTCTTCTCCTTCATAACCACCACCAGGCTTCTTTCTTCGCTTGTATTTCTCAAAACGATTCTGTAAAATTACGAGCAAATGAAATAACGTTACGGAGGTATAGATGAGTAATTCGATTTTCACCTAGACCAATCAGGCATATTTTCTAACCCAGTAACAATAATAATAATATTATTATTATCTACAAAGTATGTGATTGTATAATTGTACGGCAAAAGCAATTTCCCGCGGTATGCGTCCAACAGAAATTGTGTTTTACAAATACAATTCGTTCATCAATGCATAGAACAGACGAACCACCTCCGCTTTGATAATACAACATAAATATTATCATCTTCAAACACACCACTTAGGATTTAGACGAGCCAGTCATATATATAGCGTGTTACTGATTTATCGCAGTATTCACGCCCTTCTTACCCACATAAAATCCACTGAAAATGCAATTTACACTGATGTATATGAGTGCGTGAGTGCGTGGGTGACCGAGACGAAATCATTTCACTCGTCCGAATTACGAAGTCATCGATTAAGTCGCGTAACTGAAACACGTAAAAGAAACACAGCCGGTCGGTTATATTACACTGCAAGCAGGCAGTACTGTTCTATTTATATTTTTACAAGTCTTGTTTTATATACAAGTAACTTAGTTCTGTCAGGGTGACCAGACAAGTGACATGACTTCATCTCGGTCACCCACAATTCGTGCCAGTGTCAAATAACCGTCACCACATATTTGTAGCGTATAAACACAGTCATTATCACGAAGACGCATATGTCGGAGTAAACAAGTTACTCCCGTATTATCAGCCACCTATAGACCGAGCGAGACAGAGAAAGCGAGCGCGTCGTTGAACAGGGACAGAAACGAGATATTGTAAGCAGTGCTCTTCTCCACTTGCATTTTCATCCTTTGGCCTAATGAGCTTTATCAGCTCGTCCTTGCTACAAGGACAACATCCTGGTTTATCGCCAGTGACACTTTGACCGAGCGCACAGCTCGCGTTGCATTCATACATTAGAATGCCTAGAGTCGACACATGAAGCGATCCCAAACGTAGCTGACATATACGCCACCGCAACAACATGGTCTACAGACAACAAATTACCGTTATTTATAGCACAAATTTGTACCGTGAAAGATTACAATCTTTCTCAATACACCGTACGTATTATGCGCGCGTTATTACTGACGAATTAAGTTATTCGGTATGTTTAATTATTCATTAACACAATCGTCAGACCGTAGTCAGTTGGCCCTACATTTTATTATTGTATGACAAATTACTTAACATAATTGCACTGCCACCGTAAAACGTGCACATCGCTATTATAAAAATTATGCCGCACAATTTAAGTGGGAATGCATTGTGACTGGTAGTAGCAGGATATTGCCACTCATGTTTACCGATATTATTTTACAAACGTGGGTGTGTAATATACACTGTAAAGCCGAGTGTATACGTTACCATAATTATGCATTATGCCGGATGTGTCTGCTCCAGCTTCGGCGGAGTAACACAGTTCTGTTCGCGTGTTTGTTCTGTCGAGTATTTGCTCTTGGCTCAACGGGCCAGCGATAGTTCTCTATAAACACTTCGGCAAACCATTTAATTTGTTAGTTGTATGTTTTTGTCAAATTGATAGATGGTTGTGTTACCATACGTTCAAACATGTTTGTCTCGCTTCGTATTGACATTCACATACACCTGCGGTTTGTCAATACAGCTTAATATTTACACTATCTAAAAAACGACACACGTATTTGTTTTGCCAAAATCTCCGAACTGTGTATCGAGACGGTTGACAGGAGTGACACTGGGTACAACTGGCCGTGCCTAGAGCATGTGTGGTTGACCTGCTTTCTGGAGGTAATGTGGAATCGATAAGGGCTCGTCTGTCTGCTAGTGAAGTTCGTTTGGCAAAAGCAAGACTGTGTTAACGAGAGAAAGTGAGCCGAGGGAGGCCAGACCTTAAAATATGTGGACGTTTGAATTGGTGAGAAACGGACCCTTACAAAACCGAGGGACGGATCCTTACGAAATCATCGAGAGGTGGGATGTTTGACCACAACACTAGTGGCATGTGAGAAATTTCCCCCCTAAAAGTGGGGAGAAGTTGAAAGGTCAACATCACACACACACTCACTCACATGCGCGCGCACACACACGCACGCACACGCACGCACACACGCACGCACACACACACAAACACACACAAACACACACAAACACAAAAACACTAACTCACACACACACACACACACACACACACACACACACACACACACACACACACACACACACACACAAACACACACACGCACGCACACACACGCACACTCACTCGCTCACGCGCGCACACACGCACGCACGCACGCACACACGTGTCGTGCATAGGCCATGTTTTCATTAGCTCAGCAAAAGACGGAACCTTTAGACGTGTTTATCGATATAGGCCGGGTCTATCGATCGAGGCGAGGCTGATGCGTGACAGGAAGAAGCAAGTGTAAAATAACCGGCCGCGGACAGGTGCTCATAATGGCCGTCTGTGTGAAACACGAGGCCACCTCGACACGTGTCGGGTCAGCCGGAGTCACTGACCCCCTCGGGGCCAATGACGGTCATCGCGTGAGTGACCATAAAGTCAAAGGGCCTGTCTTGCTTATACAACATTTATTCCTCTGGCGGTGCCCGCAAGCAGTACTAAGGGGTTTCGCAATAGGTAATCTGGACTTAATGGAACCGTCTTTGTGAGCAAAACAATTCAAAGGAGCGTTACATTTGTTTAAACAATTACGTATTTATTTTGTATAAGTTAATAATAAAACAACATGGGACAACGATTTACTGTCGAGCCTTCTGCAGACAATTTCCGGACCATACTTCTTGTAGTTCTTGTTAGAAACACGATATGTAAAAAACACTAGCTGATAGCAAAAAGACACCCGTGTACCCTACCTAGTACCTACGGCGGAATACTAGACTGCCGCCTTGCACCTGTTTTTATATTTTAGGGAGCCCCATTCACCTTGTTAGCTCGGCTACAACTCAGGCGAGAACCGACAGCCACTGCCAGATGTGCCCAGGTGTTACAGCGAGAACGTGGGTGGGACTAGACCCTACTAGAGCGCCTCGCAATGGCATTCAGGGTCTATTTAGGTAAACTAGAACATTACGTCCGCGGCACATGTCGCTACCTCGGTATGCCGCCGGCCAATCTGTGCGCCCACGGCAGCTATTCGCCTGGACTGACGGCTGGAGTCTTATCTGTGCAGCCGTTTTTGCGCTACGGGGGTATACGCGGTACTCGTGGCTTCCATGGCAACACGTCCGACGCGCTAAACGTTCGACGCCCGACGCGCTAAACCTTGTAGGCTGTGTAGGCCCACTCAACATATCGCAACACCGTGCTCATATCTGGTGGCCGATCAATGTCTCGCGTAAACAGCGTCAGTGTCACGCCGACCTATAGGCGTCATAAATAATTAAAGAGCAGCGACATCTTCCATTCATAGCACCACAGAACATTGTGGATCCCATTGAAATCAAGATAATACATATCTAAACAACCATCTGTAATTTACATATTGACATAAACATTTGTTTGTGTCTCCACGTCTTAATTTCAATTATTGATAAACAGCTAAGCATAATGTTTGCTCAGATATCGATATAAATTAGTAAAGAACAACACATGTGTAAAATGTATGTAAAAATGCCCAGAAATGCAATAACACTAAGTCTTAGTTGGCACTATGTTGCATTTGTTCTAATATTCTTTACATGCGTTGCATTTTATATGGCGTAAACAGCAACGACGTTGTCTAGTCTACACAGAGATAATAGGTACACTTAACTCTCCGCCAGTGCCCATTTAGAATTTATAATGACTTTGCGGCAGTGGCAGGATACGAAAAATACACGGAGTGGCGCTTCTGAGACCACGACCAAACATAATACGTGTTCTATTAATTCTAATCGTAATTCTACAGTGATGTAATAGGATGATATATGTATATGTGTGGTGTGAAACCGTGTGTGGAAAATGTCTAGACGTATGACATAATGACCTCACATGAATACCACCACATACATTAAATATTGCGTGACACGGGTGAAGTCAGCGTATATATATATATATATATATATATATATATATATATATATATATATATATATATATATATATATATACATATATATATATATATACACATATATACATACACATACACACACACATATATATATATATATATATATATATATATATATATATATACATATATATATATATACATATACGCTGACTTCACCCGTGTATATATATATATATACGCTGACTTCACCCGTATATATATATATATATATATATATATATATATATATATATATTATACATATATTATATATATATATATATATACATGCATATAATATATATATATATATATACATACATACATACATACATACATACATACATACATACATACATACATACATACATACATATATAATGTACACACACACATATATATATATACATACATATGTATATATTATATACATACATATATAATGTAAATACACACACACACACACACACACACACACACACACACACACACACACACACACACACACACACACACACACACACACACACACACACACACACACACACACACACACACACACACACACACACACACACACACACACACACACACACACACACACACACACACACACACACACACACACACACACACACACACACACACACACACACACACACACACACACACACACACACACACACACACACACACACACATATATATACACGCTGACTTCACCCGTGACACGCAGTATATAATGTATGTGGTGGTATTCATGTGAGGTCATTACGTCATACGTCTAGACATTTTCCACCCACGTTTTCACACCAGGCTTCAGGTACAACCCTCACCTCTCCTACCATCGCCACTAGCACCAGAGTACATGTCTGATGGAATACGTGTAAGTTACTCCACTAGTACCAGAGTAACATTTAATAAAAAGTTATATCCGTACAAAACATGATACTGCAATAATAGTAATGTCCTAAAATAAGTAAAACCCACATTTACGCCCTACAAGTTAGAGAGATTATTTATTGGTCTGCTAGATAATCGTTTCGTAGGGCCTACTATTTCGTACTGTAAACACATAGCACTGTTAAAGAATAAAAGGCGTCTAATATGTCTAGTGTTAGGGCCGGCCTATCATTTTGAACATGCCTAGACCTAGGGCTCCATAACTTGACATCGAAACAACTGATTAGATGAGGTATAATTGTGGCACTGTATACCAAAACAACAAACTGTGCATTAGTTAGTTAGCCTGCAATTTGTGTACGATCGTTTGACGATTTTATTTGACGGATCGGACAATAGTTTGGCAGGTACACGCGCTGTAGGTCGGTCTTATTGCAATAATCGTATTATCGCCCCAGTCTTAACACACGTATTATCGCACACCCCGGGGTACACCCTGTCACCGAGGTCACCGCTACGGTGGAACAGTTTTCCTCTAGTACTTGACTGTTCGTGTTTGTACAAACGCAGACACTTACTGTCGTGTGGCTGCAGTTTTTTGGCGTCCGATCCATCTTGTTGACGCCGCGTTTTTAACGTGTTACGTACGTAAATGTCAAAGAGCACCAATGGCATGTTGGTTCATGTAGCAGGGACAACCATTTGAGGATATTTATCGAGAGACAGGTCAGTGAGTGTCGGGGTACGGAGAGCCAAACAAGATGAACCGTGATTTGTGAAATACCAGCACAGCAGGACTTGCTCGTTTGTATTGTCTTATCTCTGATCAGGCTATCGGAATATTTCCATTGCGACAACAATTGAAGTCACGCAAAATTCAAGTGTGCGGGGCTTGGAAACATAATTTAGTTGATTTTAGGGTGCAATTTTATTATGTATTTCGTGAGTATGAAGAGTGTTTGGTGAGACTGAATGGGTGCAATTGGAGATTTCTGAGGGCGTCAGTGTGTTCATTGAGGACTCAAAGGGTGCAACTGGAGATTTTTGAAGAGCCTGAAATTGTTTTGCCGACCATCAAAGGAGTACAATTCGATGTTTTTGGAGAACCTCAACGTAGTTTCTAGATAGCCTCAAGGGAGAGCAATTGAAGGTTTCTTGTCATTTCAAATTTCAGGCCCGCGACAAATACATTTTCACCATACACGTTCCGACACCAGTGGCAAGGTTTTTTTAGAGCGCAGTGGCTCAGGGGTAGAGCTTCTGACTTTTGACTAAGAAGACCCTGGTTCGAATCCTGTGCTGTGGTGTTAAAACCTTGGGCAAGTTGTTTCACTCTACATTGCTCCAGTTCACTCAGTTGTACAAATGAGTACCTGGCTGTAGACAGTGGTGGATATGTACGAACAGCCTTCGCGCATTAATTATATCATATGGGTGGATGCTTCCCAGAGAAGTTGAGATGGTGTCTGATTGAACTGGTTGTTGAAGTGTAAAGCGCTTTGAGCAATCCTAAGGATTGGATATTGCGCTCTATAAGAACTTACGTTTTTATCACAGTACCACTGCAAAAAGATGACAAGGCTCACATTGATCAACTGCCTGGTTATTTTATGCGCCTATGTGTAACACTGTTCTACTTACGTCATAGTAAAGTGTGGATTTCTAGTATGATAATTTCGACCTGCATAGCTAACAATAAGAAAACATGCAGCCCCCTCGCAGCTTGACGAAATCTCTGGAAAGGCCGCCTGGTGACATTCTATACTAAAACATTCAAATGCGTGGCTCTGTGTAAACAATACGCGAAGGACGACATCCGTTTTGAATTTTTTTGTTTTGAATAACAAAGACTTTCTAAGTAACAGCGCATATAAAGACGAACACAATTGAGGTGTGGCGTTAGCTCGTGTGACAGAGGCATTAGCCAGTGTGACAGATAAAACGTCAGATAGGTTCTATTATGTGGCTCGAAAAAAATAGTAAAAGATCAAGGGGCAAAGTTGCTTAGTTGTAATATGTGTGTAGGTATGCGTGTTCGTGGACTGCAACAATCTCGACCGTTCACTGGCAAACTCCTATCCGTGGACATGATAATGTTAACATGAAACCGGACAACACTAATCAGAACGAATGGATTGGGCCCGGGGCAAAACGGTAGCGGATTACCCACGCGCCCCTCTTCTTCTTCCATTAATAACCACCGGTTAACTTGCTGACCATTACTGTCGTTGGATTTGTTTAGAGTTGTTCTTCTCTAGAACGAGTGAGTCCACTACAGGTAGGATCATTTACTTCCCCATAGACAGCAGACAGGAGGGACCACAGATGTTTGGTATCTCTTCTGAAAGACACAGGCAAATGTGGGATGAACGCAAATTGCCTAAGTTTCGAAACGGCGGTAGGTGGGATTGAACCACCGTCCCCTCGATTGACAGTCCGGCGCTTTACCGCGCGACCAGCGCTCCCAACCATTCTAAAAATAGACAGCGCAATATCCAGTCCTCAGGACTTGTCAAAGCGGTTTATACTTCCCTTTCCTGACAGACTTGTTCAATCAAGCACCGTCTCTACTTCACTTCTCTGGGAAGCATCCAGCCACATGCTACAATTAATGCGCTCGGACACATATCCACCACTGTCTATAGCCAGATATACTCATTTATACAGCTGAGTGAACTGGAGAAATGTAGAGTGAACAAAACTTGCCCAAGGTTTTAACACCGCAGCCCAGAATTCGAACCCGGGTCCTCCTAGTCGAGAGTCCGAAGCTCTACCCCCGAGCCACTGCTTTCTACAAACATTGCCACTGTACACATTCTAAGCCAGTCGCAGACACCAGCACTGTCACGTCGCAGTGTCAGTGTCACGTGTTTGGCGCGTCATACCGCAGACAGGTGACCTTCAGCACTTATGACTCACTTTCGCTCTGACGTAACGTGACGTACAGGATCTGGCAAACAGTGAAAACAGTTAACAAATGCGAAGTTGAAGAAAAAGGAACAGTACCACCACCACCATCACCACCACCATCGCCCCACGGCCACGGCCAACAACGCAAACAGCAACAATAATCCACACTATTCGTCGGTAGACCACCGCATGTCCCTATTTATTTTGGTTCTACGTTTTTTAATCTTACCGCCCCGCGCCAGAATCCATATTTTTAAACCCCGAGTGAAGCCGTTGTAATGTAAAATGTAACTTGAAATAGCGTGCTGTTTTGTTTAACTTGCCAAGGGGAACAACGGGGTTTCTTAGAAAAAGCCCCCCGACAGCAGACGACAGTCACGCGTTCAAAGGGAGTCGCCTTAGGCGGGAAAACAACAGCCAAGTGAATCGTCGACTTCCGCTTAAAACCCACGGACAAAGACTTTCTAAGGAGCCGCGTGTAAAATACCCCTTGGTGTTTGTGTGGGGAACGATCGCGCCAGCTCGAGAGACAGATAGTGTCCGGCTTATGTGTCCACGATATAAGGTCAAGTAGTGTAAACGGTGTGCGGGGTGGGGTGGGGTGGGGTGGGGTAGCTGTGGGGTGGGGTGGGGTGGGGTGGGGTAGCTGTGGGTTGGGGGAGGGGTCAAGGTAAGCTAGTGCATAAAATCCACCTGTTGGCATTCGCCTGTCGTCTGCCAGTACGTTGTGTATGTATGGCGTGTGAACATCGAGTAATTTAGTTAATAGTTGTCTGCTGGCTGTAAATACTGGTGAAAGGATAACCGCAGAAGTAAACGGGTGGGTTTATGGCTGATGGGACGTGTAATTGGCCGAGATTTCCAAATTAGTCACACCGATAGTTGTCTTTGTGAATCAGCAGGAACATATTATATGGGCGTATTTAAACTCTTTTTCTCTCCATAAATCGAGGAACAGTATTGCTGCGAGTCTCATATCCTCTATTCAGAAGAAAGCAACGTTTGAGATTGTATTGCTAGAAAATAAATAAAATACCATAGGGGGCATGCGTGTAGAAGGATGGTGTCAAACGTTGCTGAAAAGTTGTTTTGAGTAATAAAAACACGATAAAAAGTAAAGTAGAGTTACACAGTTTAGCCATTCTACAATGCATATCCAGAGTAGAACTCTCGGCTTTTCGCTCTGTACGTGGGTGTTACCATCCGCCACGTGCGTACAACATAGACAACTCGTGATTTCGACAGCGGTATCCTGCGGCTGTCTGTCTAGGTAATAAGGCGTGAAGCAGACCCAGACGTCGTCGTGACGCACGCAGTGGGTTTATCCGGTCACGCCACGCTCAAGTACCCATGTACGTCGTCGACACGCCGGTGTGACCACGTGTTCGAGGAACCACGTGGAGCCTGCTCGCGGCGTCACGACCACATCTGACAGTGCGACGAACACTGTACGTGTCACCTGTCACAGGCAGGACGGTTTAGCGACAGGTGATACTGTCAATACACTTATCTGTTGTCTCGCAAGCCAATTGTGCTGACGATCGGAGAGATTGTGTCCGGAGCCCTTCATCTTGTCCCGAACAATCGGTAGGGCGTACGGACTTACGGGCTTACGGGCCTTCGCCACTGATGAGTGACTGACTCGCTATTTAGTCGCTTAGGACATATGGACTTCACAGAGGAGCACGATTTTGTTATAAAAAAAATAGGAAGAGCACACCATTTCTGGCGTTTGGGAGTGACGATCAAATCCCACGTGGTATTGAAAATGGGGGCTTACGATATTTTGAAATATAGACAGTTATTTTGGAGTCATCTTGTAATGGAGCTACTGTGGTACGTTGATGTAGTGTATTAACGCATCTGTTGGATGTTGAATGTGCAGTCGGCATAGTGTTGTCGCTTGGCTAGGTCGTGTTTTATCTCAGATGTTTACGACTGATGACGTTGAATAATTGCTTTAACAGCGAGCGCTCATGCTTTGTGACACATCCGCGCCCACGATACGTGCTTGGTGACGGGGCGATGCAATCACCATCATCACGCCGGTCACGATTACAACATAACTTATACATATGCAGTCGTGTGAACATGAGAGGATGACGGCCATTTATAATGTTTCTCGTCACGCCCACTTGTAGTGTCTCTCGTCACGCCCACTTGTAGTGTCTCTCGTCACGCCCACTTGTAGTGTCTCTCGTCACGCCCACTTGTAGTGTCTCTCGTCACGCCCACTTGTAATGTCTCTCGTCACGTCCACTTGTAATGTCTCTCGTCACGCCCACTTGTAGTGTCTCTCGTCACGCCCACTTGTAATGTCTCTCGTCACGTCCACTTGTAATATCTCTCGTCACGCCCATTTGCAATCGTTTCCGTGAACTATGTTTTATTCTGTCTTTATGTGTCGTTCGTTCGTTCTGTATAATGGTTCGGATAATTCTACACCAATTAATTATTACAAAGTGGTAACAAAACACGAACTTCGTGCTAAAATAAGAGGTATAAACATAGGCGGGTCCAGGTTAAGGGACACGTGCCCCTAAACCTTTGGAAGTGGCTTGTGTTCATATAGCTTTTTAACTGAAATGACCGTTACTTGCCTAGCTAAGCAATAGGGCCTACCCTCTCCCGTCTTCCGAGGTAAAGTTGAGAAGTCTTAGACTCAGGGTTCTGAAGCTACGGGCACGAGAATTGTTTTCAACATAATCACCCTCTCCCTTCTTCCGAGCCTCAATGGGTGCAACTGGGTTTTTTGTTCCCCCCACCCTAGATTTAGGTATGCCCCTTTTGTAAAGAGATATTAGTCAAGTCAGCACATCCAACTCTACAGTGTACTTGGCACATGTCTGCGCAGCACCGAGGTGTTTCAAAACTGTGGCGCCCCTAGCGGATTAGATTGTAAGCACGATTAAACCATTGTGGTTCATTCGTTGCCGATGTCAGTTTCGTCCTGCTTTGGTGCAAAACACGCGGTGTGGGAGTCCGAGTCACGTGTCGGGCTCTAGATGACTGTACACCCTGATATTACAAAACTATCTCATCACCGCTTCTACTTCGTAACCTCGGTCTACTTTTGTTTACCACACTCTCTTGATCAATCCATCACCATCGATTCTGTGGCAATAATCGACTCATTCTTTCTGCTCGTCTCCTTCTGACCCCAAACTACTTTCTTTTGAATGTTTCTCTTCTTCAGATTTGCTCATAATCGTCAGCTAAAAATAATTGTAATGATGCAATATGAATAATTTATTACATGGCGTAACTACTGCATAACTACGCATGGGTAACGGGATAATATGTATTTAATATATGTAAGATAGTCATCAGGTCTCGCATATAACTTTATTATTATTTATTTATTATTATATATATTTTTAAAGTCAGTAAGTTGTTTATATAACTTATCTTTCAAGCGGTGTTTATTTACATGTATTAATTGCATATTTATTATAAAATCACATCATGTATATTGCTAATTATTTTATCTGTTTTGCTACAATTTTGCACTTATCTAACCTTATTTATTTTTTATCTATTCATTTTTTAACATATTTGATCTTTTATAGGCTACTTAGATGTGCTAATGTGTGTACCAATTGTATATGGGTTTTTACCTGAAATAAATGTATTCGTATTCGTATTCGATAACTCGATCATTCTACTCTAAATCAAAACGTCTGCACGCGAACACGGGCGACGGCTTGTCCCTGTGGGCTTATCAACTATAATGTCACTAACCGAAATTCTTCTAACTTATCTGACAGAAAAATTGACGTCATCATTGGGGTATCCATTCAATCGCGACTAGACAACCAATTCGTAAGCCACCTTGGTCAACGAACCATTCAAACATGTTGAATTAATGAGGTTTTCGTGGTAATGATATCGATCGAATACTACTTACTGTCATCACGACTGGCCCTGCGGAAATAACGGTTTGATGCTAAGTCCCTGTTACCGTCGCAGTTCCTCGGCGATTCCAGATCCAGCAGAAAAGTTTATGCCTTAATGTTATTGGAGTTCTGTTCTGCGAAATCTTGTGGCACTTCCAATTATCGATCGAGTAAGAATATCACCTATGAGTGTTTTTCACCATGAAAAATTGACAACCCACACATTTCCTGTTATTTGGAGGAAATGAGGACCGACAAGTAACATTTACTTGTTCACGATGTTTATAAACCATTGTCTTAACATTTAAATTACTTTTATTATAGACACAAATTAGATAATAACATTACCTCTGTGGTAAGATTATCTCTAATCATACCACACATATAACATGCATACATTGGTCTACATAGGTCAATTTACATACACTCGCACACATAAATACGTACATGCAAATATGCATACATACAAACAGAAATAATAATTGATAGCGAAACATAATGATTTGTTTTTCCTCTTTTTGAGCGAACGTCTGGGCCTACTGAAAAATCAGGTTAATCACGAAACCTTTCGAATTTAGGTTCTCTGCAAAATCCATTTTCATTGTAAACCAACTGCATCTTTTTCTATGATAAATGGTTACAGGTTAGATCAATCTGGTTAACATGCCGTTATGGACAACATTGCATTACGCCTACATGTGGTAGATACGCTTAAGAAAAGCAAGATAGATTTACCCAAAAGCATTTCATAGGATGACGTGATTTTTGCTCTACCATGAATTAGTCATCATTAGTCCCACGGTATGACATAACAACCGTCAACTGCGATTTTAACAAACTGTTTCGCATTAACAATGCGAGAACAAACCATAATGGACAAAACCCAAACTGCTCATTGGAAATGAGGACAAAACCCCAACGAGCACAAATCCAGACTGTTCATAGCAAATGCGGACAAAATCCCACCGGATAAAACCCCATCTGCTTATTGCAAATGCAGACAAAACCCCAACAGACAAAAACCCCAACTGCTCATTGCAATTGCGGACGAAATCCCAACGAACAAAAACCCCAACTGCTCATAGCAAAATGCAGACAAAATCCCAACGGACAAAACCCCATCTGCTTATTGCAAATGCGGATAAACCCCAAAGGACAAAAAAACTGCTCATTGCAAATGCGGACGAAATCCTAACGGACAAAACCCCAACAGCTCATTGCAAATGTGGACAAAATCCCAACGGTCAAAACACCAACTGTTTATTGTAAATATGGACGATACCACAACGGGCAAAACTCCAACTGCTTATTGCAAGTGTGGACAACCCCAATACTCAGCATAGGCGTGACAAGTTTTTTCCGATGTTTACATGGGGCCTACATAAATATACACATACTACACAACAGCAATTTCAACGCATAAGAAATTTCTAGAAGGTGTTGGAGTCTGCATCATATTTAAAGATTAACAATATGTGTACATCCAATCCGTGTCGCTCAAGCACATGACACTGTTCGATAATTTATAGGTGTTCGTGAAAGTATTAAAGATATTTAATGTGAGTACATCCGAAGTGTGATATACATGCACACGAACCTTCGATATGTATCAAGTTTAAACAGAGATGTAGCTTTACTTGTTTGAAACAACTGATGTGTGTGTGTGTGTGTGTGTGTGTGTGTGTGTGTGTGTGTGTGTGTGTGTGTGTGTGTATATATATACATATATATATATATATATATATATATATATATATATATATATATATATATATATATATATAGAGAGAGAGAGAGAGAGAGAGAGAGAGAGAGAGAGAGAGAGAGAGAGAGAGAGAGGCATTATGTGTATGTAATGTAATACTGTGTATACACAAAAAGAAAGTCTAGTCACCCCTACATCTAAAATCAACAGTTGGTATGTTGTCTGTTGGGGTTTTGCCCACATTTGCAATAAGAGGTTGGGTTTTGTCCGTGGGGATTTTGTCCTGCACTCGCGTTACCAAACTGAGCTAACATCCCATACGTAGAACAAGGTTGGTTGAACATTGTTCAACGCATCAATGCGGACAGAAGATGAAGACGAAGAGACGTTGACGATGGTTTATTATTGCGCACATGAGCGCCAACAATGAAGTCACACGGGGGTTGGGCGACAACGCTCCTCGTGAAGAGAACAGTGGACACACAACGAAGCGAGACGAGCATTCGCGTACAGAGCTATTCTGGCGGGAGAGGGTCTCCGCCGAGTCCAACGCACCAACCACCACGAGCGTGTCAAACACGACGCAATCGACAACGACCGAGGTTTAATCGTCGTATTTGAGTTTGGCCAACGCCTTCTTTGCTTTGACTTTGCATTCCCTCGGCTGGAAGAGGATTTCGGCGACGTCGTCAAACTTGCGTTTGCGAGCTCTAGCGCGCTTCTGGGCGACCGATGGTTGTGGCTTGGCGTCGGGGCAGATCGGGTTTGTCGGTGGGATTATCAACGGGCTGGTCGTCTTCCGCGCACTGTTGTTGCTGCTCATATTGCGCCCTTTCGACCATCTTTTCGCTTTGGCTTTCATCTTGCGACCGCGGCGGCGATGGGTTTTCAAAGCGCGCTTTGCGGACGGGTGTTTGATACGACTGCTGCCTTGCTTCGACAGCTTCGACGGGGAACGCGATATGCAACCGCTAACGCTTCTTTTCTTCGATGGCGTACGCGCTCGACGGCCGCTAACGCTTCTTTTCTTCGATGGCGTACGCGATCTGCGACCGCTAACGCTTCTTTTCTTCGATGGTGTACGCGTTCGGGGACCGCTAACGCTTCTTTTCTTCGATGGCGAAGGCGATCTGCGACCGCTAACGCTTCTTTTCTTCGATGGCGAACGCGATCTGCGACCGCTAACGCTTCTTTTCTTCGATGGCGTACGCGACATGCGACCGCTAACGCTTCTTTTCTTCGACGGGGAACGCGATCTGCGACCGCTGACGCTTCTGTTCTTCGATGGCGTACGCGCTCGGCGACCGCTGGAAGTACGACCGCGAATGCTGCCCTTGCTGGCCTTCGCAGAGATTCGCCGGCTGCGACTTCGACTTCGACGATCGCCGCTTTTCATACGGGTCTTTGACAGACGTCCGCGGATATGGTGAACGCTGCTGTCGATGCGGGTCTTTGACGTGGAACGCGGACGACCGATTTTGCGGTGGACGCTGTTGCTGCTGCGAGTTTTTGATGGGTTGCATGGACGTCCGACTTTGCGGTGGACGCTGCTGTTGCTGCGAGTTTTTGATGGGGATCCTGGACGTCCGACGTTGCGGTGAAGGCTGCTGTTGCTGCGGGTCTTCGCCGGGGAACTCGGACGTCCGATTTTGCGGTGAAGGCTGCTGTTACTACCGGTCTTTCCCGGGGAACTCGGACGTCCGATTTTGCGGTGAAGGCTGCTGTTGCTGCCGGTCTTTCCCGGGGATTTCGGACGTCCGATGTTGCGGTGAACGCTGGTGTTGCTGTGGGTCTTTCCCGGGGAACTCGGACGTCCGTGGTGGCGGTGAATGCTGTCGTTGCTGTGGGTCTTTGTTGCAGAGCAAAAACGTCCGTGGGAGCGCGGACGTCCGTGATTAGAGTGAACACTGCTGTTGCTCAGGTTCCTTTCTGGGGAGCGCCCACATCCTTGGTAACGGTGGAAGCTGCTGTTGCTATCGATCTTTGATGGAGAGTGTGAACGTCCCTGGTTACTATGAACGCTGGTGTTGCTACGCGCCTTTGATGGGGAGTGCTGGCGTCCCCGGTTACGATGAACGCCGCTGTTGCTATGGGTCTTTACCGGAACGCGCTGACGTCCGTGGTTACTGTTAACGCTGCTGTTGCTATGGGTCTTTTGTGGGGAGCGCGGACGTCCGTTGATACGGTGATCGCTGGTATTACTGCGGGGTTTGGCGCGTGGGCTGCGAACGCTGCTGTTGCTGTGAGATTTTGTCGGGGATTGCTGAGTACGACGAAGGCTGCTGTTGCTACGACTCCTTGAGGGGACTGGCGGGCTGTGGACGTTAGTACGGCTCCGGTTCTTTATCGGTGTCGGTGGCTTTGGGTGTCCTAGCCGTTGCTGCTGTTTCATCATTTTCCGCTTTTGTGCCATCTGCGCCATTTGGATCTTCTGTTGCTCACTCGTCGGCGGCTGTTGCTTGTGTAACGGTTGCTCGTGTTGTGGGGCGTGACGTTGACGCTGAGTCAGTTGCTCCTGTGACAGCCGTCGCTTCTTCGGCTGTGGTTGATGCTGCTGTGGTCGTTGTTCAGCCCGCTGCGGCGCTTTTCCCTGAATTACTCTGCGCTCCGGGTGCGTCTTCGATGGGCTCTTCTTAACGTGCATGGCCCGGGCGGCTTCCTTGCCCTTCTGACTCAATTTTACAGCGCCGGGCGTCGCATGCTCAAGCAATCCTTCACGTAGCGCTGACTTCACGCATCGCATCACGTGCGGACGTACCGTTTTGTTCTTCACGTTGTATTTGGCCGCGATGCTCTTGGCGATTGACCATACCGACATGCCGATGCGTCGGTTCAGATCATACAGGGCGTCGAAGATCATCCGAGAGAACGCCACCCTCTTCCTGCGTGGGGCGATCTCTGTGCTCGGCGTCGTCTCTGCTGACGACATCATCGGCGGGGCAATCGAAGCCAGCGGTGCTTTCGGCGGCCGACTTTGTTGCGGCGCCTTCGACACGCGGGAACCGCTCATTTGAGAAAGTTTAAACCCGTCAGTATTGAAGAATCAGTTTTTGTATAGCGTCGCTAAACAACTGGGTAACCGCCGCACCGATCACGTGGTCTTCATTGTTTTGACTGGGACGTCAGCGCACGCAATACATAGTTTTTCGCGGATATGACGTATGCTTCCTGTCACGGGCCCAAAACCTAAACTGGGACCGCCATCTTGTTTCCTTTTTTTTTCAGCACTCCCCATGAAGAGAATTTGATGAGGTTATGTGGCATCATTTCGCATGACATGTACTGTCAAACCGACCTTTTTATGCTGGTCCTGACTAATCACCGACAGGGTGCTAATGTCCCCAATGGTCTGTTATTTCCTCAACTAACAAGACTGGACCAACGGTTACCGACATTGATACAACTGCTGGGTATAGGCCGTTTCATAACCGAGAGTCTACTGCAGACTAAGGATTAACCAGGGAACTCATATACAGGTGAAGTGCTTGGAGCGTCATGTTTTACAGAAGAAACGAAGGGGTGACTTCCTGTACCTTTGTGAAATCATATCTAAATAGGGGGTGAACATGAATACATGGCGGAATAAATAAGATG
Organism: Oasisia sp. SBJ-2009; assembly: GCA_964017155.1. Lineage (NCBI taxonomy): Eukaryota > Metazoa > Annelida > Polychaeta > Sabellida > Siboglinidae > Oasisia > Oasisia sp. SBJ-2009. The sequence continues at coordinate 42,365,143 of OZ024862.1, read as the reverse complement.
AATGGGAGTATTATCAAATGATAAGCCTACCATGAAAGAAAAAACGGAAAATTTGTTACTGATAATAAAAAGAAATCAATATAGGTCGCTCGTTTTTAGTAGTAATGAACAACAGTTAGGTCTTCATTCTGAAACGAGTTCTTTAAGCATCGTCAACTGTCCTGCTTAAGAATGATTCCACACATTCACCAGGTCACCGTGAACGGCGTGAAGCAGGATCCAATCAGCACCGATGCCAGAAGGCAACACTAACTCCATGTACCAGTTAGACATCTTTGTTGATTTTAGCACACAAGGCTGCACACAATTAATAACATGGATAACAACGCAAACATGTGTTTGTTATTTGTAGTATACGAAAGGCGTATAAACGGAAGCTGATGAGCTCACCCGTTTCGGAGAATAATTCGGCCACGAAGATCTAAGAGCAGAGGACGGAATGGAGGAGGATAACTCAACTAAGGAGCAGTTTTGAGCCTTTCTTGTAAGAGTTTGTGTTGTAAGATGTTGATGACGACGCTCAAAGAGAACGTTCACACGAATGAGAGGTAGCGAGTGAGGAAACTAACGACGTCAATGATATGCCTTCTGCATTCTCTTGTAGTTGTAATGAAAACAAGGACGATTGGGTGCATTCTTCAAGTAATATTTGTGCCGTTTTCGTTGGTTCATTCTAGTCTCCGTTTTCTATTCATATTTGTATATCTAATCTCTCTGGTAAATTTAACTTCTGAAATTCACACACTTGGCATCAATCAAACCATTCGGTCCCAATGTGTATACAATATTACTCATTGTCTTGAAAATACATCATGTTAGATATATTTAATAAGTTCTACTATAACATTCATACACAGGTATAAAAATATTGCCAATGTGTCATCATTGCATTTATACACAAGCAAATTGCAGTCATAATTTAGTCTATAACACAAACAAACCAGGTTACCTTTGCATGTAGAAGCTATAAGGATGACATTACCACCTAGTAATTAATTTCCTAAGTGGACCAAGTCAATGTATGAGGTGGTTAGAACTACGTGTCATGTCCATTCATCCAGCTCAGGTAGTCAGTCACACCTTATATGGTTAGTCTCACCATATATGGTCAGTCATACCATATATGGTCAGATCTCTTGTGCCGGTTATCTTGCCTTTTGCATTCCCAAAATAAATACAAGCTGTGATGTGCCTTCTTTGCAATAAGTGGCACAGTCACTGCAACACAATAATAAGTTTTCTGTTTCCATATCTATCATTTTACCTTCCACAAATAAAGACATCATATACGTCTTGGTACACCTGCCACAAAATCAGCCATGCAGAACGCTTCATCGTTCACCGCTAATACAAGGCGGCTATCAAACACAGTACATCTGCACATAAAACTGACCTTGGGTGTGCATCTCGCAAGAATCTGTGGCAGTTCAATAAACAACTGTCTAAATTTGCACAGTGCAAAATCTTGCTCGCTTGTCTTTTTAACAAGAACTCCACAAGCTTTTGCAGTAGTATATGTCCTATCACCGGAAATGCGTCTCCTGCAAAACTGATGTACTAGCGTATGTCGTACATTTTCTCTGACGACTAGTCACACAGTCCCTGTTGACGATGCGTAGTAGGTTGTGTCTTGTTATTTCAGCAAACTAATAAGCTACTGAGTTCTAAGGACGCCATATGGTCCACATGACCCGAAACAGCTGTAGGCACATACAATTTAACACAGTAACATAAGTGAACGCTGCAGCTACCAAAATATGACACTTAATGACATACTTAGCAGCTAGCAATGTGACGTTTAGCAGTCTGGTGACATTTTTAGATGCAGGACATGTGGCAAATGTAGTGACATATCGGGCGGCAGGCAATGTAACTCGCATGCTGCCAACAACAACAGCTGCAGTTAGCAGCATCGGGGAGCCACGTTTGGCAAAAATGAAAAACATTTCACTCATATTCGTTGGGCAATGAATTCACATGGCATTTACATGACAAACAGGGTGACCAAGTCTACTAGTAATGTAGGTAGGGGAATTCTCCTACTAGACTGCGGTGAATTTATTTACACCAACACAATGTAAACGATAGTGGGCGTTGCAGCCTACAAATGTGAACATGTTTTACGTTCTGTTGAAATATTGACTAGTGCTCTGAGACAGTTCTGGCAACAGTTGCTCCGGCCTGAACAGTCACTGGCAGTAGCATCATGTGACGCGTCACGTGACCACATCCATATATAATTATGTTCCTCATACAATCGTGTGCGTACCTACACCAGTAGCTAAGTGTCAGGAATCGAATCCTACCGTTGACCTCCAATAGTCAACATAACACCAATTCATCATTGTTGTCACATTTCCTGTTGCCTACGACAGCGAATCCACCGTGGGAAACATGTCGTAATAAAATACTGGAAGGGCAGCGGAAGATCTCTGCACAGACGGTCCTGCCACAAAGCCCTGCCGCCAGGTGGCGTGACCGTGTACCACTGTAGCCGATAGTCACGTGACGTCTCATACACAGTCTTCCTGCGACATTAGCAGAGGGTTTACGTACTCGAAGCCTTCGAACTCCGATTGGTCAATCTTGTCTATCACTTTCCTGCAACAAGAGGAGACAGTCTGAGTGAACATCTCGCGGAGGCAGACAGAACATGTACTCATACAGACACTGTGTATGCACGCATGTACACGACTATAACAATGTAGTATATAAGTGTGTGTGTTTGTGCACGCATAATGGGCTTTGTCTCTTTGCACATGTGTGTTTACACGTGTATGTGTGCATGCGTGTTTGTTGAAAGAGGCATATAAAGTAAACAAATTATAAACTAATAACATAATTTTGATTATGATAACTTTAATAACTTTATTATGTTACATAACAAAGTTATTTGTAAATAACAAATTACAGTTAATAATAAAATATCTACTTAGAACATTGACCAGAGACCATTATGCTGTGTATGCCACAGACACAAGACACCTGATGAGTAACTGGTGGTCCCACTGGACATGGATGGCATACGTACTGGTCATCTGGGGTCAACACGACTGGTTCGTTGGTGAACTGCGGGTCAAAGTGCTCAAGGTCAGTCTCCGAGCGAACCTCGGGTTTGTAGGGAGGGTTGATCTGTCGTCCGTATAGTAGCTCCCAGTCAATGATTCGGAAGAATGGGTGCGACTGAATGTCCGTGAATCCCGTCTCTGGGTGGCAGCCCAATCGCTCCTCGGGGCTCTACACAAACAAGAATTTGTACAATTAACATGTGACTGTATCTAACTAAGATATCATATAATGATAACAATAATTATAATGACTTCTTATGCGCCAATATCCTTGAAGATCAAGCTTAGTGGAACGACAAAACCAAGGCATTAAGCAATCTCGTAATCGTAAACGATGCATGAGTCGTCAACGGATGGATGAAGGCAATAGGAAGCTAATCAAGCTATACAGATGCGTAACACAAGTTATATAACATTAAATACAGTACTTATTCCAATCGTTTACCATCCTGTTAAGTTGTTTAATGAAATATTTATACAAGTTCAATAATCCTGTTATTTAAGACTATCGCATGCTATCCCAAAATATACACAAGAAGCTACTGTCACTGTAACAAATGGATATTATTTTAGTATGTGCCGGACTGAATCACAAAACACTTACAATGCTCAGACCCGTGGCATCTGGAACATGAAACCTTTCCACACATAAGAAATGCTTTAAAGATTAAATGAAAAACATTTGGGGCCAGAATTTCAACAAAATACATGATATAATAGCCAAATGTTTGACATCCAAATTTTCTGTCATGACGTAAATATCGCTAGGCAGCAGGTGACACGACGAATACATTTCAAAATGTGTACAATAGCCTATCAAGTACTTTCATCTACACAACCAGCATATCTATATTCAATGCTAACTCCAGCAAGAAATTCCAGACAGCTACGCTCAACCAGTAGTAACCCTCTTTACATCCCTTGGGTGAAAACGAAAGCCGGGACCTGAGTTTTCTCGGTTGCCACACCAACGGTGTGGAATTCGCTTCCTGCCAGTGTTAAATCAGTAGGTAATATAGACTCATTCCGCCAACGTCTATAAACCTATCTCTTTAATGCTGCCTATCTTCCTTAGCCTCCTAGCTTCTTCATCCATCCATTGACGACTCACGCATTGCTTTCGATTACGAGTTTGCTTAATCCCAAGGTTTTGTCACGCCACTGAGCTTGATCTTCGAGGATATTGGCGCAAAAGAAGTCATTATTATTATTTTCAACCGACCAGTGGGAAAGAATGGTGAACATCGTACCTTGTTGAGGAATCCCTTGAGTACTGAGGCTGCCTTCACGGACAGAGAACGGGGGATACGGATCGGCTTCTCCAGAATCACTGAAACACAGTCACACAGGCCTCGTGGTTGTGCTCTTAAACTATGACTGAATTCACAGCAGATTGGAGAAATCTCTGCTATCTTGGAAGGGGACATTATTTTGTGATATGAAGATTTTCTTAGCAATATCTATCTTTTGAAGAAATTTGTGTAACCGTCTATAACTTACAGAAACTTGATGGTATCAACAATGACACCATTACAAAGGGTTGCTTACCTTGTTGAATCAAAATACAGAGATTTTAATCATTAAAAAAAAAGCACTCAAGCTGTATTCACCATTCAATGGTATGCAGATTGTAAAATTTGGTTAAATTCACTATAGGTCCTGAAATTTAAGTACTAACAAATTGTCAAAAATGGAGGTATTCATTGAACTGTATCCATTGATACAACAGGGAGAACCGCAGGAACACAAGGTTCAAAATGGAAGTACAGGATTTAAACCTAGATTTTTTGATTACGAGAAGACTGTTTGTTTTACTGGCCATCAGATGTGATACGGGTGTAGTTGTTTGTCTTACTGGCCATCAGATGTGATAGGGGTGTAGTTGTTTGTTTTACTGGCCATCAGATGTGATACGGGTGTAGTTGTTTGTCTTACTGGCCATCAGATGTGATAGGGGTGTAGTTGTTTGTTTTACTGACCATCAGATGTGATAAGGGTGTAGTTGTTTGTTTTACTGGCCGTCAGATGTGATAGGGGTGTAGTTGTTTGTTTTACTGGCCATCAGATGTGATAGGGGTGTAGTTGTTTGTCTTACTGGCCATCAGATGTGATAGGGGTGTAGTTGTTTGTTTTACTGGCCGTCAGATGTGATAGGGGTGTAGTTGTTTGTTTTACTGGCCATCAGATGTGATAGGGGTGTAGTTGTTTGTTTTACTGACCATCAGATGTGATAAGGGTGTAGTTGTTTGTTTTACTGGCCGTCAGATGTGATAGGGGTGTAGTTGTTTGTTTTACTGGCCGTCAGATGTGATAGGGGTGTAGTTGTTTGTCTTACTGGCCGTCAGATATGATAGGGGTGTAGTTGTTTGTCTTACTGGCCATCAGATGTGATAGGGGTGTAGTTGTTTGTTTTACTGGCCATCAGATGTGATAGGGGTGTAGTTGTTTGTTTTACTGACCATCAGATGTGATAGGGGTGTAGTTGTTTGTTTTACTGGCCATCAGATGTGATAGGGGTGTAGTTGTTTGTCTTACTGGCCATCAGATGTGATAGGGGTGTAGTTGTTTGTTTTATTGGCCATCAGATGTGATAGGGGTGTAGTTGTTTGTTTTACTGGCCGTCAGATGTGATAGGGGTGTAGTTGTTTGTTTTACTGGCCGTCAGATATGATAGGGATGTAGTTGTTTGTTTTACTGGCCATCAGATGTGATAGGGGTGTAGTTGTTTGTTTTACTGGCCATCAGATGTGATAGGGGTGTAGTTGTTTGTCTTACTGGCCATCAGATATGATAGGGATGTAGTTGTTTGTTTTATTGGCCATCAGATGTGATAGGGGTGTAGTTGTTTGTTTTACTGGCCGTCAGATGTGATAGGGGTGTAGTTGTTTGTTTTACTGGCCGTCAGATGTGATAGGGATGTAGTTGTTTGTTTTACTGGCCATCAGATGTGATAGGGTGTAGTGAGTACCTTGGAAGAGGTAGTCCTCCGTGTTCTGGTCGGGGTTGTCTGTCTGTCCAACTATGTCAAACGGTGAGCGTCCGGCGAGCATCTCAAACATGAGGACACCAAGTGCCCACCAGTCAACTGATGAATCTATGGGGACAACATATACACCGGTCAAGCCGCACTGGTCAAGGTCAAACGACAGGCATGGCTGCAAGTACTGAGGTGCTCTTACTTGACAGACAAGGGAAATCTCAGATAAAGATACTCTATTGATCAACACATCATTTAGCCTATCACATACCAAGGATGAGACAAATATTTGATTCGTATTCGAAATTTCGAACGTTTTGTCGCTATTCAATTCGGAAATTCGCAGCTATATAAGCGAATATCGCTTGAATATTTTCCTTCATGTCCTCCGCCACCAAATCGCTCCTTGGCGATCTTTTACGTTCTGACTTAACTATGAACAAAACTATAACTGCCAAACTACTCCTCACATATCTTATATGTATATACATGCTAGGTTACAAAATAAAATCACTAACATTATTTGAACAAATAAACTTCGCAAAACAAACTCGCGTAAAACTCGCCGGCGACGCAGTTTCGGCAAGACATCTCACCACCATTCAGTATTCTAATAGAATTTGGAGCCACTGGATATTCTTAATCGATTCGAAATTTCGACAACGTTCGATTCGAATGAAATTCCAGATTTGTCCCATCCTTATCACATACATGTCAGCTCTGACATTACAATGTGTTGTTTAGAACAGTGCAGACAACATGCCATTGATTGGTTGTAACTTATTTGTCAGGCTAAAGTTTGTCGTTTTGTTGAACTTAGACTAGATACAATTCTAGTACAGTTTGTATGGTGATTAAAAAAAGTAGGCTGTGAAAGTGCATAACAGATAGCCACATTTTGTGTGAATTGCAAGAAAAACCGAAACAGGAATCAACCCTAATTATAATAATAAGCCAATGATTTCTAACTGAGTGGTTTGATGTAGTTTTGGTTGGGGATATTTCATGAAACATTACACGAATAATAATGACACATTGTGTTAGTTTCATTTCACATGTAAATTAGTCACATATAGTGGTAGGATTCAGGACAAACAGTAACTGTAATACTCAAAAACTCTGTAACAGTTTATGTTATTGGTAACTATGTGCATTTACACAGCAAGTAAAAGACTATAGTACACATCAGAAACATAGCCCAGTCATGTTAGAAAGCCATTCATAGTATACGGTATACACTCATTTCACATGCAACATTGTAGCTACAGGAATTCAAATATTTACATACATTATACAGAAGTTAAACAGTACAGCAAAGATTTATGTGCCACACCCATGATGATAATCATGGAAGCATCCAAGCAACTTGAAGCAAGACAATAGGTGCATTCCATCGTCTCCTTTCAAATTGACCAGCAAGAACTGACTATTACTGACCTTATAACTGTCTTCAAAAGTGACAGACGATACACACATATGATATGGTTGTCATACAAGCTTCTGGTAACATTGGTACATAAACACCCAATCAATGATGTTGTTACAAAAGATTGTAACAAACAACCTGGAGGGACTTATACCCTGAGAGTCAGAATGCAGGACTTGCTTCAGTCCATAGTCTAACAAATTATCAGAATGCGACAGTGTCAGATTTCATGCAGACAGAAAACAGCCAAGACAATGTAGCAATGTGCCTTCAAGACTGCATCATCCACACTTCATGCAAACACACAGGCATTTCTCCCCCATTTCTTTGTCCTGATGGATGGTCAAAAGAAGCCAGTGCAGCAACCACCAACCACTGAAACACTGCCCCTTTACACGTGTCACAACCCTCTCCATATGTCAAGATTTTGCAGTGTAAGTACAACATGCAGTTACTTGTTACAAAGTTGCATTGCAAGTGTTTCGAACTTATCAACGACGCTTTAAAGAATCTATGTGCATTACTGATATTTCAGTCCTCTGAACACTCACAGACAGTTCTACACTGTTTCAAATGTGATGTCTTATCGAGTAGCTGGCTTTCACAAGCGAAGCACAACAGGTTTCCCATAGATCAATGGAGCTCACGAACGCAACATGCATGTCACATACGTGCGATCGCGCATGCACACACGCGCATGCATGCCGGCGCCACATACCATAGTCAACACCTCGCAGAATCTCGGGGGCAATGTAATTAGGTGTGCCGCAGAAGGTGCTTGTTTTTTCCCCGAGTCTAAGACCCTCCTGAAATAATGTGAGACAAAGTGCAAGGGTGGGAAACTGTGCACAGGGGTGTAGACTATCCTGATGGCCACCTAGGGGCGCTAGATGTACAGTGGGAGTATCCGGTCCCCTCTACTCCAGTCGGAAATGAAGAACTCGTGAACAGAAGACAGAACTAAACGAAAGTCCGGTGCACTATATAAAAAGAAGTTCTGCACCAGCACTAGTGGTGCTGTGGGGTGGACACTGAGTGAACTAACACAAACTAGTGCTGTGGTGAACGGTGTGCAGTGCTACAACAGAAGAATGTCATCAATAGGTGACTAGTGACAAACTGAAAGTAAGACAAGTGTGACATTAGACGAGTCCTGCCACCATTCCGACAGCCGCCGTCCAGTCGTCAACACGTGGGAAAATCTCCTTAATGCTATGTGATTTTGTATCTCATCTTGTTTTTGTCTATATTTTATGTTTGCAATTTTTTTCAAAATGGTCATTTTCATATATACATATATATTATATATATATATGATTGTGGATTTGAAACTTGCATTCAGCAAACTTCCATTCAATGCAGTGACCAGATATATTTTTTTTAAATCACCAATACCGGGGTAGTTTGAAAGATATTTGTTGGTAGAAACACACTTTTTATTCTTTACACAATACAATTTTTTTTTCCATACATAACACAACACAGTGGCTACACAACATGGATTTTTGAGTGGTAAAAATAAAAAATATTTTAAATATTACTATATTTTCTTGAGAGAAGGCGACTGGACGGTGGCTGCAGCGAGAAGCTGAGGGAAGGGAAGACCCCGCGAGTCCCGTGTCCGCGGGATGTAGGAGGTGCCTACCATATTCTTCCCCGCGCAACATTTCTGGAGCGATATAATTTGGCGTGCCACAGAAAGTACTGGTTGTGTCTCCGCGCTGGAGTCCTTCCTGTCAGGGGAAACAGCACACCACAGTGAGAACACAACAGGTTTCACAAGATTGAACAAGATTGCCACCTAGAGATTCAACTCTAGATGGCAGGTGGACTAGGAAGCCCTTTGGCTTATCGAGAGTCCAACCTATCTATCTAAGTATACCCCGCCCGTCTTAGGTATATGTCGATTTTATTTTTAAATATATTAACACTACTAGCACCTACACAATCAGCTGATAATATGTTCCATTCGTTTACTGTTCTTTGTGAGAAAAAAAAAAATTCTAATATCTACTCTACACTGCTTCTTTGCTAATGTAACTCCATGTCCTCTAGTCCTTCTCTCTTCCTTGACCATGAAACAAATATTTCTGTCAATATTTTCATACCCATTCAATATTTTAAACACCTCAATCTGATCTCCTCTCAATGTTCTGGTTTCTAGTGTTGTTAAACCATAGACTCATTTCATAACTAATATTCCTGAGTTTTGGTATCATTTTTGTTGCTCTCCTTTGTACTCTTTCTAGCATATCAATATCTTTCTTGCGATATGGCCTCCAATAGCCCTCCATGCTTGTATACAATATTCTAAATGAGGCCTAACTATTGTTTTATACAGCGGTATTATTAGTTCTTTTTCTTTGTACACTATATTTCGCCTAACTATTCCAATAATTTGGTTTCCCTTCGCTGCTGCAATTCCACACTGCTCTGATACCTTCATGTCAGACTGACAGTTCAGTTAGCCTGTCAATACTCACGCTGTCATTTCCTGTCAAATTATACAACTCATGGATCCATTGTGATTAATATGTGAAGTTGCCGATCACAAAAAATTCCAGCCAAACATTTATTATTACATGTAGTATATTTAATACGGTTGCTTTTGGTGAAATCTGAATGCACCGCATGGCTGTGTAAGTTAGTATCCATGGGTACCATTGGACATGGTGATTACATCTTCTGAAGAAAACCACCCCATCTCCTATTTAACCAAACATGCATTGTTACGTACACAAAATTGCTACTGACATAATAATTATTTATTACCATTGTAAAATTACAAATTGTTCGAATCAATACACTGTACTTGTTAAATATGTGCACAAATCATGCAAGAATATAACGAGTCTGCAATAGAACAATTAGGTTATAATACATTCATGGATATCTTCGATGTATCATTTCAGTTGTTCACCACATTATCTAACAAGATGAATTGTGAATTCCAGTGCTTCATTATTATAAATAGTAGTATATGGATCCAAAGAGCAAGAGCAAAGTTTAACAAGACATCTTTCTAGTAAGACAACTGCTCATAAAATTGCGCATAACAATGTAATTTTCAATCAAGTTTTTATCAACTTCTATCTATGTGTAAATGTTATCACGTTTTTATTGCAGCCTGCTGGTCTCTGTTACACTGACTACCACTAGATGGCAGCATACTAGCACAGACTATGTCACTGGTATTTTGTTGATTACACCCATGTGTTCACCCGGCAGAATTGGTCTGAAGACAACAAAAAATTGCCGTAATACCAAAATTAAACGAGATAAAACTGACTTTGTGAAATACGAGAAAATTATGATGGTGTAGGCAGGTGTTTAATGACTGTCCCCACACATTTACGTCATCCAATGTTAAACCTGTGTAGCCCTGGCACCTACCTTACACATGCCGTAGTCTGTCAGCTTAACATGACCCTCCGAGTCCAGCAACACATTGTCCAGTTTCAGATCACGGTAGATGATTCCTGGAATAACAATAACAAAACTGATCTCTACGGGTAGATGATTCCTGGAAGGCACGTCAATAATAAACTGATCTCTACAGGTAGACAATTCCTAGAAGGCACGCCAGTAATAAAACTGATCTCTACAGGTATACAATTCCTAGAAGGCATGCCAGAAATAAAACTTATCTCTACAGGTAGACAATTCCTAGAAGCACGCCAATAATAAAACGGATCTCTACAGGTAGATAATTCTTAGAAGGCACGCCAATAATAAAACCAATCTCTACGGGTAGACAATTCCTAGAAGGCATGCCAGTAATAAAACTGATCTCTACAGGTAGACGATTCCTAGAAGGTACGCCAATAATAAAACTGATCTCTACAGGTAGACGATTCCTAGAAGGCATGCCAATAATAAAACTGATCTCTACAGGTAGATGATTCCTGGATGGCACGCCAATAATAAAACTGACCTCTACAGGTAGACAATTCCTAGAAGGCACGCGAATAATAAAACTGATCTCTACAGGTAGACGATTCCTAGAAGGCACGCCAATAATAAAACTGATCTCTACAGGTAGACAATTCCTAGAAGGCATGCCAGTAATAAAACTGATCTCTACAGGTAGACGATTCCTAGAAGGCCCGCCAGTAATAAAACTTATCTCTACAGGAAGACAATTCCTAGAAGGCATGCCAGTAACAAAACTATCTCTACAGTTAGACAATTCGTAGAAGGCACGCCAATAATAAAACTAAAGCACCATGGAACGAACAAAATAACACATTCTAAAGTTGCTTCCCTAAGTGAGAGTTGGATGTCCTAACCACTGTGCTCTCATACACCACACAGCCTACCTTTCTCGTGCAGGAAGTGGAGGGCCAGGCAGATCTCGGCGGCGTAGAAGCGGGCGTGCTCCTCTGGTAGTCGCCGTTGTCGCTGCATGTGGAACATCAAGTCCCCGCCGTTGACAAACTCAATCACAAAGAACAGTCTGAAATACAGCAACGTAACATGTCATTGTATTATCCGAAATAACCAACTGACATGTTACAGACCAGAATGTGAACTATACTGGGAGAGAGGTGAGTGTTGAAGTTGAACAGTTGACACCTGCTAATAAATGAGATGAACACGTGCACATCTAGACAATAAATAATACGACTGCTTGTATACATACTGGAAACAGGTAGAATCACTGTGTGCATAAATCACACACATAGAACACAGCCAGCATTCCATACAATGTACCCAAATTATGATTAAAACAACACAGATCGAAAATCAAAATGATGCAGACTTTCGTCATAGATGCCTATACAGGATAATTAATTAGAAAGGACTGACAAGATTATTATGAAAACAACTGAAACAGTTCCATCCAGCAGGAGGAAAAAAGGGAATAGGACAGTGGCTACATCTGGAACAAACCGACAATGACAGCACATAGTGTAGACATGTTGTTGGCATGTCATCTCAGCCTAGAAATGTGACTAAACGGTCTTACCGACTGGGCGTCTGGAAGCAGGAGTGTAGACCGACGAGGAATGGGTGATTGGAGGCGACCTCAAAGACATGTTTCTCTGTCTGCACCCAGTCAATGTCCTACAAGACAACAAACTCAGCCTCGTCTCCATAGCAACCATCAACTAATCAACTGTAAGTAATTACATTATAAGCTGTAATGACAACCGTTTGACTACGTCATTATTACAGACTGTTTAAGTGTTTTTCACTATTTCAGTATTATTGAATACTGCTCATTTAAACATGTAATGATAATAAAATGAATGTTACTAAAACGAAAGAAAATAAAATTACATCATTTATACAGGCGTAAGGAAAGGCTTCATGTGATTGTATTATTATCATTATCAATGACATGGTAGACTTACACACTTTGACCTTGATTAACTGTCAAAGATGAATAAATACTTATTAAGTGTCCTAAGATAGAAAAAGGAGAGTAAAAAAGCAAGTTCTTATATAGTGCAGTATCCAGTCCTCAGGACCGTTCAAAGCACTTTATACTTTACTTCCCTGACAGACCTGTTCACTCAGACACCATTTCGGCTTCTCTGGGAAGCATCCAGCCATATGCTACAATTAAGGCGCGAAGGCTGGTCGTACACACATCCACCACTGTCCATAGCCAGGTACTCATTTATTCAGCTGAGTGAACTGGAGCAACGTAGAGTGAAAAAACTTGCCCAAGGTTTTAACACCGTAGCCAGGATTCGAACCCGGGTTCTCGTAGTCGAGAGTCCGAAGCTCTACCCCTGAGCCACTGCGCTCGGAGTAGAGCTAGAGTGATATTTCTATTGGGTTCACATACCTCGTCATCATTGACGAGCTCCTTCTTGATGACCTTCATGGCGTACAGTCTCTTCGTCCTCCTCTGTTCCACCACAAACACCTTCGCGTAGCTGCCCCGCCCAATGACACGGACCAGCTCAAAGTCCTCTAATGTGATGGCTGCATTCTCACTCGACGACAACTACAACGTCATTGAATGCTAAGTTGTAATGTACTGTATACTTCCTTTATTGCACACACCTATTGTACTGATTTATCTAATCTTATTAAATTACCAATTTTAGTAAATATTATTAATGTTATCATATTGTGTCTTATCAAAGAACCTTTTAAGGAATACTATATATTTATTATTTAGAATACTTATTTATATAATTTATTTACTTTACCAATTTTAGTGCTGATTAGTATTATTACAAATTTAATGTGTCTTATTAACCGTATATATTATGGCTCACCAATCTTAATACTGTCATTTTACTGTATAACTGAATAATAATTTTCAATTTTAATGTGATGTTTTAAATGGACAATTCAGTCTTTTGAATCTTTGAACTCTGTCTTTCAGCACTTAGAGAGATCATTTGACAACTACAACTGTCTGTCAACTCTTAAAGAATATTCAACGACAACTACATCATCACTTTGTCAGGCCTTAAAGAGCACACAACGACAGCACCAACATCATATAAAAAGAAACTAATGACAATTACAACATCATCTGTGAGCACTTAAAAAAACAACAACTTCAAAACAGTTGCCAAAAAACTTACACCTACCTTTACAAACACAGAATCCTGATGGCTTCGGTTTTTTCTTTCAGTTAGACCAGGTCCCCCCAGCCTTAAACTACTAGCTACAGTGTAATATGCATACTGACTTTACCTTCGTAACTTTTTGTTTCAATACTTAAACCAATAAACAAAAGGATCGTTATTGTCTAATCTTTACTGGTTCCTTTACTGTACAGCATAGCTGGCCATATGAGTGTATGTGAATAATTTGTTTTTACTGCTTATATAAAAGCTAAACAAGTCATTAAAACTACAGAAAGAGGTTTCTCCGACCCACCTGAAGTTTGTCAGCTCCATCTGACATCTCATTACCTGCAAAATACAATAACATACAAATAAACACGTGTAATATTATTATTTTTTAAATGCTAAGGAAATTTAAGGTCAAGCTCTACATGGCTGTCATTAGACTAGTACTTCTGTATGGAGCAGAATGTTGGACAGCTGGAAAGAAGGAAGAACAGATTATCGAGAAAACAGAGATGAGGATGTTGAGAAGAATTAAAGGTTTAACACTGAGAGACAAAGTAAACAGTGTGGACATCAGAAAGGAGCTAGGAGTGAATACCATCAAAGAGTAAGTCAGAGAGATAAGACTAACATGCAGAGAATGGAAGAGAACAATGAAGTGAGTGCAATTGTTGACATGGTAGCATGTCAACAATTGGTAAGACCAAGAGGGAGATGGATGGATTGCGTCCGAAGAGACATACAGGAACTGCGGATCACCCCGGAGGATGCCCAGGACAGAACAGTCTGGAAATCAATAATTCGGTCCGCTGACCCCATCTAGTGGGAAAAGGCGAAGAAGATGTGTAATATTAAACTAACAAGAACTATCCACCTCTGGTATACCTTATAATAAAATTAACAGGTCATTGGAAACTAGTCACATCCCTAGTGTAGCCAATTACACACACTCACATCCCTGGTGTAGCCAAGTACACACACTCACATCCCTGGTGTAGCCAATTACACACACTCACATCCCTGGTGTAGCCAATTACACACAATCACATCCCTGGTGTAGCCAATTACATACAATCACATCCCTGGTGTAGCCAATTACACACAATCACATAGATTACTTGTAATGTCAACATAACATGTCTTCTCTATTTCTTGGCTTTAAATGTTATCCACAGGGACCGATGGCTTGAATGAGATAAATTTTACATTAATTTTTGTTAAAGAAATACTTAATCAAATTCAATGCCATGTAAACAAGCAATGGACATCACTAACAATGACAGACGCAACATTTAAATGAAGAGACAGATCTCCATTCAGAAGAAGCTACCCCAGTGAACAAGGGAAAGTGCTGCCTACCGTTTGCCTTTGTGCTGGCTTCGTCTGCTGTGTCAATGACAGGTGGCAGAGGGGTGTCTTGAGGCATCGTCACCGGCTCCTGTGTCAACAATTATTCCATGTCAAACACTCCAAAGACACTTCAATGTAGCTCTGCCAGTCACTGACACAGACTGGGATAAATACGGACAAAATACTCCAAAATAAACCCAAGTTTTTTATATGGTCAACTGTAAGCCCGAATATATTTATCACTTCTACTACAAAATACTGCGTTTAAATGTTGACGACCAACCGTGTGGAAGAAAGGAAATATTTCAACAGACAGAAATGTTCTACCGAAGACAGTCATGTCTGAGAGGGTCCTATTGATTTGCAGCACACGACTGAATGTTTTACAGACTGGGGAACTTTATTGCATTACTCTAATTCTATACATTCTGCTGCGTGCATGGCATAGTCGAATGCGGATGTGAATGAGCTGGGATCCTTTGAGGTAGTCGGTTACAACGAAGCTGTGCTGTGCTAGAACGCAATGGACGACGATAAGCAATTCTGTCGCAGGCGACATCTACAGATGACGAGTGCGACACCACATGAACATTGACAACAATGTGGGGACAACATTAATACAGTCATCGTGTGTGTGACACGTCCACTGTCCCAACCTCCAAGTAGCTGTCGGCTTACACTGGAGAGACCACGTCCTAACACACACTGTCATTGGACAACACAACACCTACGGAGACAGTCCATAAGAATCTACAGCTAAGACAACAGATCTAACTTCTACAGATCCCCCTTGCAAACACGACATCCTTTCACAGTCTATATCTCTTGCCCTCAAGCTTGTCAGTTGGTATATTGTTCCATGCGACATTTTCCACGCCAATATATTAATAAAAATATCTCTCTAACATAATAAAATCACGTGTATAAGAGTTTTAAAAATATGTACATGAACATGTACCATAAACTTCCTGGTAGCCTGAGATGTGAAAACAGTTGTGAATTCTGCAAAGGCTGGTAAGAAACGAAATGTTAAAATGTTAACAGATGTCTCGCAAAGCAGAATAAAGTATCTGGCATAATTAGTTTTAATTGTTTGGTACACAAAGAAAACCATAAAATCCATTAGGCATCTAAAACCCAAATTAATACATTCTGTAAAACAGCTGATACAAAGAAAATAGAATGACTAGATATGACAACTAATAAAATACTGTTATCTGCAAGCCAATCAATAAAATAAAATGTAATTTGCAAGAAAGCTGATAAAACGAAAGTACCATAGAAAAAGTTTGAAGGTGTAAAACGACTCTTTAACAAGTTCTCAAAATGCATTTCTATAATCTATCATGCTGTGTCACTATGAAATATAACACGTAACACTAAGATGAGTAAAATTTAAACTGACGGGAAATACGACGACGGCTACAGAAACAGAACAACGCAAAGTGCAACTGAGAAAAAGGACCAACGGCGGTGAGCCAAGCAGAATGCACCATTGCCACAGTTAGAAGCCGTGTTAGCGTGCAAGCTTTAACGAACACGCCAAGTGACAAGCTAACGGTGCACACGACAGATGGCAGCACTGCCTTCTTACACGGTCTGCCTCTAGTTCGTCATTGCTACCCCTGTCAACGTTATCATTTTGTGTTTCGGCGACACTGATAGTCAGCTGCTCAGGTGGTGTGGTCACAGGCTGAAACAAGGTCAGAGAGAGGTCAAATAAACGTTGACAGCTTCGACAGCAATATGATGATGTACGGCATCACATCTTCTGGTCTCGTTTCCTGTATTTTCATCCAGTTTCATTTGGACCATTGTGAAACCATCTACATTGTAAACTAACATAAGGATGTAACATAACCTATTTATTTATCTGTCCCTAGGCAGGTTCACTTTTCTAAGTGACGTGATCTGTCACTTAGAAATAAAGCAACATGTCAGTTGTTTCTAGATTTCTGCAGGACACAGTCGTACTCTTTCAATCAACCTTAATTCTTTACTTTCAGCAAAATATTCATTAGTGTAAAACATCAATTTTTTTAGAAAATAAAAACATTGCTTATATATATATATATATATATATATATATATATATATATATATATATATATATGGATCATCACATATACGAAAACAACCAGGAAAATGACACAATGTTCTAGATCCCTTTGGTGTAGACTACATTTACCAAGGATGATGACATTATTATATAATGCCCTATTCGGGAGCAGTGAATGAAATACTTCAGCATTACGTATTAGTGATTGGAGAAATTACAACATCAAGTTTTCACTAATTTATAGGAAAACTACAACTATAACAAATAATGAATTGATGAAATTCAAGAACATTGCTGGTTGTTTTCATACGGAATGATACATATGTACATAGTATACAAACACACATGCATTAATATGAACCTAGTGTTTTGTGTCAACCATCACATAATTCAAGTTGTCTCTATCACAGCTTGGCAGTTACAGAGATTGTCATCGAAAAGGGAGGGATGGGGTGGAGGGGGGGGGGGGGTGGGGATGACACAGGGAGGGTGAGGACACTTACCACAGCGGCTCCACAGGTGAGTTTGATGAGTCGGTGACATCGCTTGTGGACGAGGAGCTTGCAGTTGATACACTTGTAGCCCTGTCGGCCCAGACCCCAGATACGGTCAGAGCAGAAGGCACAGAACGCTCGCTGCAACGGCCACAAACAAATGATTGTAGTCACATGTAGTGCAGGGTTGGTATGAATACTACACATCCTCACATGGTGACACAACACCACTGTCAAATCTTCCCCTGGGTACAGGGGTAGAAATAACTCCAAATTTCTGGTAGTTGGCTGGACTACTTGGTTGGGAAATCTGGTAGCCTTCAGATATATCTGGTAGTCAGGAAATGGCCCAGACTTAACCAAAATAACATGACAAACACAAAATATTTTCCACATTTTTTGAAAGTCCATCGGACTACTGCTGTCATCATTTTTGGTAGTCCAACTAAATTTCTGGTAGTCCGAGTTTTTTTTACTATTATTTCAAGGTGGATGTATTACCCCTGGGGTAATATATCCACCTTGAAATTACAGTCAAAGTAGGACAGTCCCAGATTATTTCAAAGTTCAGGTGCATATTATACACAAGGTCGTATTATACATGAACACTTATGGTATCACAACAGTATTATGGACTAGCAAATACATAAGCAAAGAAATTCCCAACGATTGTATGTCCTTGAAGCAGTTGATACCCAACGTGATACATCTCTGAATGTCGCTAATATGGTCTACGAGTGTTGATGATAGGTCTGTAAGTACGTAATAATTAATGTTGAAATAAACCTGAAAAAGTACGTTTACGAACATTGTTTTATGGGACATGTAAATCGCAATATCTTTGCCAAGTATCACTGCTACTGACAGTTCAATATCCTATCAATGATAACAATCAGTAGTGCAATTTACTTTCAATAGTACACGTTCATGACATCACCACGCGGGATGCGTCGATACTTCAAACATTTTAACCCTAATTAAGACACACTTCAGACGTGACCATCAGTGAGTATGATTTACAAATTTACAATATGGAGGAGGAAGACTTTAGAGTTTCTGTAATGATGGAAACAGTTGACTGACCCGACTGAAACGTTTTGGTTGGAAGAGATGGCCGTTCACCCGGTACAGTTTCCGCCATCGCCTCGCCCCACGCCGGTACATGTTGCCTAGCAACACATTGCCCAATCACAACACATGACAACATATACCAGCTAACTCTACCAATACAAACACATGCTAGGCAAGTAGTTAGATAACATTGTTTGTAAATACTCAATTAACGTTTTCATAACACATTTATAACAATAGCTGTCACTACACTGTTACTAATCATGCATTACCTGATTCAATATAATATGCATGCTTTAAATATATCTGGTATTAATTGATATTTTTTTTCAAGAGATACATGGTTTTTTAGTTAAAAATGTAAAACGACTCACAAAATCCTATATTTAATGTTGTAAGTTAAGAGAAAACTTGGCACTCACGGTCTTCTCCAACACAAGGCATTCCAGGCTCAACAGGAACATTGGGGAACACTGCAAGTAGACGGCATTATATTGAGTGACAACTGACAAGTCGAAATGCTTGACAAATAGAGACTATTAACATTGTTGAAAAGTAGAAATATTTGACTACTGCAAGTAGAGAGACTAGAGACCATTAGCTTCATTGGCAAGCAGAAATTTCGGCTCACAACAAGTGGAGACCATTCACCATTTGCACGGTTGACAGGTAGTAGTGTTGATCTAGTGCAAGTAGATACCACTAGAGTCATTGATGCATACATCCGTGAACATTATATTTTAGCTTAACTATATTTATTAATATGTTTACCTATTTACATGTATGTATACACCCGTGAACGGGACACACGTCCCGGATTTGATGGTGTCAAAATAAAGTTTTATTATTATTATTATATTGTGACAAGTAAAATATTGACTACTGCAAGTAGCAACCATCTGCATAATTTTGACATGTAGAAATGTTGGCCTAGAGTGTGTACAACCTATTACCACAGAACCAACGGGGTAGCAATAACTCCCAAATCTAGGTAGCCATCAGGGCTACCAGCTTGAACCTTCTGGTAACCCACACCCGTGTTTGGTAGCCCAAAATGCCTTAAGAAATTATTGTATATATTATAATGTTGACAATATATATGCCTTACAAAGCTATATAGTGTGTACGAGACAAGAGAACAGGCAGAGGAAACATTGGAGTTAGTTCAAGTAAACAGAGCAGACATGATGGCAAGGACATGTTGGGGCTGTTGAAGATATAGACTTGTCACACTGGGCATGTCTCAACTACAGCATATAAGCTAACATAGGAAATAGTGTATGGTATTAATAGAGAAATGACACGCACGCACGCACGCACGCACGCACGCACGCACGCACGCACGCACACATGAAGAAATCATAACAGTGGAAACCTATGGAATAATAATTAAAGGTAGCTGTCAATGAAGCAACGAAGATATTGCGACTGCTATGCAGGACAAATAATTGATGTGGTAACCATTGCTATTGATCCAGAGGATGGAGCAGTCATGCTTCAGTAATTTAAAAAGATGGTGGCCCAACAGCCACAAGTGCCTGACCAGGCAAGTGCAAACAGTTGACTGACAGTGTGTGTGACTACATTAATGTAGAGACGAGACAATCAGCTGTATACATGATGTGTCCAATGACATTAGCTTATCACAGAACAGTGCCTCAACTAACATATCTTTTGAATGCAGACACGCCAAAGAGGGTGACAAAAAAGTGCCCCAATACCTGAGTCCCAGGGCCGCAGTAGCCACCCCATGAATGCCTTCATTAGGCACAGGTCAGAGGTCAATACTAGGAAGACACCACAGCTCCAGTGGTGAATATGTGGTCCTGGTCTTCACCAAACATCATCAACACTTCACACCTTGTCAGACCTCCATGTGCCGTGGCTGTAGTTCACATGAAAGAAGCAGCGACGTGTGATGTATGTGGCGCCGTCTACGCCGTCTGAACGAAGACGTTGGTTTGCCAATCACACAACGTCGTCTCAGCACAGCGAATGATGCATGTCCACTTAAACCGTATCGAGCGAATGTTGCACTCTGCTACAGCAACTGAATACCATCACAGCCGTGGTGTGCCCATTACATCGATGCCACTGCCAGTTGTGTGTGTAAACTGTACACTGTATACACCAACATCACAGAGAGCTGTGCTGTGTGAGTACTGCGCAACAGTAGACAACACAACAATAGCACTCATAACAAACACAAGACCCTGCTGGGACTAACTACGCCCATGCACTTGCAAACGAAATCTGTATCTGTGATCAACAGCCTCAATAATTAATGTCTGTGCTGTCGTGAGATAAGCCCCGGTGGTGATAATTAAACGAGGGTGTGGACTAGTGGATCTACACCACCGCAGTCCCACCGTGTACAGCTGCCTGGGGAAGACCGTAGCCTCTCACCTCACCACCTGGGCTCATCCCGGGAGGACACAGACGGCCACAGACTTCACATGGATGCCGGGAACGAGACCCGAGTACGTGCACAAGTTGCAAATGCCTATATCTGTTGACCACCATCGATCAGACACATGCAGTCACCTTGTTTGAGGATCGCGTCACACAAGCAATTCACTGCTGCGGCACCATCCCACCAGACCTGCATCCTGTACGACCTGACGTCTGGCCACCAGATCCGTTTTTAACAGTTAACACTGCACGGGAACACTCATGTGACACTACCAGAGAGGAAGTGCCTGTGTGAGCACAATTAGCAGTCACCCCATGCTGGCAACTGAGACTTCCTGTAAGCTCATGTGAGCATTGCAATGACAGGCCTCAAACTAAATAAGTCTCCATTAATGGTTTTACTGCGGGAGTCAGCAACCCTAGATGTAATTACACCCAGTTGAAACACTGCATCACACAGAGGGCAATTACTTACACAAACACTCGGCTATTTTCACAGAACTGCAAGGATCAGTTTTCGGCAATTATGAGTGATTGCAATACAGATACAAATCAATACGGACACGGACATATTGATCCCGCCTGCCTAAGCAATACTGATACATGAAACACAAATATTATTGCATAACTGTATTACTAATTGTATCTCGCAATAATTATACATGGTGGGAAACTGCGACAAACCGACCAATGGGAACACCATTTGTGTAATGAACAGATTAATGGATATGTCTACTTGGAGTTGCGTTCCTTGTGAGCGCTTTCTAGAAGCCAGCAGTGAAAGAATCGATGACAACTGAATGAATTTATCTGGACTGATAACATTTAGACGTACACAAAGATGTCTGGCCCAGATGGCTGCATTTAACATATCTGTACGCTGACAGCTGTCATATTCCGAAATGGTTTCAATGGTGTTTCCAACTATCTAATCTAGCAGTAGCAGTCTCAACATGACATTTGTTGTTAATACTTAATACGTAAAATTATTAATATATATTACAATAAAAATGCACTTCTACAATAGATAACAAAATACAGGTATTCAATTTTGTTATACAAATCTTCCAGATGCAATAGCCAAAGAATATTACATGCATTTCATGCCATGAACATTATCTATCCGGACGCATCCTATATGGAGGCACTAGCAACAGTGCAGCTAATTACTTTGAAAGAGACGTACACAGTTCTGTGAACATGGCTTCACACAAGTTGAACAGTCTTAGAACAAACTGCTTAAACTTCCTACAATATATTTTGACCGTTGTTGAAATACAGCCAACAGGTCTAACCTTAGTTTAGTTCAATCGAATGCATGACATTTCTTTAAGACGTTTCCATGAAAATTACTAAGTTAAAATGTATCCAATCTCAAATGCATTAAAATGGAAGATCCAACTAAGATGTGTTGATGTTCTAGTCTACACATACTCACAGATCTTTACATGCAGTAATAGTATAACATTTTATAGTCAGCAAGTTTAGGGAAGGAGAACAATGTTTGGATAGCACTAAGTAGTTCCTTAGTTACAGATCAAGCCGAAGATACTGAGTGTAGTCACAACCTTGACAGAGAGCTGTCACAAGCCTCTAGATGAAATAGCTGCTGTGCTTGCATAGCTAACACACAACACATGGTCTTTTGTGTCATCACAGGAGGTCCTTGGTAGAGTTCTCCAGCCACAGGGAACATCTGTCTTAGGCCAGTTTGATTGGTTAGATAAGCATACTCCAGTCCTTGGGTCTAAATCATTTACCTAGTGAGTGATCCATTAGTCCCCTCTGGCAATGTGACCAAGTAGAAATAACTCACAGGTTAAGTGCATCAACAAAAACTAAAATTAACCCTACAAAATTAACCCTATACACCTCAAGTGCCTGATGTGTCATATTCCCTTCCCTGCTGGCCGGACCGATAAATAGGCTGCACCGACTGCAGTGCCATCTGCTGGATAACTGTGATACCGTATGTCATTTTAAACCTTAGTTACTCGCTATACACTATGAGTATATATCATATGGCTTTGTGGATGGATTGTTTTAGTTACAGCTGTTTGGAAACAAGTGGACATAATTGAAATGGGGTTGAAACGGTTAATTGATTCTTTCTCATATTCAGTATATTTTATATAATTATATATATATATATATATATATATATATAAAATATACCAAATATGAGAAAGAATATATATATATATATATATATATATAATTTTAAACAATCCCATGTTGTGTAATTTGCAATAAACGATGGTAATGATGATGTTCATCCATCATGTTCGATGATCACTTTGTCATGAAATGAAAGCATTACGATTGTCAAAACAAGTTCAGTACATCACAGTGAGAAAGTTTTTATAGGTAAGGTGGTGAAACAAGTCTTTGACAACTTTACATGATAGTGAAGAAGTTTTTATGAGTAAGTTATCAACCAGTGTGATCACCAGCTCTAAGATTCTGCTGAAGTTAGTTATAGATCATCATGCTCACACCGTTACACAATCCACACACTTGTTTATCTGTAGTTCTGATTGCTATGTGGTCATATCATTAAGACAGTGGATAGCAGATATGTTATATGATAATGGAGTCAGAGCTATATCCAATCTAACAGCTGACTTGCCGATTATATATTTACTAGTTGCCTGTATTAAGATATTCAGCTTCTAAATTGTGTTTTCAATCCAGGCAATGGCAGTGATACATTATAGATACGAAAAAAGGCCTAGTAATTCATAATTTCCTTCTGCAGGTCCTTGTTCTTGCACAATGGCAACACAATAAAAGTAACCACTACCATTCACACTGGATGTATTACTTGATGGACAGTTAGATGAAAATACATGGTTTATAATCACAGATAAAATGGTTCATAATCACTCTAAATAAGCCACACTACCAATAACAGATGCTAAATGTGTGTACTCATTTCAACTGGTCACTGGTGTGATGTAAACCAGTCACTGTCGCTCACCAATGCCTGTGAGTATTTATTAAGAGTAACACACAACTAGTTACCACGCCTGCAAGTTACAAGTCTTGTGAAACCTCAGTGGACACATATACAAACATAACAGACAGATGTGGCCAGAGTCTAGTTTGTATGCATGTAGAAGTGTGCAGTAAATCAGTGGTGGGCAGCGTGCAGCAAGTTGATGACGTCTTAATGTGTACTATCACTACTATACAGTACGTGTTAGGTGTCAAATGTACTATACAGTACGTGTCAGAGTTACGTGTCAAATGTGTACTTGCATTAACATTTTCAGAAGAATGTAATTTATTTTGCATTCAGTCAAACATGTCTTGTACTGTACAGTTTAATCAGCTTTCTATTAGAACAGTGTGTAGCTGACAGGTTTTTTTGTCAACTTTGTACCATACTTGTTATGCTATGCTGTAAATTAAAGGACAACAAATGGCAACGGTTTCGTGGCATACACTTAATAGAGTTAATATAAAGTAACAATTTCCACATATACTCAATTTTTTAATGCCAGCGGTTTACCAGAAAAATATTTTTGAACACCCAGCCATCGAAATATTATGAGCTACACCATGTTAGACGAAGAATGACGTCACGAAGCTTCGGCGCTCTCCACAGATTCCCTGCATATTAGTTATTCATAAATCCGTCTAGAGGCGCTGTGCGCAGTTTAGGTCTGCACCTCGAAAAAACCATCAAAATGATCACCTACGATGACCAAACTTCGCAGGGCGTATCTACTACACCTGAACGACGCGTATGCATTTGTTACGTGATCAAAAAATTATAATTAATGCCTGAAATCGATCTAAATATGTAAATAAATACGATCTGACCCCACGGTTTAACGGCAGCAAGATGGTGGCACCACCTGACGGAGTTCACTGTTGCAGTAGTAACTCGGCGAGGCGTTATTTACTTACACATTTTGATCGATTTCAAGCATTAATTTTGTTTTGGATCACGTGACAAGTGCATACGTGTAGTACAGGTGTAGTAGATATGCCCTGTGAAGTTTGGTCATCGTAGGTGATAATTTTTGTGTTTTTTTTGAGGTGCGGGCCTAAACTGCAAAAGTACCCGCAATTGTGAATCTAATGTTCAATACTACCGGTTGTTTCAACAGGAAAGAAAAAAAGATAGATCAAAATTTCTCACGGAACTAGTACTGCAACCGTATGCCGAACAGTAAGGCATAATTACTGAAGTTTATACCATAGATTTGACCATAGATTTAGATACACGTCTAAGCAGCTGCTACACGTCACACCAACTGAACGAAGACTCGAAGTTGTTGACCCTTAACGACGTTGCAGGAGGCTGACCAGCTTCAGCAAAGACCTAGAATGCTGCGCGCTGATTGGCCAAGCCAAGTTAACCCGTCACCGATGGCGGCGTCTAGGCCATAGTGGATTTCGGTAGAATTTTAGACTTTAAGGTCACATTCTGAGTAAACCGCTGACGTTAAATAATTGAGTATATGTGGAAATTGTTACTTTGTATAAACTCTATCAGGTGTATGACACGAAACGTTTGCCATTTTTTGTCCTTTAAAGTACCTAGTAAAAGTCACCAGTTTAATGCAGCCAACATTCTAGGTGTCAGCTGACCCATAGTCTGCTAACAGTGAACCAAAGTGATTACGATGGGGGGAGGGGGGGGGGCTGGGGAAACAGCACATTAACAAGTCACAATAATCATCCTGTGTTCAATCAAAGCGTTTTAAAATTCAAATATTTTCAATGGTCTGTGACTCTGTGTGAACCATGAGTCCATGAAATGTGTTAATTTGTGAACCAAGAATTATCCTTCACACATCATAAAACTTGACATACTAAAGGGTGAATTCATGACACGAGGTTACTGTTTACATACCTTAGTGCTATACTGGCTGTCTAGAGGTAAATGCTTCAATTGGCTCGTGTTCTTGTTCTCCACTAACTCTTTGCTAATTGTTGCTACTGATGTCACAGGAAATGACCTGCTTTGGCAGTAGATCCTTTTTGTTATTTTTAACCATAATGACATCATCCTATTTGCTAACTCTGGTCACATGGTGACTCACACCCTAACACAAAGACCGGGTCATGTCATTAAATATATATCGCCATATTGAAAGCTGATAGAAGTCTGTCATGTGTTACTAATATACCATAATTTTATGCTTTAGGAATATTACATAACCTTCATTATCCGGTAATCAGAATTTTTTGCCACTTGGACAACTTTAACTGAATTATACTCATGTATATAAATATGTTTGTATTTATGGTGCCTGTCTTTA
This sequence comes from Oasisia sp. SBJ-2009, assembly GCA_964017155.1. Taxonomy (NCBI): domain Eukaryota; kingdom Metazoa; phylum Annelida; class Polychaeta; order Sabellida; family Siboglinidae; genus Oasisia; species Oasisia sp. SBJ-2009. Next base: position 42,338,468 of record OZ024862.1, on the reverse strand, counting down.
CCTACCTTGACACAGAACAAAGTCACTCTTAACCACAGTCTATTGATAGAGGTCTGAAGAAAGGTTAAGCCACCCGAATGTGTAAAATGGTATATGGTCTTATAAAATAAATAATGCTTATCATGTGTACACTGTAATAATAATTTTCCAAAAATACGGAACATTTTCTAAACATGTTGCATAAACATATGAAAGACTGCACCATGACGATCATAAACATTGCAGTGTAGCATTAATAATAAAGTTAGGTATTTTGCAGAGCCACGCTCAGAATCTAAACTTAGATGCAGCCATTTGTGATGGTAACAAATTCAACCTAATTTCTGACTTCCAATAAGAATTTGTTAGGGTTCGTTCATAATTGTCAACATTTTGCCATTTTCCAAAATATGCAAGGAAGGATGGGATTGGGGGATTCTGTATACGTTTTCCTTGAAAATCAACATTTATTTTTACAGACATATGGCTGTGCGACTTCACTGGGAAGAGAGTGGGGGGGGGGGGGGTGAGAAAGTGATGCTACCTCATGCTGCCTGGGTGATCAAGGCTAATACTGGAAAGGAAAATCATTTTAGTGACACTGCTGTGGGGTGCAGTGGTCGTGCGGTAGAGTGCCGGACTGTCAATTGAAGGGACGGTGGTTCAATCCCACCTACCGCAATTTCGTTCACCCCACATTTGCCTGTGTCTTTCGGAAGAGACACTAAAAGCCGGTGGTCCCTTCTATCTGGTGTCTAAGCCAGGGGAAATAAAATATCCCACACAGGGGGTAAATGTGTAACCTGTGGTGGACTCACTAATTATTCAAGAGAAGGACAACTCCTGCATTGACCCATTGGTTCAATAATAGGAATAAAATATCTGTTGATTTTAATATCTTCTTCTTGGTAACTTTAAAGATCTACAGCTTTCCTTATGAATCTGCAAGTTGGAATTGACGATCCGGAAAAGGAATTTATTTTTTGCATGGCTGATTTGAGATTGAGTGTTTTAATACTGAGGCTAGAAATGTAATGGATGGATCTGCTACAGAACAATAACAATTATGCCTGTGTCCTCCATCACACTTTGCCAACAATATAATAATAATATATTATATTTATTTGGTATAGCGCCACATCCATAATCATTCGTGGCACTTCACAACATATTACAATTTAAAAGACATAACAAAATATATGTTTACAATAAGACAAATACTAGTGTTTTTAAATTTAAAAAAAAAATGTATGTATAGGTATATAAATAAAAAAAATTAGTACGGTATTAAATAGCGTAGCACTTTTAAATAAATTACGTATTAGTCATAAAAATACATAATAATCGGTCTAGTGTATAATTACATTATAATGATACTGATAAATGACAGTATAGGTATAATTATTATTAGTAATAAATAGTTTAGTATGTTAAAACTTAAAAAAACTATATAATAATTACGTAACAATAATGCCAATAAATAAGTGTATAATTATGTATTGATAATATTACCAAATAATCTAGTAAAAAATAATAATGTTCATGTTGAATTATGCTAATACGAAATATGAAAAAAATGTGTCAATGATGTTACATTACCATGGCTGCATGACATCTGCCAGATCAAACTATCATGCACACATCAGCAGAGTTTGCCTTGTTTTTGTCATACAAAACAATGTCTGAGGCTAGAATGTCAACAAAAAATATACAGTGGAATGTCAGAATGGCCCATAAGTTTTGCATCCACTTTTGTTGTTCAGACCATCTGCTAGGAAACAAGTCATGTGATGGACAGGGCAATTGACAAGAGAATTGATGCAGTGACATATGTAAGGAATGAGAACTGACCGTGTATGACGAGCTGCTGGTCTTTGTTGACTTCGTGTAGACGTATGGCTTCATTCAACTCAATCTGGCTGGAGATGGTGCAAGGGTCACCTGTAAAATACAAGTCAACTCAATCTCCATAAAAGGAATAATCATTCTGCAAAGTACCAGGGTATATTAAGTAATCTGAGCTACGACATGCAATAAGAATGAACTGTTTGAATGCAAGCTTTCGTGAATTGAGATGTGCATGTCATTGTCAGACCAAGTGACCAAAGTAAGTTAAATTATACTACAATTATGTTGTGGTTTGTGTAGTTACATAAAAAGGGGGCTTTCCAATACTGTGCTAATTTGAGTACTAAGCAGTTGCTGTGACATGGATGTACTGGTACTGTTATACAAGGTTTTTAATAAGTCCTGCAATGCTATGATAAAAATTAGTTTCCCTTGCGTCATTACCTGAAAATGAACACGAGACATAAATGTAAAACATAAACAGTTTCTGTGTTAGCAAAACTTAGCATTCTTAAAAACAGGATCACTACAGCAAAAAACCTAAAATCTGGTCCTCAGTGCTAATTGGCACACTCAAATGCATGTATGTGTGCACACTACATATGCAAGCACATATTTGGTTCGTAGAAATACTGTATATTATAATGTCCTAATCATGCATACATTGCTTTATTATTCTCAAACATGTGCCAGTTAAATCTGACACCATTGTCGAATTTTTGATATATTTTTGCAATTTTGTTGCTAGGGATGTAATGATAAAATTGAAAGCCGAGAGTGGACAGTGTGTGCCACAGATCACCCAACTTGTTCGCCAGACTTACCTACCTGGTAGTTCCATTACCAGCCACTGGGTGGTGCTGGCGTACATCAGTGAGCAGTTTCACAGCTTAGTTGCTAGGTGGCTGTGCCATACAAATTTTGTACGAATTTTTATAATAAAATACGAACTGGTAAAAACTGTTGTGGACGGGTAGAAATATGGGTGGATGGGTAAAAAATGAAGGAGCAAAAAAGTCTTCCATAACCATAGATATTGTCAGTTATTCCTTACAAGTGAGTGTAAATGGTGTCACATGTGTGTTTGTAGTCCATTTCAGGTTATTTTCAGGTCATCAGACACATTTTAAAGTTTGTAAACTGGCTTAACAGTTAACATCCATGTGTCCACCAAAACATGTGTGACTGGCAATAATTTGGTCCTGCATAAACCCCTGACTGACAGTCACAATAAAACATCAAATTGGTCAAAATTAACAACAATACATTTCAAAGTAACCTAACCAGCAGGATGGCTGGTAAACATGCAGAGATAAAAGTAGGAGTCATGCTCTGGGGTGCTCTGACCCACCTTCTTCATCCAGCCATTTTACGGTGAATGGCTGCAGCTCATCAAACTTGCAGATGTCTTTCATTTCCGCACAGAGCCCTTCATACGTGATGTCTGAGTCAATGCTTGTTATCATCACATCCCTGAAACCAGCACAGGATGATGCTCAACATGTGTCAATATATGCATTTGTCTTGTCAGAAGCTTTACCAACACAATAACAACAAGGTTACAAAACTGATTTACTTATTGAGGTGCATTTTTGTGTATGATAGTTATTCCATGGGGGTGGCTGCCACGAGAGCGACCAAAATGGTCTTAGTGACAGTCTCCTCGACCCCTGTTTATTTTACTTACAACAATTCATAATTATTAATTTTTTATGCAATTACTTGGCAGGTTGCTGCACAGTGGTACTAATGTAATACTATTTTATAACTTGAGTTGTAATTTTGTATGAACATTGCTTTATGTATATTTTATTGGGGCAATAAACACTTCCGATTCCGATTCCTTCTAATGATATACAGTACTATGTCTGTATGTCACCATCAACGCAAAAAGCGTAACTGCATGAATATACTGTTAAACAATTAAATTATGAATTAGTGCAATTTAGCGTTTAATGCAGACCACAAATATTATAGCAAAACATATTTTATTATTGTTATTTGATACATCATATGTCAGATCTGTGATAATTTTTATACTAGCATAGTCTTTTTTAACTAATAAATTAATCTAGTGTACCACTAATAATACTCTTTAAAATATACAGTATAAAAGAACAATCTATAAAATAAAACTATTAACAAAATATTGAAATTGAAGTTGAAATGTGCTATTAATGTATAAACAAACTACAGCTCTCCATTTTTGAGTAATCAATACAATTTACCAGGTAGACTTAGTTACATACCCGCCATAAACGACCTTCATGCGGACAGGCATGTCTTCGTTGGCCAATCGCTGGGCAGCCGGCATGTTGTACTTGTTACATCAACAGCCTGTAGCAGTGCCAAGTGCCAACTGCAATAAAGTAAAAGCAGTTCAGTAATTTCCTTGATGACCGTTTGCTGCAACCAATTCACTGTTTTAAAATATAACAAACAGTTCAATATTATTTACCCCTCAAGAAACAAGTTTAAATTCTCCAAATAATTTGTTCTATTCATGTGGCTGTTGCAAGCTGATTGTTGTTGGTCATGTTCCTTGAGAGTAAAACATGATATAATAAACAACCAAAGAAGTCAGTTCATCTACATATACGCAGTCTAGAGGTATTTATGAGCTTTTTCATTTTTAAAAGTTTATTTATAGGCAAAAACATGTTTATGTATTGTTGTGTGGATAGTTCAGTAGTGTCTGAACCATAAACAACAACAACAACATTTTGTTTCTCTTCTATAATATCATAAGCTAAAAGGTAAGGTAACAGGAAAAAAGTTATGCTAATTCAACATATTTAGTTTTCTACTTTCATGTTTTAACTTACGAAATGCTAAATTTTCTTGTTTGTTTTCACGCCTAAATGTCTATTAATGAAGTTATTCAGAACAATTCTAAAATTTAAATTGATTAGATAGATAGGTGCATGTCAAACCAAATGCTGTTGGAGAGAAATGGTAACTAGCGTCGGGGTACCTATGATCGACCGTTTTTGCGTAGTTTTCCGCGTTTTATTCGCCTTTGATGTAAAGTTACGTAATTTAAATTCTTCTCTATTCAAAGCATATTTATTGACGATTTCTACAAACACAAAAAAATAGTTTGATACAATTTGGTGACAAAATACCGGCACTGATTACCTCCTCACCCAATAGGTCACAGGAGGGTCCCTAATGATCGACCGTTCACGGTTCAGCACATAAACTTGAGTAATGATGTGTCAACAATGATTTTATTCGCCCATGACATCAGTTCGCGTATTTGTTTACATATAAACAATTAGGCCTACGTTAGTACAGTAACAGTCAACACCAAATCACTGAATTTATTGCATTTATGAAACGGTCGATCATTAGGGACCCTGTCGATGAAAGGTACTCACACGCTACCTGTGCCAGAGATGTCAAAGTTTTGAAAAATTGTAAATGGTATGTTCTTATATTTGGGCAATGTTTGTTTAAGCGTTTTAGCTTCCCTTAAAGTGTAATAATGCTGCAGTGTTTATGCTGAATTCCTGTACCCCCCCCCCCCCCCCCATAGCCGCATAACCACGATGGGCCATGGCCATGCGGCTGTGTTTGCTGCACGACAAAGTCGGTGTCCATCAACGCACTTTAGATAAGCCATAATAGTTGCATGGAGGCGCTCCTAGTTCAGATGGATCCCGCTGTTGTATTACGAGTACATGTTGACTAGATCGCAGGTAACTTTTCCCAGACTGCAGCGACATAACTTGCAAATGAGTCAACACCAGGCGACAAGTCGCCATTTACACGTCACTGAAGCCGGAAACCTGGTGTAAGGGATACATCGAAGTAACCCACAACTGATACATTGTAATATACAATCACCGATTAAATAAACACAGGTGAATCATTAGAAGTTCGGTGAAATATTATTGGTAAACAAAGTTTCTTACACAACTTGCAACAACGCGAAGTTCTTTAGCTTGACCGCGCCCCCTGTTGGCCTCTTTTAAATTAGTCAGCACGGATATCCGACTTTGCGAGCCGGTGATTGGTGACAAATTGCAAAAGCCCGGATATTCAGCCATCTTGCGACAATCGCTTCCGTGTGTTCCGTAAATAACCAATTTGGTTCAGCAACTTTTCTCCTAAACATTCACCATGGTGAGTATGGCTATATAAGTTAGCACATTTCGGTGCAAGTTTATAACAACATGATGTAACCGCAACACCCATATACGTCGCCATCCAGTAGTCGAAAAACTTTGGAAAATAAAGAAAATAGTGGCCTGGGATAGCCACCGAAGTGGGAGTGTGAACCGGCTGAATGACAGTCACAGTCAGTCCCGATGCGACAAGATAGCGGAATGCCGTGACACCGAGGCGGCACGCCTAGAGGGACACCTGCCTATGGTGTTGATTAAGATATGTCCTGTGGGTGTTTCAGTGGCGAAAATGTTCACACTATCGTATACTGAAAGTTCTAAAGATCTTTTTAAAACGTTAGGCATAGGACAAGTCTCACAAGGACTGAGTCTACTCCATGACCATTTATGATGTTATGTAAATACTGTATTTAGAAAATATCCTTGCCAAAATGTCTGAAAGTGTCTTGGTGCTACTCAAAATATTCAAACCAAGCCAATGCATGCTGTCCATCATTAGCAGCCACCAGGATTATTGGTAATCTTATACGGCCTTTTGAAGGGCTATTGAAACCGTTTTTTCACTTTATATCGATGTGTATGTGTTCGTAATGTGATTCTACATCACTTCCGGTACAAAGAAGTCAGATTTAATTGCTTTAATTAGTGTTTTAGAACAATTTAAACACTCCGAGTCGAAGTAAACAACGCGATGTCACCGCTGCAAATATGGCGCGAGCTGTAGGCGCCTCCCAGAGGCACCAGAACCGCGGAGGCGCGAGCTGTTTAAATTGTTCTAAAACACAAATAAAAAAAATTAATTTGAATTCTTTGTACCGGAAGTGATGTAGAATCTCATTGCGAACTCATACACATCGATATAAGGTGAATTTTTTTTTTTAAAGGCCGTAATAATTTAGGCCAGTTAAGTATAAGATTACCGGATTATTTGGTCCAATTTTTTTATTGGTGCGCAGTTACATAGAGGTTAGAAGTAGAACAGAGTTACAGAGGTTCCCAAACTGTATTCCTTGTACACTGAGATGATTATATTTTTATGTCAAATGCATAGACTTCAGGAAACAACAATTTATTTAGTTTTTTGAAAACATGCAATTTTATTAATGAGATAAATATAATTATAAACATAATTTTTTTTATTTGAAAAATCGGGATTAAATAGTCTTTTCAAAGTCAGTGACTCAGTTTGATAACTAATTTTGGATAGGCACACCCAGAGGTCGTCAATGCCATGTAGGACTTGAAAATTAGTCTTCATTCTAAGCAATGTCGATAATCTGTATACATATAAACAGGTAGATGGAAGATCAACAATGCGCTTAACCTCTCGTGAGCACATCATAAAGAATCAGCCTTATGCGCCTCTGAATATTTGGCTAGAATTGCTGTATTTATGATTCAGACAAGTGTTGTTTAAAGGGGCACTGTATGGGATTGAACCTTCCACGCGAAACAGTAAAATTTGGCCGTCCCGCGAGGAGGCAGCACCATCAGTACCTAAAAATATCTTGTTGAATTTGAATCAAACACGGACACGCGCAACTCTTTTCCAATCTATTACAGATGTTTTCACAACTGCACTGTCCAGGATCACTTCTAAAAGTCATGAGCCAAAAAATAGCAACAACAGTTATCACGCGGCATGCTTGTCTTGTCAGTTGTCGCAGTTTTGTCCACCGCTCAGCTGCGCAACATCGTCAACTTCAACAAGATATTTTTAGGTACTGACGGTGCTGCCTCTCGCGGGTCGGCCAAATTTTGCCGTTTCCCGTGGAAGGTTCAATCCCATACAGTGCCCCTTTAATAATGCCCACCTTAGATTAAGGCCAGGGAAAGAAGTTCAAACTCTACATAGACTAGAGTGGATTTACGGTACCCCCCCCCCCCTGCGGTAATTATCAACTCCAAAAAGTTCTAACTTCCTTGCCATATGCTAAGGACATTGCATCTCCATGCTAGGTAAACCTCAGAGAAAAATAGCTTTTTTCGCATACAAATCCAGGAATTCAGTTTTGAATTCCATTTGGAGTAGTAGGTGGTTGAATCGGCTCATGCCCCATGTTATGCCGAATGAAGCTTTGAGGTGATCAGATGTGTGCTCATAGATCCAGGTTCTTGATTGATTTTCACACTTTAAGTAATTAAGCTTCAAGATAGTCTTTTTCATTTTTTGGTGAATGTTCAAAGACTTAGACTTGGAGGAGGAAGGATTAGTCAGACATCGGAACCGATATTGATAAATAATCAAGAAGTTGAAATAGTCAAAAGCTTCAAGTATTTAGGTACTGTGCTAGATGAGAGGCTGTCGTTCTGTGAACATGTCGATTTTGTATATAAGAGAGCCCAACAACGACTTTTTCTACTGAGAAAGCTTTAATGTTAGCCAGCACATTCTCCAACTTGTCTACAGAAGTTTGATAGAGAGCGTTCTTTCTTTTAATATAATTACATGGTATGGCAATGTCAGTGGAAAAAAATTAAGTAAAGCTTGCTCGCGTAGTTAACACAGCAAGCAAGTTAATTGGCAACAATCAAAAACAGCTGTCCAGCATATATAAAGATGCACTGAAAAGGAAATCAACACAAATTCTCTATGATCCTGCTCATCCTCTTAATCAAGCCTTTCAGAAACTGCCATCAGGGAGACACCTAAAAGTGCCATTAGCCAAAAAAAATCTCTTCAAAAAATCGTTTGTACCCTCTGTTATTTTAAATGCTAAATGATAATGCTGTTTTCAACGAGTCATTAATTAATTTTTACATTTTATGTGTCTCATATTCTTATGGTAACTCTTTATTTAATCTTATGTGTGACTAAAGAAAATTTTCCGTTTTTAATATGTTTTTAAACGGATAATAAAGTTTTTTGAATCTTTGAATCTTAACATTTCTTTTAAAAATTGTCAAACAATTCAGTGATCTCATCTTTTACAGTGAGTTTTAGTCACTCTTTTTTAGTTCCATGTTCTCCATGGCAGTCAATTGACTGCAGTATGAAGTGCCCAGGGCTGCATCTCTTCATCAGCATAAAACTCTTTTTTTTGTTTTACTTCTTCAATAGATATTTCTGTGTGAAAACAAGAATATGGTGTCATATCATATATGGTGTGTGATAGACACAGCAACAAATGATTTGTATGCAATTTCTATACATGCCTAAAAAAAGTAAATTACATAACAATTTACAACCAATGAAGGAATTTCCATTGCCACACTACCGGTAGTTGGGTCTTCATTAATATTCATGAAGTAATTCTGTCGATGAAACAAAGTTTATTTCCTGCCAAACTCAAACAAAGTTACGTGTACATTACAGTCACATCGAATGACTTGTCATGTGGATGACTTGTATTTGTACAAACCATTGTGTGCTGTTTGTTTCATGACGGCATATTTTTATGATCCAGTCTGGGCCACTTAATATTAATTAGTGATAAATGAATGATTGGTTATTATCGCCCAGTAAGTGAACCATAAGTAGAGTTAGTACACTAGACCATAGATTGAATTGTATGCATGACTAAGCAGCATGAGGGAAATGGTTTAATAATAATAATTTCTTAGAAGTTACATTACATTATGTCCTGTAATTATATGCCATATAAATTCTAAAGACAGTTATAGTTACACACATTTATTAAAATACAATACACAAGTTATGATATAATGATGTTAGTGAGACCATTGTTAGGTTCCATTCTACCAGTACTGAATGTTGTTTCAGTCTGAACACCAGCTGGATTCAGCCCTTGATCTGATGCGAAGACTACCACCGCAACAGATAGAGAAGAATCTTGCTGATCTAATTGACCTGGTAAGTGATTACGATGTTCACTGTGCCCTGAATTCGGGCTCTCATTTACTACGGCAGGTTTTGGTAGATCTTGCTGACCCCATTCATCTTGTGAAAGAAAATTAATTTGCATAATAAAACTAATAAAACTACCTTAAAAATTGTTACAAAACCGTTACATACATTTGCGAAGTCATAAAATATTACACAGGGAAACAAGGTAGTTTGACTGTCGCCATGTGTGTAGAAAAAAATTATGCAATGGTACCACACTGCCAGATAGTAAGCGAAACACATTAATGCAAATTGTTACAAATACATGTAGCTATTTTTTATCATATACAAGACAAAAAAGAATCTGAATGTTAGAAGTCATGATTTAATTCAGATCAGAAAACAACAGATAATAAAAATACCTATGTCAGATATAGAGATCTTGTGGTGGTTTCCCTAGCACTGTCCAGATGCAAAATAAGTGTACAATTTAATTATAATAGGAAGGCTGCCATATAGCAAAAGGCTGCTTATCCAGTAATGATAATCATAAAATAATAATACCACAAAATGTTAGTAGTAATTGTAGCAGTATAAAGAAGAATTGTACAAGTAAATTAAACTGTATGTATGTAATGAGTAATGGTTGGCCAGGATGATTCAAGGCCATGTATTCCATAGAACTGCTGACCAAACACTGTGTCAACTCTTACAGGTACCAGGGTTGTGTGAAGATCTGCTCTCATCAGTAGACCAACCACTTAAAATTGCACGCGACAAAACCATTGGCAAGGACTATCTCTTATGTGATTACAACAGGGATGGCGATTCTTACAGGTTTGTGATTCAGTCTACTGAGTTAAATATACATTTAGGATACTATTTTTTGTGCATGTTTACTAATATTGGAGTAGTCAGTACAAGAGATGTTTGAGAATGATTGGTTGATGTTGTCAGGTCGCCATTGAGCAGTCAATACAAGGTTGTTTGAGTATGATTGGTTGATGTTGTCAGGTTGTCGTGGAGCAATCAGTATGTGTGATCTTTGAGTATGATTGGTTGATGTTGATAGGTTACTATGGAGCAATTAGTACAAGAGATGTTTGAGTATGACTGGTTGATGTTGATAGGTTAATATGGAGCAATTAGTACAAGAGATGTTTGAGTATGATTGGTTGATGTTGATAGGTTACTATGGAGCAATTAGTACAAGAGATGTTTGAGTATGATTGGTTGATGTTGATAGGTTACTATGGAGCAATTAATACAAGAGATGTTTGAGTATGATTGGTTGATGTTGATAGGTTACTATGGAGCAATTAGTACAAGAGATGTTTGAGTATGATTGGTTGATGTTGATAGGTTACTATGGAGCAATTAATACAAGAGATGTTTGAGTATGATTGGTTGATGTTGATAGGTTACTATGGAGCAATTAATACAAGAGATGTTTGAGTATGATTGGTTGATATTGACAGGTCGCCATGGAGCAATCAATACGAGCCCCCTCTGGAGGATGGAGCGATGCCGTCAGAGAGACTACGCAAACTCGAAATTGAGGCAAACGCAGCATTTGACCAATATAGGGACATGTACGTAAAACTTCCAGCTGATTTGTGTAATTGTTGATAGTAAATGCCATCCCCAGTAAATATATACTGATGTTAAAGTTACCTATTTGTCTTGTAGATGTGATATTGCTTAATATTCTGATATTTTGAAAGTAAGTTGTCATAACACTACTGTGGATATCACCCACATTGGTGTCATTATTACTTACTTACTAATCCTCTTCATTCCCAATGTGACATAAGGCCACAACAATGTTTCGCCACAAGGTCCTGTCTTTAGCTGAGGCCTGAGCCTCACCCCACGACAGCCCCATCTCTCTCAGCTCGGCCATCACTGTCTGTCGCCATGTCATCTTTGGCTGTCCTCGCTTCCTTTTTCCAGGCGTGTCATTATTAAGTCTTAGATATGGTACACGCGCGCACACACACACATACACACACACACACACACATACACACACACAATTTTCAACTGTGAAAACCCAAACCTACTCAGTGCAAATATGTCATAGCTCAGGCTAATTAGTGCAGTATTGTAAAGGGTATTAGTGTACACAAAACAATTCTATCCATTTTATTTCACAGCAGAGGTGAATAGATCACGTCACTAATTTGAATGACACTCCTACTCATCCCCATACATTTCCTAAGACGGCCCGTAAGTGTGTCACGATAAATGGCGTGACTCCGCGTGATTGGAGCTCATTGGGGTGTAAGCAAGACAATTGGGGACTGGTAACAAGAATAATACACAATAAAATAGTTTACGGGATTTGCATTTTACATTGCTGTACATTGTGGTTTCGATAAGCACTTATATCTGACAAGTTGTCTAAATTCGCATAATCATAACACATGTGTACGTTTGCCCCAAACAGGTTGTACTACGCGAAAAATGGCACTTTTCATTCATTATTAGTCAAGATCGGCAAACGCAAGTACTTGCCGCTATTGCCATGGCAACCACCATTATAATCGATTAAAATTCATGATTTCCGTGATCATTGTCACCGGCAAAGTGTTCCACTGCTTCTGCTTGTAATAATCCTTCGGACAGTATAACTGAAATAGTTAGACTGGAACCGTTCGAATATATTACAACCAAAAACAAAACGAAGTCCTATACGTTAACATGGAGAATATGGACCTCCTGCCCCCAGCCTCGTTTTTGCGCGCGAGACTTACACGCCCTAGTGGATGCTGTCACCTCACCTTAATGTCTCTTATGGTGATTGCAGGTATTTTGAAGGTGGTGTTTCCTCAGTCTACCTGTGGGACCTTGACCATGGCTTTGCAGGTGTCATTTTAATAAAGAAGGCAGGTGATGGATCCAAGAAGATTCGCGGGTGTTGGGACTCCATACACGTCATAGAAGTACAGGTAAGGGGACACCGGGACACCAACACGGCTTCATTGAAGCAGTTTGTTGCTATTAAAAAAACCTGGTTAAATGATGCATAAAAAGTTGATTAATGATTGCACACATAGTGTGATTAAGGATGGGATGAATATTCAATTCAAAATTTCGAATATTGTAACGTTTTCCGGCTATTCGAAAATTTGCAGCTACAGTTATATAAATAAATATCGTTAGAATATTCTTTTTCATGTTCTCCGCCACAAAATCGGTCCCAGACGATCTTTTACTTTCTGGCTTAACTATGAAAAAGACTACAGTCGCACCAAACTATTCGTCACATATCTTATATGTATATGTATACATACGCATTAGGTTATAAAATAAAATCACTAACATTACTTAAACAAATAAACTTCACAAAACAAACTCGCGTAAAACTTGTGGTGTCATCGCCGCTGGTGAGTGCTACGCATAGCTTATTGTAATATCGGTATCGAGGGGTCTTTTGTTAGCAGTGTCGATTTTAATGTGAAGCCTGTGCCTCCTCAGATATTTGACCTAGATTAAAAAAAAAATTGCTAGCGCCAGTTTTTTCCAGTAGCGCCTTTATTATAAAATTCTTGCAATTGTATATTGTACGTATGTTGTAGATAATAAAAGTACCTATGCAGTGGTGTCAAAACTGTTTGTTGTAACAACAATGAATTTCAATATAATGAAGATGTTACTTTCTTCTGAATGGCTGTAACAGATCCACTGAAAGTTTGGTCCACAGGTGGAACACATTTAGGAGGAAATCACTTGCAAACCCACATATATATATATGCATAATATATATGCATAGACATACATAAATATATTGACGTACATTTGTACACAGTTTCACATGCACATTTTCATACACACATTCATACACTTATTCCTTAATTTTTGTACCTGTCCAGTGATATTTCTACCTGGGTGGACGGGTCTCTGCATAAAGCTATGACATCCACACATTCCTACACACATTTGTATGTATGTTAGTCCGATTGTCATTAGACTGTGTGTTGACTGTTTGACGTTGTGCTACCAGGAGAAGTCGAGTGGTCGCAGTGCCCACTACAAGCTGACGTCCACAGCCATGCTGTGGCTGCAGACAAACAAGGAGGGGTCGGGAACAATGAACCTGGGCGGGTCGCTGACACGTCAGGTACAACAACCTTCCACATATACTCACTGTGCTTAGTGTTTTCTCTTTTCTTCTGCAGTGTTCTCACAAAGTCTATATTTCAATTATGCTGTTTAATATGAGAAACAGTTTTGTAGGCAGCCATTTCGACTGTCCACCATTGAATGAGAGAAAAAAAAAATTATTGATTTATCTTATCGGGCTCTGAATTTATTTGAAATAAACTTGCAATGGCAATATATGTATGATCTATATATATTTATAAAAATAAAATTTTGGGATTCACAGAACTCGAGGGTGTTGTCCTGAAATTGGAGCATAGGTCAGACAGGCATCGGCTCTGTGCTCACATGTGACATCAGTTAGGAATTTGATTTAGCAAAATTCCATAGAATGCATAGGAGATCTGCCAGTGTCTGTATAGTCACCACCTGTGGCTGTGAGGGTGATGAAGACTACATTTTATTCTCCCCTGCTAATCCCTGTTGATATATGTTTAGGTTGAGAGTGACGCACCAGTAAGCGATTCAAGTCCACACATTGCCAACATGGGCAGGATGATTGAGGTTTGTGGATAATACACTTGTAATTAACCCAAATATAGATAACATCTTGTCAAACATTCTGTCATATTTTGTTGACATTTTTACTTCCGAGCATTTTTCTTTATGATAAAATCATACAGTAAAGTTGCTTAAACAAGAACTATGTGCAGGAATATATTATTTACCAAGAATATATTATCGACTAGGTGCCCTGCTGCCTTAGTAATCTAATGCTTATACATGTATATTTATCAACATTAGTTACAAGGTATTGTCACATACATAATGTTGATTTTGACTTAGGCAAGTCGCGAAGTACTGTAGCCATTAATTCAGTACTCCTGGGAGCAGTCTCAATAATCAGTGTGTCTATCACAGTGATGTAATTGCTGATTAAAACAAAAAAATATGCTAAACTTGCAGCTTGTAATGCCATACATTTTCTTTTTATGGGTATATCAGCATGATGATGACAAATTATATCAAACATTTTCTGGGAAATTTAAGTTATAAGTGTAATTTTTTCTTAATTTTAAGTTTTACCTATTAAATGATAATATTGTAAATGGATATTAGTATAGTGCTAATTTTAAGGCAAACATCAGGTAAGTCTGTTTGGTATATTTATTGTCATCACACATATTTGGGTGAACCATTTTAAAGTTATTTTTAACAGGACATTAGTATTGATTGTAAATAAAATAAACATTATTGTGAATTAAAAACTTTTATTAATATTTTATTTAAATTAAATCCCACATTGGAACATTGTTGCACTGTTGTAATTATTTATGATATGGATGACGTTGGTGATTACATATGATATGGATGTGGTGTAGATTAACAAACTTGGAAACTGTATTGCTACCGTTTGCAGGATATGGAGAACAAAATTAGGAATACGTTGAACGAGATCTACTTCGGCAAAACGAAAGACGTGGTTAACGGCCTGCGATCGACCATGCAGCTGTCATACCTGAAACAGCGGGAAAATCTGCAGAACGACCTAGCGCAGGCACTACGGGGACGCTCCACCCAGCCGACAAACTAAACAGTGCTGCCACCTGGTGTACCGATTGCAGTTGCGTAGGCACTAGACACTATCTTACATTCTACTTTAAGACTCGGGGCCCCAGTGCGAAGCGATACGTAGGCGGATTCGCTTCGGGTTCGATCGTTAAACATGGAATCAAAAGTACCGTGTGTGATGGGTTTTTGATTGGCTTTTGTGTCGGGTATCAACGCCATTGCTCTGCAGCGGCCCACCGATGTATATTTGTATTCTTTCTTATCAGCGGAAACGGAACGGCAGTCGAAAGATGGATTACACATCTGTGTCGGTTTAAACTCGGTGCAGATTGTGGATTTTTTTAGCAGTGTTTGTTAGTTGAATGTTTCAACATAATGCCATTGAACTAACAGTTGTTTCAGCGTGGTGTAGATTTGGGTGAGAACGAAGGCTATAGTGTACACGAGAATGTAGAAGGTACGGAGACTGATAATGTCTTCATGTTGGTTGCATGATGACAAAGTTTAGCTGGAGTGCAGAAAATATTTAAAGGTCACTAAGGTTGGTCACGTGACAGATGCTTCAGTGGCCAAGCGTATTTCATGTATGTTTCTACTATACATATAATTATTTGGCGGGTGACAAGCCTGCATTATTGTAGCCAATGATAGTGCTGATTCTCAATGTATTTAGTGCGTAAGCCAATTATTAACAGAGTATATGCTAATCGGCGTGTGCCGTTTGTATGATAGGCATACTGTTCTCACAAGTTGACCAATATTATATACATAAAAACAAAAGCGTATTCCTCTATGTAATGCCAATAAATCTATCTGATTTGTTTCTGGTGAGTTGTTTATCACTGACAGACACCTTTAAGGTTAAGGTTAACTAAGTTCACACACCTCTAAGGGGTGGTCCCATGAGATCACTAAAGTTCACGTACACCTGTAAGGTTCTGTTTACTTCATATTCCTGTGTCCACAAAGACACCTATAGGTAGACTAGTGGAATTATCTTGATAAAGAACATATTGATATTATTGATGATTACACGGTTATACATTGTATGGACTAGGAGAAGCTGAAGTGAAGTTGTAATGAACAGCAAGTAGAGTGTAGAACATCTTGGGTATATCAAAAGAACCAGGAGTGATAACTTAAGGGGTGTTCATATCTGTGCACAAAATTCCTTATAAAATATGTTGTACTACATGTGAATGGATGGTGGGTTGGTTGTCAACATATAGTGCAGGAGAAGTAGAAACTGCTAAATACTGTTTGAGGTGGGCAATGGTGGGGAGACTATGTTTCTTTTTATGATACCACCCCTTTTTATGAGACCACACTGCATTTATGAGAACGTCCCTTCTTTTATATGTAACCACTGGCACTGCTTTTATTATTCTTTTATGTGAGCACCCATTCTCTTATGATATAAACATTTGTCTTATATTTTATGATACCACCCTTGTCTGCCATGATACCAGTCACACTTCGTTCTATCGTACTACCCCGGCCATGACTAATAGTAACAGTAACACGAGACCATACGCGCGGACACGCAGGCATATTAATTAACTAGTGCGTGATGCCCCAGTAGGGATTTTGCACTACAACCATTCAGAATCAGAATATGGTGGCGCCGCCAAACGGATATAAATGCGACAAGTGTATGTACATTCACTAGAGGTCGCTAGACATGCCGCGACGTTGACACTCCGAGGATGCGCTGCAGTGACAAGAGAGCTGTGGTGTCGGAGACAGGGTGACTGCGCTGACGATCTAGCTAGCTTATCACAAAGCAAGATGAACGTCGTGAAAGACGGTTGGTTCAGCGAAATCGGTCCGCTGTGGAAGGGACAAGCGTTCTCACTGGAAGTGGACAAGGTCCTCTTTCACGAAAAGTCGAAATACCAAGATGTGCAAGTGTTCAAGAGGTGGGTACGAGCCCTAGCCGTATGCCAGGGTCTAGTGCTACGGAGGGGGCGGACTCGGAGTCGGACGTCAGTTCGTGCGAGGGTCAAAGGTAACACCAGTCCGCGATAGATCGTACACGTGGTTCATATACAGTGAATGCAATGTTGGTCGTAATGTAATGATTAACATATAAAACTTATGAAACATGCATTTAGGTCTAAATTATAAATAATTATAATAAAAAGAAAAGAAAATATTTATAATGCTATTATAATAGTTATTATTAATTAATAATTAAGGCTTTAAGCCAACGTTGTTATTGTGATTCAACATTATATAGCAGACGATCTGAACTATATCTGTCAGTGTATATGTGTGTCAAAACTGTGATGCGCTAATTAATACGTTTTTGCATGGGTGGCAAACTTCCAAACTAAAAAATTATGCATCTATAATCATGGAAAGAAAAGTGTTGTCACCATTTATGAGGAGTTTTACAGAATACTATAATAACGTCTGCAATGCTGTGTATGCTTTCCACAAAAAATTATTGATCAATGAATGATGGAACACTGAACACAATTTATATGTTCAATATAGCTAGTTCAATGTTGCTAGATAATATTTTATCTTTGACAAACATTGATCAGTATGGATACTTTTGGAAACCATCCCAAGTGTGTGGCACCAAAGAATATTGCAATAAAGGGAATTTCTTTAATTTACATCTGATCAGTATAATGTATGTACAATATTCTCAGCACTGTGTTCTTACATGCCATTATTCCAGTAAGACGTACGGAAATGTGCTGGTGCTGGATGGAGTGATCCAATGCACGGAGAGGGAGGAGTTCTCATATCAAGAGATGATCACACACATCCCACTGAACAGTCACCCCAACCCAGAGAAGGTACCAAGGCAGTTAACAGTCAACATAACATGCCACTGTTCCATGTGCATCTCTCTGTTGACAAGTGAACATTGCGGCATTGTAAATTAATCTCCTCCCAAGTGCTTCTGACAGAAATTTACAGGTTTTTACTATTTTCAGTGGATAAATTGGTTGGCCAGCCACTCACCAGGTGGTGCCACAGGGAGTAATGTTTATTAAATTGTTATCTGGTGCATGCAATTTCAACAATAATTGCATAGAAGCTAATGCAGATCAATATATTTGTGACTAATAGTAAGGCGATAAAGTAGGACAAAGTACTGTAAAAGTACTGGCAGGTAAAGCAAATTATTCAAACTGAACCTGTTTCTATATCTTTAATATACTGATGATTGTAATTGAATGACTATAATGAGTCTGTATTATTTTTCTGGGTGCACTTTGGTCCCGAAAGATTTTGGTTAGATTAAAGAAGCATAATGAATTACTGACGGTTGACCCAAAACAAAGCCGCACAAATTAATTAATAAAAATGAACTGTTGCAGAGCTGATGATATTAATATAGGGATATGCATGAAAAACCATAACTGTTAACCAACAAGACTTATCTTGCAGGTGCTGGTGATAGGTGGCGGGGACGGAGGGGCAGTGCGTGAACTGACCCGTCACCCAGCGGTCAAAGAAGTGACCATGTGTGAAATAGACGAGGTATGATGTCAATTTAAGGTACAGTGTCTGTGTCGCTCAAATTCTTTATTATTTACAACAGCAAACAATTATTTTCATTAATAATTGTGACGTTATTTGGAAGAAAGCACATATCTCCTCGTCCACCATGAGTCAGATGTGTAGCCTGTTGATGTTGATATATTTGCTCTAGCGTACACTTTGACCTGTCTGATACGCTCAGACCTGACCCACGCAGTGTCTCTTCAAGTGTTTCTATCTTCTCTCCGTTTGCCTATCTTATTAGCCCACTGACTATTGTTGATTTAGCACAGGGTTCTATTTGATTGTGACTGATTTAGCACAGGCGCTATTTGATTGTAGCCTTCAAGAGTCTGTACAATATCTCTTATCTCAAGAGATAAGTGTCTATGTGCAACTAACAGTCCACCTCAGGGTTGGAAAAAATCATGATTTATTCGATTAAATCGGATTTTTTCTATTAAGTCGATTTATTTGATTTTTTCAACATTCTTGACAATCATAAGAAATAATATGTAATTCGGAAAATAAATAAAAGTGGAATATCATAATACTCCCAATAGGCTGAACATTTCATTCTTAGCATTTCTAAAGAATTAAAGCAAAGTTGTTATGTACAAATTTAAACTTTATTTTAAAATACATACAGTTAAATCAACTGGTAGTAGCACGCAATGTAAGTATAAAATTTTAGATAATCTGAAAAAATCGAAAAAATCAATATCTTGATTTTTTCAAGTTGATTAAATCAATGATTTAATCGACGATTTAATCAATTTGATTAAATCAATGCCAACCCTGGTCCACCTCCATAAGAATCATAGTTTTTATGCATTCAGCACTGATCAATTGGTGCGTTTTAAGTCATGTGTTGAGGTTACATAACACTCTTGAATCTTGGCATTATAATTTTGATTAAGATTGTTATGTAATCCTAGAATAAACACACTGAATACATATTGCCTGCTAAATTGCATTTATTTAGTATGAATTGTCCAGACTGTAAACAACACATTCAAACTGTAAGCAGCTGTTACTGTCTCTCACCAGCAACCAACAAGTGCCTTTGAAGTTGATGGTTCCCACACAGACTATAACTGATTGAACTTCCTGCTAGAGATTACAACTCCGGCTGATACCAGATCAGACATGTATCATTTTTAATCTCCTTTCAGGAAGTAATGAAAGTCAGTCTTTTATGAATCATGACCTTTTACCTAGGATTTTTGAAATATTCCATAGAAAGTGGTGGAGGTGTCCAAGAAGTACCTCCCAAACCAGTCCCTGGGGTTTGACAGCCCAAAACTCACACTTCACATTGGGGATGGGTTTGACTTCATGAGCAAACACGAGGGAGAATTTGACGTCATCATCACAGATTCCTCCGATCCCATAGGTATTTGTTTAATTGTATTGAATTTATCCCTTAGTGTATTTGATAGGAGATCGACAGGAAATACAGCACAATGATGTAGACAAATAGGAACAAGGTAATGTACAGAATTAGTGTAAAAACTAATAATTATGTGATGTTATGGAATAGATTAAATATGTACCATAGCCAGTTAAATTTAAAGAAATGTGGGATTGTTAACAATATTGATGTAAAAATAACTTAGACCTGTTCTAAATACAAGGTACAATGATATAAAACTATGAACATAATTTAGAATCTTTGTTTTCTTATTGATTTCCATTAACGAAACTAGTTTATTCTCATGAAGACTGATGTCCATACATTTTTTCAAGGTTTCACTTTATTAAAAATTCTGTCAGACATTTACTTTTTATACAATATGCATCTAAATATATACCAACTGAATTATTTATAATCATTGGAGGTAACATCTCAATTGCAGGTCCAGCATCCTCACTCTTCCAGAAGTCATACTATGAGCTAGTGAAGAATGCGTTACGACCAGGAGGCATATCATGTTCTCAAGGTAAGCAACAACCTCTGGTCAGGAGGCATATCATGTTCTCAAGGTAAGCAACAACTTCTGGTGAGGAGGCATATCATGTTCTCAAGGTAAGCAACAACCTCTGGTCAGGAGGCATATCATGTTCTCAAGGTAAGCAACAACCTCTGGTCAGGAGGCACATCATGTTCTCAAGGTAGGCAACAACCTCTGGTCAGGAGGCATATCATGTTCTCAAGGTAGGCAACAAGCTCTGGTCAGGAGGCATATCATGTTCTCAAGGTAGGTAACAACCTCTGGTCAGGAGGCATATCATGTTCTCAAGGTAGGTAACAACTTCTGGTCAGGAGGCATATCATGTTCTCAAGGTAGGTAACAACCTCTGGTCAGGAGTCATATCATGTTCTCAAGGTAGGTAACAACTTCTGGTCAGGAGTCATATCATGTTCTCAAGGTAGGCAACAACCTCTGGTCAGGAGTCATATCATGTTCTCAAGGTAGGCAACAACATCTGGTCAGGAGTCATATCATGTTCTCAAGGTAGGTAACAACCTCTGGTCAGGAGTCATATCATGTTCTCAAGGTAGGTAACAACCTCTGGTTAGGAGGCATATCATGTTCTCGAAGTAGGTAATAACCTCTGGTCAGGAGTCATATCATGTTCTCAAGGTAGGAAACAACATCTGGTCAGGAGGCATATCATGTTCTCAAGGTAAGCAACAACCTCTGGTGAGGAGGCATATCATGTTCACAAGGTAAGCAACAACCTCTGGTCAGGAAGCATATCATGTTCACAATGTAGGCATTGCTAGGCAACAACCTCTGGTCAGGAGGCATATCATGTTCACAATGTAGGCAACAACCTCTGGTCAGGAGGCATATCATGTTCACAATGTAGGCAACAACCTCTGGCCAGGAGGCATATCATGTTCACAAGGTAGACAACAGCCTCTGGTCAGGAGGCATATCATGTTCACAATGTAGGCAACAACCTCTGGTCAGGAGGCATATCATGTTCACAATGTAGGCAACAACCTCTGGTCAGGAGGCATATCATGTTCACAAGGTAAGCAACAACCTCTGGTCAGGAGGCATATCATGTTCACAAGGTAAGCAACAACCTCTGGTCAGGAGGCATATCATGTTCACAAGGTAGACAACAGCCTCTGGTCAGGAGGCATATCATGTTCACAAGGTAGACAACAGCCTCTGGTCAGGAGGCATATCATGTTCACAAGGTAGACAACAGCCTCTGGTCAGGAGGCATATCATGTTCACAAGGTAAGCACAAACCTCTGGTCAGGAGGCATATCATGTTCACAATGTAGGCAACAACCTCTGGTCAGGAGGCATATCATGTTCTCAAGGTCAGCAACAACCTCTGGTCAGGGTAAGGAGACAGAACAATTCACAAAGTAGAAATCTTGTTAGGCGGCAAGTGCCTGGTTTGTTTTCTTTGATAACATTCCTTGTCAGCAGCGTTTGTTTTCTTTGACAACATTCTTTGTCAGCAACGTTTATTTTCTTTGATAACATTCCTTGTCAGCAGGATTTATTTTCTTTGATAACATTCCTTGTCAGCAGGTTTGTTTTCTTTGATAACATTCCTTGTCAGCAGCATTTGTTTTCTTTGATAACATTCCTTGTCATTTGTTTTGTAAACCCTATCATGACAATTACTACCTCAACAACATCAGTTAAATGTCTATATACTGTGAATGTTACATGGAATATTGAATGAATGTATTCATAAAGAAAAACTTGTCAGTGGCATTCACATGATACTTGTAGCTATAGCAACGTAAACACCATCACATCTCTTCCAGGCGAATGCATGTGGCTGCACCTGGAACTGATCAAGGAAATGATGACGTTCTGTAAGGAGTTGTTCCCCGTGGTGGACTATAGTTTTGCGGCCACCCCGGCTTACCCTAGTGGCCAGATCGGCTTCCTTCTCTGTTGTCTCGACCCGGTCAGTGCTGGTGCTGTTTGTAGACAGGTGTTCACTAAAGATGGATTTGAAACATTTATAGGTATATTTTATAAATCACACATTAACCCTGCACTGTTGTCATGAGTTTGAAAATACCAAATGGAATGGTATTAGTCTGGTCAGGATGTTTGAGCTCCATAAAGGTATTGACTTAAAAAACACAGGATTTTATATTTGTTATCATAAAATTGTTTTAAAATAAATTACTACAAGTAGTTTCAACTGCTTTGGCAGCCAGAATTGTTTTAATGAACCGCAGTTTTCCCATATATTTAATGGTAGCATTATCTTGAATATCTTCTTCGTCACATGCATATGTAGAGGAACATTCCACAGTTAAATCTGACCACAAATTGTTATTTAATATTGTGTTCTTAAGACTATAATACATATACGATGTTGTTGACGGTATACCAAAGTGTCTTTAGTTACTTTACAAAGTTTGTAAGTGTTTTAAACAAACCTTATTTACATATAAAGTGGGCTGAGTGCACTTGTTCAATGTTCCCACATTCAAGGTAGCAGACTTCCTATTGCAAATTACTACATTGGTTCATTCCAGACAAAGAAGCAGCTGTTCAAAGGTTGATATGTTTTTTTTACATAAATGCAGGACAAAATATTTCTTGCCTTTTATTTAATATTATCAATAACTATTTTTCTGGTCTTTAAACACCAGAAAAACGATTCAGTGTTGGTGGCATGAGACAAAACGGTCGAATACATATTTAGTATAATATTTTACAGGAGGCAAATCTACGAGAACCAGTGAGAGTTCTTACAGAAGAACAGATAAAAGAGATGAAACTACGCTACTACAATGCTGACATACACAGAGCAAGCTTCGTTCTACCACAGTTTGCCAAAGAGGTACGTGGGGCAAGTCAGAATGCTATATATTGTACATTAAAAGTATCAAGTTCATATCAGTCCAGACAATGGTGGGTGGAGTTTTGTTGCGTTGAAATTGGAACCATTACACATGTTAGTGTGGATGGGATAGGGACCAAAGATTATTGTTTATAATTTTACTAGATATTCTAATTAGTAACACTTTCATATATAGTTATGCTTTCATAGATAGTTTTACTAATATACATTAAGGAATTGTTTTATCAGTCATAATGTTCTTATTGTACCTTTCAGCAGCTATGGCTGCCAGAGAATAAACTTTATTATTATAAAAAATCATCAAGAAATCAATATAGCCAGTGCTGAATATGTATATACTTACAGTTGAACTAGAATGTGTGTGTGTGTGTGTGTAGTGTGCGCTGTGTGGTGTGCGCTGTGTGGTGTATCAGTGTGTGTGGTGTATTAATACATCATTCCTCCTGGATTGTAAGTGGTTTATCTACCAGCAAGAAACGTTATAATTGCCAGTGGATTATCATTATTACTTTTTAGCTTGCATGTTGGACGCAATTTTACTGTTCACAGCTTTCCGCATCTGCAATCATTCAGGGGTGCTTCAATCAGTATCTATATAACTGAACCTTTACATCTGAACAAACATTGTGCGTAATAATAAAAAATATTAGTGTGGGAAGCTTTCTTCTGCATCAGTCCGAATGTCTTTGACGGTTTCAGGTGTTAGAGAAATAGAAAACACACATTAGAAGAGAACAAGACAGAAAGCCAGAGGACCTGATGACAGTTGTCAGAACTCTGCTTTGTCAGGTTGTTGTGATACTGATCGTGGAACCAAATCACCGAGTTGAAGTATTTTAAGTTTTGTGGGTTGAGACAATGTTTATTATGTACAATGATTCACTCAGTAGTGTAACTAAAAGCTACGTGGTTAGCACTTGTTTCATTGGCTCCCAATCATATGTGAAACTTGTTGAATATTCACAGTTGTTAGTTGAAGTCATCACATCTTTAAAAACCCTGTGTAGAAATTGGTGCAGAAGTTCACAATATATCGATGTAGAATGCTGTATCTTTATTTAATAAACTATTTTTTATGTGATAAACAACAACATTTGTCGTCATCATTTTTATTGTTGTCTGCACTTATCACAGCATATTGAAATCATCTTAATGAATGGGGACTTCAATGATACGGATAGTTCTGTTTGACCTGCCTACAAGGCAGAATCACAGTGTTAGGTATTGATGTTAGTAGGATATCTGACGTTTTATTGTCTCTTGACGTATTATACCATAGATGTGTTGACATGTTCAAATGACATCTCGAAGAATGAATAGGCACTAGAACACAGATGTGGGTCTGACAGATGGAGGGATGACTTGTTTTTAACAAATTAATTTCATGCCATCTTGTGCATTTGTAACAGAAAATGTGGAATTGTTTCAAACAATTATTATTAGAAAATGAATAAATTTGCTCGCAAGGTAAAACAACATCTGGCGAAGTTAATCAGTGGAGCAGCTTAAATCCATGAGGCATCTGCCAGCAACAAGGACCCCTGTCATCTTCTCATGATTTTCTTGGCAATGCGGTCATGAGATGAATGCCAGCTACATCATTTAACAACCAGGAAGTGAATCAGTTCAATGCTGATGAAAGCTTTGAGAGATGTCAAAAGCTCCATTAGAGTTAACAAGGATTCAGAAAGGATTTACACATTTTAGAAAGCAATAATGTTCCCGAATCTTGACATCAATGTATGAGAGAGCAAAGTGGCGCAAAGAAATCAGGAGTAGAACCAAAAACGTCTGAACTTAAAAGAAGGCAATTTCCTACTCAAATATGAGGACAGCACCTCAGGACTATTGTACATATCTGTGATCAATTGACCAACCACTGTGGAAAATGTATATCTCGGTTTAATACTGAACACAATTAATAGGTGGGTCTTTAGATCTATCACACGATCAAACAAATCTACTTTAGGAATGTGTATGGAGCATTCTGAATGCATTTGCAGTTTCGTGGATTGTCTTGACCTTTGTCTGTGGGTCACCAGGTCGTCTCCTCATCGGCGGCAGCGACACACTGTGCGATGTGATGGTCAATGGCCATCTGGTCCATTCTGTAAATACACCACACAGCTAATGCTGAACTCTAGACAAAGCAATATCATACATGCAACTTTAATAGCTGAATGACCAATTGTTACAAAATAATATGCTTCTCGAAAAAAGACACATGCTGTTTTTTAAATGCATATTCGATCAGAGTACATTCAGCAAGGAAATATACTTCTATTCATGATTCCATTATTTTCAAAAATGGAAAAATGAATGGAAAAAATACAAAAAAGTCTGGCTTTGAGACATTTCTTGTTACTCCACGTGCTTCCTCAGTTGTATTCTCAAAAGAAAACTTTAGTGACTAACAAATGAAGGGTTAATTGATTCTGGATTGTTTTGTGATTGAAACTCATTAAAAGACTTAGTAGTAGTAGTGTTTTTGCCCAAGAGTTTGTAGTGAATCTGTGAGAAGCAAATTATCGTGGACTGGTGGGTCACATACAGTTGATGTAACAATTTTTCATATTGAGAAGTATCAATAAATAAAAATGACACTCCTTTCCAAGGAGTATGTTTCATTTGTAGTCAATTCACATGTACACACACCAACCACAACTTTCAACTGAGGATACTTATTACCAAAATAGAGTGAGGCTGGATTTTATATTAAAAGTTATAATCCTCCTTCTCTCAGGTTTTTTGGTGACACGGCCTGTAGTTTTTAGTCTGTTGATTTCAAAGTTATTCAAACAAGAAACAGTGGTGTGCCATTTTATGGCATTCTTCACCATTTGATGCATGCATTATGATGACAGATGGCTGGATTCCAAGATGTTTCGATCCCCTGCTAACCTCTTCTATGTGGATTTGATGGAAACAACTACAATAATGATCATATGTAACAAGTACTGTAATGACTGTAATATAATGAATACTGTAATGAATGTAATATAATGAATACTGTAATGAATGTATGTAATATAATGAGTAGTGTTCAAGACTGCGATGGAGTTGTCAGTTAGTGTTAGACAGCCTTTACGTAGCATTCAAGCTAACAACACTCCCTGTCCAAAGACTATACTGTACTCACCCTCGTAGAAACTCTTCTGAACACAGCGGACAGTTTGTGAGTAAGTCTTCCTGAGTGCCACCTGCTGAGTCAGCACAACTCTTACTTGCTCCACCAAAGTTACCACTACACTCCTCCGCTGGGTCTCTCGTTCTTTTCTCCGCTGGTCTCTTTAGTGTCTTATTGCTTGTGTGAGTTCTCACTGTTGTGTCAATGTTTGTCCTTACCACAGCCTCTTGTATGTCTCCCTCCTCACACAGCTTCTGTGAGTTACGATTTACTGTAAATGGTTTGTTTGCCTTGGGGTAGTTTGTGCCTGTCATTCTGTAGCTATGAGATTCGCCAATCTGACTGGTACTTGGCTTGGTGACATCTGCTCTGTATGGTGTAAATGTGTGTACACTTGCAGCCTTGTTGGTCCCTGGGTGTGTTGCCCTGTGGTTGACAGAATCAGGAATCACATATTTTGAAAAGCCAGCTGTCTCATTGACAGACGTGTTTGTGTCACTGATGGGCAGTTTGTCAATACACCAGTGTCCTGGCAGTGATGTGTTTGTGTCCTTGCTGGACAGCTCAGTAACGTCACTGTGTCTTGATGTCCTTGTGTCCTCGTCACTAGTGACATTGACACACACTGCGGCCGTCTCCATCATGTCCTGCCTGGCCGCTGAGATAAGGTTCCTCATTCTCAGTGTGGAGAGACAGAGATGTGGAAGAGGTGAGAGGTGGGTTGGTGTGGTCTCTGTTGCTCGTGTCGTGGCTGTTGTAGTGACTCGTGGCGGTCCCTAAAACGATACGGATCATACATTGGACATACAGTGGTAAGATAGAATATAACTTTTTGGTCCACATTTGTCTATATGCAATGTCAGCAATGATATGGGGATCATTTATCAGGTCTACCATTCTACATAGAAATGACACAGGGTCAATTGTTTTGACACAAATTATCAGTGCAATGACAGAGAATCTGTGAGTATTCGTAGGACATGCAACTGCCTCTGCACTGGTACTACACTGGTCGAGACAATCCATGCCACTTTGGAAACATTTAATCAACTAAAGCTTATTTCTTTTATATATATTTTGTCAATAATAGCTGCAATCTTCTGCTATGGTTATGTTGTTATACATTGAGTAGAAAGCATGATTGCATTGATCTATTGCACATGCATTACTAATCAAATAATGTCTCAGTAAACTGAACGTAACCCAGTGGTGCCATCTGGGGGATGGCTGCTCACTCAATATACACATTTAAGAAGTAAATATTAGGCTAGCTCTAAATAACTAACACAGTTTTCTTATATGCCTTTCCAACTGGACAATCAGAGGTCAACGGTCAGAAGAAGTGACTGACCACAGAAAGAGTTGTACCGGTATCTCAAGTGTTCCAGTACAACATCATGATCAACAGACATGGTTACCTTGTATGCTGGCAGAGGACACAAAGGCTGAGGAATTTCATCTCGGAACTGTTCAATGAGTGCTCGGATTTTTAGAAGTCCAGCATTTGTAACTATTGAAACATCGGCATCTTCTTGACTGAAAAAAGTATGAAAATTACATTAAAACAACTGCCATGTCACGAAATGTTAACTTTAAAGTGTTTAAAATATTAAAGTGTTTAGAACTGTAACTAAATAAATATTTATCAATGATAATTTTGATTTAATATTGATTATAAATGCAACAAATGTTAATTATTTAGTTGATGGTAATGTTATTGAAAGGAACATTCTCAATAGCATTTTAACATTTCATTTTGCCCAAGCGAAACGGGGTCGCTTGGGCCTTGGCTGAACTCCCCAATTAGAGTAATAGTTAAATAGAGGGGCTGGAGTCTGGATATATGATTAGCGGGTCATTAGCCCACAACATATTCAGGGAAAACAGGCGTTTTCTTAACATTTATTTAAATGCTTCAAACGAGGTTGATCCTAGCACCAAGTCGTCTTCTTGTGTTATTCGTGAGACGACAGAGTGACCTAGAGTAACATCACTCACAAGCCTGGCCTTCGCCTCGGGGGGCGGGCCCAAGGCTGAAGCCGAGGTGTAGTCTAGCTGGTTCAACCACACATATCAAGAACGTCGGAATGAAACATACCTTATTATCAATAATATAAATAAACGGATCTCCAATATTTTCCATACACATATTGCATAACGAAAAGCTAAGCTTGGCCGCTAAGCTAAATATTCGTAGACGTAGACGTAGTACTACCTTTTATCGCTCAACTTTTCGTGAACATCTTCTGCAGTTAAGTCAACCGTATCTATCTTAATCAGATCTGATTTGGGAACCGGTATACTGGATTTGAAATGGACATCTATGTTTTCGACAGAACCATTTTTGTTTGTCTTTACATTCTTTAAACTAAGTTTTCTCTTTTTTATCTCAACACCACTACCCTGCATCGCGGGATAACGATGGTGTCGACACCTTGCGATTAAGTGTAACGAGTCCTAAGTGTAAACTAGCAAGGTCGGATATTCACGAATTTGTATGTCCATGGGATATTCGTGGGGACAGTTCATAACTTACAACGATCCCTCGATTTTTACGATTAGCAATTACGTACCATCCGATTTCGTCGGGGTTCACAATCAAAATTATGCGTGAGACCTTTTCCGATATATTTGTGTCAATGTTGGGCAACTATTCACTGGTCTTTAGCTTGAGGTAAGTTTAAGATAAAGAAAATCTGTTGAAACCAAAATTTCAGAAAAATACACAACTAAACTAATGTGTTTGGTAGCCTTTTCATAGCTTGTCGGATGTTTTGCTAAACAACTGGTCACGTAATGGATATGTCAATGACTGCATAAAGTCCATATAATTGACCTGTTAAACTGTATTGGAAGAGTACATACCTGTCAAGTCTACCGATTTGGTCGGGAGTCTCCCGACTTTAGATATGTCTACCGATCTTCCGACCGGGTTTTCTATTTAAGCAGTTTCTCCCGATTTAATAAAAAAATCTCCCTCCAAATGGATTTATTTGCAGGTTGTTTGGTTTAAATGTTGTGATGTGCTAATTAAATCATGGATTTTTTCTCTTGTTGTTTCATTCGTAATTTCATGGGCTATATTACTATTCCAAGTATGCGTCCGCAAAGGTCGCGTTGACCCGTTTGTGGTTGGCGTAACAGCTCGCGCGCAAAATCCCCCTTGGAAATGTTCAAATGTTGACAGGTATGAGAGCAGAGCAGTGTAACCTTGCTTAGGCCACCCACAATAAACCAGGGTATAATTGACGTCGGGGTTTCTAAACGGGAATCACAGTGAAATTGATGTCTCGCGTCTTACATAATCTACGTTGCTAACTAGTACGGTATTTTGGGGGTTCCCGGGCAATGAGAAACCTCCCTGGGTGCGCCCCCGAGAGTACACTTTTTCTTAAGAGCTGAATCAATGTTCATGCATAAAAGGTAATCTTACTATTAAAATCTACTTCTACTACATAACACACACACGCGCGTGCGCGCACACACACGCACGCACACACACACAGTGTCACATACAGTGTCACACACAGTGTCTCACTCTCTCACACGCACACACGCACGCACGCACGCACACACACACACGCACGCACACACACACACAGGTCTGCATACGACACAGATAATGATTATAACGCCTTTATTAACCTAAACCCGTAAATTACAGTGCACACAGTCTAACATAGACTACCATGCACAGATTACAAATTATAGTCATTAGTTATAATTATCACAGTCATCATTTGATATGATTAATTAAATTCTTCACCAAGCAATATCAAGTCTTCACAGCATGTCAATACACGCACGCACGCACGCACGCACGCACGCACGCACGCACGCACGCACGCACGCACGCACGCACGCACGTACACCCCGGGTGCAGTGTTTTGTCACTGGTGTAAAACAGTTAATAAAAAGACGTCTTTATTCTCAAGTACGTCCATTATGACCATACTGTTAACGAAGCTACTAATGAATAGCACTGAGGGTGTAAGAAATGTCCCGCCATTCCGTGGCCGGTTCGATCTCGATCGTTACTTCCGTCAGCGCATGCGTATCTGATGCAGGCAGAATGATGTCGTCGTGGCGGAGAGTGTAGTCACGTGACAGAACGCCCATGGGTACAAGCCACGTGCCGAAGTAGTGGTCGTTCAACCATAGTTTTGCTTTCTCGCTCCACGACCCTGACGGCAGCGAGTGGAACTCTCGTCGTAAGAGGGCGCCACGATTCGGTGTCGTCAATTTCAGTGTAAACCTGTGTAATAATAATAATAATAATAATAATAGTAACTTCTTTTGCGCCAATATCCTCGAAAATCAAGCTCAGTGGCGCGACAAAACCAGGGGATTAATCAATCTCATAATCGAAAGCAATGCGTGAGTCGTCAACGGATGGATGGAAAAGCTAGGCTCAGGCTAAGGAGGATAGGCAGCATTAAAGAGATAGGTTTTTAGATGTCGGCGGAATGAAACTATATTACCTTGTGATTTAACACTGGCAGGAAGCGAATTCCACACCGTTGGTGCGGCAACCGAGAAAGCTCGGGTCCCGGCTTTCGTTTTCACCCGAGGGATGTGAAGAGGGTTACTACTGGTTGAGCGTAGCTGTCTGGAATTTCTTGTTGGAGTTAGCATTGAATTTAGATATGCTGGTTGTGTAGATGAGAGTGCTTGATAGGCTATTGTACACATTTTGAAAATGATGCGATAGTGCACAGGTAGCCAATGCAGTGATTTTAGAAGCGGCACTGAGCGAGAAAAACGTGGAGAACGCGTGACTACCCTTGCTAAACAATTTTGGACACGCTGAAGTTTGGCTATGTCCTTGTTTGCGGTATTGTAAAGGAGGGAATTGCAGTAGTCGAGTCTGCTGCTTACTAGAGCTGTGGCGATGGTTTTAGCAACGGAAAGTGATAAAAACCGGCGGATACGGCGAAGATCACGGATATGGTAAAAACAGCAACGGCATGTTTTTTGTAAACGATATTAAACGAAATAAAAAAAACATTATCCTTGAATTCATATAATATTACATCCTGCTATATATTTTCATGTCCACCAAGCACAAACATTTAATGAATTAGAATTACCACATTTTATGCTATGCAACATGCCTTTGTCGAATATGTATATTTTTGCCGCGCTTTGAGATACCGTGAGATGTGACGTCATCGTTGTCTGATGCTCGTTTTGTCATGTAGACATGTTGCCTGTGATGCATGGAAAGCTGTATTTGTGATGTGAGCTATGTCAACGATGAAGTCACGATACCACGTGATCATCTAGCTCATAAAATCTTACCTTTCCGCGGGACTCGCTATGCAGACGGGTTTAAAATCAAATTTATACTATATGTTTTACTGTATATGTGTCAAATGTTATATACAATATTAAACTTTGTGCACAGAGGAAAACGGGTTATGTCTACTACTGAGACTAAATTAGTCTATAATTTAAAGCTAAATGTGGAACAACGCCGATGTATTTACCTGAAACTGTCACCGGGATAGAAGACGCGCCCCGTGCGATTGAATGTCTCGTCAGCGTTGACTGCCGCCAGGTAGCGCTTCATGTAAACGTGAAACGTCACTCCGGAGTCTGACTTAGACTTACGCAGCATCTTAAACCGATGAGTCAACTCTGAGCTCTCCTCACCGAGCATAATGTGGTCTGTCCGTGTGACACCAGGGGTCGCCCTGGCATAGTACAACACCATGTGACTGAGCGATGCCGCACCACTGCGCAGGCGCGCCTTGTGTTTTTCGTAACTGATCGGCCGCGTCGGCCTCTGGAACCGACTTCCGGTGCCCTCCATGACGAACTGGATCTGATTGCGGAAGGGGATAGGATCGAGCACGTGTAACCGGTAACAGTGCCACGTCAGCGGCTCGGCGCGTTTCGGCGCGGAGTGATACACTCCGACGAACGAGTACGTCGTATTTTCCGCCTCGGCGAACCCGTGTGCGTAGCTGAAGTAGTCCTCGAGGCCGGTGCCGAGCACAGTCGCCGACCGGGCTCCGTCCACGTAGACGACGGCGTCCGCCTGCAGCGCCGCCCAGCGGGCAGACAGAGGCACGTTGCGCACAGCGCGTAAGTTGTCGACGTCGAGAAAGAGCGCGACGACACTGCCCCAGCTGTTGTTGACACTGAGCACGTCCCGCCAGCCGCTCACGTCGTCCGTGTAGTACGTCTTGACGGCGTGGAAGTACGCCGTACTCGCCTCCTGGTAGAAGTTGTCCACCACCGAAAACTGCGCGCACATCGACTGCGGTCGCGCGCCTTGCGCCGGAGTCACGTAGAATCTCGCGGAGCGCCAGAACGGCATCGGGAAGTAGAGGTAGCCGGTGACGGTCGTGGCGGGAAGGTCGAGTCGGGCGTCGTCGTAGGCGCAGAACTTGCGGCCGCGGCCCACCGCCGCGCCGATGAATTCGTTCAGCGACGCCGTGGCGCCGAACAACGACCCCAGCGGCACGTGGTCTATCTGCGGCTGCGCGGTGTCATCGAAGTAAGCGGTCAGCAGGAGTTGTGTCCAGTCCGGCAGCAGCAGGCCGGTGATGCTGTCGAAGACGCGCACTTTGAGCGCCGAGATGACGCCGGGGCCGCTGTGCTCGTAGACCAGGACCTCGTCCCGTCCACCCGCCAACTCCACACACCTGCGGACACAACTCCTCATGTCGTACCAACCACCACAAGACTTCAATGCACAGACACCACAATGCACAATGACATACAAACATGATCCTTGCGTCCCCGTAACGGGTAGTTTGACTTCTGAATTGACTATCAGTAAGATTTAAACACATTAATCATTATCATAATAATTTATAATAATACAGTAATTACGAAAAGACTGACACTCTTTTCAATGATCATCTAGCATGTGTGCAACCGTGCCTGTATTTGCACGCGTGCGTTTGCAAGAAACATTGAAATAAGATAATTTGAACAAACTTCAACAAGTACACAAAACCAAATAACAATTAATAAGTATTATTATTATTAAATATAATAGTTATAGTCTAACTAAGATATAATGTATAGACAGTATTATTGCTTAAATTTAATTTATACGGCACCTGAGCAGACAGCGTTCCCCCCGGTCAGGGCCGTGGTCACTCGGCTGCCGTAGCACACTGACGGCGTCATTCAGCATGCTCTGGTGTTCCTGTCGTGACGTCACACTTCTCGCCATCTGCGCGAACGACTCGACGCGGGTGCCGACGGGATACTTGTGCCTCGAGACGGCGCTGTATACGTGCACGGGGCACAGCAGGTCGTCACGACTGCAGTTGACTGTCACGTTGAATAGATTCGGCGGAAAGTTCTCGCGATGTTTGTACGTAACGCTCGCGTACTTCTCGTAGCATATCGGCACGTACGTGCCGATTCCGGACACGGGTTTTGCATGGCGAGTGTTGATTGGATACAAAAACGGCCAATCGTTAGCCTCCATCAACTGCTGCACGGAGTAGCGGAAGTCGGCACCGTCGATGTTGAATAAAAGAAACGAATATTTCAAGTCGGCACTAGTCAGACGCCGAAGCACATCGTAGTCTCTTGGCAGCGACGGGAAAAGGTAAATCCGGAACATGCACCCGGGACCGAAGTCCTCGTACAGAACTACGCTATCCTCGTCGTAACGTATGTGGAATGTGAAGTCTGGTGCTAGTGGGTAGCTCGTATCCCGATTGGCTGACGTCACTTCCGTGTACAATATCGACGACTTCCGCTTGGGCAGATGGAAGAAAGACAGTATGCCTAGATTGGGGATTATCATCTTTGCAATCGCGTCTGACAGGATGGGAACGGTGACATCATCGTCAGCCATTAAATTCTGCAACTGCTGTTGGCTGATGTTGGTCGGCTCAAAACTACTCCACACCGAGTGGATGGAGAGATCGTTGGCGGTCCGGTAGAGGAAGATCGTCATGCACAACCACACCATGGACGCCAGCACAGAGGCGCGGTACAGGGCCTTTACCCGGAACCAGGAGTGTACTGTAGTAGCCCAATTCGCCATCAATGTCGCTGTGTTTTTCAACGTTGCTTGGTTAAATATCTTTGTGTAGTTTTCTTAACAAATACGTATTTTTCTTTTATCCAACTAAATCTTTAGTTCTTGATGCAAGGTGCCACCAGATAGAACGACATCATACCTGAAACTATGAACGACATATTTAGTACCAGGAAGAGTATGAACCTGAAGGTAGTGTTACTTCGGGGAAGATCGGGGACAGTTGTGACATGTTTAGGCTGTTTCTTGTTTTTCCTCTTTGTAATGACAGTTCTTCGAGCTCTGTTGTTTCTTTAATCTATTATTTAGTTGGGTTCATTGGCTCGTGTCTGTTG
The DNA here is from genome assembly GCA_964017155.1 of Oasisia sp. SBJ-2009. Lineage (NCBI taxonomy): Eukaryota > Metazoa > Annelida > Polychaeta > Sabellida > Siboglinidae > Oasisia > Oasisia sp. SBJ-2009. The sequence continues at coordinate 42,303,268 of OZ024862.1, read as the reverse complement.
CTCAACAAAATTATCCAAAATGCAATAAAATGTTACTTTCCATTTACAGCTAATTAAAATATTTGCCTGTCTTTTAATTTTTTTATTTCTAGTATTTTTTTGAAGTGATACTGAGCAGAGCGAATGTGTTTTCACTTTTCAGGCACTTGACAGTAAGTAATTGGTCTTATGTGACCTAACAATCTGTTCAAACACAAGTACAAAAACAGATTGCTGCACCATTCAGTAATATATATGCTTAGTAAGTTCTCAAATTGTTACTTATGATGGCTACGACAAGTCATCGTCACCATGATATTTGCTATCGCAACAGTAAAAAGGGGATTTTGCCTGTCATATTACCTATCCAGTATGTCATGTATGACCATAACTAAACTATTAATATAACGCCACATTTATTAGTTTTGATATGTATGAGTGATATCAGTTTACACTAAAATACATGATGACGACAACAGTTTGCCCGGCCAAGCTGTGTGACTGTGACTTAGTCTGTGCCAGTGGTTTCATTGTGAATATACTGGTGTTGCACACACTGTCATTGGTGAAAGACATAGTTAATGGAATATGCCATTTTGTAAAAAGAAATGCAGATTAAAGAATATTGACCAACAAGTAAATATTGGATCATGTCAGCTGTGGGGAGCACAGCTGTGTTAATGACCTATGGTTGATTGATTACCCAGGGGGTTGGGCTCCAAAGGGCCTTCACGTAAATGTAGACATACGCACCCTCCAGTCTCCCCCTGCAGGTACAAATATTCATGAAATGTTTATTATATAGTCTATCATAACCCTCACTACATATTCTATTAACTAAGCCATTAGCTAAAATCTAGCTGTTGCATCAGTACATAAAACACATAAACTAATAATATAGATATTAATATAAGCTTTAATCCCAAAACACTGATTCTGATTTTTGTTAGAGCAAAACCCCTACTGCCGGGGGCGGGGCATCATGATCATGCACTAGATGACTAGTAGTAGTAAGTAGTATTGTTGTCATGTTGTTATTAGTTTATTTTTTATTTTTTTAAATGATAAACAGTACTGCATAACAATTGGTTCAATGAGAAAACACGCTATGACAACCAATGCGGCGATGGTATTACACAGAATGTGTGCAACACACATACATCACTGCACTTGCACTAGACCTAGTACACTCGTCAGCCCAACGGCAACGGCAACGTCAACGACAACGAGGGTAAATCAGTAAATAAATGGGAACATTTCTGGCTTTCACAAATTGCAAAAGTAAAACTGACGTATTACGAAAAACAGACCACACCAATGATATGTACATACCTATCAGGGTAGCTTGGCAGTGGCACCTAATAAGAAAAAAAACGTTAAAATACTAACGCAACATGTGCGCGATAATAGGTGAATCCGGTGTTTCCCGGTTCTATTGCGCCACCTTGTGACCAACACGGAACTAGTTTCCAAAGCAGGGGACAGACCAGTATTCAACGACTGTTCAAGATACAATAACCATCCTTTGTAGGTCGGAGGGTTTCTTTATATTTATAATAATTATCATAATAATTTATAATGATGTGATATGAAAGGTTGATGTCGATGAGAATTATTTTCTTCACAAAATGTGCAAAAATACAAAACAAATATAGATGCGATATTATATATATATTATATATATATAACACTACCTACCGCATTGTCTGTACAGTGCCATATAATACCGCATTACCTGTACATTTGTAATGATGTCTATAACACGATTTTTCACGGTCAAATATTCGTAAATAATGTTCAGTATGATTTCAGTCAACTATTTATTTAACTTTAGGTGCTTTTTTTATATTGTGTATTTATAAGAAATATAATTTTGGTGTACAGGTAATGTTTTTTTTACACTAACAACCACATTACCTGTACAGTTAATAACACTACCTACCGCATTGCCTGTACAGTGCGATATAATACCGCATTACCTGTACATTTGTAATGATGTCTATAACACCATTTTCCGCGGTCAAATATTCGTAAATAATGTTCAGTATGATTTCAGTCAACTATTTATTTAACTTTAGGTGCTTTTTTGTTTACATTGTGTATTTATAAGAAACATAATGCCGTTATTGCGTATATTAGTGAATTTGCTTAATTAGGGGTATGATAGTGACACGCTGGAGCAAAGCACCAAATTTGGCACAGTTGTACCTTAGTACTACACAAACACTTTTTAGAGGGCGCTGCTTGATTTTAAAGGCTAAGGTCAAGGTCAGTTCAAGGTCAAGTGTCAATAATGCTATAATCTTATTGTCTAATATCTCGAGAATTTTATAATATTTTTAAACGTTTTCAAAACCACATTTATTTAAATCCAAACATGTTTTCATGGGATGATTATCTAATTTGCATAATTTCAAAATGGCCGACAAATTAGCAAATATATAAATATCGTCATTCTTTATCAGAGCCGTTTTCGTAAAGGTCCCAAATAAAATGTTTTACACACAGATACCTTTGAGACACATACATCGTTTGTGAGGGGGGTTGCCCGGTTGTAAACGTTAATGTTAAGGTCAGATGAAGGTCAAAAAACAAAATATTTCAAAATTCCAATGTAATAATTTACTTAGGGGGTCATCCATAATTATCATCATTTTCACAAGCGTACAAACTGTACACTTTTTCTGACCCCCCCCCTCCCCCTTGAAAGTGTACCAATGTAAATGTTGAAAATTATGACAGTGTTTCACAGTTGCCATGTTTCGCAATAATGCGCCATTCTGATGAATCACTAGCATACAAGCAAATAATTCAAGCACTATTTTCTTTTCGTTTTGGCGGTTTTTACCTCTCCCTTGTGTGAGGATGAGCGAGCGAGCGATAAGTGTGCACTTCGTTTTTGTCATTATTTTTCAACACTGTTGTTGAAAAATAACAACACTTCATCAAGCATGCCACGGCTAAATTACAACACACAATCAATACAAGCAGTCTTGATAATAGTAGTAATCTGTTAGATACATACCAATCTTGGGCCGTACGACATTATGCTCCTCTAACGCAAACTTTCGCGAAATGTTGTCGACATCAACGCGAACTGACGCATGCGCACAATTCGTTTTCAACATATACGCGGACAGAGTCAGTTGCGGTCAGTTTTTAGCGAAAATACAAATTACGTCAATATTTCATTTTTATTCGCGCAACGTTTTAATGATTGTAGTAGCTATGTAACCGTGCAATCTAATCTGAAATATACACCCTATTAAACTAGCATAACACCATATACGATATTTGTATATGTACAGGTAATGCTCGACACCAAACATATACGCGCTCAAACTTCCCGTTCGTACAAATATAAAATTATACGCTACAACACGCATTAAACTGCATAATTTCATCAAAAAGAACATACTTAATGTATGTGACTAGTCAAAACATCATTAAAGGCACTAGAGAGTTGTGTGTGGAATGTTAAAACATTGCCTGTACACGTATATGTACAGGTAATGCAACTGTACAGGCAATGCGGTAGTTTTTGGCACCGAATGTACAGGCAATGCGGTATGTAGTGTAATATATATATATATATATATATATATATATATATATATATATATATATATATATACTGTATATATATATACTGTATATATATATATATATACTGTATATATATACTGTATATATATATATATATATATATATATATATATATATATATATGCACATTTTGTGATATATGTCATATTTATTTATCAATATTTGGATTTTTGATGAAACACAACAGTAACTTTATCTGGAAACGAACAAAATGGATATAGCCTTTTGCCTTGAAACCTTTCACATGTCTGAATGTGATTTATGCAGGTCGATCGAAGGCACCGACGTTATTATCGCACATCAGACATGCTAGTTCTCGTGAATGACAGATTACGCGAATGACGTAACAAAAGTAACACAGTGAAGTACAACGTCTACGCAAGCATAACCTGATACCTATCTGCGAAAAAGTAAAGTCCCGATTAAACAGATGAATATAATCACGCTGCATGGGACAGGATGTGTAGCCGTTTACTTTTAAAAACCTGGATAAAACAGGTCTGCATTTTATTATCAGCAACAGTGTCGCCAAGAAAGGGTGGGTTTACGAACATCGTGTGGAAATGTTTATGACGACTTAACAAATATTACAGTAAGGACAGTACTGTACAGTTATCGAGGGTTATTTTTTATCATCAGGCTTTTATTTGATTGTCAAGGCACGCTTTGGCAAATGCGTTGTAAGGGCCTAGTAGCATTATTGATAATGGCTTGTTCTTGTGTTCCTATTAATTCCTATCAAACAGAACTGCTGCAGGATTGAACAATCAAACTATAAGAATGAATTGTTTGAACTAGCACCCTCATTTTGACAGTTTCCGGCGATACAGCGAAGATTTTTCTTTGCAGCTACCTTTCACACACGCACAAGCACACGTGTGACAACATTGACAGTGGGAAATTATACATTCCGTCCACACACAAGACCATAATGTGCAAATCTAAAAAACACACAAAAAGGGCAAACTTTCTTTAATGTGGGGGAGAAGATGAATCTTTTTTTTTTTTTTTAGAAAAAGGCAAATATATGTAGTAAAGTCCGCCGCCAGGCCTGTGACAAAGTGACCCGAATTCGAAGGTGATTGTAATATCGGGACTGTTTTTTGAAACTAACACGATCGTCAAGCCGACTTTTTTTATTGGCACTGCGGCTGGTCATAACCAGGGAGTTTGACTTCCTCGGTGGTTCCGTTTAGTACAATATAAAGTTATATTGTCACACGAATACTTCGAGTACCGCAAATGATATGCAAGATGACCAACCCAGTAATTCGACGACTTCAAAATGAACTAGTCAGTGCAAATGCCTCCCCTGCCATGCCGGGCAACATATGATGAAGGTAAACGACAGTAGGTTTCTGTTATATAGATATTATTAATGATCGCTAGCACACTATAAACCTCATGACTATCTCGTCTGAAATAAATACTGATATTTTCCCCTCAAAATATAACACAACGAATAATCAACGAGTCTACGCTAGACACATTTGACAGTTTGGCATATTTCACCATCACACATCGTTCGATAATATGTTTCCTCAAGTTACACATCCCTAGTTACACATCACTAGGAGTAAAACAAAACTGATACAACGTGTAGTTTTATTCGAGATAGCAGCCCTTATTTTAGTGCTTAATCATAGTATCAATCAACGTGCATTGATAACACATTGGTAATGGTAATGGTCATTTTATGTATATAAAAATCATAGATGACGTGTTCATCAAGGCACGCCAATTGTACGTGTCAGCATTGTCCTGACAATCATGCTGAATAAAATTACTATTTGTTTACATGAACAACATATAGTCGAATTAATTGGCCCATATATTGAACTAATACTATAACTAGTTACTCGTGTCAACAGTAACGCAGGCAAGATATGCATGAAGAACGGTGTCGTCGGAATATATATACACTAGCCTCTGTTCCACCGACAATCGTATGAAGCCAATCTTGCCGAACGTTAGTGACCCGGTCGTGACCTATCCCATGGAATTGGTTATGGCATGGCTGCTATTGTTTGGATATTATTTCAAAGTTGATCGCACGATGTATATTATACATTGAATCAACCCTATCGTTCACTGTTTCGCGTGAGCCATGCTGTATCAATTACTTTGTCGTATTTGTCTATTATTGACAATAAAAAAAACCGCCTGTCTACATATACATGTAGTAACATTCATCGTCGCAGGCCAAGCATGTTTATTACATCATGTGTTATAAATCGTAGTGTGTAAATAATGCTCATGCTAATTATTTACAATTTGAAATATATTTAAGACAGACTCCTGACAGCTCGTTTCATGGATGCAAGATATTAATTCGTGAATTCATTAAAGTAATACCATTTGGTGAAAGAAAACCCAATTGTTTGTTCGCAACCCATACTGCCCAGGAGGAAACCTGACCAAGAATTATGCCTGATCACTAATAAAAAATGAATTTCCCGGTCCGCGACAATACAGTTTTATTGTATTGTATTGTATCGTATCGTGTCGTGTCGTGTCGTGTCGTGTCGTGTCGTGTCGTGTCGTGTCGTGTCGTGTCGTGTCGTGTCGTGTCGTGTCGTGTCGTGTCGTGTCGTGTCGTGTCGTGTCGTGTCGTGTCGTGTCGTGTCGTGTCGTGTCGTGTCGTGTCGTGTCGTGTCGTGTCGTGTCGTGTCGTGTCGTGTCGTGTCGTGTCGTGTCGTGTCGTGTCGTGTCGTGTCGTGTCGTGTCGTGTCGTGTCGTGTCGTGTCGTGTCGTGTCGTGTCGTGTCGTGTCGTGTCGTGTCGTGTCGTGTCGTGTCGTGTCGTGTCGTGTCGTGTCGTGTCGTGTCGTGTCGTGTCGTGTCGTGTCGTGTCGTGTCGTGTCGTGTCGTATCGTATCGTATCGTATTGTATTGTAAGAAACTGTCACTAGGTTCACACTGGACATGTCACACGGCAACCATCAGAGCAACACGTGGTCAAGCACAAACCGTTCGGCGATACATTGTTGCTATAATATCATTGCTTTCCAAAAGAACCTTTAGGAGGTGGATGGACAGACACAACCCCGCCCAGTCTCATCAAGAAACTAACGTTCCGTCATCATCATTTCGAACAACACCTCAAACAGTCCGTCACGACCAGGCGACTGGACCAGGCTACACTTTGTGACACCTAGATCACTGGACTAGTCTACGCCTTGAGATTAATTTCGGCCTTTGCAATCCCATGTCCATTACTCGCACCGGGTGCCGCACGTAGGCTCTATGCAGAACGTCCAGGTTCTCTGAAAATGTAATCCCCATCATAGTCCCTGACATCTGTCTCGTCTGACGAACCAGAACGCTGTAGAGAAGCACCTCTGACGCCGTCCGCGCTCATCTCGATTGCTGTAGAATGTCCATCACTGGGGTCTCACCTCCGGGGGCGTAGGCCCGAGACATGGAGCGGCGGGTCATCTTACCGTCGATGAAGAACGTCTCCATCGGACCGAGGCCCTGCACAAACACGAACAACCACTGATACAAAAACGTCTCCATCGGGCCGAGGCCCTGCGCAAACACGAACAACCACTAGTATAAAAATGTCTCCATCGGGCCGAGGCGTTACACAAAACACGAACAACAAAAATGTCTCCATCGTGCCGAGGCCCTGCACAGAACACGAACAGTCACTGAACAACAACGTCTCCATCGGGCCGAGGCCCTACACAAAAGTTTTATGTTGAAAATGTTATGTTCTGTAGCAATTATTATGATTAGTGAAGCACAAGTAGTTGCTATAACATAACATAGTGTAACGTAACGTAACGTAACGTAACGTAACGTAACGTAACGTAACGTAACGTAACGTAACGTAACGTAACGTAACGTAACGCAACGCAACGCAACGCAACGCAACGCAACGCAACGCAACGCAACGCAACGCAACGCAACGCAACGCAACGCAACGCAACGCAACGCAACGCAACGCGGCGCGGCGCGGCGCGGCGCGGCGCGGCGCGGCGCGACGCGACGCGACGCGACGCGACGCGACGCGGCGCGGCGCGGCGCGGCGCGGCGCGGCGCGGCGCGGCGCGGCGCAACGCAACGCAACGCAACGCAACGCAACGCAACGCAACGCAACGCGGCGCGGCGCGGCGCGACGCGACGCGACGCGACGCGACGCGACGCACCGCACCGCACCGCACCGCACCGCACCGCAACGCAACGCAACGCAACGCAACGCAACGCAACGCAACGCAACGCAACGCAACGCAACGCAACGCAACGCAACGCAACGCAACGCAACGCAACGCAACGCAACGCAACGCCACGCAACGCCACGCCACGCCACGCCACGCCACGCCACGCCACGCCACGCCACGCCACGCCACGCCACGCCACGCCACGCCACGCCACGCCACGCCACGCCACGCCACGCCACGCCACGCCACGCCACGCCACGCCACGCCACGCCACGCCACGCCACGCCACGCCACGCCACGCCACGCCACGCCACGCAATTATTATGATTAGTGAAGCACAAGTAGTTGCTATAACATAACGTAGTGTAACGTAACGTAACGTAACGTAACGTAACGTAACGTAACGTAACGTAACGTAACGTAACGTAACGTAACGTAACGTAACGTAACGTAACGTAACGTAACGTAACGTAACGTAACGTAACGTAACGTAACGTAACGTAACGTAACGTAACGTAACGTAACGTAACGTAACGTAACGTAACGTAACGTAACGTAACGTAACGTAACGTAACGTAACGTAACGTAACGTAACGTAACGTAACGTAACGCAACGCAACGCAACGCAACGCAACGCAACGCAACGCAACGCAACGCAACGCAACGCATAAGACCACATCACACACACACCACGCCACACCACACCACGCCACGCCACGCCACGCCACGCCACGCCACGCCACGCCACGCCACGCCACGCCACGCCACGCCACGCCACGCCACGCCACGCCACGCCACGCCACGCCACGCCACGCCACGCCACGCCACGCCACGCCACGCCACGCCACGCCACGCCACGCCACGCCACGCCACGCCACGCCACGCCACGCCACGCCACGCCACGCCACGCCACGCCACGCCACGCCACGCCACGCCACGCCACGCCACGCCACGCCACGCCACGCCACGCCACGCCACGCCACGCCACGCCACGCCACGCCACGCCACGCCACGCCACGCCACGCCACGCCACGCCACGCCACGCCACGCCACGCCACGCCACGCCACGCCACGCCACGCCACGCCACGCCACGCCACGCCACGCCACGCCACGCCACGCCACGCCACGCCACGCCACGCCACGCCACGCCACGCCACGCCACGCCACGCCACGCCACGCCACGCCACGCCACGCCACGCCACGCCACGCCACGCCACGCCACGCCACGCCACGCCACGCCACGACACGACACGACACGACACGACACGACACGACACGACACGACACGACACGACACGACACGACACGACACGACACGACACGACACGACACAACACAACACAAGAAGCTCTATGTATTTAGTGGTAAATATATTAATTGTGACCTTTTATTCAAATACGTTCGTAATATAGTAAAACGTAATTGTTATACTTTATTTTCTAAATGATATAAACTATTAGCTAGTGTCAATTAAGATTTATAAAACACTAGACCATGCAACCTTGGATCGATCACCCTAATAACCTAACCGGAGCGTAACCACATTTATTTGTCCACTTAATTGTACCTTGACTTCAATGATTCCTCGTCTCTCAATCATGTAGCCGCCCAAGTCTTCAAGTGCAGCTTTGCATTCACCAGTGATATGGATCTTCAGCGCTGAAAATATACGGCATTTTAAAAGGGAATCTAACGTCATAGGTTTGACTAATAAAGACTAAATAACTGAAACGACAATCAAGAATATAACGTTTCGGTCATTCAGCTGAATATTGGACAACATCTACATTGCTCCTATATAGCTGTAGATCACCACAAAGTCTATTGTTATAAATTCGTGGACAGCTGAATTTGAATATTAGTTTTGTCTTCAGTAAAACATATCAACCAAACGTTTGTTAACGTTTTTGATTGTTATATTCTCAGCTAGTTATTTTCGATGATTGTTTCATACGTGTTAGACGTGTTCATATCCACGCTAGTACAACTGATACGGTAGAATATGATGCAATTCGTTCGGGTAATTAGTTACTTTTTATTGGTGATTTCCGTTTTTCACACATAATGGCATTATAATGGTTTTTCTGCTTATACGTGCACGTTTCTATGTGAATTCGAACTAGAGTGTGGTGGTTTTATGAGTATGTTTACCATTACTCAAAGTCATCGCTTGATCCTAGTGATTTGTGTGAGTATCGATTATTTTCCAAATGACAGCACATTGAGCAGGTGATAAACGGACCAGGGAAATGATCACTATGACAATGAATTCGTCATCAAACAACAACATTTTCGAAATGCAAAATCTGTGGCTACTCATGTTGTTGTCTCAGAGCGAAATCGATTTGAAAGAGCAAACCCAGACCGATGATGCCTTTAAGACGACATATGCATCATGTTTTAACCAGAAAACAATGACGCACGATTCAATGAACACTTTTACTAAACGTTTTATTATTATTATTATTATATATATATATATATATATATATATATATATACATATATATATATATATATATATATATATATATATATATATATATATATATATATATATAATGTATTTATCTTGTTTTATAATTAATGTATTTATTACTATTTGTATTGTAACCTTTTTTAAAAAAAATATATATATTTAGATATTTTATATATATTTTATATATATTATATATATATATATATATATATATATATATATATATATATATATATATATATATATAATGTATTTATCTTGTTTTATATAATTAATGTATTTATTACTATTTGTATTGTAACCTTTTTTTTTATTCAGTAAATTTATTTTTTATTGTTATTCAATTTTTTCTCTCTATATTTTAACGTATTGCGCAATGCATAAGGTAGTCGATCAAATTGTTTAGTACATGTTTGTCATGTTTTATAATACACTTGCGTTAGAATCACGACCCTTAGGGAGATAAAATGTACATTTTGTAAGGTTATCGTGAATAAATAATGTTTGTTATTATTATTATTATTATTATGAGATCATAGTTAGTGAAAGGTCAACAGATTATTGAATACTATGAGACTCGTTCGTTTTGTGCTGATCGTACGTACGGACGCCGTGTGACTCCATGCTGGACGCGATGTGGACCGTGTCACCAAACAGACAGAACCTCGGCATCTTGCTCCCCACCACCCCGGCAACGACGGAGCCTGCAGGAATGTGGAAGGGAATTGTTGAATATCAAGTCACGGGTAATAAAAATACCCTACAAAAAAGTGCCAATGATATACCACTGATTACCATTGAATACCATTCAGTATCATTCAGTACTATTGGAACATTCAATGATATTTCAGTAGTGGTACTCTCAACGGTAATTTAAAATACCATTCAATACCCCTGAACGGTACAAAGAATCCAAGATATCATTCCAAAAAACATTCACATACCATTCAAATACTTTTGGCCATATTACCCCTAGGACCATTGAAGTACCATCCAATGGTATTTGAATGGTATTTGGATGGTATTTTTTGTAAGGGTATGGGCATGTATCATGTCTAGTTTAGGATCGTTTGGTGCATAGCATATTTGATGAAGTGTGGCGCGACACAGATATAAAGCTGCAATGGAGTACGATTTAATGAACTGGACTCATCTAGTATAATCACGCACGATAATGCAACATCGTGACCGAGATTTCCCCCAATCGACAAATTAGCTGTTGATGACTGTGTTTTCGTTCGCAGCCTCTACTAACGTGTTCCGGTTACTGGCCTACAGCGCCTGTTCGTGCGGACGCACTTCAGTTCCGCACCGACCGGAATAAATGATCATCAATACCAGGTCGTCCCGTAGCGGCTTCTGTCTGTAACCCGCGCTCCCCGGCCGATGTACAGACGCTAATTAGTCGGGTTAACTGTGACGAATCCTGACACGGCGAACGGTCGATTTGGTACTTGCTTAGCAGGGTACGCGACGTGTAAACTACAAGGTGAATATATTTTAACATGTAAAAAATTTACTATTACTTGCTTATTTATTTATTATTTTATTTAGAGTATTTATTTATATACTTAATTTATTTACTTTACTAATTTTAGTGCTGATTAATATTATTACACATTTAATGTGTTTTATTAATCGTATATATTATGGCTCACCAATGTTATTACTGTCATTTTACTGTGTAACTGAAGAACAATTTCCGTTTTTAGTGTGATGTTTTAAATGGACAATAAAATCTTTTGAATCTTTGAATCTAAATACAGTGGAGGAACAGGAACTCACTACTATTCGGTGGAGATGTTTTTCATGCCTGAAACATTGATATAGGCTGTAAAAATAAATTAAACACAACCAGCAAATACTAGGTGACATTGCATTATGTAAACGTGACTAGCATGGGTGCCTTACAATCAGATATACTGGTTCTTATAATAACGCAGTAACTACGGCCAGAATTGTTGGGAACTCTAGCAAGAAACACCATGGCCTATTGGTGACAGCCATGTCGCAGTCTACTGAGACTGGATGATGCCAACCCATGTTCATAGCTTGCGTGACAAGCGAACACGTAATGATTTCGTCCAAATGAACATCTCAGATAATATCGATCGACGTAAGACGTGCACTACACGCTGTGCTCCGTCGGGGCAACGATGTCTTAATCAAACTTATTAATTAGTAGTAAATTAAATTACGCCTACGTCGATGTTTCGACCGTGAAAATTTGTCCGATATCTCACGGTAGATACTAATTTATGATAAGTTATACTTCTCGTCGGTTTAAAAAGGAATACAGTAAAGCATTTGAGTTGAATGTTTATAATATGTGATGAATATGTCCTCAAAAGTGAAATAGAAAGCGATAACATAATTTGAATAGTCTTGCAAACATCTGATGGATGTCATGCTCCAGTTCGCTGAACCCTTTCTTTGTCTTCTTTCTATTCGTTCCACATTTTCCCTTTCTTTTTCAACCCCTTCATATCATTCTTTCTTTTGGTTTTTTCTTCCGTTTTCTTCCAAAAGCTTTTGTGTTATCTCAAGCCAATCTTTATTTATTTATTTATTTATTATCTCTAGGCGACTTTTGTAGAGCTACACCACATGTCTTAGATCAGTGGTTCTCAAACGTTTTGCGCATGACCTCTCCACAAGTGATCCCAACCATACACTTTCTGAAAAGAACTACGCATAATATTTTTTTAACGTGGAGAGGATACAGTGTTATTTGTGGCATGTACTACATGTATATATTATAACAATGTTGCTCAATAAAACAAATGGTATTGCATAGTATTAACATGAGGGTCCCAGCTCCTAGCTTTTATTTTTTATTTAATATTCTGATGACTACAACATGTATATTGAAGATTTACTGCCTTCCAAATTGTGTTCTGGAATAATGTTCGCAATTTCAAACTGCAATATGAAAGAAATTGGAAAGAAAACATCCAGTTTAAAAACAAAATTGATTGGCAATAATCCCGAGGCGCGCAGAGATAACCGAAATACCCTTTGATGTTTTGCTTGAATTTTCCGGAATCACTCAAACCTTTTAGCAGCATCATTATCATTAGGTGTAGGTGTCAGTGGGACAGTCATTGCCATTAGGTGTAGGTGTCAGTGGGACTCATTATCATTAGGTGTAGGTGTCAGTGGGACTGTCATTGACATTAGGTGTAGATGTCAGTGGGACTGTCATTGTCATTAGGTGTAGATGTCAGTGGGACTGTCATTGGCATTAGGTGTATATGTCAGTGGGACTGTCATTGACATTAGGTGTAGATGTCAGTGGGATTGTCATTGACATTAGGTGTAGATGTCAGTGGGACTGTCATTGTCATTAGGTGTAGATGTCAGTGGGACTGTCATTGTCATTAGGTGTAGATATCAGTGGGACTGTCATTGACATTAGGTGTAGATGTCAGTGGGACTGTCATTGACATTAGGTGTAGATGTCAGTAGGACTGTCATTGACATTAGGTGTAGATGTCAGTGGGACTGTCATTGTCATTAGGTGTAGATGTCAGTGGGACTGTCATTGTCATTAGGTGTAGATGTCAGTGGGACTGTCATTGACATTAGGTGTAGATGTCAGTGGGACTGTCATTGACATTAGGTGTAGGTGTCAGTGGGACTGTCATTGACATTACGTGTAGATGTCAGTGGGACTGTCATTGACATTAGGTGTAGGTGTCAGTGGGACTGTCATTGTCATTAGGTGTAGATGTCAGTGGGGCTCTCATTGTCATTAGGTGTAGGTGTCATGACTGTCATTGTCATTAGGTGTAGGTGTCACTGGGACTGTCATTGTCATTATGTGTAGGTGTCATCGGGACTGTCATTATCATTAGGTGTATGTGTCAGTGTAACTGTTATTGTCATTGGGTGTAGGTGTCACTGGGACTGTCATTGTCATTAGGTGTAGGTGTCAGTGGGACTGTCATTGTCATTAGGTGTAGGTATCAGTGGGATTGCAGAATGTGGTAGCCTATATGGATGGTTGACTCAATATTTCATAGACATATCGTACGAACTTCAACGTTATCCATATATCATTCCTCCATAACTAATATTGTTCTCAATATGACAAAGACACTCACATAAATGTTGCTTCTGAGAAATTGCGATTGATAAATTTTCTGTATGATGTGTTCTTTAATGTCAGAGAAAAAGTGCTCATTCTGTAGTATTGAGCAGCCATCATAATGAAACTTTTTAGAAACGGTTTCAAGCTTTTCCTCCCTCAAAGACGACTGATCATCGGTTATGGAAATGTGTAATTAGCTGTCTTCAAGACTGTGAGGTTTCGTTTTCTTTGAGACAGCAGACAGTTCACGATACAGTTCACGATGCATTCGCCAATGCTTAAGCAACTATTAATGCGTACGTGATAAATAGTGCGTTTCTAGCGTATGCGACAAAATAGGTCATCCGATGACTCACCCTAAAATTACCAAACGACTCCTAGGGGGTTGTGACCCCCTAGTTTGAGAACAACAGTCTTGATTAAACGATTAATATCCTGACCGCATTTCATTCTGATTCGCGATTACGCAGTATCCGGGTAACGGAAGGAGATTGAGACGTGTGCCACGCAATCTAATATATTAACAACCAGCATATAGAAACAACGAACTGACAGTCGCCTTGCACATTGCCACTGCCACGTCTCGTATTTCAAGCGGCAAACACAGTAATCATGCGCTTCCGAAAGCACTCAGACGGTTACGAAGGCTCAGCCAGAAGATCAATTCTGGAGCGCACCTGAGGCGCAGGTGCTTCGGCTCTGAGATTATTCCGCAGTAATTGATTCCAAGCTTGTATCGCCAGATGTAAACAGAACGGCATCGACACTCGTCAGAGGGGATAGTCGTTGATGGGCCACTAACTTTAGACACGATTAAATAACAGAGATATAGTATTTGTATAAAAGCGCGTTAGTAATTTCTTGTTGAAAGAATCTATATCGGCTTAACACAACATTCATCCTAATCGAAACATTAATATTGAGGTGATTTCAGAGGTGTGATGTTACAACATACGTCACAAGTTACCTTTACAAATTGAATTTGTCCATCGTAATAAATTGGATCGGTACATTCGTCTGCGCTTGCGTTAAATGGTATAAAAGCTACTATAATTTGTTTGTTTAATATTTAAAATGTGTTGAAATGTGTGGTAGACTCGAGATGTAAGCGCCATTGTCATTAAGACATTTCAACTGAACTGTCAATATATATATATATATATATATATATATATATATATATATATATATATATATATATATATATATATAATTGATAGATATATATAAATTGATAGATATATATATATAAATTGATAGATATATATATATAAATTGATAGATATATATATAAATAAATTGATATATATATATATATATATATATATATATATATATATATATATATGTATATATATATAAATTGATATATATATATATATATATATATATATATATATATATACATATATAAATTGATATATATTTAAATTGATATATATATATAAATTGATATATATATATATTGATATATATATATATATATATATATATATATATATATATATATATATTATATATATTATATACACAATTACAGAAATATATACTGCATTATTAGATTCTTTTTGACATTTTCCACTTAAACTCTACCAACCATTGTAAGTAACAGAATGGTGTTGACAATGATTACTTAATTCTTTCTTATATGTATTGAATATTTATGGACATATGACATTTCTTAAACAATAGTAGCCGTGCCCATAACCCATTAATCATTTTAAGGTGATGCCAGCGTTCCACCATGGAGATTATATTCGCATCACGGCAGTATTGGTCGGTAGGCAACGTATGAGGTTGCGTGTCTGTCGTGAAATTAAACACATAACCTGGCTAGTCGGTGAGCACCAGGCCAGAAACAGGTATGGTGTGTTACGGCCTGTTGGTTTTACATCGACGTAGACACAGACAAAGCAACAAACGCCGCTCGTTGTTAACGACGGTACTTCTAGTCTTACCGGTGTGTAAGCCTATGCGAAGACGGAACTTCTCTTCCGGCAAGTTCGGGATTTGGAACACTTTGATGCCATCGAGCAACTCTAATGCGACTCCAGCAATTTCTCCCGCGTGACGTTTGCCTGAAACGACGAGTGACTGACTGACTGAGTAAGTAAATAACTTCTTATTTCGATTTTTTACATGGAATAAAAAAATGCGTGATATATAACTAATTCAAGACATGGTTACGAGATATTGATAATTTAATTTAAAACAGAACATGCATCTAAACAATACTAATGAATGCATGAAAGGTTGTGAAGAAATGAAAGTTTATTCAACAACAACAACGTAGTACAACATATTATGGGACCGATAATACAATGCACTATGGTGAAGATAATACAATACAATTTCATGATTGTTGAGTTGCTGCTGCTGTTGAAGGGACATAGCAGAAGTCATGTAACTTGTAAGGCGCTATGCCCTTTTCAAACTAAAACACATAATGAACTATTCATAAATACTCATACGAAGAAAGTAACATCGACTTGAGTCTTTTCTTAAATTGTTGCAAACTTGGTTCAAACTTGTTCGTTTTGTTTTGTTTTTTAACATAAAATAATTTACACTGTCTGGTATCATGCTTGTGTACGGCTTCAGTTGGTTAAAAATGCTTGTACATGACCTTCTAAACTAATACTTCAATTAATATAAATATGTGTAATTATGTAGTTATTATGTTGTATAATATACTCTTATACATTATGTACCGTAGGATGCTGAAAAATGTACCTACAACATCGTGATAGTTAAGAAAATCCTACTTTTAATTTAATTCAAAACATAGTCACATATGTAACATTAACACAATAATTATATAACACGTTCACTATGTGTGTATAAACGCCGGGAAAACGAGTACTTTATCATATCTAATCTATGCTGTTCTTTAATAAATACATTTTTAGCAAAAAACCTTTGACGTATCAACATTCCAAATGTATTTATTTATACAACATATAGATTAACCCCTTCTTCTGATATATTACTTAGTGTTGTCGTTGACACAGCGTATTGTACTGTAGACAACAACAATGACCTTATTTTTGTCATCGTTTTTGTTGTTATCATCATATAAAATAGCCACGTTCGCGTGAGGTCTCACCGTTCCGTTGGGGCAGTCCGCTTGCGATCATATA